>CM068826.1:4780059-5980059 GCA_028554795.2 Sinohyriopsis cumingii | reverse complement strand
TTATTTGTTACTTCTTTCTACTAAGGTTCAATATTGAAAACTGGTAATTCGTTTTGAAATTGAATATTGTTAAAGTAGATAATTCGTTTTGAAATTCAGTAATTGTTAAAGTAGATAATTCGTTTTCCTTAACATGCTCATCTTTCGCACGATTGCGCTTAATACTTTAAATTGAAAGAAATGGATTCTGGAGTAACCACTGGATATGTGTATCTAAGATTAAAACGCATTGTAATACCTACCCCGTTTGAGTCTTCATTAAATGAGAATAGAAATAAAACTTCTCCTTTATGTATGTAATTCTCAATAAATTCTAATTCGACTGTGATGTTTATATAAAAATATACTGGGTGCACTGTAATTATATTGCGAAGAAGATACCACGATTCCGTAAATTGACGAATTTTCCGAGTTTTAATGAGACAACGGATCACACGGTCCCATGACGCAATACTAGCCAGTCTTCGGAACATAAACACAAGGATGGTGAGCGAGACAGACATCAAGCAGTACCTGTTTGAAACACGTATGGATGACTCTTCCACTGCTATCATGCATAATGATGAAATGTCTAAGCAGTTTCAATCTTAAGTGATATCAAGATAACACTGAAAGAGTTGGAGGAAGAAACACAAATACCAGTTGGTTTTTAGATCTAACTTTCATCATATTGTACATGCATACTACTTATCGTCCAACAGCAGTACAATTATGCAAGAGTACTCATCTTCTAATAATAATACCGTTATGCATGAATACTTATCTTCTAATAATGATACCGTTATGCATGAATACTTATCTTCTAATAATGATACCGTTATGCATGAATACTTATCTTCTAATAATAATACCGTTATGCATGAATACTTATCTTCTAATAATAATACCGTTATGCGTGAATTCTTATCGTCTAATAATAATACCGTTATGCATGAATACTTATCTTCTAATAATAATACCGTTATGCATGAATACTTATCTTCTAATAATAATACCGTTATGCGTGAATTCTTATCGTCTAATAATAATACCGTCATGCTACTTATCTTCAAATTATAGTGCCGTTATGCGTGAATACTTATCTTCTAATAATAATACCGTTATGCGTGAACACTTATCTTTTAATAATAATACCGTTATGCGTGAATACATATCTTCTAATAATAATACCGTTATGCATGAATACTTATCTTCTAATTATAGTGCCGTTATGCGTGAATACTTATCTTCTAATAATAATGCTGTTATGCGTGAATTCTTATCGTCTAATAATATAACCGTTATGTGTGAATACTTATCTTTTAATAATAATACCGTTATGCATGAATACTTATCTTCTAATAATAATGCCGTTATGCGCGAATTCTTATCGTCTAATAATATAACCGTTATGCGTGAATACTTATTTTCTAATTATAGTGCCGTTTTACGTGAATACTTATCTTCTAATAATAATACCGTTATGCGTGAATACTTATCTTCTAATAATAATAATGCCGTTATGCGTGAATACTTATCTTCTAATAATAATAATGCCGTTATGCGTGAATTCTTATCGTCTAATTATAATGCCGTTATGCGTGAATTCTTATCTAATAATAATAATACCGTTATGCATGAATTCTTATCGTCTAATAATAATACCGTTATGCATGAATACTTATCGTCTAATAATAATACCGTCATGCGTGAATACTTATCTTCAAATTATAGTGCCGTTATGCGTGAATACTTATCTTCTAATAATAATACCGTTATGCGTGAACACTTATCTTTTAATAATAATACCGTTATGCGTGAATACATATCTTCTAATAATAATACCGTTATGCATGAATACTTATCTTCTAATAATAATACCGTTATGCGTGAATTCTTATCGTCTAATAATAATACCGTTATGCGTAAATACTTATCGTCTAATAATAATACCGTTATGCGTGAATACTTATCTTCTAATTATAATACCGTTATGCGTGAATACTTGTCTTCTAATAATAATACCGTTATGTGTGAATACTTATCTTCTAATAATAATAATGCCGTTATGCGTGAATTCTTATCGTCTAATAATAATGCCGTTATGCGTGAATTCTTATCGTCTAATAACAATGCCGTTATGCGTGAATTCTTATCGTCTAATAATAATACCGTTATGCGTGAATACTTATCTTCTAATTATAGTGCCGTTATGCATGAATACTTATCTTCTAATAATAATACCGTTATACATGAATACTTATCTAATAATAACAATACCGTTATGCATGAATTCTTATCGTCTAATTATAGTGCCGTTATGCATGAATACTTATCGTCTAATAATAATACCGTTATGCATGAATACTTTTCTAATAATAATGATACCGTTATGCATGAATATTTATTTTCTAATAATAATACCGTTATGCGTGAATTCTTATCGTCTAATACTAATGCCGTTATGCGTGAATTCTTATCGTCTAATATTATAACCGTTATGCGTAAATACTTATCGTCTAATAATATAACCGTTATGCGTGAATACTTATCTTCTAATTATAGTGCCGTTATGCGTGAATACTTATCTTAATTATAGTGCCGTTATGCGTGAATACTTATCTTCTAATAATAATGCTGTTATGCGTGAATTCTTATCGTCTAATAATATAACCGTTATGTGTGAATACTTATCTTTTAATAATAATACCGTTATGCATGAATACTTATCTTCTAATAATAATGCCGTTATGCGCGAATTCTTATCGTCTAATAATATAACCGTTATGCGTGAATAATTATTTTCTAATTATAGTGCCGTTTTACGTGAATACTTATCTTCTAATAATAATACCGTTATGCGTGAATACTTATCTTCTAATAATAATAATGCCGTTATGCGTGAATACTTATCTTCTAATAATAATAATGCCGTTATGCGTGAATTCTTATCGTCTAATTATAATGCCGTTATGCGTGAATTCTTATCTAATAATAATAATACCGTTATGCATGAATTCTTATCGTCTAATTATAGTGCCGTTATGCATGAATACTTGTCGTCTAATAATAATACCGTTATGCATGAATACTTTTCTAATAATACCGTTATGTATGAATATTTATCTTCTAATAATAACACCGTTATGCATGAATACTTATCTAATAATAATAATACCATTATGCATGAATGATTATCGCCTAATAATAGTACTGTTTTACATGAATACTTAACGTCTAATAAGGGTACTCTTCTACATGTAAACGTATTGTCTAATAATGGTTGTAAGTGCACCCCCTCTTTGTGAAGGGTGTGGGTTGATTTGCGGATTGTTCCTTCTTTCAAGGTGTCTGCTTTATTCGGTTCTCGTTATGTAGGAGATGATTGCCCTAGGTGTTATTGTCTGGATCGAATAAATGTATAGGTAGAATAAATAGAGATCTGATCAGATATATATAACAGAACGACTCAAGCCCCCGTACATTAAAAATCAAAATTTAATCAATTACATAAACAATGGTGATAATACAATAGATTAGAAAGATACTCTTCTTTTTGGAATAAATCTTTCACCGAATTTCAAAACACAGATATATTTTTTTTCTTCAAAATAGCTGAACTGTTTTACTGATAGAATTAGTTCATCATACGATCGAGTGAACAATCAAATCGTTGCCTTGAACAATTGCATAACCTAGTTAGTTTGGTTCACTCCAATTTCACTGTAGCTGTTCTTTGTCCTTTCGCCTTTTCTTTTCTATTCTCACCCAATCTCCCTACTGTCTCGCCTCCTTTCAGCCGTCAAACTTTGTGTGCGTAGGTGGATATAAAGGCATGTAGATATACAGATATTTGAATATGTCAGTGCGTAGGTACATCTGAGGATACTTCTTGTAATACGCCTGAAGAGCTATTTTCCCATTGGTGCTTTCATTCGTTGTTCGTTTATACCGCCAGAATGGTGTCCGTTGACCTTCCAGACATCCGGTCCCTTGGCCAAATGTTTTGAAGAGAACTTCTTCCAAACTGACTCTCAGAGTCCCCGTACCTTTACTCTTAGAGCAAAGCTTAGACTAATTAGATTTTTCGATGGGGGGGGGGAGGGAAGGGGATATTTACAGGTAGAAAATTTCGTATGGGAAACACGCCCCATATTTAGCTAAACCAATCAGGATGAAATATATTTACCACCTTTTCCTCTAGGCGCCAAAATTGGGGTAAATTTAACCTTTCAGGTTTTCGACTAACTGTTTCTTGAATGTTTCAAATTTGACAGTTCCACTATAAAATCGAAGTTAGCCGTGTCCGTCTCGCGGTTAAGTAAACGAATGCTTAATTTAAAAAAAAATTCTACCACTACTGACCATACATTTGGAATCACTGCAGTATAGCGATTTAACAAACGCCTGTCTCCATAAATCTAATAATTTGTTCTCTGGTCCAATCTAATGTGCTTTTCGTAGATCGAGATAAATTTGCCCCCACCCCCACGATACTATTATACATGTATACTTATTGTCTAATAATAGTACCATTATACATGTATACTTATCGTCTAATAATAGTACCATTATACATGTATACATATCGTCTAATAATGGTACCATTATAGATGTATACTTATTGTCTAGCAAAAGTACCCTTATGCTTGTATGCTTATCGTCTAATAATAGTACCCTTATACATGTATACTTATCTTCGAATAACAATAGTATCATTATATATTTATACTTATTGTCTCGAAAAGTACCTTATGCATTTATACTTATCGTCCAATAATAGTACCATTATACATGCATATGTATCGTCTAATAATGGTACCATTATACATGTATACGTATCGCCTAATAATAGTACCATTATACAAATAGTACCATTATACATGTATACTTCCTGAATAATAATAGTACCATTATAGATGTATACTTATTGTCTAATATTATTACCATTATACATGTATTCTTATCGTCTAATAATAGTGCCATTACATATGTATACTTATCGTCTAATAATGGTACCATTATAGATGTATACTTATTGTCTAGCAAAAGTACCCTTATGCTTGTATGCTTATCGTCTAATAATAGTACCCTTATACATGTATACTTATCTTCGAATAACAATAGTATCATTATATATTTATACTTATTGTCTCGAAAAGTACCTTATGCATTTATACTTATCGTCCAATAATAGTACCATTTTCCATGTATACTTATCGTATAATAATAGTATAATTATGCACATATACTTATTGTATATTAATAGTACCCTTATGCATGTATACTTATTGTTTAATAATAGTACCCTTATGCATGTATATTTATTGTATATTCATAGCACCGTCTAATATTGTCTCTTTAGAGTATGCCCACTGTAGTATCATCCACGGAGAACAATGCCGTATCTAGGCATTTCCAAATCATTTAAACATGCTCATGATTAGCGATTTGGGATATGTTGCTTTTTGAGGGTGAGATTAATATAGTTGTTAGTTCAAGGCAGTAGTTCTGATGAATGGGCAAAGGTTTATCTGGAACAGCGCCAATTTTTAGTCTTGTCTAGTATTTGCGTATCTAAGAGCAGCCATTTTTCAGGATCCCTCTCGTAACATTCCTTGGAGAAATGTAATGGTCACAGTGCTGTATGGTGTTTGATCTGAAATCAACTCGCTTGCAATAATGTATTCATGCTTTCTTTATACTTTTAACTTGTGGAAATAAAGAATTTTTATAAAAGTCCAAAGTCTTTTCTTAGAGTGCTAGTTCATCCGTAAGCAACAAAAAAATAGCAGTGTCTTTTACATGAAATGAACTATTGCAACTTGCAGTCGAGATGCTGGAGTCGCTACTATGACGTCACATTACAAAAGTAACCGAATGGGCGCGGTAATTATGCACACGAGGTCACGGAAATTCAGCTCCCAGAAGAGTGTCAATAATTAAATATTGGTATTACGATTGGAGATGATGCCTCAGAACAAGATTTCCTCCTACAGTGAATTAATTATTATTGTATATTTCCACTGAATTCTCGTCTCCTTTAAGTACAAGCTATTACTTTTATCTTGTTAGTGAATTCTAGTCTCCTTTAAACACAAGTTATTACTTTTATCTTGTTAGTGAATTCTAGTCTCCTTTAAACACAAGTTATTACTTTTATCTTGTTAGTGAATTCTAGTCTCCTTTAAACACAAGTTATTACTTTTATCTTGTTAGTGAATTCTAGTCTCCTTTAAACACAAGTTATTACTTTTATCTTGTTAGTGAATTCTAGTCTCCTTTAAGTACAAGTTATTACTTTTATCTTGTTAGTGAATTTTAGTCTCCTTTAAATACAAGTTATTACTTTCATCTTGTTAGTGAATTCTAGTTTCCTTCAAGTACAAGTTATTACTTTTATCTTGTTAGTGAATTTTAGTCTCCTTTAAATACAAGTTATTACTTTTATCTTGTTAGTACTCTCCATATCAAGTAATTTACAAAGTAGATTTTCTAATGTGAAAACTACACATCCCTTATGAATTATTTTTGTGTAAAACTCTCAGCATGATACAGAGAATAAAGAATCTAATGTTTATTACTATATTGAGATTCGAAAATACGACGAGATTCTTTTTTCTGTCTAAGCTAGAATGCACTAAGTTTGTAATACTGAGATTCGAAAATAAGATGAGATTCTTTTTTCTATCTAAGCTAGAATGCACTAAGTTTGTAATACTGAGATTCGAAAATACGACGAGATTCTTTTTTTCTATCTAAGCTAAAATGCATGAAGTTTGTATTACAGCATCGCTCCGAAAGAGTTCAAAGTACATAGCTATTTCTCATACAGCTATTTTCTTGTTAAATCTAGGACTCATGTTGTTATCTCCCTACACATATAGACAATAGGTATTTACCTGTCAAAATTTGTACCTCCTATTGGACAATAGGTATTTACCTGACCAAATTTTTACCTCCTATTGGAAGCACACGTAAGGAACTCTTTTAATATTGTAACATTTCTACGCTATCAGTCAATCAGTATCGCTCAGAAACAAAAGTCGTCCATATTTCTCCCCAAATAAATGCGGAATATGTATGTTCTGCATTATATTCACTGATTATATTGTGGATTGTATAGCTGGTAATCATGTCATGCTGGCATAAAGCGATCAGTTCAGCTTCATCATTTAATCTTCCAATTCAAAGATTCATTTCCAACTGCGTGCTGAAAGGCCGGAACCAGCATGGCAAGAGACATTTTATCTTGTTTAATATGCACAGGGGGAAATGAATGCACAATCAATGATATAACACAGCCTTTCTAAAATGACGTATTAGCCATTCTCATAAAAAAATATTTCTCAAAGGAATTCTGCTTATTTTCAAATCAAGAAATTAATCAGAGATCATACTTTTCCTTTTATGCATCCATTGACGATCTTTTTTAATTTTGCTTTGTTTAAAAACTTGTTTAACTTTGAATAGCATAGTATGTATATTAATTCCACATAAGGACGGTCATTTAAGACATACAACTGAATATGGTCTACACAGAAAGCGTTTATCATTAAAAAGGCATGATTAATTTATCATGTCAGATCACTAGAAAGGCATGATTTGTTTATTAGGTCAGATCACTAGAAAGGCATGATTTGTTTATCAGGTCAGATCACTAGAAAGGCATGATTCAATTATCATGTCAGATCACTAGAAAGGCATAGTTTGTTTATCTTGTCCGATCGCTAGAAAGGCATGATTTGTTTATCATGTCAGGTCCTTAGAAAGCCATGATACATATACATATAGATGACAATGTTTAAATGTTTACAATGTTTCCACCTAAATTTTGTCACTACTTAGCATCCCGGTTGTTGGATCTTCATGCTTAGGGATGATTACTAGATACATAAATTCCAGTTGTACCGTACTTCTGACCCGGTGTTTGCATTATTTGATTTGAAATGGTACAGTAGATATAAACAAATTTTATTTTGAGTGTGATTTTCAATACATAACAATAAACAATCCTCGTAGAATATGTTCTGGTTGCATAACTTCTGCTAGTTGGGTCAATATGTCTACATTCTTCTCTAACGAGAGGTGAGTTTATGTACACCTCCTAAAAGTTGTATTTAAACCATGCTTGTCAAAGGGCGGGTCCCATGTTAGCCCCACCTAGCCACCCAAAGCCTTCTATCCATTGACCAATACCCTGAGAATAATTTGAAACGTGCCCCTGTGTAATACATTCCAACAAAGGTTAACGTTTTCCGAGTGGCCCTTGAATGTCGATAGTAATAGTATATAGGAAACGTCAATAAGGCGGAGAAAGTGAAAGTCCCACGGTCGTAACCGATTAGTAAAACGGTTGCTGCGCAAGAAATGAATCGGCCTATTTATTTTGATTAGTCAGATGGGCTTATTAGGACCAATCAGATCTTGTTATTTGGACCATTCATGCTAACATACATTGATAGATTAACATGCTGACATATTAACAATATTAAACTGCACACACAATAAAGTATGAAGCTGGTGTATTTTAAATATGTGTGTTTGTTAATATAACTCAAAGTTGAGGGCATCTTCAATTTTTTAATTTTGTATTTTGTAAGGACTTAGTTATGAAATCATTTTCATATTGTAATGCTCTTTGTATTCATTCTTGGATACATTTAGTTTTCCGTGCAGCAGTAATGCTTGCATTTTAGTTTTGGTGTTTTACGACAGCGCAGTACATCATGGTTCTGTATTGCTGAGGCAGTTGTCTTGAATAGCTTGGACGGCATCTGGAATACGAGTTTGGAGATAAAACTTGCTATCTAAGAATGGCCTTGTGATTGGTCGTGTATTAAGTCCGTACTGGCCCTGTAGTCTGTACCATGAAGGCATTCTTTGGCTGTAGCATTGTGAAGTGCAGATAGTGGGGAAAGACTTATCATACCCATTCCCGGAAACTGAAGACGTAAGTTGAGGCTGTGCAGGAACTGAATGAACATAGTCCTGGGTCAGAGTATGTTTGGAACGTAAGTCGGGTATTGACTTTCCCCGGGTAGCCAGTACCGTAGCTCTCTCCTGATGAAGCAATAATCTTGGCTGGCCCATTAGGTATTGGACCAATAGACTGTTAAGTGTCGATATGTTCTGGTTGAGGCAGCGATGGCTACGGCATGTCTATGATTGCGTGAAAACTCGCGAGAGCAGAAATTGGCACATTTTCATCTGAACAATCGATGATTCTGCTTGAAGAGATTCGGACATCATAAAATGAGCCACTGATGCGGCGTCAGTGGTAATCCGTTTAATGTTTTTCTCATTCGCCCCTGTCAAATGATTTATTGTGATGTAGTTGCATAGTTTGTCAGGTTTGTCAGCTTGATTTCGGGATATTCGTAAAACATTTATCTGATTTTTATTGAGAGCGGTAAAACACATAGACAAGCACACACACAGACACAGACACACACGCACAGAGACACAGACACACACACACAGACACAGACACACACAGAATCACAGACACGCACACTTGAGCCACTCTTCGAATCTCCATGGCTAAACTTGTACGAGTCAGAGGAGACGATAAACTCATGGCTATTATTCTTGGAGAGACGAAAATAGCCAAGTGACATAAAGAGCCAAGTGACATAAAGAGTCAAGTGACATAAAGAGCCAAGTGACAAAGATTCAAACATTTTATTGCTTGGAAAGGCGGAAGGGTGATTACTTCTAAAGTTACATTTCCGCAACTATTTTTATTACGCATGCCTTTAATTGTGGAGAACCTGCTTTGTCGAACACAATGAAGACGAATTTTATGAAAGTTGTTTGACTTATTTTCACCAATCTGTCTTATCCAAGACTTATTCCAAACTCAGTGCTGCGGTGAATTCGTTTAGACTGGTGATTTTAAGAATTTTTCTTTCTTCCGAAACGGAATTTTATTAATTTTGTATGTGCAATTGTTGATTTGTGGGGTGGGTGGGCGGTAGTATGGCTGATTCCTATTGAAGTTTGATCTTTCCCGCCATCAATATGGTTCTTATGTCTATATCAAAAGCTGTTAAACGTTTGCTTGAAAATTGAGAGGTTCATTCTGAAACTAACATGCATAGTGGGAGAGTCAGAAGGAAAATCAATTGCATAAGGTAGAACAATTAGTGCGGAGGCTGGAATTAAATGCATGTCACTCACTCCGTACCCGTGTGTCTAGATGTTTGTCTTTGGCAATGCCACATAACAGAAACAAGTGTAGCCTGTGCAATAGTTAGCTACACCGACTGCTCGAACTGCACATACCGTTTCTATTTGACTAATATCGGCTACCATAACGCGTTCTTCCAAAACCTTTCAGTACTGGAACACTGTGAAATTGAATGGTTCTTAAGACGATGGGCTGGTAATTTGTAATCAATTGCTATGGCTACTGAGACGCGAGTGACACTAATTGTGAATCTTTTCAACTATCAAGCACATTCCAGAAGCACCGGCACTTCATACGAGACTCTTCTGACGATTAGTAGTAAAATGAATGTTCTCTGACTATTTTTTTATGGGACGTAATGATAATAAATAGACATTCTGGACCTTTTCCGCAAGCTATGATATTAATCGACAATGATTAAACGCATCCAAATTATTTCAAACGTGAAGAAAAAGCAATTTCGGTATCGATCAAGTCAGTTTTAACTGCATTTATCATTGAAAGAGAATAGATGAATGTGTCTAGGAAAAACAAAAGCCAAACTGACAAAGAGCTTAAGAAATTTCGTCATTAGACTGCAGCAAACATGAACCTCAACGCGCACGGGAATCATCGTTACACCTAAAACAATGATCGCAAAAATGTAGTACTTGTATATATAAACGTCCGCATTGGCTAAACGAAATGACATTATACATTAAAAAGCAAGGACTCCAGGTGAATATGTCATCCTTGGAACGATTATTAGACGTTGTGTATTAGAACTGTGACTTAAATAAAAATAATCTTTCATTCCTGTAGGAGTGATTATTCACACAAAGAAAACATTAGTATAAATAGACACATAGACATTCGCAGGGAGATTATTGGTTCTTGAACTATGTAGGTGCCAGATATCAAGAGAACAACAAAAGGTCATTTAGCACATATCAAATTATGATCCTAAATTCAACCATAAATTTATCAGTTCAAAAAAGATAGATTGATTAAATTTGCCAATAAACCAACAAATTAACTTTCCTATGGCGATAACATCTATTACTTGTCATCTTCTGCACTGAAGCAATAAGATACTTTTTCATGATAGGAAAAAGTATAACACAGCAAAGAAAGTATATTAAAGCAAATAAAATGTATTAAAGCAAAGAACAAGATATATTTGAGACAAAATAGCTCATGACTATAATTTTCTAAACATAACTGGATTAATTTGTTTAGAAGAACAAAGAAAAACTTTGATCGAGCAGTTCGAATAATCTGATGCTTCCTGTGTCTCGCGAATTATGCATCCTACCTTTACTTGTAAGATACATAACAATTATTTGTAATTACACGCACCTAGCAGCACCTTTATAAAAAACAACTACTACTGATATTATTTTTTATTAAACTGGGAACTTGTGCTAAAACAGTATATATATAGTCAATAATTAACTTCTATTACAAATTGATTATCGTGGAAATATGTACCTATGTGGCTAAGTATAATAATATTTATATGGGAATATTAACGTTTCCTATATCTACAAACTTTGCGCGAACATGCTGAATATATATATATATATATATATATATATATATATATATATATATATATATATATATATATATATATACATACATACATACATACATACATAGGCAGTGTCGATGGTATATGTTACACGTGCAGTAAAATTGTCAACCCCCCTTCTGGACGGTTCCATAAAATAGTTACGTTTTGACAGAATCAGTATGTGTTTTCAAATCCTGAGTGGCCTGAATGAAATTTTGTTAAGAATGGGACTAGCTATGGCAATTGCATAATATACATTTATTGCATTCAAAACTGTTAGTGCTTCTAATTAGCTTCAAAATCTACTAAAATAATAAAATACTCCATTAATGAACCGAATACAAATATTGTTGATATCATGTTGCATGTTACTGTGGGCATTATATAAAAAAATTTTTTAAAGGTTAATTGGACTTCAAGTACACGATGAAATTTCCTGTTACATTCATGATAGGCCAATTGACACAAGCGGGAAAACAATACCTGTGCATTAAACGATCTTTTGTTTCCGATAGCTCAGATCAAAACACAAATTTACTTTTGTCACTATTACTTATCTCTTTAATGAACGGGCGCTCTAATTTAAAATAACTACACGTTTGGTATGGGTTTCGATAGTACATTTCAGTGCTGCTCTTATGTTCTATACGGTATTAAGCGTGTCATGGTGAAGACTGTATTACACGTGGTTATCGATTTCTGCATCAAAGTAGGCAGATAATACGGGTCTTTAATAAAATGTTGTACTATTTTGTAATGTACTGTAGAGCACGTAGAGTACACGGTGTTAAAGCACGTAGCCTCCATTTCCAATTTATATTATTTTCCATCTTTGACAGCCTAGTTTTAATATTGTGATCATATGTGGGAAATAATGCCTATGGAGCATGTCGAATCATATTTTATCCAATCTTTAATTGCTCTGAAATTGTAAGAGAATCGATCTCTCAAATAAACCTGAGATTATTTCAGTGACGCATTGGCCACAAGCCATATGTGTGTTCGGAAGTCCTTGCCGATTACATTTTTGTTTTAATTCTCTTAACAGTTTGTCAGTTGATGCTAGATTAACTGTGTGACGTAATTGATACACTATCCATCAACTGCAATAGTGTTCTTGTAAGTTTTCAGAAAGTTATAATGAATAAATGAATGGTCCAGGTTTTAATTAAATTTAAAAAAAAATACTCCGTATTGATGTTTTATGATGTGCATTACTGATATTCAAAGAGACTTTTGATTGGTTGAATTTGTTATTATACAATGCTCCGTCTTAAAGACAGCTCCACACATTTCTAGAAGACAGTTTCAGTCAACTCTGATACCGGAAGACTGATCAGCAGACTACAGTATTGTACACAAATCTAATGCGCAGTTAATATTCGCCTATGACATGGACTGATTACTTGAATGAGTAATTTAGGTCTTATCATTTTAATGGAAAGTAACTTCTAAGACACACCTGGAGAAGAAAATAAGTTAATTTACTAAAACAATACTTTTAGAAATGTTTGGTATCTCATTCCATTATAAATACAGACTACACGCATGCTTTTTCCAAATGAAAAATAAAATAGATACAATCACACACGTCATTCATAAGCATATCTTCTGACTACAAAATGTTGGGGTAAATAAAATTGCAATCGACAACAATATGCTCATATAAAAATCACTGACTGTTTTCTGCTAAGGTTTAATTTTGAGAAGGGCTTGCTCTTTTTGCTTAACATGACCAACTTTCGCATTTTTACACTGAAAAGTTTGCCATTTTAATTTGAAATGATATTTCATCTGATGAAGAAATAAATTTCCGATTGGTTCTTATAATCCCGTCTTTCTTATGTTACGAATCTAGGCTTTTACAAAAAGTAAAAGGAAAAAAAATGGAGACAACAAGCTTTGTAAAATTTAACAAACAATTTATGTCCCAGAATATCAAGTGAAAGATGAGATAAAAGAACTTAAGGTTTTGCGATTCAAATCCAGAAATATTCCAAGAATTAAAAAATAGAAGTCCTAGTAATAAAAAAGTCCTGAATGAAACTGAGTTTAATTCCCGATGATGTCCAGATTGGAAGACGATGACATCTGTTGTAACCTGAGAAGTGCTGCAGTGTCAACAGTCTCTTGTTGAATCACATAAACTATTATTCTAGTTTTTGAATGATTCTGTATAAATTTTGATAAATGTTCTTGTCCAAGAATTAATTTAGAGCACTTAAGTATTTCCAGGGAAAATAATCACTTGAAATCCAATAATTTGAAGAAAATAAAATCTCAGCCCAGACTGGTCACAACAACACATCTTAGCATGTCAAAAGTTTAAAGCCCACTGACTAATTCTTTACAAAACATAAGGCATAAGGCTAACTTAAGACGCAAAACAGATTCCCGGATGTGGGTCAAGAGTTCAACCTTCCCGAAGAAATGGAAGTTTGTTACATGAAAGTTTTCACGTATGGCCTTAACTGAAATCAATGGTTCTTACTCTGGGAAAGAATAAAAATTAAAATTAAAAAGTTGTTTACCAGAACTGCCACTGTTTCTGAATCAAGGTCAGAATCTCGATACAGTGTTTCTATTATTATAAAAGTGAGGTCAAACAGAACTGAACTGAATTTCTGGAAAATGTCAAATCCAGTAAACAAAGTTACCTTGCAATAGCAAAAATGGAATAAAAAATTAAAACCAACAAACAAAGTAATTAAATTAAATATTCATATCACTTAGCATATAGAATGAATATGCAATTTAATGATTATTAGTTCTTTTAGTGCTACGTATAGAGTTTATAGTTAGCGGTATTTCTAGCTCTTTTTATTTATTGAACTACAAATACTTCCTTATTGGAATAACTTTCTTAACTCGTACAATGAGGGTCGGTTCCTGGCATTCACGATATCAGTTGAAGTGTGCCTAATAATAATGAAATGTCGATGCCAGGCTATTTCAAGATAAAGTTTGACTACAATAGGAAAATTGTAAACCAAGTACATTCGATGTAAGAAGAGAACAGGGTACACAACACAAATCTATTTTGTCCATGGTATTATGGTCTTTCTGCTTTCTCTGCATGCTTAGTTAGGTAGGTGGAAATCATGCACCAAATCATACAGGTTTTGAAACAAATGTGTCATAAAAAATAAAATAGAAGATTGCTTTAAATAATTCATCTCACCTGTTCTTTGGACTTCTTACTCAAGGCAGGTATGACTTTTGTTCTGCTAAACTGTTATATCCAACTTTTTGTACGTTTTACTGGAAATTGTAAGTACACTCAAAAGACAAGTTCTAGTAATTCTTTCTTAATGTTAGAAGCTAACGTATTTGCATTTGCAGCAATTCAAGAGCAAATAAGAGATTTCAAACATATCAAGTAAAATGTATCCGACGATGCTCGGATTTATCGGACTGCATTGTATCGCATGTGCAAAATTCCAAGTGTCCGCTATCCTCAACTTTATTTATCTTTGGAAGGTACTCACAAATAGGTCGCAATAACCACATTCATTTTTGTACACTGTCAGAAACTTTGAACGCTGTTTTCATATTTGAAATAGTATAAAGTACAAACCGTTATATGTAAGATTCGATAAGGTAGGTGTGACGTACAAACAGTCACATGTAATATTCGAAAAGTTAGATGTGACATACAAAGAGTTTGATGTAACATTCGAAAAGTTAGATGTGACATACAAAGAGTTTGATGTAACATTCGAAAAGTTAGATGTGACATACAAAGAGTTTGATGTAACATTCGAAAAGGTAGATGTGACCTTCAAAAGTTGACGTAACATACAGAAAGGTAGACGTGACGTACATAAGGGTAGACGTGACATACAAAAAGGTGGACGCAACAAACAAGCAGTAGATGTGACATACAAAAAGGTAATGTGACATACATGTATTTTTAATGCTTCATTTAAGTTTTCTTTTGTTTCATTTACAAGTGGCACAGTTTCCTAGACATCGCTGTATGAATGGTCATTCAGCTTGATGTATGTAATTACCTTTTTAACTTAAGTTAGGAAATATAAAAAGCCAGTAGTGTTTGTAATTACCTACTTTTCACTAACGTCAACATACATAAAAGCCAGCTGTGTTTATGATGACCTACTTTTCAATGACGTCAGCATTCATAAAAGACAGTAGTGTTTGTGATGACCTACTTTTCACTGACTTCAGCATACATAAAAAGCCAAAAGTATTTGTAATGACATAATTTTCACTGACATTAGCATTCATAACAGTCAGCTGTGTTTATAATGACCCACTTTTCACTGATATGTGAATAAGTACCGTTTTACAAGATGACCTTAATGTGTACAGAATTTCACAGCAAGCCATAAAATGCTGCAAGACTGGTTGCCCTCACAAAGTTGTGGTATAAAATGCATCTTCCTGTAATTCAAAGAGGCTAATGATAAAAAGTAACTGAAGAGAAATTGGATATAAAATCGGCACATTTTCATTTAGGCTCAGCTAGACACCATACTAAGTCTTTCAGTGAAAACCCAATGTCGCTATGATAGACCGTTCAGTAGGAGTAGCGACAACACGACTTTTAAGATAGCCACCGTTGTAAAGAGGCATTGCAATCCTTACAGTAGTCAGGAATAATTATAACAATCTTTTCGTTATAGACGGACGAAGTGGACATAACGATGAATGGATGAAATGGACATTAGGACCAATGGACGAAATGGGCATCACGATGAATGGACGAAATGGACATTACGACCAAGGGACGAAATGGGCATTACGACAAACAGACGAAATGGGCATTACGACCAATGGACGAAACGGTCATCACGATGAATGGACGAAATGGGTATTACGACCAATGGACGAAATGGGCATCAGGATGAATGGACAAAAACGACGATAGTCAGTCAATAAGCTCTTTTGGTCTTGGACTAGCAGAACTAAAGAAAATCATCCCATCATCATTCTACTTGCCAATGGGAGAATTTTTGATTTTAAGATGGGGTTACTTAGCGGAAAAAAGAAAATCAGAAACAAACAGAGCTTTAGAAATAATGTATTTTTCTCTTGTTTTGCAAAATTGTTTCCATAAAATCTCTGATAGCAAAATGGAATCAGCAATAGAATGAGTTTATCTAAAAACAGTCAAAATATGTTTTGGATTATTGCTAACAACAACAACAGAAACAACAACACAGAATAGTTAAACTGTAGTACAAGGTTTCTAACAGCTGAAGGTGAAAATAATACCTAATTAATTTACATTTAATACCCCCTTATCTATCGTGTGGCGTAAAATACGTCATGTAAGATGATACACGATTTAAAAGTAGGTGTATTATTGCTGATGTGAAATGTTGGCAATGTATAAATCCGTAACCAAGGTATAGTCGATTATATTGCTGGCCATATTCTCAGATAGAAGTATTTTTGTGACGTATTTTGAGAGACTTGTAAATCTGTGAAACTTTTATCTACATCCAAAAGTGCTCCAGATTAATGTAATTATGTTTGACAGATTTGTAGTGGAAGATTTCTCCTGTTATTTCACAGACCACCGATTGATTTTGAATGGAGGATTGCCCTTATCATTTCACAAACCACACTGAAGATATTTACAACTAGTAACAAAATGATGTTAGCTGTATATCGTTTTGATTTACTGATGTTTATCATTCATAATGACATTTTAATGAAACTGACTTCTAACTCGTCTAGGAACAGGAAATTCATAAATTGCTACTTCCTGTTGCCAGAACATTCACAGATCTGTGCTACAAACTAATCACAAATAGAGGGTAAGCAGAGGGGCAACTAATAATAAAATACGCCGTGGTGTCTGACCCAACTCTAACCCATGAGCTAATATACTGACACTGACATTTCTAACTGACTGCAACATGTATGGGACTCTGTACGATTGATTCATGTAAATGTAAATTACCCTAATATAGGAACAATTGCAAACGTTTGTGACAATATCTTTGACAATTTTAAATCGACATAAAAAAGGAGAACGATGCGTTACTTGAAACATAACAAGAGCCAAAGGCAATTAAAATCACCAATTGACAACCATTTGCCAGATATCCACATAGTACTTGGTCTATAGTGCACATGAACTATAGCTTTGGACCCTTTTGGTGAATGCATGATTCTTAAGTTTAAACACACTACATTGCCATATTAAAGAAGCAATTGGAGTTGGGAAACAAGTTCTCCAACGTAGGTATAACAATGTCCTATATAACAAGACCTTACAATTGACGGATTGCAAGCTTGTTGTTCGATATTATGACTGCGTCAGGCATTGACTGTATTAACAATTTCAATTTTGACTCTGAATGAATAAGCAAAAGGTCTTTTGCACACACAAACACACATACTCACACAAACACACACAAACACACACACATACACACACATGATTAGGACCATATCAAAATACATACAAAAGCTATTATAACATGTTATCTCAAATAGCTTATCGCTAGAAGTTTTATGTATCTATTTTTTTATTTGAAATCATGGCGGCACTAAGCTACTCAATAATTCTTTGTAGTGAAAAGTAGATTTAGCAATATTCTGGTAGATATGCTGCTATTTCATTTCGTTTTCTGCCAGCGAATTTAGCAATATTCTGGTAGATATGCTGCTATTTCATTTCGTTTTCAGCCAGCGAATTTAGCAATAATCTGGTAGATATGCTGCTATTTCATTTCGTTTTCAGCCAGCGAATTTAGCAATATTCTGGTAGACGTTTTCTGCCAGTGAATTTAGCAATATTCTGGTAGATATGCTGCTATTTCATTTCGATTTCTGCCAGCGAAATCACTCTTGTCAAATGAGAATCTTAAGGACGAACAATTGGAACATCAGCATAAAAATTTGCATCAGACGGGATTTCTTTTAGCATGCATCAGTAAAGCAACATTTTTGGAAGTTTCATTGCTGAGATGCTGCGTCTTCTATTGACAGCCCACGTCAATGTGACTGTAACAGAGTGAATTTTGCTGATGTTATTGTAATGTACAGCGATTTTACATTGATGCCGGCGATTAGGCACCGGGTTCCTATCTGTGTCTTGTTTAAGGATGCTAGTAATAGAATGCATCCAATTGGGGACGTGTATGATTAGTAATGACGTTTCGTTTGGCAACGATGTCAGGTAAAACTGGAGAGGTGTGAAGACTGGGTTTTGTTTATCGAAATGCCCTAAGGTTGAAATGTTGCAGATATAGAGTGTGTTCTTGTTGAGATATTTGTCATAAGTTGAAATTTTACTGAGAACGGTATATTAAGAGAAAAAAGGAATGTAGAATTTTCCAAACAATATAGCAGCATGTGTTAATAATAGCGGTTATATAAACATGAGGTATGATTGGGTAGTTCATCGTTTTGGGTGTGTTTCCTAGGCGAAGTCATGTGTTTTAAAAATAACTTACTCAGCACAATCAGGCAGTCAAATTTTTATCGCCTGGAAAACCGTTCTTGACTCCAGGGGTGGGAATGATCCTTTTAAAGGTTGTTCAAGGGACATGCAGTTGGGAATCTATGATACCGGTAGTGTGAAGACGATTCTACTAAAATGCAAAGAGAGCGAACTTCAACGCTAAAAGGAAAATAGCTTCCACGACTAAATATGAGACTCAACGACCAGTATAAGAGACAGGAAGACCGAGAGAGTCTACTAAAGGCGGCATGACTCATGTTTAGGCCAGGGGAACCCAAGAGTGTTTCATTTCACGTCGGCTCCAACCGACACCAAGCTATGACTATTCTGGAGAGTGAACAGCAACCTGTTATTAGGTTATCAAAGACATGATCTACAATTAAAGTTCGAAACATTAACTCGATTTCGTGATGAAATTTGCCGTATCAATGCCGAGGCTGAAACTGCATTTAAGAACTTTGAGTTAACTTATTTTTCCGGTGGAGGTGCATCCTGGAATTGTTCCTGTACAATTTAGTTTGTTGTCTCTAATTAATTAAATTTTTATATTCTGTATAGAGGGGCACATGTTGTATTATTTGACATCTCTGCTCATTTTTATATTTTGTCTATCCATTAATTTCATTTTAATGTTCGTTCGATTCGGACCAATAACCACTCGAAAGCCACAACAATGGCTTCTGGTCAAGTATAAGTGTGATAGATTTTAAGATGGCTGTAATTGCGGCCATGCTGGACATAAGATCGGCAATATTTACCTTTTGGGACCAACTAGACATTATATAAGGTCTTTCAGTGAGAACCCTATCTTGATATGACTATCTATTCAAGAATAACAGAGATAACACTATTCTGAAAATCACTGTCATGACTGTCATGTTGGATATAAGATTCGCACCATTTTCGATCTGGACCAACTAGACACAAAAGGATGTCTTATAGTGTTGATGTAACCATCCATTCAGGAAGAGTAGAGGTAACAATATAATCAAGATAGCTACTGTGGCCGCCTTAATGTATGTCTGCACAGAACTATTTTCATTTAGGCCACCTACACACTAGTGGACGGCACACAGTACGAGTTTAGTTTAGTATTGTGAAGTGCTAAAACCAGTAATTAAATTGAAGGAAAGAATATGACTTGGCATGCAGCACTTTCCATCTGCTCGGACTTAACACAGCAATTCTCAAAGGTTCCCGATGCCGGAAGTAGACTATGGTATGAATCTGGGTGCAAAGTGTACGGCCATCCTCCAAGTAATTTAGGAGAAGCATCAAAAGTAAACATGGGCTAAGGGACGGACGGAAGGACGGACGATAGACAACATTCCATCACATTACCTTTTCTGGTCTATGAACATTGAGCTAGAAAGTACAATTCTTTTTATTCGGCTTGAATTAATAAGGAAAATATTTGCTCATTCTTCGTTTGATTTAAGTCTGTTTTTCCTGAATGAATGGTGATATCCACGTGGGGTTTCACAAACATTTCTCACAGTATGTAAATGGCCCTGAATGTAAATGGTGTTCACATGACCCTCTAAGGGTCCTCTGAATGAAAATGGTGTTCACATGACCCTCTAATCGCCCTCTGAATGAAAAAGGTGTTCACATGACCCTCTAATGGCCCTCTGAATGAAAATGGTGTTCACATGACCCTCTAACGGTCCTTTGAATGAAACTGGTATTCACGTGGCCCTCTAACGGCCCTCTGAATGCAAATAGTGTTTACATGACCCTCTAATGGCCCTCTGAATGAAAATGGTGTTCACATCACTCTCTAACGGCCCTCGGAATGAAAATGGTGTTCACATGACACTCTAATAGCCCTCACTTTAATTTCGTTATTGCTACTTTGATATAAATTTTTCGGTCAAAGGTTCAAATTTATGTTTGTAGTTGTACTGGACTGTGAGCATGATAACAAGTATGAACGTATCTTTTGGGAAACGGTATTTTTCGATATGTCTGAAGAATGCTAACAGTGGTGCTAGAGAAGAAGCAATAACACGATGTTCGATGCCAAATCAGCACCATTCTGATTTCGAATTTGCCACCATAAATCTTCCAGTAGAAACCTTGTGTTGTGGTGATCATCTGTTCATCAGAAGCAGAAAGAACTCAATTTTCAAAATGGCAGTGACGTCATGATGAAGGCCAGATGAGTACCATTTTCTTTTGTGGAACTAATCTGAGATCATAATAAATATTCAAAGAATAATTTTAAGTCGATAAGACAGAAATCGAAGATTTGTAAATCTGAGCACGGTAATGCAGCTGATAAGTGAATTCGCGACCAGTGATTAATAAATGTTTATCACACGAACTGCAAAAGGAAGTTGCTGCAGAAAGGATCTGGACTTGCGTCAAAGCATATGTGACATATTGCACGTGCCATTTGAGGAATTAGAGGACAAGCTCTTTTAAATTGAGGTTATGCCAACAAATTAACAGTGTGGGAATATAACATTATCAATAATTACATAACTCAAAAGGAGACACAAACGGAAAGCAGCGGGACATGTAGAAAAGGATTTTGGAGCTAGACCCCGACCGTAAAGTAGTTACACAACAAGACGAAGCAGGACCCTGACCTTAACGCAGTTAAGCCGCAAGATGAAATTATGTCTATGGGCTTAAACTAATAAATACGTCAACGTGAAAACCAACAAACATTCGATTTTCCAAAATATAAATTTATTTGCCTAAAATATAAAATCAAACAAAGTGATAGAATTAAAAATAATTAACAGTGCACGAATTCCTAGAATAATCCTCTAAACTGTTCTATCAATTTCACATTAATCCAGAAACTTTCAAAAGGTATTTCGAAGGAATGTTCTAATGTGGCAATGTGCTAGTACCACTGAAGAAACAGTTATATTATCCAAAAGTATTTACTTCAGTGTAATTCAGTGTAATTCAGTGAAGAAGAATATCACTAATGTCAAGTCATTGAATAATTTCACATAATCCGCAAGGTACATTCTTTTTAGAGCAATTTTTTTTACCACTCTCCTACTAAAAATTATAAATAAATCACAATCAAATGAGTGGTCAGTGCAAGACAGAAAAGACCACGTTCTGAAAGGCCGTAATGCCCTTCCTGTTATCAGTCAACAAAAAAGAGTAAAACACTGGTGTAAAGTTCAATGAAATAAAAGGTTTTCATTGGTCAATAATTGCAGTTGCATCAGTTTACAAATGTTGAGATTTCTATTGGTCAGAACATGACCATGTCATCATACCCAGCTGCGCTTGCTTCTTCTAAACTGCACGGAGAACTACTTTATACTACCTTCTATAGAGTCACGTTCAAAGAAATTAATGTAAACACCGAATCTGAAGGTATAAACACTCTATGTCTTTAATATGACATAAAAAGGTGGGTTTATATGTTTATTTAGAAAATTGAATAAACCGTTTTGACAGAATCAAATAACAAATCTTTGTCATTTTTTTGCAGATAAATAATTACATCTTTGACTATATTTGAGAGAAAAAAGCTGGTAACCTCAAAATCGGCCCAGAAGAATGTTGGGGTTATGATATACAGCACTTTCACTGCAACTCGTTACAAATGAATTTAAAACTATTGGTAAATAGTTACAGGGATTGGGAGTCTCGGGGTTCAAAGACTAACACTATAACAATTGCACTCATAGTCCTACAATGAAAGATAATGACCGTGATAATTACGATGTGGAGGTGGGTGGGAGAAAATCGCGCTACTCCCCCAGGGTCGATATCTTGTACCGTTTTACAATTGGACCTCCATCACTATAACCGTTTATCGATAGTCTTAATTTCATTTGTAAGTTGCCCCTGTAGGTAGCCTAAACTGTTAATTTATACGGAAATATATTTAAAGGAACGAAAATTATTTACACAAGTGTCTTGGCAATAACGATTTGGCCAAGTCATAATGAAATCGTGAAAACATAAAATCCAAGAGTCATTTGTATCTCAAACAAGAAAATACATACTTTGCTTCGAATATTGAACTTTTACTCAAATCACATATGCCAATTTAGACAAAGATTAAGACCATGGTGTGGAATGTTCGATACCTTAGATTGCCTACCGTTAGTACAATTATTTTATTATGTTGACGTAGCTATTACGGTACAGATGGAGAATCCCCTGTTCTAAAAATAGCTACTTAGTAGATGCCCTCAACAAGAATTCACAAGTTTAAATAAGGCTCTAAAATTGATATAGAAGATCTTTAAAAATAATATAAAAATAAAGAATAAATAAAATTATAAAGAATTACAAGCATAAGAGTTTAATGTTGTTTTTCTGAGTTTATCATAGTATAAACGGCCAGTTCCCGAATCAGAATGCAAATAATACCCGAAGATCGTTATATAAGCTGTGTGAGTCGGAAGGTCGTTATATAAACTGTGTGAGTCGGAAGGTCGTTATATAAGCTGTGTGAGTCGGAAGGTCGTTATATAAGCTGTGTGAGTCAGCAGGTCGTTATATAAGCTGTGTGAGTCAGCAGGTCGTTATATAAGCTGTGTGAGTCGGAAGGTCGTTATATAAGGTGTGTGAGTCGGTAGGTCGTTATATAAGCTGTGTGAGTCGGAAGGTCTTTATATAAGCTGTGTGAGTCGGAAGGTCGTTATATAAGCTGTGTGAGTCGGAAGGTCGTTATATAAGCTGTGTGAGTCGGTAACTGACAGCTTATACCACGATAAACTTAGAAAAATAAACTCTTAAGAAGTTGAAGTTGATGTTATCATAGAAATCGCTCGTTTTATTTTTCTATCTTCATTATAGGAATCCTGTCCCACCTCCATCCTCCACATGCATTTAACACCAAAATTCCATTTAATTTACATGTGCTGTTTATGAAGAGAATGGCTCACGAGGTACTGTATGTGAAACAAGATAAGGTGTGAAATTTTGCACCTGAAATATGCGCTCTGATTTAATATAATATTCGAATGCTAATGGCAGATGATTTTGAAAGAGAAAAGGCGGCTGGTGTAATTCTGAAACGGTACAAAAATAATTCTCATTGACCCATGGTCGGACATGTAAGAGGGCATAATTGGCAACATCAATGTGAAAGCTAGCCAGGAAAGTACGACGGGGACATGAAGCAAACAGATAATTATAATTCTTACGAGGATTGGGCAGTGTTGTAGTTACGATGCGACTGAATGAATAAACAGATGTCGTGCTAAAGTTCAGCTTGAAACAGAAAAAGAAAATGATGGTTCGACTATTCTTGCTAATATAAAGTCCCATAAATTCAAGGTGTCCCGGTTGGCTGAGTGGTCTAAAGTCTTTACCGATCACTGCCATTTCACCTCTGTCCGCGTGGGTCTGATGACGGGGTTGCAGGCTGGTATGGACAATCTAGATTTGAATGAATAAACCGGATATAGGTAACGATTGATGCAAAAGCTTTTATGTTCAAAGGCTAAATGAAGACAATTTTAGAGATATGAAAGTCAAAGCGCCCTGTAATAGAATGACATGCAGTAGATCATGGAAAATACTGCAGTGGAGCACACAAAATTTACTTCCTTCCAAAAGGAGAACGACCATCTCCGAAAGGTTTCCTTTGAAATGTGTAAACATAATGATACACTGATGCATCGGCTGTTTAATATGGCAGCAAGCTTTAGTCTGTATGGAATTTGGCAAGGCTCTGACAAACAGTTTTTAATTAGTCTCTTGAAATAAAAGGCATTTCATTCATGTGGCTAGTCGGCACAGTATGAGTCTCTTAGTAAGAGACATCGCAATGAATCGCATATCGGGTATAGCCCATTGTCTCCCTGAATTTGAGGCCGAATATAGTACTGTTTGGATTATCACAGAAACAGAGGAAAATAATGATGACAAGACGTTTCCACGACAATCCTTGCATATTCTTGTTTGTGCTATTTAGTATAAGGCCACATAAATACGATTATGATATTTGGACGAGTGCCTCGTGATAGTCCATCTGGCTATTCCATTTCTTGCATGTATGAAAACAGTGGCTTTGAAGACCTCGTGACTGAATCATCTATGGGCTAACAAGAATAATCTATTGTCCAGTTACCAAGTGAAAAGATGTGAAAACTCTCACACCCGTCATTAACAAATGTCCAAAACATTTCGATTCTTTCAAAAGCAACTGCAAATGATTTATTTTTTCGCTCCTGCATAAGATCAGTTAGAGATGGATTATGGGAAATGTATCAGCTAGCTGTTAGGCAACATATCATATATGTTGTTCTATCGGTCTGAATGAATGAT
The DNA here is from genome assembly GCA_028554795.2 of Sinohyriopsis cumingii. NCBI lineage: Eukaryota > Metazoa > Mollusca > Bivalvia > Unionida > Unionidae > Sinohyriopsis > Sinohyriopsis cumingii. The sequence goes on along the minus strand of CM068826.1, from coordinate 5,954,631 downwards.
GGGATATCGTCTCCCTTGCTGACATATACAGGTTGCCAGAAAAAAACACCTTCAGCCCATAATACATTATATGATTACACTCATCCACTACGGAGGTTCTAGGGACGATTTTCTCAAGTTTGAATCGAGAATAAGACTGAAACACGGTGCATAGATAGAAAGTAAAACTATGAGTGGTATAGTAGTCTTTATCCAGAGGTCCGGAAGTTAGAATGAGTGATAATTGATAGCTCATAAGCGGATGTCGACAACCACTGATATGACAGTACAGTTTACGCATGCAGGAATCAAGTTCATAAAGACGGTAATTTAAAAGGCAACAACTAGAAAAGGTGATGTCCAAAAGATCATCCAGACACATTAGGGCAAAATGGCGGATGTCTTCGGTAATGAATAACCCAGTCCTGTGAACGTTACGACCGGCGCATTTCTACGAAAAGGAACAGCACATAAAATGCTAAATAACATGACCAGACAATTTGGCACATTGTTAAAAGAAGGGACATGGAACGGAAAGCAGCAACTTTCACATTAACAGTACAGGACCCAGCCACAAATGCTCCTGCGTGAAGCTAAAATGTCAAATCTGCTACAGTTGTTCATTTCTAGGGCTTCATTGTCGCGTGGCCTACAACCTACATCATCGGATGTGATGCATTACCGCAATTTTAAGACACCATGATTCATTTTCTCTTCGATTGAAGGTACGTCTTGCTTTTAAATATTTATTAATTAAAACTTTCAGGTAAATGATGATGTGTACCAGTGCAAAGAGATTATCGATTAATCAATTATCTTTGTTTGGGTGTTATATAATATGTTATTTCTTTAAACAGCTCAACCGATCAACGGTTGAAGTGTTTGAAGTTATCAGCAGCGCTTGGGGCACATATTAAACAGCGATATTACTCTGAGAATCTGCTGACTTTGGTGCACTAGGTATTGTGCATGAAAGCTTTCAAAATATGCATACCTTAAATAAATGTATTTCAAATCGACAGTTCAGTCAAATATAACGTTTCAAATTTCCCACAATTCACCACTTCCCGTGACGTAGGTTGTTGGCCTTGATGTCAAAATAAGAACTCGTACTTAATTCCTTATAGGGCTTGCTTTAAGTGATAGGAATATAAGTCTTTTGCTACCACCCACGATGACTGCGAACTTAGTGATACTAGCGATAGTGAAAATGAAGTCTGAGATAATTGGTGATGATCAACAATAATGTCATCATAATGTCGGCATTAATGACGTTTAAGTATGTTAAGTTCACTTATCATGCTATTTTGTTCAACGTCGACATGTAGCTAAATATAAGCTACTTATGTTATGTCATGCGGAATGTTAGATTCATTTATTTATGAATGACAGTAGGTGTATCTAAACCCAAGCATGACTCCATTGAAAATATACAATCAAAGCGACACCTGGTTTTAAAATTCTGCTAAAATTTGCCTTTTCAATGCCGCCATGAAATCAAATATTGTGTAGGACATATCTATTAAACTGAGCTCCTGTACTACTTTCAGGAAATAATAAGAGAGGTGGATTTGACAAATTACTATACCTTCTAAGAATTAAGTTAGGAAATAAATTTAGTTGATTTGACTGATTATTTAATAATACCGATAACAAACTGAATGTGTCAAGGTGACACTGTGTCTTTGCGGGTCTTAAATGGCTCCAAAGGTTGCACCGATTCTTGCGACTCGACTACAATATTCACACAATAATCTGAAACTATTGGTCAAACAGAAAAGTGTCTTTTGAGTCGACTACAATTTTCACATGATCATCTGATACTTTTGGACAACATAAGCGTTTGTTTTGACTCATCTACACTGTTCAGGTCATAATCTGCAACCATTGATTAAACAGGAAAGTGTCTGTAGCCGTAGCTTTCAAGCCCAAATGTCGCCGTTACGTGCACAAAGTCCTGTACTAAATCTTTAAAGATATTGGTCCCAAACATCGTTGGGTTCAATTAAAAGCAGATTATATCGACATTTCATCACAGTATGAACAATATAATTTCTTCCTCAAACTGAGAAATTCGACCATTTTTCACGTATGTAAGAGTGAATCCGATGCTGATCGGCGACGTCCATGGGTCATTTCAGTCGAATCTGGGAACAAGATTTGATAACGTCATCTTTGTAAACATAACAAGCCAGCACCACGTTTTGTCGGATACAGTAGGTGACCCTCACGCCATTCTCATTTTGCGTTTCATATGATGCAGTACTCGGACTAGCTTAGGAGTATTTGATTAACCGCTTTACCGACTAATCTGAATAGCTGTTAAATAATTCAGATAGGCAGTGATTTTTCTACTAATATTTCGAAAACAACTGAATCTGGGCCTCCAGACTTGTTCAAATATTTACGTTGTTTCCCTGTACACAAAAAGAATACAGCAAAGTTTGCTGGTTAGGCCACTTAACGGAAAATCCATACATTTAGTTTCAGATTGTTTGCACACACTGACGTCGCATCAATTATTATGTGGAATCTTGTCGTAATTGCTGACTGATGGACTTATCGAATCAAATTTTGAAGAGCGAGTTAACGGCGCTACCACGATTTCACATCAACACATCAACACTTGCTTTTATCGCGTATTGAAATAAACAGTCGATATGAAAATATGCAGCGATTCTGGAATTGAAGTTCATCATAATCAATTAGCACAGAACTCTTAGAATAAACTTATATCAGAAGGAATTTATATTTTGTTAAATATAGTTCGACTCAAGCTATGAAATAAATAGCCGAAAGACAAAACAGAAGGAAGACAGTACATTTTGAAGATCAAAATTTTAGTCATTTACTTAAATAAAAGTAGGGTGTTATGACTTTATGGTCTTAAACTAAGCAACAGAAAGAAACAAGAACAACACGTACATAAGTAACAGAAAGAAGCAAGAACAACACGTAAATAAGTAACAGAAAGAAGCAAGAACAAAAAGTAACTAAGTAACATAAAGAAGCAAGAATAGCAAGTAACTAAGTAACAGAAAGAAGTAAGAACAACAAGTTTTGTAAAATTATAAGCTGAAAATTTAAGATGAACTTACAGTATTGTGAATTAACTCCAAATCATAATCCAAAAAGGTTCTATCACAACAAAATAATAGTGCTTCTAATGGATTCTAGGTCCTGAATGTTCTGATATACCAACAGTCTTGATGTATCACAATGACAGTGTCCTGAACTCCTTTGAATAAATTCACAAACAATCCCAGAATAATAATTTTGTCCGAAGTCAAAGAGCACTTTTCATTTACAATGAATAATCCATACAAATGTTTCCTCGCAAATTATATTTAAACACAACATTAAGCACATCTGCAGACCGATAGTAAGACAAGAATATAGGAAAATAAGAATGAATTAAGTGTGCACATTACTCGTTCTTATATGCACCTTACGGCTTTACTTCGCAATATTTTCCTCCTCGATATACGTCCCAATACTTTCCACGTGACACATTTTACAATATCTCACGTCGCAACAAAACCCAGACTGATTTTAGAACACCTTTTTATAGCTCATTAGAACCTACTTTCATGCACCAAAAGTAAAGACACAATATAGATATACATAACAAGGGACATGGCACAGAACGAAGAAAGTACATGTTGAGGACCAATAGTTACAAGTCATTACTTCAGTAATAGTAGGGACATGGTCCAGGGTATCATGCAAAAGTTTGAAACTGTACAAGTCAGTACCTCAATTCAATCAATGTCTTTCTAATTAATGCATCACATTTTTTTCCAAAAGAGTTTTCATCTTCGAGTCCGTGTAGGGTCAGATGCTTGCATTCCCTTTCATTTTCAGTGCATGTTCTATATAATCTTGTGCATGTCTTGCAACCCTATCGTTCCTGTAGAGCTTTTCATAAAATTAGTTTTCACAAAGTGAAGCCAGCGTAATGCCCTCCTGATAGTAATTGCAGTGTTCCTACCTCAAAACCGCTTGCAGAATAAAGTTGATTCTTCGAACTCATTACGCACGACGCCATTACTATAAACAATAACGTTGCGCAAGCGTACACTGAAGTAACCATGAGTTATATTTTATTTAATGTCTCACTTATAAATGCTAAGGGAGCAATCATTGTTTCTGTATTACTAATACTACATTCCGTTCCTTCTTTGTTAGAAGACTTCATCTAGTCTGATGAAAAGGACTGACCTTTATTAATATAACAGTTAAAAATAAATTATCTTTGTATACACCAATTCGTGTTTTTTATGTATAAAAAATATCAAAGAAGACGTAATACTATTCAATGTATTTGGAACACATGCATACTGCAAAGTCTACTTCTTAACATAACTAATATTCCGCTTACACAGAGCACCGTCAGACTCAACAAACACACTATTTCCATTGTAAATGGTAATGAACCGAATGGCATGGACGTTTTATTTTCCAGAGTCTTCCTCAATAATGCTTTATCCTCTTAATGAATGTCAACTTCGCGCATTATTTCGTTTGTCATCCCGTAAACAGTTATCCTTTTCTTTCCTTTAGCATGCTATCTCCATCGCGAATTTCAAAATTTCCAGAAGCGAACTCCCTTAGATGAAGGAGCTTTGTCCGGATTTTCTTCCTGTAGTTACGTGGGGTGAAGTAATGATCCAGCTCTGAGTTTCAACTCCGTCCTTCTGCTTGAGCAGTCCGAATTTGTTTCCGGAAAGAACAACGATTTTGGCGTTCCACCTATCCATGTGCCTGAGACCATATCAGAGTAGTCTTCTGACGAAAAATCACAATTGCCTGTATGAACTTCCAGAAGAATTTGCTGATGAACTATGGGTCGTTATTGTATGTGTGAAAAACACATTGGACAGTATGGGTTGATCTTTCTCCGACGCTGGCGACTTTGTGTGACTCTGTCTCTAAGAATCTACTGTAGTAATCGATCAGGACGACAACGTAGCCATCCTACGGGAGTGAGCACTTAAATCGAGTGGTTTGACCTTACCTTAAACTAGACTGACTCCACAGGCATACAATGCATGACCCATAAACAACATGTGCGGTACAGGTGACATTTTTTAGCTTATTCTTGCTGGGGTTCAGCTTCAAGCCTTTTCCCATATAATTTACACACCAAGCTCTACATTTTCTTGGCGTGCCTCCTCTGATAATCCGAATGTAGTCATGTTGTGCAGTATTTTATTGAGGCCTTGGCAACTCTGTAAAGTCTAATTTTCCGGTCTCAGCAGTGCAGATGATTCCAAACATTAATGATTCGTTGTGAAGGAGGCCTTTATGAGTTATGAAAGTAATAGGGAAATTAAATGTGCACCTTTTCATTCTTCAAGTTAAAGTCAGTTCTGAGAGAGAGAGAGAGAGAGAGAGACAGAGAGACAGAGAGAGAGAGAGGGGGTATGAACACATGGTCATGTTCTGACCAATAGAAATCTCAACATTTGTAAACTGATGCAACTGCAATTATTGACCAATGAAAACCTTTTATTTCATTCAACTTTACACCAGTGTTTTGCTCTTTTTTATTGACTGATAACAGGGAGGGCATTACAGCCTTTCAGAACATGGTCTTTTCTGTCTTGCACTGACCACTCATTTTACAAGATTATGTATTTGCGGAAATCGTTCTCCAAAGGCTCAAACAATGATTTCCCCCTTCTTCTCTGATACGTATCAAAATAATTTAAAGACATGTTCAATTATTATTGGTATTTGTACTAACAGTTTATTCACCTACAGTAACGAATTAGCACAATGGAAACCCTTTATCTTTGGTAAACATTTTTTTTCTATTTGTGTATCTTATTAGCCATCTTGAGCCATCAAACACGAATCTCTCTTTGTCTCAGTCAATTCACAAGCTGGTAATAGTGGTACACGCTGCTTAATAGTGTATACAATAATATTACATCATTCGGGAAGAATCACGTGATGGCTGCCATTCGTTTGAAGAGACAGGCATATACAGCAAATCTAGATTATCATCAAGGATAGGGCCAGCAGTATTATACCATCGTGGCATACAAGACACAATACAATCCAGTATTATACCATCGTGGCATACAAGACACAATACAATCCAGTATTATACCATCGTGGCATACAAGACACAATACAATCCAGTATTATACCATCGTGGCATACAAGACACAACACAATCCAGTATTATACCATCGTGGCATACAAGACACAATACAATCCAGTATTACAGCATTGTGGCATACAAGACACAATACAGTCCAGTATTTATCACTTCAGATATGCGCATGTTGCGTACAAATCTCCTAAGATGGTTGACAGAGTTGCGTTAATTAAAAGCCAAATTAATATTGCATGTGTCTATACTTGAAGCAAAATCTTGTAGTTGTCTATACTTCAAGCAAACTCTTAAAATTGAGCTTCCAAATCAGCTTTTAAGCGATAACAACGTCTCTAGACGTGTATTTGAAAACTAAATTGGACAGATACTCTTTCATGTTAATTAATGTAAAATTATGTTAATATGAAACTAAACATAGTTACTAAGTGCTTTAAATATAAATATATTTTAATACAGTATTGGAATTCTAATTTTGTTTATCGGTTTGCAGATTAACTTATAAACTGCACAATTTGCGTTAGTGAGGTTTTTGTATTGATAAACACAGGTAAACTTGAGAGTATTAAATACCTAGCAGCGAAAGAAGTGATAAGAAGTATACACATTGCAGTGAGAGAAGCAATAAGAAGTATACACATTGCAGTGAGAGAAGCAATAAGAAGTATACATATTTCAGCGAAAGAAGTGATAAGGCGTAAATACATTGCAGTGAAAGAAGTAATAGAGAGATGCAATATCTTTGAGGAAATGCTAAGATTACCTTTAAAAATTGACAATCAAATCCGTCTAAATAAGTCTGATGAATACCTTAAAACTCCCATTAAACATACACTGCACAAGGAAACATACATTGCACAAGGAAACATACACTGCACACAGGAAATATACACTCTACAAGGAAACGAAGATATGTATGTTTTGCAGGCAAAACATATTAAAGAAACTCTGGCAAAGAAACTGGAAAAAAAGTACAAATAGAAAGTTTAAAATTTTCAGTCTATAGGTGGGTACAAACCATAAACCGGATGGTGAACTATTAGGAACATATGGAAAAAGTCAATGAGGGTTTTGTAGAAATCGTTTCACATGTCATATTCATGATCAATGAGGGTTTTGTAGATATCTTGTCACATGTCATAGTCATGATCAATGAGGGTTTTGTAGAAATCGTGTCACATGTCATAGTCATGATCAATGAGGGTTTTGTAGAAATCGTGTCACATGTCATAGTCATGATCGAACGGTTTTACGTCCATACGATTGCATCGATACAGATGTATTAAACTGCCACCGCTTTGGTCCATGTGTGTGTGTGTGTGTGTGTGTGTTCTCGATAATCCTGTAATAGCTACAACGCACACGTGCAAGGTTTCATCAGTAATTCCATCATATTCCATTATATATTAGATGTTAATTCATGCAATCTATACAGCTGATTGTAGACACAGATGACGTGGAAATTCTTCTACTCTCTGTACTTCACGTGTAAATTAATATTTCTTTCCTTTTTCCACAAAATATATAAGCTGAGACTATCGTTCTTTTCCTGTTTATTATTGATTGTTATTGATAACCTATATTTTAACATGAATGTCACAGATGTTAGTTTCCACTTAGGTTCACAAGGTTCTAGTTACATATGTCGAAATGCACTATCTTTACAAGTAAAGCTTTGTTTTAGGTCACCTAAAACTATATTCATGTACGAGTTACCAACCTGTAGGATCAGCAAATTGCGATGTGTATTTTACAATGCATGCATTAGGTGCAGTTTTAGTATGTGACTCTGCGTATATACGCATGTACATATCCTGACAACAATCTCTGTCATTAGAGTGCATTTCATGTATTAACATACAGTTCTCACATAGAAAAACTTGTAGCTCTTCGTATGTAGTACAGGTAATTTTTCATTGCCGTAAATCTCTACACTTTTGCACCTGAGTTTCTAACAGGTCTGTGTTTTGTTTGTAGTCTTGAAATGAACACCTGCATGACAAGAATTTAGTATTTAGTTCTTTCCTTCAACCACTGTGACATGTATGTGATTGATTACATTGTTGCTGTGTTTTTATACCTGTATCGATCTAGCTTTCTTTTATCACTGCTCTCCTGTATTGTAAATGTCGCCTCATTCTGCAGGAAAAGGCAATTTGACTTGTATTGCGTTGCATGGAAAGCGAATCATTAAATACAACTGAAATGATTTAAATTAATTTGAACTGAGTTGAATAGTTGGATTGTTCGTTAACTGTAAACCACTTATTGATGATTCTAGTGGGCCGCCGGGCAAGTATAGTGTGCATTGCTAGTTGTGTGTGAACAATTGCAGTCTCAGTTATACATGGACCGTTTTGCAGGGCCTAAATGACAAAGGCAAGTGTGCGAATTTAAAATCCATCCTATTATAGTCTTGTAATCGTTGCCCAATTTTGGCAAACCTTTGAACATCTAATAAACAATGTTGTTGAAGTATGCATGACATTTTGCTTATAAGTAATTTTGCAGTCTAATGGAATGAAAAGTACAAGGGGTTCAGTTCATAGTGTAATTAACTACGTTATGTATACCTAACTGGTACTGTTTGTTGGCTTTTCTCATTAAGTACATGCTACGTATATCTGTATTGTGTGATTTACCTTGGTTAGTAATTTAGTTAAGGGCATACCTGACTGCTCAAATCTTTTTGCCTTGTTATTTTGTAAACAACATATTATATAGCTAATATTTGTCTTTGATTATACTTTATATATAAAGCTCATTATTATATGGCTGTAAACATGTTTATAGCCTTTTGACCTTAGCAGTTTCCAGAAACGAATTTTTGTTTATAGCTTTGAGTGATTTCCCATAAGAAGACAGTGTATTTTCAGAAAATGGGAGTTGCAAAATAGCTGAAGTGGAGATGTATCTTAAATTATTTACATTAGAATTGCTGATGCCTACCTTAACATCCAAAGTAGAATAAGTCTTCTTGCTGTATTCAGTTATTATCTAAGAGGATTGATTTAATTAAATTATTCACTAGAATTAGAAAGTGCTCATTAATACTTCTTGGACTATATCACTATTTTGGGATTACGATGAATTCGTTCAAGCACATCTTGGATAATATCATTCTGATACCTCAAGACTGTGAAGACATCATAACATTCTAGGCTAGTTGTACATCAGTACATTCAGTATTGCAATTCACTCGAACACTACTGTAATTCATCGGAACTCTATATATGTGAACTTATGATAGAACCTTTTTGACTGTTTGGGATTTAATTAACAATACTGTAAGTTATTCTATAAATTTTCACTTTGTATTCTAGAGCAATAAACCTTTTGTCGAATTTTACAAAATGTTTTGGTTTTCACTATTCTCTGCTACCTAGCTTAATACAATAGGGTGGTAAGAACTGGTGTTTTGTCTTCAATACAGAGGCATGTTCCAGTTATATTTGATGGAAGTAGCCAATAATATATATGTCCGAAATTTCAGTTGTTCTCTTCTCTCTTCTTCTCTTTTGGAATTTACTGAAGACTCATCCATCGTCTTCTGTTTACAAATTATTTTAAGGTAAAGCCTTGACAGAAATAAGTTTTAACTAGCGCCCCACTAACTACCTTGTTGTATAAGATATCAAAACAATATTGAATTAATTTACTTTATACACTAAAATATTCTTGAAAACATGCAGCTTTATGGCTGTTGGCAGATACGACAACGTAAAATATGATAAAAACACAAACCTACAACGTGTTTAGTCCAGAATCGACGGAAAAACGAGCTTAATATGGCGTAAAACTAGGTCTTGACCGTCAGTTAGAGAAGTATTCAAGCGCCATATTAAACGAGTCCTTTATTCCAGCGACGCAGAACAAAACAACAACAAGGTTTATTATTGATTCCCTTTATTACGCATTTCAAATATATGTACCTATACAATGTAAATGGAAAATGAAGTTAATTGAAAGTTACAAAATAAAATTTATTTAGAAGTTATAAAGTTCGATTTGGTGCATGGAAAATATCGACTCATGAACGTTTGTGAGAATTTCTAATAGGTATAGTCTGAATGTGCGATAAACGGAAATATGGATCCAAGATCGATATAAAATACCAGATCAGCCACGTAAGATTAAATCATATTATGTAATTACAAGTCAACATTGGTCAGTATTATCTGGATTTATGGCCAAGGTCTAGCAGTCATTCTTGTGGATTTCTGTCCAAAGCCTAGCAGTCACTCTTCTGGATTTCTGGCCAAGGTCTAGCAGTCATACTTCTGGATTTCTGGCCAAGGTCTAGCAGTCATTCTTCTGGATTTCTGGCCAAGGCCTAGCAGTCATTATTCTGGATTTCTGACCAAGGCCTAGAGGTCATTATTCTGGATGTCTGGTTAAGGTCTAGCAGTCATTTTTCTGGATTTCTGGCCAAGGCCTAGCAGTCATTCTTCTGGATTTCTGGCCAAGGTCTAGCAGTCATTCTTCTGGATTTGTGGCCCAGGCCTAGCAGTCATTATTCTGGATTTCTGGCCCAGGCCTAGCAGTCATTCTTCTGGATTTCTGGCCCAGGTGTAACAGTCATTCTTCTGGATTTCTGGCCCATGCCTAGCAGTCATTCTTCTGGATTTCTGGCCAAGGCCTAGCAGTCATTATTCTGGATTTCTGGTTAAGGTCTAGCAGTCATTCTTCTGGATTTCTGGCCAAGGCCTAGCAGTCATTCTTCTGGATTTCTGGCCAAGGTCTAGCAGTCATTTTTCTGGATTTCTGGTCAAGGTCTAGCAGTCATTCTTCTGGATTTGTGGCCCAGGCCTAGCAGTCATTATTCTGGATTTCTGGCCCAGGCCTAGCAGTCATTCTTCTGGATTTCTGGCCCAGGTGTAGCAGTCATTCTTCTGGATTTCTGGCCCATGCCTAGCAGTCATTCTTCTGGATTTCTGGCCAAGGCCTAGCAGTCATTATTCTGGATTTCTGGTTAAGGTCTAGCAGTCATTCTTCTGGATTTCTGGCCCAGGCCTAGCAGTCATTCTTCTGGATTTCTGGCCCAGGTGTAGCAGTCATTCTTCTGGATTTCTGGCCCATGCCTAGCAGTCATTCTTCTGGATTTCTGGCCAAGGCCTAGCAGTCATTATTCTGGATTTCTGGTTAAGGTCTAGCAGTCATTCTTCTGGATTTCTGGCCAAGGCCTAGCAGTCATTCTTCTGGATTTCTGGCCAAGGCCTAGCAGTCATTCTTCTGGATTTCTGTCCCAGGCCTAGCAGTCATTACTTTGGATTTCTGGCCAAGGTCTAGCAGTCATTATTCTGGATTTGTGGCCCATGCCTAGCAGTCATTATTCTGGATTTGTGGCCAAGACCTAGCAGTCATTCTTCTGGACGATCTCTGCACTATGTGTACAAGGAAAATCTTTATTCGTCGGTACTTATATTCGTGGAGTTAGGAAGAATCAGTTTGTTTTCAAATAAGGGTCTTGTTCACTCAGATGAAAAGTTGTTGGTTTGTTGGAACACACGAAAGCCATACGGAAAGAGTAGATATACAATAATATAAAATTGTAAATTCCTAAAGTTCAGAAAGGACTAAATCTATCGTTTCTTAGAAGTATTCATCTAAAAAGATCATTGCATGTTTGCATTGTGTTCAGGTAATCGCAATATCTGGTGACTTATTTACGATTACTGTACTGATAAGAAGGACGACCTTTTAGAGTCGGTGTCAGTGTATCAATTCTGGAGGCGTAAAACTTTGGGTGCTTAAATGAACATGTTCAAAGCAAGTGCAACCATTTCCGACAGATTGCGTTCAAGAGTAAGCAGAACATATTAAACAGATATACATGTATCGTGCTAATGACAGCATGTGTATATCACTGTCTCAGAATATAAATGTATCGTGTTAATGACAGCATGAGCGTAACGTTGCACCATGATATACATGTATGTTTTTAATGACAGCATGAGCGTAACGTTGCACCATGATATACATGTATGTTTTTAATGACAGCATGAGCGTAACGTTGCACCATGATATACATGTATGTTTTTAATGACAGCATGAGCGTAACGTTGCATCATTATATACATGTAGACTGATAGGCCAAACGCTCGCAATCTGAATAGGCCAACAACAAAAGCTTGGGCCTTCATCGTCAGCTCGGGCGTCATTTACCCTTTATACGACATTGCCTCGAAGACATAAAAGTGATGTTAATAGTAATTATTTCTTTTATTCTTCTCATGCATGTTAAGCATGTAGAATAATTACTAATCCATTTATCTGACTTAGATAAAAGTCAGGGATATCTTACGTTTATCACATGGCATTGCTTTCGTCATACGTGACTACATTTGCACACTGCCCTTAGATGGTTCATACGATGCAGATGCGAAAACAAGGTCAATAAAACATAACATGATCGATAAGAGATAAGACGAGGATATCAGTTAGGTGAGAGAGCAACAGTTGTAAGATGGAGTTATTTGTATTTGCGACGAGCGCATTAGAGAGAATATTGGCATAACTCGAAAATATTTGCATGTACTGTGGCTGAAATTTAATTACACAATGTCCTTGTGGAAATTGTACATGATATAAGCAGACAGCTAACCTAAATGGCATCCCCCATATGGGCGAACAATCAGCCTGGATTAGTCTAAAGCATACTATCAGTTAATACAATTGGGAAAACGAATTTAGCCATAGTAGGCAATACCACTTTCTGAAAGTGCAATTTTTCACCATTCACCTTTGAAATCAAGGACGTGAAAATGATGAAGAGGAGCTTGTAGACATTATTTTACAAGTGCAGACCAAGCTGTATACTCTATAACCCAAACAACACCAATCAATCATACACCAAGCTACACCCATCAATCATACACCAAGCTACACCCATCAATCATAACCCAAGCTACACCAATCAAGCATACACCAAACTAAAGGGAATTACAAGTTTTTTATGCAATGTCTGATTAAATAGCTTGGATAACCAGTGATGAATTCCTGAGAAATTATTTTTCTTTAAATACTTAACCTTTTGCAAATACAGAACCTTAGAACGCCACTTAAGAAGAAGAGGAAACGTTCCATGACAGACTTAAAGTTCCGAAATATCGACTGACAGTGGTCTTAATCTCTGCGTGGTTCGGAAATATATTAACTGACAATGGTCTTCAAAATCAGTATTCCACATTTGCAAAACTTTCATCACGCTGAATCTACCGAATCAATTAACTCGTAATTGAAGAGGAATCCAATCCTATTATAAGGTCTGTTATTTCAGAAAAAGTCGATATCTTGATCATATTGTATCCTAGTATTCCCTACCCATATCCCAGTATTCAATAGCTATATCCTCAAGGCCGTACTAACACAGTATCCTAGTATTTTTTAGCCATATCCTTAAGACCGTGAGAACATTGTATCCCAGTATTCCCTAGCCATATCGTTAAGGCCCTAAGAACATAATATCCTAGTATTCCATAGCCATATCCTAGCACTCAATAGCTATATCCTTAAGGCCGTACTAACACAGTATCCTAGTATGCGTTTTCTTACAAACCGACTATTTTATTGTCGTGTGATAAAAGAAATCATACTTTGTACTCACAACAAATTGCATTATTGAAACTTGGGGAATAATTTTGATCTCATAAGTTACAATAACAAGGGATATTCATCTAAATCGTGTCTCCATAAATTATTTAAACAGAACAACAACAACAAGAAAGAAAGGAAAAGAAAGGAAGATTGTAACACTTCACAGACTTTAAAGCATGGACTGAACAAGCAATCCATTTTGCACATATGCTAGTGAAATGTGCACATCATGTATAAAAAAGGATCTGTGTCGACGACCAATACGAAACTTTTTATGTTCGTATGATTGGTCATGGAGTAAGGCTGCATCGGACAGTTCAGTTGGATTGGCCATGAAGTAAGGTTGCATCGGACAGTTCAATTGGATTGGTCATGAAATAATGTTGCATCTGACAGTTAAACTGGATTGGCCATGAAGTAAGGTTACATCTGACAGTTCAATTGGATTGGCCATGAAGTAAGGTTGCATCTGACAGTTAAACTGGATTGGCCATGAAGTAAGGTTGCATCTGACAGTTAAATTGGATTGGCCATTTGGCCATGGAGTAAGGTTGCATGTGACAGTTAAATTGGATTGGCCATGAAGTAAGGTTGCATCTGACAGTTAAATTGGATTGGCCATGAAGTAAGGTTGCATCTGACAGTTAAACTGGATTGGCCATGAAGTAAGGTTTTATCTGACAGTTAAATTGGATTGGCCATGAAGTAAGGTTGCATCTGACAGTTCAATTGGATTGGCCATGAAGTAAGGTTGCATCTGACAGTTAAACTGGATTGGCCATGAAGTAAGGTTGCATCTGACAGTTCAGTTGGATTGGCCATGAAGCAAGGTTGCATCTGACAGTTAAACTGGATTGGCCATGAAGTAAGGTTGCATCTGACAGTTAAATTGGATTGGCCATTTGGCCATGGAGTAAGGTTGCATGTGACAGTTAAATTGGATTGGCCATGAAGTAGGTTTTGGAATGAAGAAACATACAATGCTTATCTGTTTCTCCCTCCTTTTTTAAAATGGTGTCAAGAATTCACGATTTCGTGTATGTATGCAAAAGGGGACTATAAATGTGCCGAAACATATTTTACGATAGGCAGGTTTGAGATTTAAGTTATGCGCCAACAGAGTGCATGAGCGGTTTCCCATTTTCTCCTAGCTCTGTTTTTATGCGTTGACTGAACCTTTTATAGTGAGTGATTTTGTGGGAAATCAGGCCGTTCGTGGTCCACTATCCTCTTCCGTAAATTAATATCAGGGAGGCAAATGACAATGCCTTATATATGCCATAAATCGGATTGTGTTACTTAGAAGTTCTTTATACGGCTGAAAATCGATAGTTTTAATGATTTTCTCGCATTGCAGAGAGTGGATTGGTGTTACTATTAAGGGGTTAATCAAAACAGGATAAGCGTTTTCGTGCCAATCTTTTAATTGATTAGACATTAGATATTTAGTCAAGTTAATTTTTATGGAGTATTTTGTTTATTGTGGGTGGATTCATAGAACTATGTAGTGATAACTAAGCATGACACTGGTAAATGTTTTTACTGAAGCAAATCGGCAGACAAATGAAGTTTGAAAGAAACAAGACAAGAAGCATAACCAATATTAAAAACCCAAATACGTTACGGAACTAGCAGTCAATAACAGACACATCAAGGACTTTTCAATATAGTTATCACAGCAATTACGGTACTAATAACCAATAAGAAACACTTTAAGGTTTACATTATCTGTTTGCTATATAGACAAAAGTACTTGTGTTATTCCTCGAGTCTTGTCTTGTGTGTGTAGTCTAGTTATTTGTTTTTTTTATATAAATAATTAGAAACATACATTTATCGCTTTTCAACGATACTCGCGATTCGGTTATTCCAGTGGCGCTAGTATCTTCAAGCAAATTATACTGGCACCCTTGCCAGCACCGTGAACATTGACCGCCATTTGCAGTGCATGCCCTCTGGTAGGATTAGTCTACACACACAAAAAAACCCCTACTGAATGTTATTGATTTAGATCATATATATATATATATATATATATATATATATATATATATATATATATATATATATATATATATATCCAATCAACATTGATCTAATCTCCTGGTTGCAAATAACACAACACTTATATTCTGACAATATTTATGTCGTTGCACACTGTAACTCTACATGGTCTAAGCGTTGCTACTCTATACTAATCTACTTGACTCCACAGACTAAATGATTCCGGTAGAATTCAAAGCAAACAGGACACAAAGGCACACAAAATATGCTACAATTTGAAGCCTAGCTGGTAACCCAATGTGTTTTACGCATTGCTTCGTAAGTATGCTGGTATGGAACACTACATTCCTCCTCTTCTTGGAACTGAATTTCTCTATCCAAAGTTGTAAGATGACGACGTACGGTTCTGGTTATTAGTACTTCTATGTCAGCTGACCCTAATTCGGAATGTTATGACCCTCATATATGCACAAAGTCATGACTATACCATACTAACTCCAATTTAGTCCCTAAATGAAAGCTACATCTAATTTGTTTCCGAAATTAGATCAGACAAAAGATGAATAGGAACTCTGATAAGCCGTCCAATGATTAATGTCGCACCAAACTTATGGCATAATGAAAAGGAGAGGACGTACACTATAGTGTCATTATTTAATAAATTAATAGATATTTTCGACAAATTAAAAATATAATGACGCAATATAAGAAAATGGTTTTAAAAATCCCAAATAAAGCAAATACAACGTAGGGTATACTATTGTGATCAGGAAATAGAAATTGAACATTTTTATCTGTTATACTTGGGAAGGCTGAATGTATTGCTCTACATTAGAGTTCAGAATAATATCATAAATTTGCCTCTATATATATATGACACAGGTACATTAATACTGTTTTACAGGACACGACTCTGTATGTATGAAACTGTATATATACAGAACTTAAGTCCTTGTCCATTTCAACATTTGTATATGTGTAATCGTGATTAGCATGTCCACTTCACTTTGTGATAAGGTCATACTCTGGTGGGCGCGTTACGCATTGTGGTCGTTCGTTTCTGCAGGCTTACTGGCAAACATGGTACTTTCCACCCCTTCATCTTCATCTATACAAGTTCACCATATTTATTCCCTAACTCTGTTGTTTTTGTCAGTAATACATACATGACCTTCATGACCAACTGCAATACGCTGTGTCTCACCTTGGCAGGTATTCCTATTAGTGTACCTCTTTATGTGCCAACTTGGACAATTCATAATTTACACATTTATGTTGTGGTACGTCACTCCAATGACCATCCAAATGACATGCCGCACGTGCTTGATTTCAAGGTCGCCAACGGAGTTTTCTTTGATACAATGTACGTTCACTGAAATCGATGGTGCATTTTCAGCAGCTAACATGGTGCATTCCTCAAGAACGTTTCATACACATGACATGTCTTTTTTCTCTTGCATTAGCCTCAACAAAGCATATGCAGTGTTCATCCTTCCTTATTTGTATTTTTACGGTGAACCGTTAGGACTGTAAATGCATAACGCATCTCTCAGTTCTTGGTCCGGGCATTGATTTTCTGTCATAGATCACATTTTATATGCTAGGGTTAGCCTTCAGGTCATGGTCTACGTATTAAATTGTTCGCTGGCCGCAACAATGCAATGGCATCTTTCTAAATTTGGGAATACTGTTTCGTAACATAAGTCAGTATGTTTATATATGAAACCACTTCATTGTGACCATCTCGGCTTGAATCTGCAATAACCGCTGTTCTCGTATTGCTGTCAAAATTTCCTAACCTATCAGCTTTTCCTACGTTTTCTTCACGAGAAGTAAATGACTTCTCTTGTTCCGTTCCCGATTTAAATGAAACGCTTTACTTTGCAAACGACAAAGGCGTTTGGCAACTGTAGCTTTGTTTGGGATGAATCTACATTAAAATGTACTGTAGCTTTGTTTGGGATGAATCTACTTTAAAATGTACTGTAGGTTTGTTTGGGATGAATCTACATTAAAATGTACTGTAACATTGTTTGGGATGAATCTACATTAAAATGTACTGTAGCTTTGTTTGGGATGAATCTACATTAAAATGTACTGTAGCTTTGTTTGGGATGAATCTACATTAAAATGTACTGTAGGTTTGTTTGGGATGAATCTACATTAAAATGTACTGTAACATTGTTTGGGATGAATCTACATTAAAATGTACTGTAGCTTTGTTTGGGATGAATCTACATTAAAATGTACTGTAGCTTTGTTTGGGATGAATCTACATTAAAATGTACTGTAACATTGTTTGGGATGAATCTACATTAAAATGTACTGTAGCTTTGTTTGGGATGAATCTACATTAAAATGTACTGTAGCTTTGTTTGGGATGAATCTACATTAAAATGTACTGTAGCATTGTTTGGGATGAATCTACATTAAAATGTTCTGTAGCATTGTTTGGGATGAATCTACATTAAAATGTACTGTAGCTTTGTTTGGGATGAATCTACATTAAAATGTACTGTAGCTTTGTTTGGGATGAATCTACATTAAAATGTACTGGTTCCAAGAACCAACGATGTTCATAAGCATGTTCTGTTATTTTGAATTAAGCAGGGCTTCGCTGAGTCAAAGTGAGTCCCATGGGATATTTTACTCTGCCTCTACGTGACAAAGCGTGTCCCATGTGGCTTCGTTGTGGGTCTACATAACAAAGTGTGTCCCATGTGGCTTCGTTGTGGGTCTACATAACAAAGTGTGTCCCATGAATACTAGCTTGATCATGCTGAACTTGTATTTTTCTGGTTTAAAGTTCAGTCCTGTATTTACAAACGTTAAGGTAATTTGCACGCACGTCTTCTGTAATTTTCACCGATTTTATCACATACAATTTTGTCACTTGAAATGTAATATGACGGTTATAATCTTCGAAGTACTGGTAGAGGTTAAATACTGGTACATTTTTGTATGCAGAGCTAATCCAGACATCAACCGTATATACTAGTATAGTATTTAATACCTCAGAAAGGTAGTGAATCGCTGTGGAATCCTCTGCTAAGATAATAGAACAATTTGGGTTTTTTCAACCAAAATATTAATAAATGTAGCTTCATTCATATCTTGTAGAACGTAGTTCACAGCTGGAATTGGGAGCCATCCCTCCTATACGGATTCATTTGCACGACGCATGTACTTACTTACGCATATATCACCGTTTCTCTTGGGCGCAACAACAAGCGGTGAAAACCATGACGTAGGACTAGAAACGTTTTCAGCAACATCTAGGAACTGAAGTTTCTCCAGTTTGCTTTCCAATTAGCTTCTCAATAAGTGTGGCAGTCTTCTGACTGTTTGTGCAACAGGCTTAAATATCATCAATTTTAAAACGCAAATAAATCCTTAAGTTTACATTATCCATGTCTCCATTTTATGGTCTAATCTGTACAAATTAAAGTTTTCTAGCATTTTGACAACCAAAATGTGAACCATAATCTTTATCCAAATATTCTGTATTTCCAGTTTGGTCACCAGCTCAGATTGAAGCTTCATATAAGCCGATAATTTGCACCAGTCTGTTTTAATCATGCGGATATATTTTTGTGTTGCATCTTTTCCTGTTTTAATTTGGACCTGAATCTTTTCCCGTGTTTTCGAAATAATCACATTGCACGATTGTGAATCAGTACAGGAAATGGTACTCAGCAATATCGGTGTAGGAAATGGTACTCCAGAAAATATATATGAAATGGTATTACAGCAATATCAATACAGGAAACTGTACTCCAGCAATCTCATTATAGGAAATGGTACTCCAGCAATATCAGTATATTATATGGTACTCCATCAACACCAGTATCGGAAATGGTACTCCATCAATACCAGTATCGGAAATGGTACTCCAGCAATACCAGTATAGCAAATTGTACAACAGTAATATCGGTATAGGAAATGGTACTCCAGCAATACCAGTATATGAAATGGTAATCCAGCAATACCAGTATAGGAAATGGTACTGCAGTAATACCAGTATTAAAATGGTAATCCTGCGATATCATTATCATAAATTGTACTCCAGCAATGCTCGCATAGCAAATGGTACTCCAGCAATATCTTTATCGGAAATGGTAATCCAGCAATACCAGTATAGGAAATAGTACAACATCAATACTAGTAAAGGAAATGGTAATCCAGCAATATCAGTATAGGAAATAGTACTCCAGCAATATCAGTATAGTAAACGGTACTCCATAAATATCATTATCAACAGTTATTCCTTTCTGCCCTATCATAAACATTTTTATATTCTTCGGAGTCCTCCGACTGGATCTTAATTATTCGGACTTTATTATTTCTGTACGTCTACGTTTATGGCGACGGCTGCTTATTTACATTTTTGCACATTTTCCTGAAATGTCATAATTTTTCATTCTTACTGTATTTTTTATCTTTGATAATAAGGCATTCACTGACCAAATATCCTGATTTTTCAAATCGAAAAGACAGATTTGTCAATATTACCTAGTTTATTTGACGTCTCGGAGCCTCTCGTCTATACAAAGATTTATTTAATCTCGTGTCTCTTAGTATTGACGCCGTTTTAGGATCACGTGTTGTGCTCTATTTGTTGACTCCATTTTAGCACCATGTGTCCTTCTGCTATATGTGTTGACTCCAATTTAGGATTACCTTTTCCTTTTACTCGGTGTTGACTCCGTTTTAGCATTTGTGACTTCTTAAAGTAAACAAGTACTTTATGAAAGGTCATGGTCAATTCGTTTACGCGTTCTGTTTTTAGACTTGCACGTATAGAGACTATCATGTGACGGATCATTTCATCCTCTTTATGTCATAAGTCACATTTCACCTTATCATTTTTGTCTTCTTTGTATACAAAAGAGTAGAATCTTCATGGCCATTTGTAATACCACGTGCTCTCGGCATAACACAACTACATGTATATCTTATTCTGCTTTATTCAGCTGACTAATCAGTTAATTTTTGTTCATGTAGAGCACACAGCAAACAGGAGGTTAGACACACATTAAATTAGACCAATCCAAGCGTAATGACCAGCCATTGTCTGACCTTAATTCGTGTCCTGGTACAGACCACTGCATATACAACTTTCACCACAGCGCTACACCGTTGATAAGACAAAACTCCTTGATATTAACAGAGTGATGTCAAAAAAATCTAATAAATGTTCAAACTGTCTTTCATGAATTACATTTTTTGATTTAATTATGATACGTTTACAAAGTTGATAGGTGCTTCGTGTACAAAATTGGTAGATTCTTGTGTACAAAGCTGAAACTTTTTTTGTGCATAAAGTTCCTAATGCTTTGTGTACAAAGTTACCTTGTATCGGCTAAATGTATTGAATGATACACTGGCTTTAAAATATTATACAAAAACAGTTTCACTCCGAATATCTTTGCATCTGCCAACGCAATTGAAAATTAGAAAATAAAAAGGCCGTTCACGTGATTCTGTGAAAACCTTTCAATCTTACCCGTATTTGGTGCGACTCGAATGACAGAGAAATGCTGACTTTTGTACGTTAGTATACGGTAACTATACTCCCTGATTAAGTTGATATACCCTAATTGTTGATCACTCGAGATTATATGGCCCCGTGTTTAATTAAGGTTACAGTCATTTACAGAATAAAGTCTGTCATGAACTTAATGGGAAATTAGGATCAAATGATTGATGTGAGCGGTGCAAAGATCGATTGCTTTGATTAGAAACCGTTCTCAATTTATCTAATGCCTGTATCAACTCGGGATGTTATATATTGTCTGTCAACATAAAATGTGTCTTTTCTATCAATATAGAAATTTACAAGCGTATAAAATGCGCAGTTTGTATTAGACGGATACTACATTAGGTTAAAGAATTAATAGTAACTATCATGGTACTAAGGCACTGTATCCTTTAACACACGTGCAAAACTGTCCCAAAACCAACAACACAGTTATAATATCACTGTACTCATTAAAACACCACTCCGGTGGCCTAAGTCGTTAGCTAGTTCGTCCGCCTTGGATGCGAGAGGTAGTGGCTTCTAACCCCAAAGATTTATAAAAATGAGACTAACAGTTGCTCAGCATTAAGAAGTTAGGACTGGTCGGCCTGGTACCGGGATAATGTGACTGGGTGGGGCATGATGCTACATGTCTTTGGCATGATGCCTCGGTGCTAGACATCACTAACTGCCACACTGCAGATATCTTAGTGATATGACTGAAAAATTGTCAAAACTACGTTAAAAATTCAATTCACACACACACACACACACACACACACACACACACACACATTAAAACATAATAATAATGGATCGGTTTACCATCAAGGTAATTTTTGAAGTGTAATCATTTTTTTAAATGAAAATGTAGATGTAGACACTCACTTAATGTGGCCATTTGTGTAAATGGCATTCACACATGCATACATCCATCCATCCGTCCGTACATACATACATACATACATACAAAGTGTAATGGTGCACAATTTTGTAGAGATAATTTCGCTTGTACATTATGCCAGGGTCAGCCTGACACGAAAACTTTAAGTTTGACGTATGGGTTAAATGCACCATAACTTGTTGGCTGCAAGGGGTGGAATCTGCTCTGTTTGAGGCATCTGAATTTTTAATTAGGACTTGCTAGTCCAACAGTTAAGAGCCAGATAAGAGTGGTATGTTAACGCAAGGTCAATCGTGGTAAATGACAAAGAGTTGAGACGAATCAGGGAAAACATTAAGAAGTCGTGGGCCATTTCAAAACAGGTGTCATACAATTATATTTTACAGAATAGCTATTAATAAAGGCTAGCTAGAGAGGATTATTCTGACTTCAATGGGAGTGATAAAAAAAATGGTGGTCAAAGAAGTAATCCTGATTGGCTAAGCTAAACGATAGTATCTGCGCTCCTTTCGGAATTCAGGGTTTTAAAATAATCTTCCTTGCGATAGCATTCAGTCAAGAGGTTGATGACCCGAAGGTGCTAGAGGAGAGAGAGAGAGAGAGAGAGAGAGAGAGAGAGAGAGAGAGAGAGAGAAAGGGAGAGGGAGAGAGAGGGAGAGGAGAAAAAAAATGTGATGTTGCCATTCAGTTAAATATGAAAAACACTTGTCAATCCACTTCAAACTGATGTTTAATACATTTCATTATGGAAACACCAGTCAGTCCTCTTAAACATTACTGTCGAAATTTCTAGCTACCCAGTCACTTGTACGTTATTTTTTAAAATATATACTACCAACGATAGACGATGGCTGTACCATATGGGGAAACACCTCCACTCATAATATATCCAGATAGACCACAGCTGTACCATATGGGGAAACACACCCAGTGATAATATATCCAGATAGACGAAGGCTGTACCATATGGAGAAACACACCCAATGATAATATATCCAGACAGACGAAGGCTGTACCATTTGGGGAAACTCGTCCATTTATAATCTATCCAATATCGACAAACTTCAGAAAAGGCTCGCCAGAATAATTCTGAAATTTCCAATTACGGCTTTCTCGAATGTTTTGTTTTCACGTCGACCTATACAAAAACGTACTCTTTTTATTAAAAAAAAGAATCGTGACATATAAGTCTTCAAAAGGTCTAATTCCAGATTATACCCATAACCTAACTGAACTAAGATCATCAAATACTGAGCGTAATTTCCGATGAACAACTCATAACAAACTCCCGAGTCCGTGGTCGAAAACCAACCTTTTCAAAAGCTCTTTTGCTGTGTCAGCACCTACATTTTGGAATTCCTTACCCTGAGGATACGTGATTCAATTCTCTTACATCATTTAAAACTTCATTCAATTCTTTCTTGACCAGCTGGAATTCTATAGTACCCCCTCCCCCATATAAAATTGTATCACCGTGTCCAGAAATAGCATGTGCATGTTTTATTCGATGTATGGACATATGCCTTCTGACACGCCAAAATGTGTGTACCTGTGTAGAGTACATTATTCATATATGTACACGTGGACCACAATAATCACACGTATTAATTCATTTTAAAACCGTGTCGGTACGTGTGCGAGCAATCTTGAGTGTGTGAAATTGACTTTAATTTTTTTTTTTTACAAAACTGTTACAAAATTGAGGACAACAAGGCAGATGGGTCTTTCATTCCTGACCAGATGTGTTATCCTCGTTAAATAAAGATGATGATGATGATGATATTTATTATTATCGTCATTATTATTATTATTATTATTATTAAACAGATTTTGCATTACATATCCTTATAAAAATATCCGTCAGTCCACTTCAAACCGATTGTATGTAACATTTACTTATGAAAAACACCTGTCAGTCCACTTCAAATTTTTGTATTACTTTATTGTAGATCTCTCATGTTTTGCTTATTTTAGTCAAAACATATATTTAAAATATGTGACGTCATATTTAAAATATGTGACGTAATATTTAAAATATGTGACGTCATATGTGTCATACTTTCCTCAACTTACATATGTTGCAACATACATATACGTGAATCCAAATATAGGTTTACCATATGTGGTTCTCTGTGTAGTTGATACAGACGGTATAAATCATTTAGCATATCAAGAGAAGATCAACTTTATTAGAAATTGATAATTTCCAATATTTGCAGATAATTCACGGAGTAGTTCGATTATTACAGAACCTCTTACTCATTCTTAACAATAAAATTATCTACAATAAATATTACAAACACTGTTTGGCTTTCTCACATTTAAAGCGTGAAATAAGTTGAAAGGATTTCAATTATTTATATGCAGATACATTTTCAAGAAGCTCTACGCAAATGTAGACTTTATATTTTGGGCTGAGATTGTTTCATATATTTGCTTGTTGTCGAATTTTCATCTTCATTTAAATCATGCTTAGTATGTTCTGTGAAAAAGACATTTTCATTTTAGTATCTTGCTAGGTAGGCTTCTCCGAAAGGAATATCTTTTATCTAATGATAAAGGAACACTTCTTATTCCTTGAACCCCTTATTTCGTACAAAACACTGGGGGCACTAACGCTAAATGGAGGGTTTTGACACAATGTTTACTGATATGCCTAATAGGATAGCCACAAATCTCATTTGAACACAAAAATCCTTTTATTTCTGGTGCATTTCAGTAACGGTTACAGCCTCTACAAGAAATGATGTCTACAAAGGTGTACGACTTAACATACTTACCAGAAATTCAATTTCACTACAAGACAACGATATTATTTATTAATTTTGTATATCGATATTTGTTTATTCTATAATATAACACCAAGTGGATTAAAGTAGAAAACGTTGAAAAATATACGATCGGTAGACTTGAATTTACAATCGTTAGGATTAAATCTACAATCAGTAAAGATCGTTAATCTACAATCGATAGATTTAAATCTACAATCGGTAGATTTAATTTACAGGCATAACAACAGATCCTCTAATTATAAGTTGCTGAAACAGAGGAAAGGTGAGTGATCAGTTTATATTATATAATGAGTTACGGTATACTGTATCTACACATTTATAGCCCATCTGAGAACATCGTTCACTGAGATCGGCGTACTCGTAGTTCAACGCATTAGCTGCTCGCAGTAAGGTGCTCTTATAGCTGGGACGTATATGACTTGCTACCGAATAGCAACAATTTAACACAGGTGGACTGGACGTTGAAAATGAACCACAATCTGCGCCTATCCCAAAACATTATAAAGAATGTAAAATGTGTCAATGAGCCAAATTAGACAACAGAACTAAATCAGAAAAGAGCAATTCGATCAGTTTTCTCTTATAAAATTTGAACGAGAAACTCTTATGCAATTATGATATGATTTCGGCAGATAGTCGCATGGAGATAATATTGTTAGTTTTAAATTAGGAAATACAATAACTTTCTTAATTTGAATGCGATGACTAGCTGATTGTGTGTTAAAATGCGACTTGAGTGACTAGTTTATTATTTGATAAATTGCGACTTGAGTGACTAGTTTATTGTGTGTTAAGATACTACTTGAATGACTAGTCTATTTTGTGTTAAAATTCGAATAGAATGACTAGTTTATTGTGTGTTAAAATGTGACTTGAGTGACTAGTTTATTGTGTTAAATTGCTACTTGAATGACTAGTTTATCGTGTGTTAAAATGCGACTTGAGTGACTAGTTTATTGTGTGTCAAATTGCTACTTGAATGACTAGACTATTTTGTGCTAAAATTCTACTAGAATGACTAGTTTATTGTGTGTTAAAATGCGACTTGAGTGACTAGTTTATTGTGTGTTAAAATGCGACTTGAGTCACTAGTTTATTGTGTATTAAAATGCCACTTGAGTGACTAGTTTATTGTGTGTTAAATTGCTACTTGAATGACTAGTTTATTTTGTACCAAAATCGACTAGAATGACTGTGTTAAAATGCGACTAGAATGAATAGTTTGCTGTGTGTTAAAATGACACTTGAGTGACTAGTTTATTGTGTGTTAAATTGCTACTTGAATGACTAGTCTATTTTGTGCCAAAATCGACTAGAATGACTGTTTAAAATGCAGCTAGAAAGACTAGTTTGTTGTGTGTTAAAATGACGCTTGAGTGACTAGTTTATTATGTGTTAAAATACGGCTTGAAAGGATCGATATCGAACCACGTTAGGAAAAATGTCAATTATAAATTCTCTTTGTAGCCAGACATGAATTTGATAAATCGGAAATTAATGGACTGCTCTGCTAGCAGATGTTCTATGTTAGTTAAAATGCAATAAAAGTCAAGAAACCAAGCGTCTGAACTTATCTGATTAAAACTAACATTTCGAAGTCTAGTAGTACCGAAGGATGGCTAAGCTGTTTTAAAATAGTCTTTCCTACGGTGTGTCGTTCCTTGTAATTAAAATGTTACAGGCCCCAGTTATCGAAGTCGTCAATTCCACATAATATAAAATGGACGTTGTGCTGCAAACACCGAAGATCCAAATCGCTTCAGGCTTAATCAAATGCTAGCATCTTTAACACTCTCGACATATGAAGATATTACTTACATTACGGAGACATGCAATAAAAATGACAAATTATTCAATTTTTAACAATACCTTCATTCATGATCTTCATTAGCCGGGTACTTGTGACATCATCATGTCGTTTGACCTCAAACCCCATATCTTGAAATCTTTCCTCCAATCGCTCAGCATCAATATCTGTTCCTTCTCGCACGTCCTGGCCAGTGCAAGGAAGGAAATTCTTGTTATTGATGATGATGAAAAGACCACGACGGCGGTAGTTGAAGTTATACTCATTCGGTTCCGAGGGAGCACCGGGGCGGACATTGTGCTTGTCAACACTGAAAAGAATAAATAAATAAATAAATAAATAACATATTAGTACTTACGTGTAAACAATGTAATTTTGAAATTGGAAGTATTGATGATGCTCTCTTTCTTATATCAATAGAGTAAACGTATATACAAATATATGTTGCAATAACCTTGATATATATAAGTGCTAAAGAATACGCGACAATAATTATAAATATGAACTCCAACTAACTTTCTTTTCATCCTTGCTTCAAATTACAAATGCTTAATGTTTATTGTGGTCAGTTATTTGCAAGTGCAAGGTTGGTTATTTGGTCCGGTCCTCACAGAAGATAGTTTATTATCTCTAAGTGGAATTTGTCCTGTCCAAGTTATATAGTAAATTGTATACTCGTTGATTTGGTCCGGGATTTAGAAAATTATATACTCAACGTTGTGAGTTTTAGTCCAGTCCTTGAGACAGGTAATGTAGAAAATTAACTTCTACTCGTTAGAAAAGAGCATATTACGTTCTGGGCGATAATTAAAAGGCTTTATTTTTACATCTGAAACGACGTGCAACACCCTGTTGCCATGGCTATTTTCAATCAATTGAGAATACCAGTGGTGAAATTAAATCATTGCAATTAAATTTAATATTGTAGTATACACCAATTAAATTCCACAATCTAATTTAAAAATGAAAAGGTTCCGAAGACATTTTATTAAAAGAAATCACGATGCTGAAAATTCTATTTCCTCTGATAACAAGACTAAGTAACAAATTTTAATATGGAAACCCAATACACTTGTAAACCCACAGTCAGATTAAATTTGCCAGCTCAGTCGGCTAACTTGCTCAATGATACATTGGATTTAGGTGGATCAAAAACGTATTTCTTTAGCTTTGTGCTTCAAGGAACCTTTTAATTCAGTAGCAGTTAATGCTACGACTGAAGATTAATATATTGCGTGATATATTCAACGCCTCGTTTTTCCTATGCCATAGTTTCGGTGTTACCAGGTTGGTAGCAATGCTTTTAAATGTTTGTCTTGTCAACTTGCAGCTAAAGTATTGGCATACCCTCCAAGCAGATTTGCCTCCACCCACCCTATTTAAAAAATGAAATGCATCAAGGATATGAATGATGCACAAAACATTTCATTCATCACTTTATAATGTATAACCTCTTCTAACCTGATTATCTCCAGGGGGTCTCTACCTCTGTCATCCTGTTTGCGACTCCATGCAAAAGGAGTTTTCGGTGTAAAAATAACATCATCAACAAACAAACGAACAAAGCAGCCTCTTCACTCTCCTGTTCTGGCTCCTGGAAAATTCCATTTTCAGTGAAGGGGTGAAGATCCTAGGACTATACATAAGGTTTTAAAAAATTTCGTTTGCATCTAATATTTGCAATGTTTTGTTCTATTATTTCTCAAAAATTGTAACAAACTCAAAAGGGCAAGCGTTAAGATGGATATAAATTCCAAATTGAAGAAATTATTCGGAGCATATCGAAGACGATGAAGTAAACCAGTCCTGTAGTCTGAAAAACACAGACTCGCCAATGCAAAAATTTCACACCAAACATTATTCCTTCAGAGCAAACGTTTTTAATTTGGAAAAAAGACATTGTTAAACTCGAGCGCAATGCTAAAGAAATACTATTTCTATTAGACTGACAGCCTAATATATAACGTAAGGTGCATGGGCGTGACACGGATACTCGGGCAGGTAAAGATAAAATTCGGTACAACCAGACAGTATTCAACGTGCAAGATACCAGCCGCTATAATCAGTAAATTTAAGGGGATGAAGCTATAGTGAAAAAATTATCTGACTTGTAAAATGAAATGTAAGTAGGATATATATTTTATCATTTTTTAAAATTACATGCGACACGTGCCAAAATACATGCAGTGTTAATAAAAATAGCTGTATATTTTTTTTAAATTCATAATTAAGTAGTATTTAAAATAGCTGCTGTGACTACATTTAAACAAGCAAGTAAATTTAACACCATTATTATTATTATTATTATTATCATTATTATTATTACTAGTAGTAGTAGTAGTAGTAGTAGCATTGTTGTTGTTGCTGTCACGGTGCCCCAGACCCAAGCTAATTACAAAATTAATGTGGGCGTGATCTGAGATAAGAATGAAGGGTCTCTCAGAATAGGAGCAGTAGGTTTTGAGATATAATAGAGATAAGATCTGGTTAGTTGTATAAGATATAAGTGTATTGGTTCATGATATCAGATAGAAGTGTATTAGTTCATGATAAAAGATAGAAGTGTATTGGTTCATGATATCAGATAGAAGTGTATTAATCCATGATATCATATAGAGGTGTATTGGTTCATAGTCTAAGATAGAAGAAGTGTATTGGTTCATGACATAAGGTAGAAGCATATTGGTTCATGATATAAGACAGAAGTATATTGGTTCATGATATAAGACAGAAGTATATTGGTTCATGATATAAGATAGAAGTGTATTGGTTCATGATATCATATAGAAGTGTATTTGTTCCTGGTTAGATGCATAGCTGTTTATTAGTAAATCAGGAATACAAAGAATAAACGAGTCGAGTTACTGATATCACGGGGAATAGCATAAATGAACAATAAGGAATCCTAGGCATTATATAGGACAGAAAGAGCCACTTCATGTGCGTGTAGATGAAATTAATAATTAAAATATTCAGATAAAAATATTTGTTTCTACTAGATCATTGATGAATGCAAATAAAAAATAGACACGAGGCTGGGTACGGTTCATTACGCATCGGAGACAGACTGTAGTATTTGCTTTCTGAAGAGCATTGTGAAAGTTTTGAAAGTTTGAAGTATAATTCAATTTCCCTGCTGGTTATTATTATACACGCATGACTCCATTTTAAAAAGATTATATTTGAGATAGAGTACTGTAAAATTAGAATATACAAACAACTGCATTATTTTACTTATCGTGTTTCTTGCATTATACTATTGTGATCATTTATAATCATAATACTATAATAATATACTATAATCATCACACCGTACCGTCTTACGTCTGATAACTGTCTCTTACCAATGTGTTCTGTTGCGAGCACATGCTATTGTCTTATTCAGAGGCTTTTTGGTATAATTTCTAACTCGTAACTTGAGGTTATTTTGTAACACTTCCAACGTGTAACATAGATGTTATTTTGTACCATTTCTACTGTGTAACTTAGAGGTTATTTGGACAATTTCCAACGTGTAACGAAGAGGTTATTTTGGACCATTTCCAAGGTGTAACTTCAGGTAATTTATACTATTTCCAAAGTGTAACTTTGAGTATTTTTTTGGTACCATTTCCAACGTGTAACGTAGAGGTTATTTTGGACCATTTCCAACGTGTAACGTGGAGGTCAGTTATACTATTTCTAATGTGTAACGTAGACGTTATTTTGTGCAATTGCCAAAAAATAATGTATAGGCTATTTTATACAATTACCAATCTAGAACTTGGAGGTATGTTGTACTATTTTGTACCATTTCCAATATGTCACTTAGATACGCAACAAAACAATACATATCTTGCCGTTTTAGACATGGATTTTCAAGAACAAAATCCGGTTTCAATAGAAAATGATTAAACAAAACGATCCTCTTAATACGAGACATCTGCTATTCTATTAAACCTGCCATCGAGTAAATTATTCTGACAGTAAAGACAAATTACTTTCTGAAGTGTGTTCAATACACGATAGCAAGTCAGAATCTGTGATGATAGGAAATTTCATTTTAAAGATGCAAGCGAGTTAGGAAATTTGTGCATGAATGGTTTTTATTGTTTGGTTGTGATATCACTGACGCAAGCGAATGTGTTGTAAACGTTGTATTGGCACGAGGACATGTCCACAGATGTTGAAGAACGGTCTACTGTAGCGACAATGATTCAAACTTGCTTATATCGTCTATTAAGATCTAAAAATATCTATTAGGGTATACAATGTATTCTATTAGGGTATACAATTTAACTATTAGGGTATACAATTTATCTATTAGGGTATACAATGTATTCTATTAGGGTATACAATGTATCTATTAGGGTATGCAATTCAACTATTAGGATGCAAACTTTATCTATTAGGGTATACAATTTAACTTTTAGGGTATACACTTGGTCTATTAGGGTGTACAATTTAATTATATGGGTTTACAATTTAACTACTATGTATATAATGTAATTATTAGGATATACATTTTACGCTTTTAGCCCAGATGTATGAGAAAATGAAGATAATATTTATAATTTTTAGTAATCTGTGTGTTGTTTTTCCATGATCAATTTCGTATCGATTATGTTAAATATGTTATTGATTTTGGCTGGAGTGTGTTGAGTGTAAAAACATATGTAACTTAGTCTAACATGTAACTAATAACTAATGCATCCGATGGAGAATGCAGATTTCTGCATTTTCGACAACTAATATTTGGAACGATTAAGTGAATGCACGTAGGCGTATGCTTCACTTCCATTTAAATGGATAGCCTGGCCCGTGTTGCTTTTTCTATATTATATTTAATATGTAAGATAAAGGTTATTTCTAGCTTTTGAAACATGGTTGCGTTCTCTTTCTTGCTGCTGTGCCTTTTCGTTCCTATAATTATGCAAGATAACATATCAAAGATAAATGTGTACGATCACAAAGGTGAAATATATAGATCTCTAACAATACCAGTCCATCTCAGATTACTAATGTCTGACAAGGACTTGAGTCACTGTTTTATCCGGTCAGAAGTTTTGGTCGTCTTCGTAAACCGGATTATACAGGTTCAACTGTATTAAGAACTAAAAATGTCACTTTGAAGCAGCAGAAGTATGTGCGTGAAGGAGATGCTTCCTAATTAAGCCTAAGTACATAACTTACTACAAGTCCACGTGAGGATTCACAGTACTAACTATACAAAAAGGACTAGAACCAGTTTATAAATGGATGGATATAAAATAGACACTATATAGTTTGTGGGAACATGATTCGTTGATAACGAGACGTAAACATTAGATAAAAAAACAACAGTAAAAACGTTGATTCTATCATTAAGTGAAACAAGAGGGATGTAATTTTTACTCTCAACTTCTTACTAGCATGGTTTAGAAACCCTGATAATGAAAATAATTTTTTTCTTCAGGGCGAAATTGGTGGTACATGTTTCAATCAGATAAATTTTGCAAACTTGACACGGCTTATATAAGCATGCATGAATGATGGGTTTATGCTTTGATATATAGCTTTGGTACTGAGCTCTTATAAATCGATAGTTATTGAAATTTCAATGTTATTCTGTTTACTTAGGTTTACCGTATGCATTGATTTAGCAACCTGTTTTTTTTTTTTTTTTTTTTTTTTTTTTTTTATAAAGCGTTTGCCTTACACCACACCATTGAATCCCACTGCAACACAAACTCCAAGAGGAAAAAAATCCTTTTCAATATTTATTAAAGAAGATTCAAATCCCACATCCTCTGGGAACATTGTTCTTTCCATATGATTTTCTTCAAGTATCTGAGTTCGGTCTGGACACGATCGATTTCATATTTCAGAGTTAACTCATATAATGTACAAAATATTGTAGAATACCAAAAGAATTTAAAGAATAAATCCTCTCAAATTAAAATTAAACACAACTAAAACACTGATTTAACAATACAGATATTAAAACAGGAATGAATAATTATCATGCGAACAGCCTCAAATAGATCCTAACTTGACTTATAACCGCTCTCTCTCTCTCTCTCTCTCTCTCTCTTGACCTATGTGGCAATAACCGTTCTCTCTCTCTCTCTCGCTCGCTCGCTCTCACTTGACCTATGTGGCACAATAACCGTTCTCTTTCTCTCTAGTCTAACCTGACCTATGTGACATTAACCAATTCGAATGTGTGTTTATAAATATACACTTTTTCGAGGAATCCAATATGATATGATCATGGAATACAACACTTGTTTATTGCATAGAAAACAAACAAACAAAAGAAGAAAAAAACAAACAGAAAATAACCCCAAGAGATATCGTTAGGAGTTTTATTTACGCTCAGTTTATGCAGCATTTTTGCAATAGATGTCTAGACTAACGTATCGAGGTTTATACACTAAACGTATACAATGCAGCCATGAAAAGCATTACCATACTTTTCTGAAGTCGAAGAAAGGCACATGTCCGTCAAACGATAAAGATGCTCAAGCATGTGGAAATATGATCTGGTTGGGGAATTATGAAGCGGCTATGGATGCAATTTTCGAAATGTAGAAAATCGACCCCAGCTGGCATACTGGTAATGAAAATGAAGTCGTTGCTAATGACACCGCCATACGATTGGCAGCCGATGTGAAATTTATTGTAATGAATGTTGTTGGCAACAGTCTCGGTGGTCTTGTTGTTATACGATTTCTTTAAAATATGCAACTTGTAATAAAATAATACTTTCAAGAATACAATTCAGGTTGCAGCCATTTACTTTCTATTTCATACGCAGCATTAGATTTTTAAAGTTTCCATCACTCAGTAATTCTGGTTGTATTTAATCACAAAATTTAGTGCAAAGTTATGACACGACAAAGGTATTGGTACATTCAAATGAACGATAAAAAGCATGTCAGTAGTAAATAGGGATACTAAGGCGACAATGGAAATTAGCATTACAGACCCCCCTGGGAACATATAGCGACAAGGGAAATTTAACATGGGAGAAAAATCGTGGGAACATATAGCGACAAGGGAAATTAACATGGGAGAAAAAATCGTGGGACTGTTGAGCGACAAGGGAAATTAACATGGGAGAAAAATCGTGGGACTGTTGAGCGACAAGGGAAATGAACATGGAGAAAAGTCGTGGGACTGTTGAGCGACAAAGGAATTTAAACAGGGTGGGACTGTATAGCGTCAAGGGAAATTGAACATGGGATTTTTTTTATTTTTTTTTAAAATTTTAAAAAAAAATTTTTTTAAGAAAAGGGGTAGGCAATTGAAAGTCATTCTCTTTTCGAGAAATGTGGGTGGCCCTGAAAAGGGCCTTTGGATTTATGTTAATATTAACATAGATGGCATCTGTCACATCTTCTTCTTCTTAAACTCCTTCTAACTGCAGGTGCATACACAAGTACCCTCTTGAGACATCCTTGTCTTTCTATGTAAACTCTTCTCATCCATAGACTAGTATCTGTCCTATCAACAACAGTCCACTTGGACCTGACATACATGAGCATGTCCGTCCTAAACATCATTGAAGACACAAGGGTGGATGATTCAACTGTGGTCCACATCTTGAAGCGACGAGAACAGGTGAATCAATGCAGTGAACTGCGCTTATTTATAGGCAGAGGAAGGATTGAAACGGATTGAGTTCATTCACCAATCCGAACACGCGTTACAAAATTCAGTCAGCCCGCATCCAATCCGAAGAGAGCCGTTTGTGACGTCACGTGGTCTATATAGATTCGCTAGGACCTGTGTGCAGTCAATCTATGCGACAGTGATTCAACATGACGGAAACTCAGAAAACGATCCATTGGGGTGCACCAACAGGGGAGACCACCCAAGGGAACCCGGACTTACTTTCAGAAGAGGTAAATTGGGATTTTGTGGATTTTCTTACCTCGCAAGAATTTGTTCCGGAACCTTCGTTACCTTCTTCATTACCGCAAGTGGAGAATTTTAGACAGAGACAGAAAGAAGAATTGGAGAAATTTATACAACGACAAAAGGAAGCGGAACAAGCTTTTCTCCTACAGCAACAGCAACAGCAAGAAGAAGAGGTAAGAAAAAAACAACAACAACAACAAGAAGTATCAGCAAAGAAACAAGAGGTGAAAATCAAACGGTCACGGTACTGTTGGACATTTTAGCGGAGTTAAGAAGTCTGAAACAAATGTATCAGACTTCTTTATCACGACCGAAGAGAATACGACCTTCCCGAGCTAAACACGCCAACCCTGTGACTAAGCCTACCGTACCACCCTTAGTGATTTCAACCCAATCATCATCATCAGAAGTAGGCATCGGCCGTGGCAAAGGCTTAAGGCAGTTAAAGTTGATTGCTTAAACTCAACCCTACACCAGAAAAAGGCCCTTTTCAGGGCCACCCACATTTCTCGAAAAGAAATACAATTTCAATTGCCAATAACTCAAAAAAAAAAAATCAACCCATTTTACCCCATAGTACGTGTCTGTGTATGAGTGCGTGAGTGTACGTTCTTATTTTAAAATCAAAACTCAAAGACACTTACCTTATATAATTAATTTATTCTTTTATCCATTGTTACAATCCAATTCACAATTCACAACAGAACACTTTAAAAAGTTCATTAACTTCTTCTGTCTCCTTGTTTACTCTCTCTGTTTTTTAAATTTCTTCACCGTCTTTTCCTCTTCTTCCTCTTCACTTTCTTCCCTTCTTCTTTTCTTCTCCTGTTTCTTTTTCTTTGCCTCTTGTACATAGAATTGTCTTCTTTCTTCCTCTTCTTCCTCTGAAGAATCCCTCTCTTCCTCTGAAGAATCCCTCTCTTCTTCTGAAGAATCCCTCTTTTCTTCTGACTCCTCTTCTTTCTTTTTTGGGCAATCTGGAGACCAATGTCCTTTGTTTTGACAATAATAACAGGTATCTTGACTTTTGTCTTTTATAGCCCCTGTTTTTTTTCTTTTTCTTTTTTGACGGTCTGGACACTCTGAAGACCAATGCCCTTTCTTCTGACAGATATAGCAAGTATCTTGACTTTTATCTCGAAAGGAAGGAGAGTAGTCCGTCGGCTGGTCTGAAGAGAAATTTCTAATGACCCCTCGCAAAGCTCTGATGAAACGTTCCATCTGGGTAGTCTCTTCCATCGTTGTGCTCGGTTTGAGAGTGAAATGAATAGTGAAAGGACAAGACACACACCCTTTTATATAAGCTGGTCTGCCATGACTATAAATTAGTCTATGGTGTTTAAACTTGTGTCATTTGACGTTTTGCACTCAAGATGAAACGATCCTATTCATTCGAGAAGAAAGAAGAAGAAGAAGAAAGTAAGAGGCAGAAACGTGATCTATCACCTCGTACCAGAGCTGAAGTCTTGGCACAAATTCATGCCAGTGATTTTGAAGAGGACATGAGTGAACCAGAATTTGAACCCTCTAAACCAAGTTCGCCACCCTTAGTCAACCCTGAAAAATACTATTCCATTCGAGAGACAGAAAAGCGCTCCTCTAGAAAATTTAGAACCACAGCTTACAAATACACGGTGAAGTTTAAAGATTTCAAGGCTGAAGTACCGTTAGAGAAAGCAGAAGTGTTCATCACTGGGGTGTGGGATTCTTTGCTCACCGCACTCAAGCGACAATGTCAACCCAAAGAAGACGATCGCTTGAGACTTTCCATACAACACGACGGTTTGAAATCCCCTGTTTGGATCGAGTTTAGCACCCCTGCAAAATTGACCGCTTCCAAAGTCATGGACAAGGTTCAACACGTGCAACAATCTAATGATCAGTTTGACATCACCGATGGTAAAGCCACACTGGACATGACCCACGTCTCTCCTCCTCAAGGGACCGGACGAAAAAAGATGTTATTGGTGAACGAGCTTCGCAGCATTAAGCGTAGCCTTGTCCAAATTCACAACC
Source organism: Sinohyriopsis cumingii (assembly GCA_028554795.2). Lineage (NCBI taxonomy): Eukaryota > Metazoa > Mollusca > Bivalvia > Unionida > Unionidae > Sinohyriopsis > Sinohyriopsis cumingii. Next base: position 5,918,004 of record CM068826.1, on the reverse strand, counting down.
CTCAAGACCAGATGTGTTTAGCCCGTGCCATCGTGGTGGGACGAACCTATGCCAACAAGAACGACACGGTAGAATGGAAAAGAACCTGGGACACTATTCAACGATCCGACCGAGCCAAACAACGAAATGAAGCAGAACTCCTGTTGCAACAAGCCGGACTGTCCAAAGACACACCCTGTGGCATTCCTGAGATGCAAAAATTGCAAGATGCCCTAGCTCCACGATACACCTTGAAAGTGCACCCTCAAGAAGTGCGCGGACCTCTGTTGTTTCGAGGCCAAGACTTTAAGGACTTTAAGACTTTAAGGACGGAAAATACATTCATGTCTATTATCACGATGACCATTTCGATACCATTACCAGTATCACTGCATTCCTGGGATACGGTTATTACTGTGAGAAATGTGACTATGGTTATAATAATCGAGAGCAACACAAGCATTGTGGATTGAAATGTTCAGGATGTTTGGCCTCTTCACCCTGTCTGAGCGAAGGACCAGTGCCTTGTTCAACTTGTTTGCGCACGTTTGTCAGCTCTACCTGTTAGCAACAACATCTGAGGACGCAAGGTTCACAGCAGAAATGTGCTTGTCAACTCCTGAGATTGTGCCCTACGTGTGGACAAGGCATATGTACCAATACTGCCAAGGCACACGTATGTCGAGGAAAGAAAAAATGTCACATTTGTCACCACATCGTGGACTTGGAACACCAATGCTACGTGCAAAAATACCAACCTCCACCAGAGAAAGAGGACGGTCACAAGAAGAAAGGCAATTTCATCTTTTTCGATTTCGAATGCATGCAAGAGACCGGTATTCACATTTCTAATTTCTGCGTGGCTCATCGAGCGTGCGAGAAGTGCATTCAAGAACCTATCTTCAGTCATTGCCCTCACTGTAGCAAGATTCCCGGAGGGCGTGAAAAAATCTTTCGGGTACCGAACACGTTAGCCGATTTTGCCCAATGGGTTTTAGACCCCATCGACAAGACGTGGAGCCAAGAGGACATCAAACGTTAAGGAGATTGTCATCGTCATGCCACGGTGATGGCTCACAATTTCTCCGGATACGATGGACAGTTTCTTCTCAGATACTATATGGAACAAGGCACCGAGCGTCCTAAAGTGACTTTGAACGGAGCCAAAATCATTTTCATGCAAGTGGGACAAGTACAGTTTAAAGATTCGATGAGTTACTTGGCCATGCCTTTGAGCCGAATGCCTAAAACGTTTGGAATGACAGAAATGGCTAAAGGGTACTTTCCACACTTTTTCAATACGGAAGCCAATCAACACGCCGTTCTACCACAATTACCTGAGGCTCACTATTACGACCCCGACAACATGCGTACCGAACAACGAGAAGCGTTCTACGCTTGGTACCAGGCTCACGCCTCGGACCCTTTCGACTTTCAGGAAGAAATGCTAAAGTATTGTCGTTCCGACGTGGACATTTTACGGCGTTGCTGTGGAAAATTTCGAGAACTGTTCATGGAACACGGAGGGGTCGAACCTTTGAAAGAAGCTTGCACCATTGCCAAAGCGTGTTCCTTAGTGTATCGACAACGATTCATGCCTGAAAACACCGTGGCTGTCATCAGCCCTCAAACGACCAACTTTGTCAAACGTCAATACTCGGTCAAAGCCCTACGCTGGTTACATTACTTGTGCGACAAGGAAGACAAATGGATTCAGCATGCCCGCAACGGAGGGGGTGAAAAGACCATCAGAACGTATTCGTCGATGGCTGGGACTTAGAAAACCCAAAGATCGTGTACGAGTTTAACGGTTGCTTATTTCACGGATGTCCCGTCTGTTACCCTGATCGTAGCACTAAAAATCAGTTTTTGCAACGAACCATGGAAGACTTGTACCAGGACACTTGTCAGCGACGCCTAAAGTTAGAACAGGAAGGATACCAAGTGCTGGAAATGTGGGAACACGAGTACGATCACCGTATGAAAACCGATCCCGAGTTTAAACGCCTCGTGGAAAGTTACCAGTTCATGGACCCGCTGAACCCGAGGGATAGTTTGTATGGAGGAAGGACCAATGCCACCTGTTTGCTGTACCAAGCCGACGAAGAGAAAGGAGAAGAAATCAAATACTTGGACGTGTGTTCGTTGTATCCCTACGTGTGCAAATATTGTCACTTTCCTGTAGGGCACCCGCAATTGTTCACGGAACACATGGACCTGAAAAACATTCGACAATACGGCGGTCCTAAAAATTACGGTTACGAATACCGGGACAAACAAGGAGAAGTGCACACGGAGTGCAAAGTGAAAGGACTGACTCTGAATTATCGTACCAGTCGAGTGGTCAACTTTGGGGTATTGAAAGAAGCCTTGCAATCCGGAGAGGATGGAAACTTTAAAGTGACCACTCACCGACCGAACAAGATTGTACGTTTACCCACTCACCACATCGTCAGTCGTCCCCTGGAAAAAATCTATCAAATCGTGTACCAGAAGCGAGTTCGACTTCCCAATCATTTCACCTTACCGTATGGACACGTCGGTATTGGTCTGTATATAAAAAGGAACCCTAGGCAAGATCGATAGTTGATTGTGACTACCAAGACCGAGCGAACAAGATGAATACTTTCAGAGAAACACGAAACAAGTTGTTTAGAAAGGCACAATTCAAGTGTGGGGCTTCTGAATTGGAATGCGATTGTGAGCCTTACGATGGGTACGATGCTGTACGTTGTGACCTTAGCGATGCCGTAAAGCATCATGGGAACTTTGCTCTTACGACCCCTATCATGGAAAGTGATGCTGTGCGTGTCAAACCTGAGGGATGCGAAAGCGATGCCGCTCGTCCTCTTGGACATTTTACTGAGTTTCGTTTTAAAGGGGAATGTTCACCTTCACGTCTACCCCCCTACGGATGTCATCCAGCCCTGAGCAAACTCCTGTTCATGTCACCCAACCCTCATCGAAACGAACCTGTGAAAGACGAATATTCGTTTCCTGTGCGTTTGTCGGAATACTGCGACTTTGAAAATCGTCTTCAATCGTTCAAAGGAAAATGGCCTAAGTATCTGGGAGGACCGAGCCCCGAAGAATTAGCCAGAGCCGGATTTTTCTACTTGGGCGAAGGAGATAAAGTCAAGTGCTTCAGTTGCGGTGTGTCACTTCATTACTGGGAACCACAAGATTCGGCCTACGTAGAACATGCTCGATGGTCACCGAATTGTCATTACTTACCCTTAGTGGGACCGAGACATTAAAGTAACTTACCATGTCGTTGACGAAGAAGAAACCAGTTTGGCTAGGAGTCAAATGTTGGACATCACCTAGACCAGTATTTAAACTTCATTTCAAAAACGATATTGAATCATTACCTAAAGAACTGCAAGAGAAGATTTACATGGAAGTTTGGCAGGGACTTGCCAGAGTGAAATCTCAATAGGTCACTGTAGAACTTTTTTGCCGTGAAATTCACCAGAGGAAAGTGAAAAAAGTCAACCAGTGTGTTAGATTTCTTTGGGTCAAGTGTGCATTCGTCCTATTGTATTACTCTAGACCGTTTACATCAAAAGAGTTCAGTGAGATTCTTGGACGTTACCCTAAATGGCAGTGGTCAGAAATTACTCACTATGTGGATTACTTTTGCTCTAGGAGAAGATTGTGAATTGTACGGACTGACCTATTCATGGACACTTTACAAGAGAACATTTGTGCTCTGCCTGTGGAATTGAGAGAACGCATTTACCGAGAGCTGGTCAAAATACAAGTCAAACGTAAAGAATAATTGCATTCGTTACGTCACCAGATTTTTAACCACTGGTACCTGAATGGTATAAGAGAACTGATTCGTCAGAAATTGTTTCAGTGGTCAGACCTTGTTTAATACTTCCAGGCCTCCGATGATCCACGTGTTGATCATTTTGGTTACTTCGAGATTCACCTAGTGCAACACATTGAGAAAGACAAGGTAAAGGATTACCGACATATTTTACGTGGAATCTACTTAGCGGAAGAGGAAACTTCTAAACAAAGTCTGACGTCTCGGTTGCAGTATGCAACATTTAGATTCCCCACTGGAGAACGAAGATCTCTGGCTAGAAAGTACGTGTATTGCTTCCGAAACAAAGAGACTATAAAAACAGGCTGCCATGCCGCGACTTATGTCGTATGTGATCGAACAGATTCCGTGGAAGGAACTCAATGACCATATTCAAACCGTGGATCATTACCATCAATTATTACAAGAACTGTATCCATTCAATTTGGGTCGACAAGTGGTGTGTGTCTTAGTGACTTGTTTTCTGGGATTTCGTTTACCAGCCGATTCGTTGTGGACTCTTTACGAACAGTACTTACCACCTCAATGGCCTTAAATGGTCACGAGAGACTCCTTTTGCTCAAAGCCTTGCGTTTTCATCTGGATACTTCTCGACCTCAACAGGAAAAAAAGATACGTCAACTTTTAGCTACCCAAGACGTGTATGACGATGTGTGTGTAGCTTGTGACTTACATCCCCATTGGACAGATGTCCGTGCCTGGAAAGAATGGGATTTTGAGGCTTGGACCCAAGAAGTGGCCCACTATGCACGAGAGTTGTTCAAGGAAAAAAGTTACTTTTCAACCTGTGTTAGCGACGGTGCCAGAAGAAACCGTCACTCAGGACAGGACTGTCTTGGACAGCCCTGAAAGACCCTTTCGGGAGGACACTTGTGTGACCTTACCCCCTATAGAACTGGTCAGAACTTTACCCAAAACATGTTGTACAGACACTTGTTTTTATTCCACGTTAATGGTTATCATGTGCCTTTTATCCTTGTACTTAAGCCTTTGGCTTTTATGTATTTTTGTCTTTCGTATTCATGTTTAAAACATTCAATAAACGTGTTCTGAAAAAAAGTATATAAACTCTCGTCTTGTTTGTTTTCATGTCACAAGTGACATTCCTAACACTATGGCTACCTCTGCTGTCTCTGCTCCCTCTTCCTCTACTGTCAAAGTCATCGACGAACACTTAGATCGTGCCAGTTGGGAGGCTTTGTATCTTCGCCATCCCTTTAACATGCTCATTGCTGGACCTAGCGGTTCAGGCAAAACCGAATTCGTCAAACGTTTGATCGAACATAAACATCATTTGATCGATCGGCCACCTCAACGGATCGTGTGATGTTACAAAGAGTGGCAATCGGCGTACAGCCTCTTGCGAGAAAGTCAAGGCGATTCCATCGTGTTTGTGGAAGGCATTCCTAAAGAAGACGATGGCGTCGTCTCTGACTCCCGTCAAACCCATTTGGTCATTTTTGACGACATGTTAGGAGAAGACGAAGAAGAAATTAAACTGTGGTTCACGCGCAAAGGGCATCACCGTAATGCCAGTGTCGTTTACATCACCCAAAATTTGTTTCAACAAAGTAAAGCCCATCGCACCATCAGTCTCAATGCGCATTACGTGGTCTTGTTTAAAAGCCCTCGAGATAAATCGCAAGTGCAAGTCTTAGCCAAACAGTTAGGAACGCCTTGGCTGACTCAGGCGTACGACGATGCCACTCAAACTCCACAAGCCTATTTACTCGTCGATTTGAAACCTACGACCCCCGAGGATTTGCGATTTCGTACCCATTTGTTTCACCACTGGTGCCAAGACGGAGGGCCTGTTCTGTACACGTCTCCGTCCTCGACTTAATTTCACTCCACAAAAAAATCTATAAAAACCTCAGACCCTTTTCGTCTGTCTCACACACATTTTGAACATGACGTCCCTTCAGTCGCATCTTCCCGTCAAATTGATTCGTGCCTTGTATGGCATCAGTCGAGAAAAAAATCCACAAATACGAGCTCGTGTCTTAGAAGCTAGTCTCAAAGAAGTCTTACGATGGTTCACGGTGACGGCACGTCAATTACTCCAAGGAATCATTCAGATTCCTCATCAAACCAAACGCTTTTTCGATCGAAACAAAGTCGCTTTGGTCCAACTGGCCGATCCCAGCATCGACACCCAAACCAAAAAACAAATCATTTTGAAACCTGGAGGGAGCGGTACTCTAGGAGGGGTCATCATTCGCTCTCTCTTAAGATGGGATCCTAATGCCCCCAAACTTCTCCTCAAGAAAAAAGTGCAACGAAGCCCCAAGAAGAAGAAGAAAAAGACCAGGTCCCCAAGGAGAACTTCTCCAGTGGCGGGACCCTCCTCTTACCAGACACCACCCCGGAAAAAGAAAAGAACCCCCAGAAAAAGAAACAAAGAAAAAGCTCCAAGAATAAGAAAAGCCCACAAAAGAAAACTAGTCGCAAGAAAGGCACTTCGGCCAGGACGCAACTTTACACTCGCAAACCACGATCTGCCACGGCGGTGACTGCGTCTCCGGCAGCCTCACGTTCATCCACTTCTCCGTTGATGACACAAAGAACTGGAGAGTACTTGGAGACGTTGATCACACCAAGAACTTCTCCGTTGATGACCCCAAAAAGAACTTCCCCAGTGGCAGGACCCTCCAATTTAGTGGCAGTGGCTGCTGCTCACAAAGTACCTTCTCCCAAAATCAAAGTTCAAGAAAGATCGGGCATGTTACAAAGTTTACTGGATTTGTCCAAGCAAGAACTGGCTCGATTTAGTCCGTTGCGTACCCCTCCACGACGTGTCATGCCTGTCCTCAAACTGATACGACGTAAAGATAATCAGTGGCGACGCGTTCCAGTATAAAAAAAAGGTGTGTGACCAAGTAGGGTATCAGTGTTTTGGTGCTCCTGAAGATGTCACCCTCCAGAAAACCCCAAGGAAAGAAAAGGAAAGGACTACCACCACGTTTAATCAAACATGGAGACATGTTATCTGTCCTGTCCAAAGCTTCTCCATCTCTACGAAAAAAACTCATTCAATTGGCCTCCAAAGAGGTCATCGATACCGTGTGCGAATGCTGTTTGAACGTCTTGAAAGGCACGATCCCTTTGTTCAAACACCAGAAACAATGCTTAAGCAAACATCGTCACGTTCTTCGCCAAATGGTTCAAAAGAAAATTCCGATTCGTCAAAAAAAGAAGATATTGGTCCAACGTGGAGGCATTTTACCCCTCTTGTTAGGTCCCTTGCTGAAAGGAGTCTTGGGAACCATGTTGGGAGGACTGGTGGGAGCAAGATAAAAAGGCCCTCGGAAGTCCCAAAATCTCAGAATCGACCTCTGACAACCCCATGGAAGGACGAAAACTAGCTTTAGTGCCTTACAAACGATGGATGGAATACCATCGGTGGCAAGAACAACGCACCCCGCATTTACGTCCCAATCCCCATTTGAGCGAGATGTCCCAGTTACAACACGAATTGCAGTCCTTGATGGATCGCCAAGATTTGTCCGAAACAGAAAAATCGCAAAAGTACGGTCAACTCTTGCAACGACTGCAACTCTTTCACCAAAAAGCTTTAGACGAAAGAGCTCTACCCACTCTGAAAGATTTTAAGAACTTGATGAAAAGTCCAGCACCATCACCAGTACCAGTACCAGTGACCAAGACAGAAAAAGGAGAAGAAGAAGAAGAAGGGTTTCAAACTCCACCAGAAAAAGTACGCAAGTTAACAACACCACCTACCTCCAGAATTGGATGGATTAAAAAAGATGATGGCCACCCCTTCTTCATCACAAGAGAAAAAGGAAGTGAAGACAGAAGTGAAGACAGAAGTGAAACAAGAACCGATATCCCCCGCTCAGACATCCTCCTCTTCAACACCTATTGCCGGTCGCACATGCAAAGCATTGCAATCCAAGAAAATACCCCCAAGAGAAAAAGAGTAGCATCTTCCAAGAGTGGGTGCCTTATTAACACACAAACACAAAAAATGGAAAAAGTCTTAGCCAGCATTTACTACGATCCCTCCCATCCTGCAGGTTACGCAGAAGTTCAAAAATTGTATCGTGCTGCCAAAACGCGACTGAAAAGTCTCCGTTTACCTCAAGTGCAACGATGGTTACAAGAACAAGCTACCTACACTTTACACAAACCCATTCGACACAAGTTTGCCAGAAGTCGCACCCGAGTGGAAGGCATCGATCATCAATGGCAAGCCGATTTAGCAGATGCCTCTCATTTGGCCAGCTACAATCGTGGCTACAAATATTTGTTCTGTGTCATCGACGTCTTTTCCAAATTTGCCTGGGTCGTGCCCTTGACTTCCAAATCCAGCAGCGAGTTAGTGCGAGCCCTGCAACGGGTGTTGAAACAAAGCGGTCGTCACCCTCTTCGATGGCAAACGGATAAAGGCACCGAATTTCTGAACCAAGCTTTCCAAAAAGAATTAAAGAAACGTGACATTCATTTTTTTACCACCGAGAATCCCGAAACCAAAGCCAGCATCGTGGAACGTTTTCAACGTACTTTGAAAGAACGCATGTGGAAATATTTTACGCATCACCACACTCTGAAGTACATCGACATCTTACCGCACCTGGTGCAAGCGTACAACCAATCTTACCATCGAAGCATCGGACGTACCCCGCAAGAAGTGACTCCCGACAACGAAGTGTTGGTGTTTGAGCGCCTGTTTGGTACGTCCCCGACGAGGGCTGTCCCCAAGAAAAGTGGAGAGTTGACCGTAGGAGATTGGGTGCGCATTGGCAAAACCAAACGCACTTTCGACAAAGGTTACTTACCTAACTGGACGACCGAATTGTTTCGTGTCACTGAACGAGTGCATGGCCGTCATCCTGCCGTCTATAAATTGGAAGACATGAACGGAGAAGTGCTCAAAGGAACGTTTTATTTGCCCGAGTTACAACGTGTCACCAAAAAAGAAGACGACGTGTACGACATCGAAAGCATTCTCGAACGCAGAACCCGTAAAGTAGGCAAACGACGTGTCAAAGAAGTCAAAGTACGTTGGAAAGGATATCCACCCAGTTTTGATTCTTGGATCGACGCTTCGCAAGTCATCGACTATAAAAAGAAGTGACCATCATGCCCTTTCACACAGACGCAGCTACGTCGACCACTCCTTCACCTAGTTCTTCTGTGCAAGATTTGCAAAATACCTTTGTGGGTGTGGTGTGGAGAACGTGTGCCTCAAACGCAAATCGTCTTTTTCTGCCAAATCTTCGTGGTGTATTGTGTCATCGGGGCAGCTATCGCCAGTTTGAGTTTGCAACAAGGAGACAAACAATTGTGGACCATTTTATTCAGCAGTTGCATCGGTTACCTGCTTCCCAATCCCTCCCTGAAATTCTCTTCCAACGGGAACCACGGAAACCTTGTGTCCAGTGCCAGTGCCAGTCACCACTCCAACAACAACCACAACCAGAACCCCATTTTGGGCGGAGACACGCCTCTGACGTCCAGTAACCCCTCGGACAGCCACAGAACTCTGGAATTATGAGTCACCAAAACCAATTTTACTTAACCTTACCCAGTGACAGTTCCATGGAGGTGTTTCCCCACAACACGTTGTGCTGTTACACGGCCAAATTACCTCAGGCCATCCCCTTAGATCACGAAGCTCATTGGGAAGTGGCTTTGGTAGAAATGATTCACCCAACACAAATCAAAAACATCACTGAAACTCAAAACACTTTTGACGTCGAAATTCTGGACCCAACAGTGCAGCAAAACTTGACGAACAGTCCTGAAGATAGATCACATCTTGCGAAGGACCCAATACCCCGTAACAGCAGTGATACTTCTCCTCCTTTTTACGTTTATCACTTTAAAATTAACTCAGGCCATTATTTTAGTGGTCAACATCTGGTGGAGGCCATCGCTGACAAATTCTATGCAACATTTGACAAAGTTCTGACCGGATTAAAAAAATGTGACACCATGGAGTACCACAAACTGTCTCATCGTCTACTCATCAGATTCGAAAGTGAGGAAAAAAGTATACGTATTAAATTTTGACCTGGATTGTATGACATTTTGGGTGGAGAAATCAATTTGGTCACGGATAAGCACTCCAAAAAGATTCACATCGCAGACATTGACAACAACGGGCATTTTGCTAGGTACTTTCCTTTCCCGGTAGAACTGAACCAGGGACTGAATTTGATCTTTGTGTACTCCGATGTGGTGGAGTACAACGTGGTGGGACACACCTTCGTGCCGTTACTGCGTGTCATTCCTTTCAAAGTAAATTCTGCCACGGTCACTGACGAGGAAGGTGGAAACACTTACCATGTTCACCGCGAATTTGTACATCCTCATTATTTGCCTGTCAACAAGTCATATTTGGACACGGTCAACATTACTATAAAAGGAGATCTGGGACAAAATATTCCATTCACCAAAGGAAAAGTCACGGTGAAACTCCATTTTCGAAAACGGTTCTCTCACGACTCGTAAGTCATGTATCCAGTGTACCGAGGGGTTGCACGACAGCGAGGACACGGTTTAGGAGATATGTTAAAATCGGCCTTTCGTTCGGTGGCCCCGGTGTTGAAACCGATGGTGACACGCGGATTGCACGCCTTGAAAGACGCGGCACTAACACAAGGCAAAGAATTTCTCCAAAATGTCATCACCGACAAACAAAACCCCAAAGAAGCCTTCTTGAGGGCAGGCAAAAATGTCTTGTTGCAAACGGGTAAAGACCTTTTGGGCCGACGAGACACACCTATAAATGCCCTGCACGCTACCGAGTCAGGCATTCAGCAAGGACAAGGCAGAAAGAGACGACGAAGAAAACATCCTTTCACCAGACTTCACACGTCTAAAGCGAGAAAGGCCAAGAGAAGAAGAACCGTTCGAGACTTAGACGTTTTCGATTATTGAAACACAGTAACAAAAAATGATGCACCGAGAGTCTTGCGCCTGTTCCAAGTCGGAACTGGATCTGTTTGCCATGCTCCCCATCATGATGACAATGCAAGAATCCCAATGGGTGGAATTTCACCCCGTCTCCTCACTGACCGATTCCGCTCCCATCGAGTTTGAAATCAAGGGACAACCCGAAGATTACATCGATCTGAATAGCAGTTACTTGTACTTGAAAGTCAAAGTTCTAGATAAGGAAGGAGATATTATGGTAGACGAGAAAGTAGCTCCCGTCAACAATTTCATGCATTCCTTGTTCAGCTCAGCGGACTTGTACTTGAATAACAAACTAGTCAGTAGCAGCATGGATACTTACCCTTACCGTGCCTACCTGGAAAATCTTTTGACGTATGGAATAGATGCCAAGAACACCCATCTCAATGCCTGCGTGCTGTGGGAACCTGACCAAGCGAACGAATTTGATCAAACAGGTCTTAGTGATGACCCCAAAGCAAAAGATAGCAATGAGGGATTTATAGAACGAAGAAACAAAATATTAAATGGAAAGAGTTTAGAACTGATGGATCGTTTGCATTTGGACATGTGGTTGCAAGAGAAATATTTGCTGAACGGGGTCAATGTCCGCTTGAGACTGAATCGCAGCAGTGCCGCTTTCCATTTGATGGCTAATAGTGCTGACGTCAATCCCAAAAGCAAAATCGAGGAGGCCAAACTCTACGTACGACGCGTGGAAGTGTTACCCAAAGTGGGAAACGACATTAGTCAGACGTTGAGCAGAACGACCGCCAAGTATCCCATACGACGCGTGGAAGTGAAAACGTTCACCATTCCTGCTAGCCATCATTCCATGATCGAAGATCATCTGTTTCAAGGACAGTTACCCAAACGTTTAATCCTTGGTATGATCGAGAATGAAGCCTTCAACGGAACCTTCAAAAAAATCCTTTCAACTTTCAACACTTCAACGTGAAGAAAATCGAAGTCAGTCGCGATGGCAAGACCTTGTGTACCCGACCTTTCGAACCTAACTTTGAGAAGAAGAATTACTTGCGATCGTACTTGTCCCTGTACCAAGCCACCGGCCAGTTAGGAACCAACACCAGTCACGGTATTACGTACGACGATTATGACGGAGGCTATGCTTTGTGGGCTTTCGATTTCACTCCAGACCAAGGCAGCGACGAGGGACATTTCCACCCTATAAAATCCGGCCAGATTCGTGTGGAACTTCAGTTTGCAGAAGAAGTGAAAGAGACAGTGAACGTCATCCTGTATGCAGAATTCGATAATACCATAGAAATCAACAGTTTGAGTGAAGTCATTCTAGACTTTTAGAAACCATGGAAGACTGTTATCCCTCTTTACCTAGTGGAGAAACTTTGGAGATGGAATGTGAGAAGACTGTGGAAGAAGAAGTTATCATGATGAAGTCAAGATGGCCAGAACAAGAAGCCCATTTAGTCTGCTGTTTTGCCAAACACTTGGTCGAAAAAATGACGGAATTGATCAAGAAAAATTGCTATGGATGTCAATACGATCATCCCAGTCAAATTCAACACGATAAATGCCTGATGCTGAGTCAAGAAGAAAAATTGGACGAGTATCTGGACGAGGCTTGGAGTCTCATCTCGGACGAAGACGTGTGGCACCAGTGGTATAAAGACTTTCGTGAACATTCTTGTCCACCATTAACCACTCAAGAGATCCATCGTATCGAAGCTCTCCTGGATCAGAGTGAGGAGACGAAACGAAGAAACGGTTATTTGTCAGACATTTTCAAGCAAAAAGTCAGGATCGAATTGACGACTTATTATTACCTGTGAAGAAAAAAACCCCACACAAATGGATACCTGGGAACTTTATTACCTTTTGAACCACAGTTCGTATACGGCTTCTTGGAATCCTGTCGTCTGTGCTAAAGATGAACTCCCTCATCGCAAACCTCAAGACCATCTAGCTTATGTGATCAACACGGACGACAGTCATCTCCCAGGAACCCACTGGGTAGCCGTTTAGTTTCCTCAAGAAGGATGTGTGAAATATTTCGATTCGTATGGATTGCCCCCTTTGGAAGACGATATCATTGACTTTATGAGAAGAAATGCTCAAACCACCCGATTCAATAATGTGAAATTACAAGGCACAGATTCCTTGGTGTGTGGACAATATTGTGTGTATTTTCTGCATCATCGCAGCCTGGGCTATTCCTTAAAACATTTAGTGACTCATTTTGATCCTCGTTCTTCTTCTAGAAATGATGTGAAAGTAGATCGATGGTTTTGTGACCATTATGCTTATCTTTTGTCTCAAGCTAGGAAACGTAGTGTCCATCAATGGCCTAATGACTTCCAACAGTGGAAATCACAATTTCATTCACAACGTTGTCAGCCCTGTTTAAAGTAGAGTGTAAATTGAAAAAAATGTTTTTGATTTGAAAAAAAATGTTTGATGTTATATTGTTGGATTATTGTTAAAAATGTTAGAGTTGTTAGTTAGTGTTAAGTGATTTTTGAATAAAAAATGTTGTGTTTTGAAAAAAAAATGCCTTTGTCTTTTGTTTGGCTATAAGAATGTTGATTCATGCTCTTTAACTTCTTACTATCCCTCTCATGACACTCAGTGAACGTTGCGGCTCGAAAATCGTGGAGGGATGTTTTCCTTCACGTCCGCGCTTTGACTTTAAGAACCGGGGCAGTTTTCCAGTCTAACCATCCATTGTCGACTCATCCTCCTACGAAGATGTGCTCCAAACTAGCTAAGCTAAACGAAGCCTACGTGAATTTGCATAGAGTCAGACACAGTCTGATACCGAAAGCTGAAGAGATAGAGAATGTGAGAATGTTAAAAGTCACTGAAGATCTGATAGAAGAGCTCTTCAGAGAAGAAGTGAACAGGGAGAAAGAAGAATGGACAGAGAAGTACAGACTTCAGAGACAGCAGCAACAGCAACAACAACAGCAGCAGCAGCAGGAACCTGAACCTGACAGAGGCTTTGTCGAATGTCGTATCGACACCAAAGAGTTCTTCTTCTCTTTTCGAAGAAGTAGACCTATCGTCAGAAAGTCTATCCTCAGAGGACGACGCATTCTTAGAAACTAAAAGATTGCCATAGCAAACAAAAAAAAAAAAAAAAAAATAACAGCCCTTTTCAGGGCTACCCAATACTCTAGGAAAGAAATAATAATCGATTTGCCAATGTGAGTTGGTAGAGTAGTGTGAATATAAACACTGACTCTTTTTTCATAGTGCGAGTGTATGTGTTTGTGTGTTTGTGTTTGTAAACGCTCACGTAAGTTTGTGTGAATAGTAGATTATGGGTTTGTTCATTGATGGTTTAAGTATGTGGATAGTAGATCATATGAAATGAGAAAAGTAGGGGGATGTTTTCCTTCACGTCCGCGCGTTGTTCGGTCATGATCTAGGTAAGATCAATTTTATGTCTTAGGGGGATGTTTTCCTTCACGTCCGCGCTTTTCGTATAAGAACCCACCACGTTCGTCGTTCGAACCATTCTACGGAATAACAGATACAAGATGGAAGTGTCGGCGTTGTTTAATGACTTAAGAAATGTTTACTTTTGGATGGTGGATGGAGAATATACTATTGAAAGGATAGAAAGAGAATGGAGGTTGAGAAAAAGTCTTGACTATGTCAATGAACTAAAATTAGCGAGGTAGATGATAGAGGAGATGATAGAGGAAGAAGTTAAGAGATTGAGAGGATTGATTCAACCAGAGTATGTAAGAGTGGGGACTATAAAAGAGTCTATGGACAAGGTAAAAGGAGTGAGATGCTATTTAGAAGAGCTAGAGAAATGGTCAGAGTGGAAGTTCGTGAAAAGGGGCAGTGAACAACTAAAGAAAGCAGAAGAAAAGATGAAAAAGATAATAGAGGAAGAAGTGCAGAAAATTAAGGACAGGTGGGCAAAAGATAGAAAAGAACAAGAGAATAGAAAGAAAAAAGAAGAATATGAGAGACTGAACAATAACTGGATAAAAATCCAACAGAAGTTCCGAGCCATGGGTCACCCGGACTGGATACCGGAAAATGAAAAGAAGAAGAACAAAGGAATTTGGGGAAAGATTAGGGGCTGGATGAGGAAATGGAGGAAATAGAAGAAAGCCAAAGGCCCTTTTCAGGGCCACCCACATTTCTCGAAAAGAGAATGACTTTCAATTGCCTACCCCTTTTTTTAAAAAAAAATTTTTAAAAAATTTTAAAAAAAATAAAAAAATCCCATCTTCAATTTCCCTTGACGCTATACAGTCCCACCCTGTTTAAATTCCTTTGTCGCTCAACAGTCCCACGATTTTTCTCCCATGTTAATTTCCCTTGTCGCTCAACAGTCCCATGATTTTTTCTCCCATGTTAATTTCCCTTGTCGCTATATGTTCCCACGATTTTTCTCCCATGTTAAATTTCCCTTGTCGCTATATGTTCCCAGGGGGGTCTGTAATGCTAATTTCCATTGTCGCCCTAGTATCCCTATTTACTACTCATGTCACACACCTGTTTTATACAAAATCTGTCTGCACAAGAAAAACAAGAACCAAACAAAGATATAAACTTTCAATCAAAAGCAAACAAAAAACAAACCAGAATCTGACTTTCCTCCTAAATAGAAAATACTTACGTAACTCTAATAAAGACAGTTATTTTATACATAAAATTTACAGATTTATTATGTATTTATTACTCATGACACGCAATGGAGTGATTTAGTGACCTGGGAATCCTGGGAATCGGTGACATACAAGCATGTACTCATGACACGCAATGGAGCGCTTTAGTGACATTATGAATCAGTGACAGTTCAAAATGTATTCATGACACGAATTTGAGTGATTTGGTGACCTGGGAATCGGTGACAGTCCAGCATGTACTCACGACCCAAAATGGAGTGATTTAGTAACCTGGGCACCAGTGACAGTCCAGCATGTACTCATGACACGCAATGGAGCGTTTTAGTCACATATCAATCAGTGACAGTCCAAACGGTATTCATGACACGAATTTGAGTGATTTGGTGACCTGGGAAACAGTGACAGTCAAGCATGTACTCATGACACGCAATTGAGTGATTTAGTGACCTGGGAATTAGTGACAGTCATGCATGTACTCATGACACGCAATAAAAATAAGAGTGATATTGTGACCTGGGAATCAGTGACAGTAGAGCATGTACTCATAACACGCAATAGAGTGATTTAGTAACACGTGAATCAGTGACAGTCAAGCATGTACTCAAAAATACGCAATGGAGTGATTTAATAAAATGTGAATCAGTGACAGTCAAGATTGTATTCATGACACGCAATGGGGTGATTTAATAACACGTGAATCAGTGACAGTCAAGCATGTACTCAGTGAACTCGATCGCATCAGTTGCTTGAAAACATAGAATCGTCCATGCAAATATGAAGACCGTGTTACTAAAGAAACTCGTTGACAGTGTTCGGGGACTCCTGACGACAATCAGGTTAGACATGATAAGTTAAAAAATAAAATTACTAAGGTTTGTGGATTGTTCTATCTCATTGATACTTTTTATTTTTAAAATCGTAGATGTTTTTTTTACAAACAAACGGGAGAGTGTACGCATACTATAGATTGTGATCAGATACCGCTAATGACTAACGATCAATGGATTTTTCAGAGTCCTGTGATGGTCTTATTTTGCAGATGTCTATTGGCTCTACGGACCTTACTTTCTGTCAATGTTCCATTCAAGTTTGCTAACTCGAGGTTGGTGTTTAAATATGGTCATTAATAGGCTATTTTAGACCATGCTATCCGTTACTCATAGGAAAATGCTTTCTAAAAAGGTCTACTAACAAATCGGCCATTAATTGTTCATTCGATGCTGCCAGCTGTACATGGACGATGCAGTTTCGCCATTGAAAATCGACGATCTTACCTTGTCGGCTTTTCATTTATGGATGCTTACGATCAATTACGACCATGGTTTGCTCACTGATAATGTGTCGTGGAACGTATGTAAAATTTTCCATCCAAAAGAGATTGTCTATGTGTCGTGGAACGTATGTAAAATTTTCCATCCAAAAGAGATTGTCTATGTGTCGTGGAACGTATGTAACATTTTCCATCCAAAAGAGATTGTCTATGTGTCGTGGAACGTATGTAAAATTTTCCATCCAAAAGAGATTGTCTATGTGTCGTGGAACGTATGTAAAATTTTCCATCCAAAAGAGATTGTCTATGTGTCGTGGAACGTATGTAAAACTTTCCATCCAAAAGAGTTTGTCTATCATTTTCTATTAATAACACGACGCCGATTGCAGTTTTTTTTACAATATGTTGAAAGCTGTCAATTAGTCATCGGATTGACTAATTGTATTGATAGTCTACGATCAATAAACATCTAAAGATGATAGATGTTACTACTTTATAAAACGATGTTACTAGTTTATAAAACAATGTTACTAGTTTATAAAACGATGTTACTAGTTTATAAAACGATGTTACTAGTTTATAAAACGATGTTAAATTAAATTGCTTTTAGATACGTCTGACTTTACTTTCAATACATCATCAGATGTTGCAATCTCAAAATAGCTGGAACTTTTTTCTATCTGTGGATTAGTTTGGTAAGATATAGCGCAAGTTTCATTAGACTCGACGGAATCTAAATTTCATCTTAAATTTTTCAAAGAAATTACTCTTGACAGATTTAGCTCCTATTGATACATGCTCCACACCAGTCACTCTAGAAAAAGCGCTACAGTATATATTGGTCGTGTGTGTGTTCATAACCAAGGAGACCTGCGTTGTGTCAAACGAAAGGTGTTGTATTTTTATTTTTATGGCCACATTGTCTCGACTAATGTCTAGAAAGTTTATGAAAAATAAAAGTCATTGCTCCCCCCTGGAATGGTGTCGGTAAAATGAGCTCACGGTGACAAACAATGATGTCAATTCCAAACTAGACTGCTGGCCTTTGCTGTCTTTCGCTTAAGATTTCCTCATAAATTTTGTAAACCAGATTAGAGATATATCTAACGGAATTTGTATCATACTCAGCCAACAATACATAGTAATATCAACAGTCTGATGCAAACAGAACATGTCCGAATAAGGTATCACACACCAACATTAGAACTTGTCTGAATAAGGTAGCATACACCTATACCATAACATGTCTGAATAAGGTAGCATACACCTAAAACATAACATGTACATACACCTAAAATAATTTTAAATAAAAGTGTAAGAAAATGTATGGACACGTACTCAAAAGTACAGTATCATAAGTTCATTGTCTTTGTTTAAAATATTCGACAAAGGATATACATATATGCAAATATTAATAACTTTCTAGTTTATATGATGAAATTAGTGATAATGTCAAAGCTACGCTTGATTTGCTTGCAAGGAGGCAAAGAGCAAATTCAATTTACTTCATTAGTATAGTGAAGAAAAATATTCAAGGAAGGCTGCTGGGATTCTTTGGCTATGATAATGTTTCTCCTCTGTTAGTCTGGTAACGTCACAACTGCCTGTCAGTAATGTGACTGACCATGTACGGTATTGTCCTGAGTTAATAAAAAGTGAAAAGGACAGACAGTCTCCTAGTATTGAACATAGTCTTCCTTCCCTTACAAAATTCAAGACCATCTGTCGCTAACGATTTCTGATACCAGCTGTGCACAGGCTTAAGATGCATTAGTCACGGTTAGGTCACAAGTAAAAGCAGACAATTTTTCCAAAGCAATACAAATGCTGGACAGCGTATTGCTGATTCAAAGTCAAATTACACAACCAGCATTCCCATACAGCGTTCCAAATCAGCGTTCCCATACAGCGTTCCTAATCAGCACTCCCATACAGCGTTCGAAATCAACGTTTCCATACAGCGTTCCAAATCAGCGTTCCCATACAGCGTTCCAAATCAGCGTTCCCATACAGCGTTCCAAATCAGCGTCCCCATACAGCGTTCGAAATCAACGTTCCCATACAGCGTTCCAAATCAGCGTTCCCATACAGCGTTCCAAATCAGCGTTCCCATACAGCGTTCCAATATAAAGCAGCTTTGGAGATTCAAAGTACTAGAGCACATCAGTCTGTGTGGAATGTAGATGCACATAATATAAAGTGACAGAAATAAAAGCTAAAATGACAGGATACAAGACCATTTGCTGATTCCCTCTAAATAAATATACCAAAATGGTGCAATAATATAATGGTTGGTTCCAAATGGCGTTGTGAATGCAGGGCTGGATTAAGGTCCTTGCAGACTCTAGCACACATGTATACACTTTTCAGGAACACGGTGTTCGTACGCCCTAGGCACAGTGTCTGTTGTGCCTATTTGATAGTACGGCCCTGCGTGAGTGGCACCTGTTGCTGCATCTAAAATGCAGTATTGCAAACAGTCTATTAAATGGATAAGTAAAGTTCGTCTTGCAGAAGCTTTGCTAATTACTAACACCAACATTATGCATTCGACTCATCTTGTAATGATCAATGCGTCTGTAATGGCATTACTGCCACCATGTAGTCCTATGGTTTCCTCTTGAAGGTTAACGCAGACTACAAGTTTCCAGCCATATCTGGTACACATTTCCAGCTATATCCGGTACAAGGTTCCAGTTATATCCGGTACAAGTTTCCAGCTATAGTCGGTACAAGTTTCCAGCTATATCCGGTACAAGTTTCCAGCTATATCCGGTCATTTATTTGGTTCTATGACAGGATCTTCTCTTTTCCAAAGGAATCATTTAATAACGATTTAATGAAAAAGAATGATACCTGCCAATAACGACGCAGACGACAAGTAGCACCTGATTGTTCATAGACGATAATTCTTTCCGGGTCATTCTAACTTCTTCTGACAGCTTTATTTTGGTGCATCAGGTCAATTAAGAGAAACAAGAACTTTCGAGAGCGAAAAGTATGCATTCGATTGCAATTAACGAAAAAAAAAAAGAATGAAAGAGACTCCTATATCCATTTTCAAGGCTGTTTGCATTAACACATTTGTATGTATAATAAATCAAATTATATCAGTCGTGGCGCCACTGAAACGAACTACATTTACATGTTTGTGTTCCGGGGTGTACGATCCCCACTCAACCTGACGAGAAAGGGACTATGTAAAACTAATCTGTAATGAATTGTATATCTTATAAAACTTAAATCATTAGTGAATGGATTGATTTGACAGAATCAAATAACAAATATTTGTAGCATTTCTGTAGTATTTCTGAAGATAAATAATTATTTTACTAGATTGGCAAAAAGTGTCGCGAACTCAAGATCCGCCAGGAAGAACATTCCGGCTACGGCACTTTCACTAAGCTCGTTACAAATGGATTTAGAACTATAGGTATATGGATATAGGGATTGGGAGGAGAGAGGTATGCAAAGACTAATATTATAACAAGTCCTACAATATAAAACGCTGACCAGATAATTACTATGTGGGGTGGGTGGAAGATAGATCTAGCTACTCCACCATGGTAAATGTCAGGGTCAATGACTTCCACTGTTTGATTATTGGACCCCCATCACTACAACCATATACCAAGAATCTTAATTTCGTTTGGAAGAAGCCCCTGTAGGTAGCCGAAACTACTAATGAACCAGAGAACAGATTTAAAGAAACACAAATTAGTTACTCACGTTTCTCGACAAATATTTTACTTTCCTGCGAAATCACTGCCCGTTGAAACTGATGTTTTAGTTCTATTTTATATGAAACATACGTGTGGCTCAGTGTGGAGTCCATTTTAGAAGGACGAAAAGGAGAAAGCGGCCACGACTGGTCAATAAGAAAGAGCTTTTTCCTATCTTTAGTGAGATCTCGTATTTAATTTAATCAATGTCTGGACGAAATGTATGCGATGAACCTGTTTAGTTTAGTTCATGAAACATGCAAATATCTAGAAAACTTGTTTTAGAGGTCAAACTGGAAACATGACCACTAAACAGAAACAGATGTTTTAGATTATTGATTTCGAACATTAAGCTTATCCAGTTAAGTAAGTGAAAAGCCCATAGATGACCTTTTTCATGCATCAATATTTTGTCTCAGATATTTTGCTGAAGGTTCTGATTTGATTTGTAGAATGTCTCTGAATTATTGGAGTGAAAGCATTGGTTAATCAGGAACCCAGAACAATCAAACCAAACGGGCTTGAAATGTAAGTTTTATTTTACATTTTATTTTAAAAATTGAACTCTAATGCGACTTTAAATGCAAAATTAATTAAAATAAAAACCGATCCGATGATACCACAAATATGTCTGTTTGCTTTATTAGAAGCTGATATTATGTACATCTATTTATTGTGTATTCAAGTCAAGGATGACTAATGCTAGTCGGAACCGACTGATTGAATTTAACACTTAAAGTTGTCTCCCAGATAATATCAAGCTAGTGCTTTCAGTTTAGTTTGCAAGAATGAGACGGAGCTCCAGGGGTGGGTCGGGGGTGGGAGTGTGTGTGTGGGGGGGATGCATCAGAAAATTTACGTTTGCTTTGTATGAATGCTGTGCTTCAAGTATGTAAAAAGATCTGCCAAGTCCAGAAGGAAAGCATATTTTAGTAACTTACTCTCAAAGCATAGTGTAAAAAGCAAAACATCATTGATACTTCCGTGAGGGCAGCAAATGTTGCATATTGAAAAAGAACATTTTAATCGATCGGTTACGATCAGATGCTTACACAATAACGTCGGACAAAAGCCTCTGACCAAACTGGATGACCAGCGTATCTCAACGATTAACATCAACATAATGCGATGTCTCTCTGTATCGACTAAAGAAAGGAATTGATGACTTGTACTATTAACCCAAGTAAGACAAAACAACTTTATTTTAGCCCCAATGAACGTGTTTGATAGATAGATAGGCATATATATATATATATATATATATATATATATATATATATATATATATATATATACATACATACAGTAGAAGATATCACCGTTTTTTTAGTAGATATACGAAAATATTTCACAAACGTAGTAGAAACATTTTATTATCATGAGTGGTGAAGCCACGAATGACGATATGCAATATTTGCGGTTACCGAGTGAAATATGTTTGTATATCTGCTAAAACAACGTAGATTTTCGTTTTGTGATATATTTTAAAGGCAAAAACCGTCAGTTTATATCAGTATTCTCAATTCTGTGCCAACGCTATTGATCTGCATTACCTCATCGATAAAAAGAAGTTCCTAAATTTTGCAATATCTTCTGGGATAGCGATATTTTTACAAATTTAGTGTGTACGCATCACACTTCAAATTATTTCGTAATTTGTCAAAATAATAAATTCGTACGAAAATGAAGACATTTTTATATTTGTTAACACGCCTTCTGCGTGGATTGATACTTTTGTCGTGGGGTAATGCAGAAACATCACACAGTGGTTGTATATGACTCACTTGAGAGCGTTACATCTTTAAACAAAAGATTGAAATGATTGTGATTTTACTTGTAGGGATTATCATTCTTCATTTTGTTTATTTCTACATTCAAATGTAAATATTTGTGTTCCCCCTCCCCATCTGGCAGCCTAGCTCGGTAGTGCACGCTGTATCCAATTACTGTCACTTACTTTCGGTTAGTAACCAACACTAACCAACGCCCATTTTTACTGTCATTTTCAAACACGATTATGATGCGAGTTAACAGCGCTACTTATAAAGTGTATTGCTATTGTAATTGGTAAAATATTGCAATCGGTCAAAATTTTGTAGATGTTATGTCGCAGCACATTCATGTGTGGTCAGATTGACACTTAACCATTAAGATAGTCTCGCAATAAATTACTGACTTCAAAGAATGGGATATACCCTGTTTTAGGGGCACGATTGGATTTTAATTAGGACCCGCTAGAATAACGCTTCGACAGATGTTAACGTAGGGTCAAGTAGAGGAACACGACACAGTACAATCCAGAGACAACCTGTGTCACTTGAAAATAAATGTCATAAAATGAAATTGTCCACGAATAGCTATACATTAGGGCTGAATAATTTTGACTTCAATGGGAGTGCTGAACTTTTGGCTGTTAAAGAAAGTTATCCTGACTGGCTAACCTAAACGAGGGGTGTCACAGACGAAATTCAATGTTTAAAGTAATTTCATTTGCGAAATTCGGCAGTCCAAGTTTTCTGCCGAAAGAGAAGTATGAGGGACTCTGAGAAAATTAACGTCATTTTCCTCTTAAAAAAATCGTCCAGGAACGTAATGGGTCTGGAAGAATTTGAGAGAGACTCGGAATCAGAAAGAGAGATTCGGCTTCACGGAAAGGAAGCGACTATCTGGAAAGCACGACGTATTGTCTCAATCACATGCCATGAGCTCATTGATGTAAGTTTGTAATTTTTTTTTAATTTATTGGTTTTAAATTCATACATCAATTTTCGTAAGTCAATGGTTTGCAAGAATTTGTCTCAAATGTTATATGACTCATGTATTATATGAATTTGTTCAAACTGATATGAATTTGTTCAAATTACCTCATTCAGATGTAATAGGAATCACGTCTTCTTAGAATTTAATGCATTATTGATACAATTTGTAAGAGTTAATTTTTCTGTCCTAAACCATATATGCTAAGAATTGATTTTATTATGTCTTTGTCAGTGATTCGCTAATTAGCAAGAGGTTTTGTTAAGACAACGCGTGATGTCCATTAATTAATTTGTGTAACTAATTTCTGAATTCTCGTAACCGAGGAAAAGCGGCCTGTGATGCCGATATCGTTCAGCTAGTAATTTTCAGGCACAGTGGGATGTAATTGTTATCTAAGAGGTAAAATTATGTCATGGTGCTAGTTAAGAATGCACCTAGTATTTAGGAAAAAGACTATAATCATCTAATGATAGGGTGTGTGTATCAGGTTACGAAATGTTCACGTTTGTTTACTTTTGTCGAATTATGATAAGATGATATCTGACGTAAACAGAGTGGAAATATTATTCTATCCGAGGAGAAGAAAACCTGACGAATATTTAGGTTGCGTTTTACTTATTCGAAGGAAAAATTAGCTCCATACTTGTGCTACACAGTGGGAAGGAGTGCATGCCACAACTAACTTACAGTTGATAACCTGAAGAGGAGGTTAGAGAGAGAGATGATATTCTTTTATTCCTCCATTTTCTGAAGATTTTAAGACAAAAATGAAATCCAATTAAATACATAGAATCAAAAAGAAAATAATAGTGGATTCGTTACTTATTGAATTATTTCCAATAGCAAATAGCAAACCAATAAATAAATTAAAATAATTACTAAACTATATATATATATATATATATACGAAAGAACATTTGAAAATGTAACCTCAAAACAAAAATAGTTAGTTTCCTAATCGCTTTTCAATCCAGTACAAGTATTTCTTTCCTTATATTATGTTTGAGTTCTCTATTGAATCGAATATATAATATCCTTTATCTTATTGAAATACTTGGTAGATAGTCTGATCATATTTATTCATGATTCAAATTCTAAACGTTCTGATATGTCATTTAAACCACCAAGTAGTATAATCAGTATAACATCATCGATCTTATCACAGAAATCACGGTAAATCAATCACTGGAGGCATATACGAAAATAGACTTTCCATCAAGTGGTTTCTGTCGTCTAAGGTTAAGGCACAATTCATCGAAATGTGCAAAATACGGTCATGACTCATTTTGCCACATAGGGGACACAGTCCAGGTCTTGCTTGCATTCCTCCAATACGAAATAATTTCCCATATTCAATTTTTCTGCTTGAGTCAGTGTAAGCTATTTTCCATAGATGATGCATTTTTAGTCCTGGATTAATTTTTAAAAATCTACCGAATCTTTCTGATGGATTTCTGATATTCATTTCATGTTTTCTCTCCTCAAATATCTGTATTCTTGTCCCAATGAAGTTTTTCCATGTTATTTTGTCTGGAAATTTTCCAGTGAAAATAAAGTCGTTGAGATAGTCTTCTAACTCATACTTTTTGAGTACAGTATTTATATCATATATAAAAGAGTTGTAGCTATGTTGGGGGTCAAAAATAAAATTTCCAACAGTCCAGAGGAAAACCTTTTTAACAGTTAAGTTTGCTGATGTTCTACACATGCGACCAAGGAATACGCGTTTTTGCTTATTTATGCGAGCTTCCATTGATATCATCCCCAAGTATGATGTCGTAGATCCAATAGGCGATCTTTGAGGGAAACCTTGTACTCTCCGGGCAAAATATCGTTGTATTTTCTCCAATGATTCAATGCTCTGATGTGATATATTAAACCAGAGTTCTGAGCCATACAAAGCAGACGGCAATATAACTCTTTCCCAGACTTTTGCAGAAACTATAGGATTCATCCCATTTGCATTTAGTCCAGTTGAGTATAGTGAGTTTGTTACACGTTTAGCTTTATCGTAGGAATAGACTATACGATCATTAGTTTTCATTGATTGTGAAAAGGTAACTCCTGCATATTTCACTTTTTTGCTTTAGGAATATTATGTGATCCCAGAGTAATTCCATTTGATGAGTACACTTCATTTTTGTTACTAAATATCATCAAATTACTCTTGTTAGAGTTATATTTCAATTTCCACTTCTGTGCATACTGATAAGCTGTATTCACAAGTATTTGCAATCCATTCAGCGTAGAGCTTAGTAGAGTAGTGTCGTCTGCCAAAAGCATGCCAGGTATGTTCATCTGATTCACTGTTATCCCGCAATTAGTCATTACTAGTTCATTCAATAGGTCATTTATGTACACGAGAAATACGAGTCGACATTACACGCCCTTGACCAACGCCTCTCCGTAATGGAAATGTGTTGGATATACATCCTCTACACGCTAAACAGGCACTTGACTGTGTGTAGGAATGGGCGATTATTCTCCATATTTTTGCATTAATTCCTAATATTTTTAGTTTTTTTAGTAGTCCACAATGCCACAGTTTATCAAATGCCTTTTCATTATCCAGAAAAACAGCATATACATTAGAGTTATGATTATTAAAGTACATCAAACATTCTTGAAGAGTAAATGCAGCGGAGATAGCTCCAGCCTCCTTACAAAATCCAAATTGATACGGATGTGGAAAACTTATTTTGTCTAAATGCTTTTGAATTCTGGTCATCAATATTTTTTCAAACAATTTTCCCAGACAAGATGTCAATGTTATACCACGATAATTTACCGGATCCTTTTTATCTTTACCATTTTGTTTGTATATCTTTATAATCATCCCACATGCACTCTTTATATACCTTTTTCTCTAGCCTATGTTTCTTTCTAAACTTTCTTTTCGAGTCTTTGTATTTTCTTTTGATGTTACACTCTGTGCTTCTATTGTTTCCTGCTTTGATCCATTCTCCGCGCGCTTTTCTCATATTCTGATGTAATTTTTCAAGCCCACTTTTCTTCCAATATGGTTTCAAATGCGATTTGAATTCGGACTTTGGAATATATCTGTCTGATGCAGTTATTACACTCTTAGTTATCAATTCATTATACTTCTCTATATCTTCTACCTTTTTACACTCATAGGTGAAATTCAAGAATGCACTAACATCAGATTTATACATGCTCATTTCTAATGGATTTGCCAAGTTCCATTTAATTCTTGGAGATACACGTCTTTTTATTTTCCTTCAATATATCTTTTGCAAGTGCCGCTGTAATAGGTAGGTGATCCGATATTGAGAAATCAATTTTGTCATTTACTATGTGTCTTTTTACAACACCTCTGATCATTTCAGGTATTAATATATAATCAAGTGTGGACGTTCGTGACACGTCTTTTGATCTGTACGTGATGTACTGTTCATGTGGTTTTATCACCAGCGTAGCAGCTGTTTCTCTGTTCTATTCTTTTTTTGAGAGCAAGGTCTCTTCTTGATGGATTTTTACACACTAGATCTGCATTCATGTCGCCTATAATTATGCAAATATTTTCAGCAGAATACCTATCATACACATCAAAAACATTTTCATAAAATTTGTCATATGCATCATCAGTTCTAGTTGTCGAGGGAAAGTAGGTTGCAATCAAAATTATAAGTTCCAATTCTCTCACTAACACTTTCACCGCCATACTATTTGGGAACTCATTTTGTAAGGTGCTTACTTTGCATAGTGATGATCTATAAAATAAGCAACCCCGCCACTACCTCTATAGCATTGTTGTATCTCTTCAGTAGGTAGCGCAACTACTTTGAAATCATCATGTAATTTATCTAAATATGTTAGATTCTTTGTACAAAGCCAATGTTCAGTGATAACAAATAGATCTGTGTCTGGTAACAATTCAATTAGTTTCTGCGTGCTAGACATTATACCACGTACATTCCATGTTGAAATAATGAGCATAATTATAATTAAGAAGCAATTACTAGTCACATGGCTATGCTCATTAGGAATATATTTTGTATTTCTCATGCGTTTCATCAAGTTGGTAGCCTTCTCGCCATTTTCTGTTTGTTATCCATTCCCTACATTTTATTCCAGAACTCCAAAGTGATTCATTATTCATCATCAGTTCAAAATCTGTAACCAGTACATCTAGTCGAAATGTATATATATATTTGATCCATCCCAATGGGGTCGTTCCTTTATGAGGCGGACGAATGTTATTGTCACACCATCCTCCTTGCACTGAGTTGCGATAGCTGTCTTTACTACATCTATATTTTTTCTCGATTTGACATTTGACAGCAGATTGCGTCTTATTTTGTTTCTTACGACTCGTTCAAACACATCTGATTCTATATTCCTTTGATTGGGTCTGGTAATAATTGTCTCAATATGTCTATACGATGTATCTTTCTTTTTGTGTCTCTCCTCGTCATTCGGAAGCATTCTTTGATCATTTGGTGATTTGTTGTGCCTTATTTGAGCTTTATTTATTATGTTTTCTTTTATATTTATGTTAGCTCTTTCTTCATACTTTAATTTCTTTTGCTGATTTTGAGTTGATTTATTATCTCTTGCATTGTTAGATGTTACTTCTGTGAGCTGATTATGACTCACATTTTCCGTCATGTTAGTCCGATCATTCTGTGAAAGTGGCGGGAAATCTTTCAATGTAAACATAGCGGGACCATTTCCAGGCAAATTTGCTGGAAGAGCTCTAGCAGGCTCTTTGTGTATTTCTTTCTGTCCATGTACTACATTTTCTTGGTCAATAGATGGAGAGATGTCACGTCTACTCTCCTTGTATGCTGATAGTTCATGATTTCCATGATTTTCTTTCAATTGCAAGTCTACGTTTCTACCACTTCCTTTGTTAGACAGATTGTATACAAATTTGTGTCTTGTACAAATTGTGTCTAACTTTCCCTCAATACAGTTGATCTTTTTCATGATCACATCTAGATGTTGATGTACATGAGAAGAGAATTCTTTTATCTCGTTTTCCCGGGTTGCCATTGTTGACATCTGGAAATACATTCCTCTATTATCATTAATTAGTTTTTCTTCCTTTAATTTCAATTGTTCTATCTGAGAGTTCGCCTCTTCGAGTTTCTTCGTAGTTTCCACTAAGTCTGATTTTAATTTTCTGATCTCATTTTCTCTCTGTGTGACAATATCACCTAACTAGTTTTCCAATCTGGAGAATTTTTCTTCAAACTTATCATTCATTAACGCTATCTGCGCAAATATTGTGCTCATTCTATCAGCATCTTCATCAGTTCTTTGTAAGGCATAATCATTGACCGGAGCTTTCGGACTTTGTGATGTACAATTACTGCAAATGGAGTTTAAACGCTGAGATGATCTTGTTTCATAATTATGTTTCAATGCCCATTTAGATATACATGCTTTCATGTCACTGTAATTATTCTCTCCTTCAATGAAATGGAATATAATATAAATATCTTCTGATAACTTATCCTCCACAGGAGCAGTATTTGTTCGAGGTAAACGTTTTACTAATTGACCATCAGGACAATCATATCTCTTCCTTTTTGCTAGATCAAAGAGAGCTTTCCTAGAATCTCTGAGATCTTTGACATCAAGTGTTGATTTCAATGTTTTTTTGAAGGCACTTCTATTAAGAGTTCCAAATTTGGTTTTGATTTGCATGTATATGCCTTCATTAATTTCGTCTACATCTGAATCTTGTTCTGCTTGCGATGTCTGTGAAACAAATAGCGCATCATCATTGGTATCATCTTTGGTATCAGCATCAGTGACACTTTCAATGTTTCTCACATTTCTCTTCGGTTTCCCCATATCATCCATCTCTGATAAGTTTAAATCCGGCTTTGAATTGATGTTGTCCTCATTTTTATCAGTGACACTTTCAATGTTTCTCACATTTCCCTTCGGTTTTCCCCTATCATCCATCTCAGATAAGTTTAAATCCGGCTTTGAATTGATGTTGTCCTCATTTTCATTATCTAACATGTCTTGAGCAACATCAAAACTATTTTGAGACTTTCTCTCAATGTCCACATCATCTATAAAATCCTGCTGAGACAGCATTTTTGTTGTTTTCTAATGGATATCTCCCAATACATTCAAGTATTTAATTATTTATTTTGTTTTTATTTATTGTAGGTAGTATAATTTCATTTCAGCCATATTTCAGTAACATTGTCAACTTTTATCTCACTTTCTCATGCAATAGCGAGGAAAATCGGCCTGTGATGCCGATATCGTTCAGCTAGTAATTTAAAGGCACAGTGGGATGTAATAGTTCATCTAAGAGGTCAAATCATGTCATGGTGCTAGTTAAGACTGCACCTATTATTTAAGAAAAAGACTATAATCATCTAATGATAGGGTGTGTGTATCAGGTTACGAAATGTTCACGTTTGTTTACTTTTGTCGAATTATGATAAGATGATATCTGACGTAAACAGAGTGGAAATATTATTCTATCCGAGGAGAAGTAAACCTGACGAATATTTAGGTTGCGTTTTACTTATTCGAAGGAAAAATTAGCTCTATACCAGTGGGAAGGAGTGCATGCCACAACTAACTTACAGTTGATAACCTGAAGAGGAGAGAGAGAGAGAGAGAGAGAGAGAGAGAGAGAGAGAGAGTACGGCAACGATGACATGTGACGAGCAGTGATTTGGAAAGAACCGGAACCAACAAGTATATGCTGATATGCCGGCAATTTGAGTTCCATCAGTCACTCGATTCTATGATGAAATTTATTTTATCGGTATAACAGAACGGCTAAATGTATTTCTCATAGATTTTATAATTCTATTTTCTAAACGTTTGTCGTTCAAACGCCATGCTCCGTTTGATTTTAATTCTATAATTTATTAAATTGTCATATTTTACATACGGGGGCTCATGCTGTTTTATTTGCTCAGACCTATGTTATTCCATCCTTTAATTTCTTACTTTATGTTATTGATTACACGATCCGGGCAATAAAACCTTGGTCAGTCATCTCTATATAACGAATACCAAATCACCATAAGGGTGTGGGGGGGGGGATCATATTAATCCTTCCCCTCTCTAGATTTTTATAAAATAGTATGTACCATTTGTAGTAGAGTATTAGAGGTATAAAGAATACTGCTTGTACTATTTTTCTATGAAATAAATAATAATTGCATATTGTTGAGATCTCAGTACACTTTTGACAAAGGTTGCGGCTTTTAATGTGGCTTTGTTTAACAGTGATTCTTTTATATTTTTGTGGCATATCACAACCTAGTATGTGAGGTGATAAAAATTAAACCTATATCTCCTAACGTTTGATTAGCTTATTTTCTTACATTCTCAGTAAATGCTGGAGTATTTGAACAACCTGTCATGTTAAAATATGCACTTAGACCTAAGTTAAGGCTTAAGGTTGCACTTTTGTCGTCTGACTTGAATTATTTAGTATGGACATGAGCTACCTAAAACGAAACAAAATGGTCAGTATCATTGCAAATTGAGCCATATTGGTTAAGACTGGTCTAGTCTTGGTAATTTGAGCCATATTGGTTAATACTGGTCTAGTCTTGGTAATTTGAGCCATATTGGTTAAGACTGGTCTAGTCTTGGTAATTTGAGCCATATTGGTTAAGACTGGTCTAGTCTTGGTAATTTGAGCCATACTGGTTAATACTGGTCTAGTCTTGGTAATTTGAGCCATAGTGGTTAAGACTGGTCTAGTCTTGGTAATTTGAGCCATACTGGTTAAGACTGGTCTAGTCTTGGTAATTTAAGCCATAGTGGTTAAGACTGGTCTAGATCTTCTAGTTCAATATTTGAATTTGCAAGGTCTTAATCGTTTTGTGTGTGTGTGTGTGTGTGTGTTCCGAAACAATTATTAATAATTGTGGTGTTTTGCTTTCTTCCTCCTAATTTCCCCCCCAGAAAGAACAACAGTAAAATACTAAATAAAAATTGCTTGATTAAATGAGGGAACAGAGAGCATATACATATTGGATATTTTCAACATACAAATCTTTTAATTGCTTTCTTCAATATGATTATTCTTTATTAAGCTCTCAAATTCTTTTTTCAATAATTCTTGATATCTGAATGTTAACCGTAAACTGTATATCTAAAGTTAGATCCTAGATCGACCTTTATATCGGACAAAGCTATAACTAGATTGATAGCTGAAAATTAGCTCGTATTAACCGCACAACGAAGATGGTTGTTTCCTCTAGGCTTTTTGGTACACTCTTATTCAGCCAAATCTTCTCAAATTTTAAACGTTGATACAAGTATAAGATTAAACAAATCATCGTGATCGTTAAGAAGCACCAAAGGCGTCCATTATTCATTTAACCGTATCACCGTGGTCTATAGGAAGCACCAAAAGATGTCCATTATTCATTTAACCGTATCACCGTGGTCTATAGGAAACACCAAAAGATGTCCATTATTCATTTAACCGTATCACCGTGGTCTATAGGAAGCACCAAAAGATGTCCATTATTCATTTAACCGTATCACCGTGGTCTATAGGAAACACCAAAAGATGTCCATTATTCATTTAACCGTATCACCGTGGTCTATAGGAAGCACCAAAAGATGTCCATTATTCATTTAACCGTATCACCGTGGTCTATAGGAAGCACCAAAAGATGTCCATTATTCATTTAACCGTATCACCGTGGTCTATAGGAAACACCAAAAGATGTCCATTATTCATTTAACCGTATCACCGTGGTCTATAGGAAACACCAAAAGATGTCCATTATTCATTTAACCGTATCACCGTGGTCTATAGGAAGCACCAAAAGATGTCCATTATTCATTTAACCGTATCACCGTGGTCTATAGGAAGCACCAAAAGATGTCCATTATTCATTTAATTGTGTCACCGTAAGAAGCATGGAAGACGTCCATTATACAATTTAATTCCTATAAACAAAATATCATACTAATACACACACATAGAGGAACAAACTTACTTTCCAGCTTTTTATTCACAGAGAATATCTGGAAGAAGAAATTTAAGTAGTGTTATGTATATCTAATAATGTGTACTTTGCTTTTATCTATGACTGCAGGTCATACTTGAAGCTAATGATGTTATAAAAGCAACATTTTTAGATAGCTAACTTTTGTGTATGTTTATACATTTTTTTAAGTTGATTACTGGTAGTTGATTTCAAGGTCTAGCCTGATTACAAAACTTAGAATGTCCGAAAAGCAAACTTTTGACCCACATTTTGGTCATTTTATTGAGTCATGCTTTTTTATATAAGGTTCTGGTAAACATAATTATTGTTCATTATTACTTTAAGTTCTCTCTGTGGAATTATTTACTGTTGTGTTCAGATATAATTTGAGAGGAATCATTTATTTAACTTATTTATTGGAACTACAAAGTGCTCCTTTACTTTTTAATCAAACACTACTTTGGAATTATTGTGAATGCATTCAAAGACATTCTGGATTATGTTCATCAAGATTGCTGGTACATGGCACATTTAAGATTGACATTCATTCGAAACACTATACTTTTTGACTGCAATATAACTTTAAGGATTTTTTTTTTTGATTGAATTCAAGGTACTGTCAGTTCCTTTTAAAGTTTCTCTTTGTATTGAAGGGAAATACTTTTGTTTGTTGAATTTTACAAAGCTTGTTGGTTTCGCTTTTTTTTCTGCTAAATAGTTTAGGACTATGGAGTCGTATCAGTAGTAACTGATTTAATGCACTGTTAGGACTTAGCGTAAGAACGCGTGTTTCGTCTTGTTACAAGTCCTAGAAAAGTTAAGTGATGCTCTTGGTTCTGATATAACTGTTCTAGTGGAGATTCGATTTGCTATATTCTAATTGTTTAATTGGAGATTCTGATTGTTTTATTGGAGATTCTAATTGTTCTAATGGAGATTTGATTTGCTATGAGGAGATTCTAATTGTTTTATTGGAGATTCTAATTGTTCTAGTGGAGATTCGATTTGCTATGAGGAGATTCTAATTGTTTTATTTGAGATTATAATTGTTCTAGTAGAGATTCGATTTGCTATGAGGAGATTCTAATTCTTTTATTGGAGATTCTAATTGTTCTAGTGTAGATTCGATTTGCTATGAGGAGATTCTAATTGTTCTAGTGGAGATTCGATTTGCTATGAGGAGATTCTAATTGTTTTATTGGAGATTCTAACTGTTCTAGTGTAGATTCGATTTGCTTTGTGGAGATTCTAATTGTTTTATTGGAGATTCTAATTGTTTTATTGTAGATTATAATTGTTCTTGTGGAGATTCTATTTGCTATGAGGAGATTCTAATTGTTTTATTGGAGATTCTAATTGTTCTAGTGGAGATTCGATTAGCTGTGAGGAGATTCTAATTGTTCTAGTGGAGATTCGATTTGCTATGAGGAGATTCGAATTGTTTTATTGGAGATTCTAATTGTTCTAGTGGAAATTCTGATTGTTTGTAGTCGAGTTTCTAATTGTGGAGACTGTAATTGTTCTAGTGGAGATGTTAACTGCCGTAGTGGCGATTCTAATTGTTCTCGTGACATTTATAACGGCACTTGTCCATATATTACTTTTACACAAGGGTTTTAGTCTTGTTTCTGGAAGGCCAAATAAAGGGACTCTAAAATCGTATCGCACCTTACGGAGACCCTTAAAAATAGTCAGGAGCGGAACAAACATCAGTCATGAACGACATATTCTACAACGTGCTGTCATAGGTCTCTATCTGTAAAAATATATAAAACAGTTTTACACTTCAGCCAGTTCTCTATTTATCGTTTTGTTTTCGATGACTTAACACGAGAACGTTAAGGATGGTTTCATTTTTATTTTAGATATTATAAAATGTGTAGTTTAACGTTTGGATGATGACTATAAATATGAAACATTTTGTTTGAACAACACAACTGACGTCTTATCCATTTTATGTTAAGTCACATACTTTGTGTAATTTAAAAAAAATGCTAATAACATCACACATTCCCGCTTGGTAACTTAGCAAGAAAATTAGGGCCTAAATTGCTTCATATGAAAGATTTTGCTTTCCAAGGAAGTGGGGAAAAGGCTTGCGTTTAAGTACATTTTCTTTTCCTCATTTTTTTCCGCGTGAGTTGATATGCGCTGGCTAAAGTATGTGTTTGATTGTCGGTTTATTCGGTATGTGTCATGAAAATCTGTGTCGTCGCTAGAATACATTATCATAAAGCCAGTAATTCCAGAAGCAGCATTGTCTACTCGCAAAACAAAAATATATGTAACAGACTATGATCTGTATCTAATTAACTTTAATAAAATACAATGGGAAACAAGAAAATGAAAGAATGAATGGTCATTCTGATACTAAAACATGTTTGCACGAAAATGCCGTATTGAAGCTATCGATATATACAGGTTCGTACCAATCGTCTTAAATTCCAGAGAAAGTCTTCATTTGTTGTACGCTACGTGGATGCTCAAGCTTACTATGAAAACAAGTTTTACTATTATGAGGCCTTACACGATGATGACACAAAAATCTTACTCTCAGTTCCAACTGAACGTAGCAAAGCTTCACTTGCCTGGAGTCCTTTGTGGCCCATGTGGTGACAATAGATCACTACAGATAAAGAACAGAATTCTCAGAGCTTCCAAATCATCTTTAATTCGGACAAGTGGTATGTACTCGTGTTAAAATAATTGAGAGTCTGTACATATTTACTTTGGCTGCTGAGCTACAATTGCTCGGAGATAAGTCTCTTTCGTTGTGAGATTTTTGGCTGAAATGAGCATGAGCCGTGTACGGTGTGGTTTTGCGATCAGGCGTGCATATCTACATGCATTGAATTGATTCTAACCAATGCCACAAACAAACTATAGCGTATAAGTACTCTATCGTTATTTAATAAATTATGGGGGGGGGGGGGGGAAGAGGCAGATGCAACGCAACTGTCAAGCCGAAGCGATAGCATTTTATTAAGAAGGTCTCGTCGATAAAATAGACTAAACCTGTAGATAACTGCCACAGACGAATTAAATATAAGCTTATTGGTCTCTGGCACCAAATTTCCGCCACAATGATGATTTAATCTATTCTCTCCATTACGACTTATGGAAGGATACTAATGAGTCAAACAGGTTAAAACATCAGCTTCGATTTTTTAAGTCCTACTCAAACATGCAATTATCAATTTTCCTATTATAATTGAGTAAGCTTAATCATGATCAATAGACCGCTTGAGAACCCTGGATGATTCGGAGAAAAAAACCTCCAAGTCGTATAAGTAACCAACACAATACCTTTTCGACAGCGCTCTTTGAGACTTCCTGGATGATTTGGAAAAAAACCTTCAAATGGTATAAGTAACCAACACAATACCTTTTCAACGCGCTCTTCGAGATTTCCTGGATGATTTGGAAATAAATCTTCAAATGGTATAAGTAACCAAGACAATACCTTTTCGACAGTGCTCTTTGAGACTTCCTGGATGATTTGGAAAAAATCTTCAAATGGTATAAGTAACCAACACAATACCTTTTCAACGCGCTCTTTGAGACTTTCTAAATCTGCATACTAAGTTACTTTAATATACAGTATTCACTAAGTACAGAAATTAATTAAGTCATAATTAGTTATGAAACTTAAGAACATCTGCATATTCTTATCTGACAGAATATTTTAGATGGCTCCTCTGGAAGCTGAGAATGTAGTCGTACTTACTACCTGCATATCCTGTAAAATGTTTCCGATGCTAGAAACAACAAGACTGCTATGAGTAGTAAGGGGGGGTCACCCTACGTACAATGGGAATTAGCATTACAGAGACCCCTGGGTCACTCTACGTACAAGGGAAATTTAACATGGCGAAAAATCGTGGGTCACTCTACGTACAAGGGGAATTTAACATGGGAATAAATCGTGGGTCACTCTACGTACAAAGGGAATTGAATATGGCGAAAAATCGTGGGTCACTCTACGTACAAGGGGAATTTAACATGGGGAATAGAGTTTGGGCTTGTTTAGGGACAAGGGGAATTGAACATGGGATTTTTTTTTTTTTAAATTTTTTTAAAAAAGTGGTAGGCAATTGAAAGGCTATCTCTTTTCGAGAAATATGGCTGGCCCTGAAAAGGGCCTTTGGGTTTATGTTAATGTATTCATTAACATAAATGGCACCGCATTGGTCTTCTTCTTGTCCTTAGGCTGCGTCTCACTGTTGGCCCGTATATTAGCACTCTTTTCAGGCATCCTTGTCTTTCAACGTAGATCCTACGTATCCACAGGCTGGTGTTTGTCCTGTGGACAATGGTCCACTTCGATCGGACATACATGAGCATGTCCGTCCTGAACATCATCGTTGACACAAGCGTTGAAGAGTGTACATCGGTCCACATGTTGAGGCGCCGAGAACAGGTGAATCAATGCAGTGAACTGCGCTTATTTATAGGTACAGGAAGGATTGAAACGGATTGAGTTCATTCACCAATCCTAACACGCGTTACAAAATTCAGTCAGCCCGCATCAAATAACGAAGAGAGCAGTCTGTGACGTCACGTAGTCTATATAGATTCGCTAGCGCTTGTGTGCAGTCAATCTATGCGACAGTGATTCAACATGACGGAAATTCAGAAAACGATCCATTGGGGTGCACCAACAGGGGAGACTGCCCAAGGGAACTCGGACTTACTTTCAGAAGAGGTGAATTGGGATTTTGTGGATTTTCTCTCCTCGCAAGAATGTGTTCCGGAACCTTCGTTACCTTCTTCATTACCGCAAGTGGAGAATTTTAGACAGAGACAGAAAGAAGAATTGGAGAAATTTATACAACGACAAAAGGAAGCGGAACAAGCTTTTCTCCTACAGCAACAGCAGCAAGAAGAAGAGGTAAGAAAAAAACAACAGCAACAACAGCAAGAAGAAGTAGCAGCAAAGAAACAAGAGGGTGAAAATCAAACGGTCACGGTACTGTTGGACATTTTAGCGGAGTTAAGAAGTCTGAAACAAATGTATCAGACTTCTTTATTACGACCGAAGAGAATACGACCTTCCCGAGCTAAACACGTCAACCCTGTGACTAAGCCTACCGTACCACCCTTAGTGATTTCAACCCAATCATCATCATCAGCATTACGCAGTCCTGAAGTAGGCCTTGGCCGTGGCAAAGGCTTAAGGCAGTTAAAGTTGATTGCTTAAACTCACCCCTGCACCATAAAGAAAAAAGGCCCTTTTCAGGGCCACCCACATTTCTCGAAAAGAAATACAATTTCAATTTGCCAATAACTCAAAAAAAAACCCCACCCATTTTACCCTTATAGTACGTTTCTGTGTGTGAGTGCGTGAGTGTAGCTTCTTATTTTAAAATCAATACTCAAAGACACTTACCTTGTATCATTCATTTATTCTTTTCTCCATTTTTTTACAATCCAATTCACAATTCACAATTCACAACTCAACACTTTAATAAAAAGTTCATTGACTTCTTCTTTCTCCTTGTTTAGTCTCTCTGTTTTTTGAATTTCTTCACCGTCTTTTCCTCTTCTTTCTCCTCATTTTCTTCCCTTCTTCTTTTCTTCTCCTGTTTCTTTGCCTCATTTAAATAGAATTGTCTTCTTTCTTCCTCTTCTTCCTCTGAAGAATCCCTCTCTTCCTCTGAAGAATCCCTCTCTTCCTCTGAAAAATCCCTCTCTTCTTCTGAAGAATTCCTCTTTTTTTCTGATTCCTCTTGTTTCTTTTTTGGGCAATCTGGAGACCAATGTCCTTTTTCTTTACAATAATAACAGGTATCTTTAATTTTGTCCTTTTTAGCCCCTGTTTTTTTTTTCTTTTTTGACGGTCTGGACACTCTGAAGACCAATGTCCTTTCTTCTGACAGATATAGCAAGTATCTTGACTTTTATCTCGAAAGGAAGGAGAGTAGTCCGTCGGCTGGTCTGAAGAGAATTTTCTAATGACCCCTCGCAAAGCTCAGACGAAACGTTCGATTTGGTTAGTCTCTTCCATCGTTGTGCTCAGCTTGAGAGTGAAATGAATAGTGAAAGGACAAGACACGCACCCTTTTATATACGCTGGTCTGCCATGACTATAAATTAGTTTATGGTGTTTACACTTGAGTCATTTGACGTTTTGCACTCAAGATGAAACGATCCCATTCATTCGAGAAGAAAGAAGAAGAAGAAGAAGAAAGTAAGAGGCAGAAACGTGATCTATCGCCTCGTACCAGAGCTGAAATCTTGGCACAAATTCATGCCAGTGATTTTGAAGAGGACATGAGTGAACCAGAATTTGAAACCTCTAAACCAAGTTCGTCACCCTTAGTCAACCCTGAAAAATACTATTCCATTCGAGAGACGGAAAAGCGCTCCTCTAGAAAATTTAGAACCACGGCTTACACCTACACGGTGAAGTTTAAAGATTTCAAGGCCGACGTACCCTTGGAGAAAGCAGACGGGTTTATCACCGAGATGTGGGATTCTTTGCTCACCGCACTCAAGCGACAATGTCAACGCAAAGAAGACGATCGCTTGACACTATCCATAGATCACGACGGTTTGAAATACCCTGTTTGGATCGAGTTTAGCAGACCCGCAGAACTAACTCCTTCCAAAATCATGGACAAGATACAACACGTACAACAATCTAATGACCAGTTTGACATCACCGATGGTAAAGCCACACTGAAAATGGCTCACGTTTCTCTTCCTCAAGGGACAGGACGCAAAAAGATGTTATTGGTGGACGACCTTCGCAACACCAAAACAAGTCTCGTCCGAATTCACAACCCTCAAGACCAGATGTGTTTAGCCCGAGCCATCGTGGTGGGACGAACCTATGCCAACAAGAACGACACGGTAGAATGGAAAAGAACCTGGAACACTATTCAACGTTCCGATCGAGCCAAACAACGAAACGAAGTAGAACTCCTGTTGCAACAAGCCGGACTGTCCAAAGACACACCCTGTGGCATTCCTGAGATTGAAAAATTGCAAGATGTCCTAGCTCCACGATACACCTTGAAAGTGCACCCTCAAGAAATGCGCGGGTCTCTGTTGTTTCGAGGCCAAGACTTTAAGGACGGAAAATACATTCATGTCTATTATCACGATGAACATTTCGATACCATTACCAGTATCACTGGATTCCTGGAATATGTTTATTACTGTGAGAAATGTGATTATGGTTATAACAATCGAGAGCAACACAAGCATTGTGGATGGAAATGCCCAGGATGTTTGGCCTCTCCACCCTGTCTGAGCGAAGAACCAGTGCCTTGTTCAACTTGTCAGCGCACGTTTGTCAGCCCTACCTGTTACCAACAACATCTGAAAACACAAGGTTCACAGAAGAAATGTGCTTGTCAACTCCTGAGATTGTGCCCTACGTGTGAACAAGTCATACGTACCAATAAGGCCAAGGCACACGTATGTCGAGGAAAGAAAAAATGTCACATTTGTCACCGCATCGTGGACTTGGAACACCAATGCTACATGCAAAAATACCAACCCCCACCAGAGAAAGAGGACGGTCACAAGAAGAAGGGCAATTTCATCTTTTCCGATTTCGAATGCATGCAAGAGACCGGCATTCACATTCCTAATTTTTGCGTGGCTCATCGAGCGTGCGAGAAGTGCATTCAAGAACCTATCTTCAGTCATTGCCCTCACTGCAGCAAGATTCCCGGAGGGCGTGAAAAAATCTTTCGGGGACCAAACACGTTAGCCGATTTTGCCCAATGGGTCTTAGACCCCATCGACAAGACGTGGAGCCAAGAGGACATCGAACGTTACGGAGATTGTCATCGTCATGCCACGGTGATGGCTCACAATTTCTCCGGATACGATGGACAGTTTCTTTTGAGATACTATACGGAACAAGGCACCGAACGTCCTAAAGTGACTTTGAACGGAGCCAAAATCATTTTCATGCAAGTGGGACAAGTACAGTTTAAAGATTCGATGAGCTATTTGGCCATGCCTTTGAGTCGAATGCCTAAAACGTTTGGAATGACAGAAATGGCTAAAGGGTACTTTCCTCACTTTTTCAATACGGAAGCCAATCAACATGCCGTTCTACCCCATTTGCCTGAGGCTCACTATTACGACCCCGACAACATGCGTACCGAACAACGAGAAGCTTTCTACGTTTGGTACCAGGCTCACGCCTCGGACCCTCTCGACTTTCAGGAAGAAATGTTAAAGTATTGTCGTTCCGATGTGGACATTTTACGACGTTGTTGTGGAAAATTTCGAGAACTGTTCATGGAACACGGAGGGGTCGATCCTTTGAAAGAAGCTTGCACCATTGCCAAAGCGTGTTCCTTAGTGTATCGCCAACGATTCATGCCTGAAAACACCGTGGCTGTCATCAGTCCTCAAACGACCCACTGTGTCAAACGTCAATACTCGGTCAAAGCCCTACGTTGGTTACATTACTTGTGCGACAAGGAAGACAAATGGATTCAGCATGCCCGCAACAGAGGGGGCGAAAAGACCATCGGAACGCATTCGGTCGATGGCTGGGACTTAGAAAACCCCAAGATCGTGTACGAGTTTAACGGTTGCTTATTTCACGGATGTCCCGTCTGTTACCCTGACCGTGACACTAAAAATCAGTTTTTACAACGGACCATGGAAGACCTGTACCAGGCCACTTGTCAGCGGCGCCTAAAGTTGGAACAGGAAGGATACCAAGTGGTGGAAATGTGGGAACACGAGTACGATCACCGTATGAAAACCGATCCCGAGTTTAAACGCCTCGTGGAAAGTTACCAGTTCATGGACCCGCTGAACCCGAGGGATAGTTTGTACGGAGGAAGGACCAATGCCACCTGTTTGCTGTACCAAGCCGACGAAGAGAAAGGAGAAGAAATCAAATACTTGGACGTGTGTTCGCTGTATCCCTACGTGTGCAAATATTGTCGCTTTCCTGTAGGGCACCCGCAATTGCTTACGCAACACATCGACCTGAAAAACATTCGACAATACGAAGGCTTGATCAAGTGTAAAGTTTTGCCTCCCACGAACCTATACCATCCCGTCTTACCTCACCATTGTCAAGGCAAACTGATGTTTCCCTTGTGCCGTACCTGTGCCGAAACGTGCAACCAAGACCAACCTTGTCAGCACAGCCAGGAAGAACGGGCCTTGACGGGAACCTGGGTCAGCGTAGAATTGTTCAAAGCTCTGGACATGGGATACCAACTGTTAGAAGTGTACGAAATTTGCCACTTTCCCAAGACACAACAATACCACAAGGGTGACCCTACTCAGAAAGGCATTTTCGCCGACTACGTGGATGCCTTTTTGAAACTGAAGCAAGAAGCCAGCGGCTATCCTTCCTGGTGTCACACTCCCGAAGACCAAATACAATTCAAAGAGAAATACTACGAACAAGAAGGCATCACTTTAGACCACATCGAGAAAAACGAAGGCAGGCGATCGTTTGCCAAAGTGATGTTAAATTGCTTGTGGGGTAAAATGGCACAACGACCGTGTTTACCCAAGACGGAATATTTGACAGAACCTTCCCGCTACTTCCAGATGATTCACGACAAAAACAAATACATGAAACACGTGGACGTCGTTCGAGAGGATTTGATCTTGGTCAATTACGAAGAAGATCTGGACTTTGTACAAGACGACCCTTTTGGAAATGTCATCATTGCGGCTTACGTGACATCTCATGCTCGCTTAAAATTGTACGAAGCTTTAGAACTGTTAGGAGAACGCGTCCTGTACTTTGACACGGACAGTTGCATTTACATCCATCACCCGATTCAACATCACCCTGACATCGAAGGAGACCTTTTAGGAGCCTGGACGGACGAGCATCCCGACGACAAGATTCTAAGTTTCGTCAGTGGCGGTCCCAAAAATTACGGCTACGAATACCGTGACAAACAAGGAGAAGTGCACACGACGTGCAAAGTGAAAGGACTGACTCTGAATCATCGTACCAGTCGAGTGGTCAACTTTGGGGTATTGAAAGAAGCCTTGCAATCGGGAGAGGATGGAAACTTTAAAGTGACCACTTACCAACCGAACAAGATTGTACGTTTACCCACTCACCACATCGTCAGTGGACCCCTGGAAAAAGTTTATCAAATCGTGTACCAGAAGCGAGTTCGACTTCCCAATCATTTCACCTTACCGTATGGACACGTTGGTATAAAACATTGGTTGTAAGAGGATAGCCACCCACCAGAAAGATGACTTCGCCACAGCAAGAATCGAGTGAGAAACCCGATGAGAACTCCAAGTTCAAACCCTACCATTTTCCAGTCTTCTTACCTGACTATTGTGATTGTGCCCGTCGATTGGACACGTTTCAGAAATGGCCTACGGATAGGGAAGGATTACCTTCTTCGCATGTTTTAGCTAGAACAGGATTTGTCTACTTGGGACCTGAGTCAGGATTGGGATACGAGGTACAGTGTTTCGCTTGCGGACTGAAGTTACGAATGGATCTAGGTATCTATAAAGATTCAGCTATTCTGGAACATACTCGATGGTCTCCGCACTGCCCTTACATTTCTATGGCCTTTCCACCCATCACACTACGGTACAATGTTGACGGTACCTTAGAGACGGTACCTTCCAGAACAGGACATAAAAAACGTAAAAAAGGAAAGATGTACAAGCTGGAGACTGCATTGCGACTAGTATAAAAAGGGGGCTATGGTCAAGATCGATAGTTCATTGTGACTACCAAGACCGAGCGAACAAGATGAATACTTTGAAAGAGACATCGTTCCAGTTTGGGGATTGTAAAAAAGTTGTATCTTCCTCTAGTGTGACTAATATTGGATGGATAAGACCCAGGCATTGCGACGGAAAATGTCCGGAAGGAAACTGCGATTGTCCATGTGGTTACCATTGTAATTGCGTAACGGAGTTTGCAGACGAGTGCGATTGTGAGCCTTGCGATGGATACGATGCTGTACCTTGTGACCTGAGCGATGCCGTAAAGCATCATGGGAACTTTAGTGTCCCTACCCCTATCATGGAAAGTGATGCTGTGCGTGTCAAACCTGAGGGATGCGAAAGCGATGCCGCTCGTCCTCTTAGACATTTTACCGGGTTTAAAGGGGATTGTTCACCTTCACGTCTACCCCCCCTACGGATGTCATCCAGCCCTGAGCAAACTCCTGTTCCTGTCACCCAACCCTCATCGAAACCAACCTGTGAAAGACGAATATTCGTTTCCT
This sequence comes from Sinohyriopsis cumingii, assembly GCA_028554795.2. Classification (NCBI taxonomy): domain Eukaryota; kingdom Metazoa; phylum Mollusca; class Bivalvia; order Unionida; family Unionidae; genus Sinohyriopsis; species Sinohyriopsis cumingii. The sequence continues at coordinate 5,874,713 of CM068826.1, read as the reverse complement.
GTGCGTTTGTCGGAATACTGCGACTTTGAAAATCGTCTTCAATCGTTCAAAGGAAAATGGCCTAAGTATCTGGGAGGACCGACCCCCGAAGAATTAGCCAGAGCCGGATTTTTCTACTTGGGCGAAGGAGATAAAGTCAAGTGCTTCAGTTGCGGTGTGTCACTTCACCACTGGGAACCGCAAGATTCGGCCTACGTAGAACATGCTCGATGGTCACCGAATTGTCATTACTTACCCTTAGTGGGACCGAGACATTGAAGTAACTTCTTACCATAATAATCTGTTCGTGGATACTTTACAAGAGAACATTCGTGCTTTGCCTGTGGAGTTGAGAGAACGCATTTATCGAGAACTAGTTAAAATACAAGTGAAACGTAAAGAACAATTGCATCCGTTACGTCACCGGTGTTTGAACCACTGGTACCTGAAGGCTATACAAGGACTGATTCAATTCAAAGTGTTCCATCGGACAGACATTGATCAACGATCCTCTAGTTTTAAAAAGGATTGGTTTGGTATGGGCGATTCTACCTACATCATTGTAAACGTACTGCATCGAATTCCTGAGGAAGAGTTAACGAATTACCAACATCTTGAACACAATGTCAACTTAGTGAAAGAGGAAACTTCTGAACGAATTGTAATGTGCAAATTAGTGACTGAACGATTTATATTTGACACTGAAGTAAAACCATGTTTGTGCAAACAGTACATTTCTTGTGTCAGACCAAAGAGGATTTAGTATGACCTATTCATGGATACTGTGCTAGAGAACATTCGTGCTTTGCCTGTAGAGTTGAGAGAACGCATTTACCGAGAACTGATCAAAATACAAGTGAAACGCAAACTCAAAGTGATTCGTCCGTTTTTAAATTATGCTATGTTCCAAAGTACAAGAAGACTGATTATGAGTGGATATTACATTAGGCACAAAGTTAAACGAGGCTATTGGTCACCACCTAACGATTCCAAAAACAGTGTATATACTTATGGATACTTTACAAGAGAACATTTTGGGCTTGCCTGAGGAGTTGAGAGAAAGGATTTACCGAGAGCTGGTGAAAATACAAGTCAAACGTAAAGAACAATTGCATCCGTTACGTCACCAGATCTTTAACCACTGGTACCTGAATGGTATAAGAGGACTGATTCGTCAGAAATTTTTTCAGTGGTCAGACCTTGTTGAACACTTTCAGTTTATGAATGAGGATGGACCAGACGTTCGTAATTTTGGTTACTTCGAGATTCACTTACTGCAACGTATTGAGGAAGACGAGTTAAAGGATTACCAACATTTGTTACATGGAATCTGCTTAGAAAAAGACGAAACATCTAGACAAACTCTGACGTTTCAGTTACAGTATGTAACATTTAAATTCCCTACTGGAGAACGAACGTGTTTGGTTAGAAATTACCTTTATTGCTTCCGAAACAAAGACATTATAAAATCAAGTTGCCATGTCACGGATTATGTCACATATCATTCAACAGATTCCGTGGAAGGAACTCGATGACCATATTCAAACCGTGGATCATTACCATCAATTATTACAAGAACTTTATCCATTCAATTTGGGACGACAAGTGGTGTGTGTCTTAGTGACTTGTTTTCTGGGATTTCGTTTACCAGCCGATTCTTTGTGGACTCTTTACGATCAGTACTTAACACCTCAATGGCCTTAAATGGTCACGAAAAACTCCTTTTGCTCAAAGCCTTGCGTTTTCATTTGGATACTTCTCGACCTCAACAGGAAAAAAAGATTCCTCAACTTTTAGCAACCCAAGACGTGTATGACGATGTGTGTGTAGCTTGTGACTTACATCCCCATTGGACAGATGTCCGTGCCTGGAAAGAATGGGGTTTTGAGGCTTGGACCCAAGAAGTGGCCCAGTATGCACGAGAGTTGTTCAAGGAAAAAAGTTACTTTTCAAACCCGTGTTAGTGACGGTGCCAGAAGAACCCGTCACCCAGGACAGGACTGTCGTGGACAGGCCTGAAAGACCCTTTCGGGAGGACACTTGTGTGACCTTACCCCCTACTATAGAACTGGTTAGAACATTACCCAAAACATGTTGTACAGACACTTCTGTTTATTCCACGTTCATAGTTATCATGTGCCTTTTATCCTTGTACTTAAGCCTTTGGCTTTTATGTATTTTTGTCTTTCGTATTCATGTTTGAAACATTCAATAAACGAGTTCTGAAAAAAGTATATAAACTCTTGTTTTGTTTGTTTTCGCGTCACAAGTGACATTTCTCACACAATGGCTACCTCTGCTGTCTCTGCTCCCTCTTCCTCTACTGTCAAAGTCATCGACGAACACTTAGATCGTGCCAGTTGGGAGGCTTTGTATCTTCGCCATCCCTTTAACATGCTCATTGCTGGACCTAGCGGTTCAGGCAAAACCGAATTCGTCAAACGTTTGATCGAACATAAACATCATTTGATCGATCGACCCCCTCAACGGATCGTGTGGTGTTACAAAGAGTGGCAATCGGCCTACAACCTCTTGCGAAAAAGTCAAGGCGATTCCATCGTGTTTGTGGAAGGCATTCCTAAAGAAGACGACGGCATCGTCTCTGACTCCCGTCAAACCCATTTGGTCATTTTCCACGACATGTTAAGAGAAGACGAAGAAGAAATTAAATTGTGGTTCACGCGCAAAGGGCATCACCGTAATGCCAGTGTCGTTTACATCACCCAAAATTTGTTTCAAGAAAGTAAAGACCATCGCACCATCAGTCTCAATGCGCATTACGTGGTCTTGTTTAAAAGCCCTCGAGATAAATCGCAAGTGCAAGTCTTAGCCAAACAGTTAGGAACGCCTTGGCTGACTCAGGCGTACGACGATGCCACTCAAACGCCACACGCCTATTTACTCGTCGATTTGAAACCTACCACCCCCGAGGATTTGCGATTTCGTACTCACTTGTTTCACCACTGGTGCCAAGACGGAGGGCCTGTCCTGTACACGTCTCCGTCCTCGACTTCATTTCACTCCCCATCAAAAAATCTATATAAACCTCAGACCCTTTTTCGTCTGTCTCACACAGTGTGTGAACATGACGTCCCTTCAGTCGCATCTTCCCGTCAAATTGATTTGTGCCTTGTATGGCATCAGTCGAGAAAAAAATCCACAAACACGAGCTCGTGTCTTAGAAGCTAGTCTCAAAGAAGTCTTACGATGGTTCACGGTGACGGCACGTCAAATACTGCAAGGAATCATTCAGATTCCTCATCAAACCAAACGCTTTTTCGATCGAAACAAAGTCGCTTTGGTCCAACTGGCCGATCCCCGCATCGACACTCAAACCAAAAAACAAGTCATTTTGAAACCTGGAGGGAGCGGTACTCTAGGAGGGGTCATCATTCGCTCATTCTTAAGATGGGATCCTAATGCCCCCAAAGTTATACCCAAGACAAAAGTCCAACGAAGCCCCAAGAAGAAAAAGAAAAAGACCAGGTCCCCAAAGAGAAGAACTTCTCCAGTGGCGGGACCCTCCTCTTACCAGACACCACCCCGGAAAAAGAAAAGAAGCCCCAAGAAAAAGAAAAGTCCACAGAAGAAAACTAGTCGCAAGAGAAGCACTTCGGCCAGGACGCAACCTTACACTCGCAAACCACGACCTGCCATGACGGTGACTACGTCTCCGGCATCCTCACGTTTGTCCTCTTCTCCGTTGATGACACCAGGAACTGAAGAGTACTTGGAGACGTTGATCACACCAAGAACATCTCCGTTGATGACCCCCAAAAGAACTTCCCCAGTGGCAGGACCCTCCAATTTAGTGGCAGTGGCTGCTGCTCACAAAGTACCTTCTCCCAAAATCAAAGTCCATGGAAGATCGGGCATGTTACAAAGTTTACTGGATTTGTCCAAGCAAGAACTGGCTCGATTTAGTCCGTTACGTACCCCTGCACGACGTGTCATGCCTGTCCTCAAACTGATACGCCGTAAAGACAATCAGTGGCGACGCGTTCCAGTATAAAAAAGGCCTGTGACCGAGTAGGGTATCAGTGTTCTTTGGTGCTCCTAAAGACTCAAAGATGTCACCCTCCAGAAAACCCCAAGGAAAGAAAAGGAAAGGACTGCCACCACGTTTAGCCAAACATGGGGACCTGTTATCTGTCCTGTCCAAAGCTTCTCCACCCCTACGAAAAAAACTCATTCAAACGGCCTCCAAACAGGTCATCGATGCCGTGTGCGAATGTTGTTTGAACGTTTTGAAAGGCACGATTGCTTTGTCCAAAGACCAGAAACAATGCTTAAGCAACAAGCATCGTCACGTTCTTCGCCAAATGGTTCGAAAGAAAATTCCCATTCGTCAAAAAAAGAAAATGTTAGTGCAACGTGGAGGCATTCTGCCTCTCTTGTTAGGCCCCATACTGAAAGGAATCTTGGGAACCATGTTGGGAGGACTGGTGGGAGCAAGATAAAAAGGCCTTCGGAAGTCCCAAGATCTCAGAATCGACCTCTGACAACCCCATGGAAGGACGAAAACTAGCTTTAGTGCCTTACAAACGATGGATGGAATACCATCGGTGGCAAGAACAACGCACCCCGCATTTACCTCCCAATCCCAATTTGAGCGAAATGTCCTAGTTACAACATGAATTGCAGTCCTTGATGGATCGCCAAGATTTGTCCGAAACAGAAAAATCGCAAAAGTACGGTCAACTCTTGCAACGACTGCAACTCTTTCATCAGAAAGCTTTAGACGAAACAGCTCTACCCACTCTGAAAGATTTTAAGACCTTGATGAAAAGTCCAGCACCATCACCAGTACCAGTACCAGTACCAGTTCCACCACTGCCAGTGACCAAGACAGAAAAAGGAAAAGAAGAAGAAGAAGAAGGGTTTCAAACTCCACCAGAAAAAGTACGCAAGTTAACAACACCACCTACCTCCAGAATTGGATGGATTAAAAAGATGATGGCCACCCCTTCTTCATCACAAGAGAAAAAGAAAGTGAAGACAGAAGTGAAACAGGAACCGATATCCCCCGCTCAGACATCCTCCTCCTCTTCAACACCTATTGCCGGTCGCACACGCAAAGCATTGCAATCCAAGAAAATACCCCAAGAGAAAAAGAGAAGCCTCTTCCAAGAGTGGGTGCCTTATTAACACACCAATCAACACAAAAAATGGAAAAAGTCATTTACTACCATCCCTCGCATCCTGCAGGTTACGCAGGAGTTCAAAAATTGTATCGTGCTGCCAAAACGCGACTGAAAAGTCTCCGTTTACCTCAAGTGCAACGATGTTTACAAGAACAAGCTACCTACACTTTGCACAAACCCATTCGACGTAAGTTTGCCAGAAGTCGCACCCGAGTGGAAGGCATCGATCATCAATGGCAAGCCGATTTAGCCGATGTCTCTCATTTGGCCAGCTACAATCGTGGCTACAAATATTTGTTTTGTGTCATCGACGTCTTTTCCAAATTTGCCTGGGTCGTGCCCTTGACTTCCAAATCCAGCAACGAGTTAGTGCGAGCCCTGCAATGGGTGTTGAAACAAAGTGGCCGTCACCCACATCGATGGCAAACGGACAAAGGCACCGAATTTCTGAAACAAGCTTTCCAAAAAGAATTAAAGAAACGTGACATTCATTTTTTTTACCACCGAGAATCCCGAAACCAAGGCCAGCATCGTGGAACGTTTTCAACGCACTTTGAAAGAACGCATGTGGAAATATTTTACGCATCACCACACTCTGAAGTACATCGACATCTTACCCCACCTGGTGCAAGCGTACAACCAATCTTACCATCGAAGCATCAGACGTGCCCCGCAAGACGTGACTCCCGACAACGAAGTGTTGGTGTTTGAGCGTCTGTTTGGTACGTCCCCGACGAGGGCTGTCCCCAAGAAAAGTGGAGACTTGGCCGTAGGAGATTGGGTGCACATTGGCAAAACCAAACGCACTTTCGACAAAGGTTACTTACCTAACTGGACGACCGAATTGTTTCGCGTCACTGGACGAGTGCATGGCCGTCATCCTGCCGTCTATAAATTGGAAGACATGAACGGAGAAGTGCTCAAAGGAACGTTTTATTTGCTCGAGTTACAACGTGTCACCAAAAAAGAAGACGACGTGTACGACATCGAAAGCATTCTCGAACGCAGAACCCGTAAAGTGGGCAAACGACGTGTCAAAGAAGTCAAAGTACGTTGGAAACGATATCCACCGAGTTTTGATTCTTGGATCGACGCTTCGCAAGTCATCGACTATAAAAAGAAGAAGTGACCATCATGCCCTTTCACACAGCAGACGCAGCTACGTCGACCACTCCTTCTTCCCCTAGTTCTTCTGTGCAAGATTTACAAAAACAACCCTTGTGGGTGTGGTGTGGAGAACGTGTGCCTAAAACGCAAATCGTCTTTTTCTGCCAAATCTTCGTGGTGTATTGTGTCATCGGGGCAGCCATCGCCAATTTGAGTTTGCAACAAGGAGACAAACAATTGTGGACCATTTTATTGAGCAGTTGCATCGGTTACCTGCTTCCCAATCCCTCTCTGAAATTCTCCACGAACGGGAACCTTGTGTCCAGTGCCAGTGTCAGTCACCACTCCAACCACAACCACAACCAGAACCCTATTTTGAGTGGAGACACGCCTCTGACGTCCAGTAATATCTCCTCGGACAGCCACAGAACTCTGGAATTATGAGTCACCAAAACCAATTTTACTTAACCTTACCCAGTGACAGTTCCATGGAGGTGTTTCCCCACAACACGTTGTGCTGTTACACGGCTAAATTACCTCAAGCCATCCCCTTAGATCACGAAGCCCATTGGGAAGTGGCTTTAGTAGAAATGATTCACCCGACCCAAGTCCTCAATGTCCTTCCCCATCAAAATAAATTTGATGTGGAAGTTCATGACGAGCAAGTGCAACAGTGGATGGATACCCATAGCAAATATGACAAGAAAACCCATACACCAAATCTAAAGTGGACCACCTATCACTGGTTCATTCCCCCAGGCTATTATTTTAGTGGTCAGCATTTGGTCAGCACCATAGCCACCAGGTTTAATGGTGTGTTTCTGAAAGCTTTGGAAAGTGTCAAAAAAAAGTGTCACCCTGGAGTACCACAAAACAGCTCGTCGCTTCCTGATAAAATTTCCTGAGGGGCCCAAAATCATGTCTTTCTTATTTTGTCCTGAATTGTTTGACATGTTGGGCGGTGACATAGAGCTGAGGAAGAAAGTAGAACAAAAAACACAGCCCGAATTACCAGTCATTTCTGACAACGAGACTTTTGCCAAGTATTTTCGTACCCCGGTAGAACTGAACCAAGGACTGAATTTGATGTTTGTGTACTCTGATGTGGTGGAATACAACGTGGTGGGACACACCTCCGTGCCGTTACTGCGTGTCATTCCTTTCAAAGTGGATTCTGCCGCAAACGCTGACGAGGAAGGTGGAAACACTTACCACGTCCACCGCGAATTTGTCCATCCTCACTATTTACCTGTAAGCAAGTCGTATTTGGACACGGTCAACATTACTATAAAAGGAGATGTGGGACAAAATATTCCATTCACCAAAGGAAAAGTCACGGTGAAACTCCATTTTCGAAAACGGTTTTCTCACGACTCGTAAGTAAGTCATGTATCCAGTGTACCGAGGGGTTGCACAACAGCGAGGACACGGTTTAGGGGACATGTCAAAATCGGCCTTTCGTTCGGTGGCTCCGGTGTTGAAACCGATGGTGACACGCGCATTGCACGCCTTGAAAGATGCGGCACTGACACAAGGCAAAGAATTTCTCCAAAATGTCATCATCGACAAACAAAACCCTAAAGAAGCCTTCATGAGGGCTGGCAAAAATGTCTTGCTGCAAACGGGTAAAGACATTTTAGGCCGACGAGACACACCTATAAATGCCCTGCACGCTACCGAGTCAGGCATTCAGCAAGGACAAGACAGAAAGAGACGACGCAGAAAACACCCTTTCACCAGACTTCAAGCGAGAAAGGCTAAGAAAAGAAGAACCGTTCGAGACTTAGACGTTTTCGATTATTGAGACACAGAAAAAATGATGCACCGAGAGTCTTGCGCTTGTTCCAAGACGGAACTGGATCTGTTTGCCATGCCACCCACCATGATGACGATGCAAGAATCCCAATGGGTGGAATTTCATCCCGTCTCCTCACTGACCGATTCCGCTCCCATCGAGTTTGAAATCAAAGGACAGCCCGAAGATTACATCGATCTGAATAGCAGTTACTTGTACCTGAAAGTCAAAGTTCTAGATAAGAGTAATGATTCAGTAGAAAGCAGTGAGAAAATAGCTCCCGTCAACAATTTCATGCATTCCTTGTTCAGCTCATTGGATTTGTACTTGAACAACAAACTGGTCAGCAGCAGCATGGATACTTACCCTTACCGTGCCTACCTGGAAAATCTCTTGACGTACGGAATAGATGCCAAGAACACCCATCTCAATGCTTGTGTGGTATGGGAACTTGACGAAGCGAACAAGTTTAAGATAACTGACGCAGATGAGAATGACAGCTTTGGGGAAAGACGAAGCAGAATCCTAGGTAAAAAGAGTTTAGAACTGATGGATCGTTTACATCTGGACATGTGGTTGCAAGAGAAATATTTGCTGAACGGGGTCAATGTGCGCCTGAGACTGAATCGCAGCAGTGCCGCTTTCCATTTGTTGGCTGATACTACTGCTGGCAATCCTAAAAGCCAAATCGAGGAGGCCAAACTCTACGTACGACGCGTGGAAGTGTTACCTAAAGTGGGAAACGACATCAGTCAGACGTTGAGCAGAACGACCGCCAAGTATACCATACGACGTGTGGAAGTGAAAACCTTCACCATTCCCGTTGGACATCATTCCATGATCGAAGATCATCTGTTCCAAGGACAGTTACCCAAACGTTTAATCCTTGGTATGGTCTCGAATGCAGCCTTCAACGGAGCCTTCGCTGAAAATCCTTTCCACTTTCAACACTTCAACGTGAAGAAAATCGAAGTCAGTCGCGATGGCAAGACCTTGTGTACCTGACCTTTCGAACCTGACTTTGACAAGAAGAATTACTTGAGATCGTACTTGTCCCTCTACGAAGCCACCGGACAGTTAGGAACCAATACCAGTCACGGCATTACGTACGAGGATTACGCAGGAGGCTATGCTTTGTGGGCTTTCGATTTCACTCCAGACCAAGGCAGCGACGAAGGACATTTCCACCCTATAAAATCCGGCCAGATTCGTGTGGAACTTCAGTTTGCAAAGCCACTGGACGAGACAGTGAACGTCATCCTGTATGCAGAATTCGATAATACCATAGAAATCAACAGTTTGAGTGAAGTCATTCTAGATTACTAGAAACCATGGAAGACTGTTATCCCTCTTTACCTAGTGGAGAAACTTTGGACATGGAATGTGAGGAGACCGTGGAAAAAGAAGAAGTGATCATGATGAAGTCGAGATGGCCAGAACAAGAAGCCCATTTAGTCTCCTGTTTTGCCAAACACTTGGTGGAAAAAATAACGGAATTGATCAAGAAAAATTGCTATGGATGCCAAAACGATCATCCCAGTCAAATTCAACACGATAAATGCCTGATGCTGAGTCAAGAAGAAAAATTGTACGAGTATCTGGACGAGGCTTGGAGTCTCATCTCGGACAAAGACGTGTTGCATCAGTGGTATGAAGACTTGCGTGAACATTCTTGTCCACCATTAACCACTCAAGAGATCCATCGTATCGTAGCTCTCCTGAATCAGAGTGAGGAAACAGAACGAATAACCGTTTATTCGTCAGACATTTTCAAGCAAAAAGTCAGGATCGAATTGACGACTTATTATTACCTGTGAAGAAGAAAAAAACACACACAAATCAATGGATACCTGGGAACTTTATTACCTTTTGAACCACAGTTCGTATACGGCTTCTTGGAATCCTGTCGTCTGTGCTAAAGATGAACTCCCTCATCGCAAACCTCAAGACCATCAAGCTTACGTGATCAACACGGACGACAGTCATCTCCCAGGAACCCACTGGGTAGCCGTTTACTTTCCTCAAGAAGGATGTGTGGAATATTTTGATTCGTACGGATTGCCCCCTTTGGAAGACGATATCATTGACTTTATGAGAACAAATGCTGACACCACCCGATTCAATAATGTGAAATTACAAGGCACAGATTCCTTGGTGTGTGGACAGTACTGCGTGTATTTTCTGCATCATCGCAGCCTGGGCTATTCCTTAGAACATTTAGTGACTCATTTTGATCCTCGTTCTTCTTCTGGAAACGATGTGAAAGTAGATCGATGGTTCTGTGACCATTATGCTTATCTTTTGTCTCAAGCTAGGAAACGTAGTGTCCATCAATGGCCTAATGATTTCCAACAGTGGAAATCACAATTTCATTCACAACGTTGTCAGCCCTGTTTAAAGTAGATTGTCAATTGAGAAAAAAATGTTTGTGTTTTGAAAAGAATGTTTGATGTTATATTGTTGGATTATTGTTAAAAATGTTAGAGTTGTTGTTTAGTGTTAAGTGATTTTTGAATAAAAAATGTTGTGTTTTGAAAAAAATGCGTTTGTCTTTTGTTAATCTATAAGAATGTTGGATTGATGCTCTTTCATTTCTTACTATCCCTCTCATGACACTCACTAAACGTTGCGGCTCGAAAACCGTGTGGGGGATGTTTTCCTTCACGTCCGCGCTTTGACTTTAAGAACCGGGGTTGTTTCCAGTCCAACCATCCATTGTCGACTCATCCTCCTAAGAAGATGTGCTCCAAACTAGCTAAGCTCAACGAAGCCTACGTGAATTTGCATAAGGAATGAACCGGGAAAAAGAAGAATGGACAGAGAAGTACAGACTTCAGAGACAGCAGCAACAGCAGCAACAACAACAGCAGCAACCTGAAGCTGACATAGGCTTTGTCGATTGTCGTATCGACACCAAAGAGTTCTTCTTCTCTTTCCGAAGAAGCAGACCTATCGCCAGAAAGTCTATCCTCAGAGGACATCGCATTCTTAGAAACTAAAAAAGAATGCCATAGCAAACAAAAAAACAGCCCTTTTCAGGGCTACCCAATGTTCTAGAAAAGAAATAACGATCGATTTGCCGATGTGTGTAAGTAGAGTAGTGTGAATATAAACACTAACTCTTTCTTAAAAAAATGTGAGGGCATGTGTTTGTGCGTTTGTGTTTGTAAGTGATCAAGTAGGTTGGTATGGATAGTAGATTAAAATGATGTCTTTTTTGGTGTTTGAGGTGTATATTTGAGGTTAGATTGGATTGCTTTGCGTATGTGGATAGTCTATTGAAGTGATTTATAAAAAATTTTAAAATAGTGATGGGTAGCATAAAAAAGTGAGTGAGTGTTTCTTTTAGGTCCGCGCGTTGTTGTTTTTGGTTATGATCTAGGTAAGATCAATTTTATGTTTTTAGGGGGATGTTTTCCATCACGTCCGCGCTTTCAGTATAAATTGAAACTCGCTCGGCAGTCTAGCTACCCTTGTTGATTGATCAACACAAGAATGAATAGTAGCAGAATAAGGAAACTTCTTGAACTCCAGATACATCTGGAATATGTCAGGCGCCTGGTAAATGAACTGGCTGCGGAGGCTATAATAGAAGAAGAAAGAATAAAGAAGGAAGAGGAGAGAAGACAGAGGGAAGAGGAGGAAAAGAAAAGAGAAGAGATGATGTCGTTCAATATTCCCGAGACAGAGGATTGGGGTGCTGAAGCGAATCATCCTCCCTCTTCGCTCCCCAGAAGAAAGGTGAAAGGAGACTGGGGAAGAAGATGCGTGTGCGGCGCCAGGCCAGGAAGGTGCAATCATTAGATAGTTGCATCTGGAGTTCAAAAAAACAGCCCTTTTCAGGGCTACCCAATACTCTAGAAAAGAAATAACTATAGATTTGCCAATGTGTGTGTGTGTGTGTGTGTGTGTGTGTGTGTGTAGGTAGAGTAGTGTGAATATAAACACTAACTCTTTTTTCATTGTGTGAGGGTATGTGTTTGTGTTTGTGTTTGTAAATGCTGAAGTAAGTTTGTGTGAATAGTAGATTATGGGTTTCTTTATTGTTTCTTAGCGTATGTGGAGAGTATAGTTTGGGTTATATTATATGAAATGAGAAAAGTGGGGATGTTTTCCTTCACGTCCGCGCGTTGCTAATTCATGATCTAGGTAAGATCAATTTTATGTTTTTAGGGGATGTTTTCCATCACGTCCGCGCTTTCAGTATAAAACTAACAGTGTTGGCCATTGGAACCCATTCTACGGAATAAGCAAACAAGAAGATGCCAGCAGCTTCAGCTTTATACAACGATCTTATGGGAAGTTGGTATTGGATGGTGGATGGATTGAGTGTAGTAGAAAGGGTTGAACAGGAATGGAGGTATGCAGTGACAAAAGACTTCGTCTCAAGACAAGTAACCAGCCTCCATTTATCCGTAAATATTGTAAAAGAAATGATAGAGGATGAGGAGAAGAGAATCAGAGGTTTAATTAACCCACCGTATGTGAAAGTGGGTAAGTTAAAAGAAGCGATAGTTCATGTGACGAGTGCAAGGTGTTTTCTAGAAGACATTGTAGAATGGACCGATTGGTGTTTCGCGAAATGGGGGTTAGAAAAACTTAAGAAAGCGGAAGAAATAATGAGGAATGTGCTGACCGAAGAGGTCAAGAAGATCAAAGAAAAGTGGTCAAAGGAAAGACAAGAAGAAGAAAAAATAGAAAAAAAGGAAGAACTAGAAAAACTAAACACAAACTGGATGAAAATCCAAGAGAAGTTCAGGGCCATGGGCCACCCGGACTGGATGCCGGAAACAGAAAAGAAGAAGAAGGGGTTGATGGACAAAATAAGAGGATGGTGGAAGAAGTTAAGAAGTTAAAAGAAGAAAAACCCAAAGGCCCTTTTCAGGGCCAGCCATATTTCTCGAAAAGAGATAGCCTTTCAATTGCCTACCCCATTTTTAAAAAAATTTAAAAAAAAAAAAAAAATCCCATGTTCAATTCCCCTTGTCCCTAAACAAGCCCAAACTCTATTCCCCATGTTAAATTCCCCTTGTACGTAGAGTGACCCACGATTTTTCGCCATATTCAATTCCCCTTGTACGTAGAGTGACCCACGATTTATTCCCGTGTTATATTCCCCTTGTACGTAGAGTGACCCACGATTTTTCGCCATGTTAAATTTCCCTTGTACGTAGAGTGACCCAGGGGTCTCTGTAATGCTAAGTCCCATTGTACGTAGGGTGACCCCCCTTACTACTGCTATGACAGCCATCTTTTTTTGTGTAAATGCACACAACGAGCGGCAACGGTAAAATATATTTTTTTGATTTTGAAACTGGGGGCCGATCACTGCCATCTCACCTCTGTCCGCGTGGGTTCGAATCTCGTGATCGGCTAATATGGTCATGTGAGAAAGCTTCCAGTTGCTTGCCGTGGGTCAATGATTCTTATGTGGGTTTTCCCGAGTTCTTCCTCCACCAGTTATACTGTCCGCCATGTGTAGCCTGTCTTGCGCTGAGAAATGGTTTTAAACCCAAAACAACAACAACAACAACAACAACAACAACAACATCAAAAACTGGGTTCAAGAAGTGCTAACAGAAACAAGCATACGTTCATAAACTAGGTCGCTCCGTCCTTCTGTCGAGGTGTATAAATGCCCTCAGACACACTAAGTTTGATTCTGTTGTTTATATTAAATTCATTGTCACTAGCATAAAAAAATTAAACCAATGGACTATTTTAATTGCATCCAGGAGATGTTTGATTTCATAATCGACAGCACGACGCGATCATGGATATGACTTCAATCTGTGACGTCAGTTGAACTAGGATTAAGCTTTCCATTCGTGGTGTGAACATTTTAAACAATTATTACAAAAAAATATCTGTTAAATTAAAGAACTCGACTTTCTGTTTACTGTCGATCTTCGTGTAACTGAATATTGTAATCGTTTGTTACCATTGTGTAAGAATGATATTTTCATTTACCATTCCTTTGTCATTCATATCCAAAAGAAACAAATATGAAATTAACGGCAAATTTCTCTATAGCATTAAATCGCAAAACAACGGGGGAAGGGGTAAGAATGGACTTCAGAGAACAAGTTTGTAATACCGGTACACAATTATTAGAAATGACAAGAAAGCCATATTCTTGCGCCATCGTCGGTTGGGAGAAACAGGAACATACGCAATCACAGACTTCCCTTATTAATATATGAAAGCTTGATAAAAAAATATATTTATAAGACCGTGAAAAATATTCAATTGATTCAACCTCTTGAGTGCTTACATAAAATACAATCTTATGCATTCAGTCTAAAGGGACCGAGAATTAACTTTTCGCTATAGAATGACTGAATCTTTATATTTCAATAATTGCTTTATTTGCGGATTTAATTTTCGTATGTCATTTTCGTATGTCTCACGAGTCTTTTTTGTGCTAAATATGTGAAATATCTGCACGAATTCCATATAAATTTAACTGCAAACGAGTATTACTTTATATTGATATCTTATTATTCGCCCTAAGGTTAATACAATGGCATCGCCCTAAGGATAACACAATCGACATTGTCCCAAGGTTAACACCATGGCATCACCCTAAGGTTAACACCTTGGCATCGCCCTAAGGTGAACAGCATGGCATCACCCTAAGGTTAACACCATGGCATCGCCCAAAGGATAACACAATGGCATTGTCCCAAGGTTAACACCATGACATCACCCTAAGGTTAACACCATGGCATCGCCCTAAGGTTAACACCATGGCATCGCCCAAAGGATAACACAATGGCATTGTCCCAAGGTTAACACCATGACATCACCCTAAGGTTAACACCATGGCATCGCCCTAAGGTTAACACCATGGCATCACCCTAAGGTTAACACCATGGCATCGCCCTAAGGTGAACAGCATGGCATCACCCTAAGGTCAACACCATCGCATCGCCCAAAGGATAACACAATGGCATTGTCCCAAGGTTAACACCATGGCATCACCCTAAGGTTAACACCATGGCATCGCCCTAAGGTTAACACCATGGCATCGCCATACGGTTAACATCTTGGCATGGACGAGATTGTTTGCATATTTGAATCCAAGAAATAAAAGATATGAAACAATAAAGAGCTGAAGATAGCTGCAGTTTTATGCCAAAAAAGAGTTTAAGACAGCAGTAGCTTCCTGTGAAAAAAAAAAAATAGATGAAGATAGCAATAACTTTGTGTGAGAACTGTAGCTTTATGTGAATAAATTAAAAGTTGAAGATAACTGAAATAAGTGAAATAACATGTCGTTCTCGAGCAGACGTGCAATACTGCGCATGGGTGGGGTGGGGTGGATTTAGCATATTGTCACTACGTTCAGTTTGTACATACTCGAGCAGACGTGTAATATTGCTCATGGGGGGTGGGGTGGATTTAGCATATTGTCACTACGTTCAGTTTGTACATACTCGAGCAGACGTGTAATATTGCTCATGGGGGGGGGGGGATTTAGCATATTGTCACTACGTTCAGTTTGTACATACTCGAGCAGACGTGTAATATTGCTCATGGGGGGTGGGGTGGATTTAGCATATTGTCACTACGTTCAGTTTGTACATACTCGAGCAGACGTGTAATATTGCTCATGGGGGGGGGGATTTAGCATATTGTCACTACGTTCAGTTTGTACATACTCGAGCAGACGTGTAATATTGCTCATGGGGTGGGGGTGGATTTAGCATATTGTCACTACGTTCAGTTTGTACATACTCGAGCAGACGTGTAATATTGCTCATGGGGGGGATTTAGCATATTGTCACTACGTTCAGTTTGTACATACTCGAGCAGACGTGTAATATTGCTCATGGGGGGGGGGATTTAGCATATTGTCACTACGTTCAATTTGTACATACTAGAGCAGACGTGTAATATTGCTCATGGGGGGGTGGGTGGATTTAGCATATTGTCACTACGTTCAGTTTGTACATACTCGAGCAGACGTGTAATATAGCTCATGGGGGGGTGGATTTAGCATATTGTCACTACGTTCAGTTTGTACATACTCGAGCAGACGTGTAATATTGCTCATGGGGGTGGGTGGGGTGGATTTAGTATATTGTCACTACGTTCAATTTGTACATACTCGAGCAGACGTGTAATATTGCTCATGGGGGGGGGTGGATTTAGCATATTGTCACTACGTTCAATTTGTACATACTCGAGCAGACGTGTAATATTGCTCATGGGGGGTGGATTTAGCATATTGTCACTACGTTCAGTTTGTACATACTCGAGCAGACGTGTAATATTGCTCATGGGGGGTGTGGATTTAGCATATTGTCACTACGTTCAATTTGTACATACTCGAGCAGACGTGTAATATTGCTCATGGGGGGTGGGGTGGATTTAGCATATTGTCACTACGTTCAGTTTGTACATACTCGAGCAGACGTGTAATATTGCTCATGTGGGGTGGGGTGGATTAAGCATATTGTCACTACGTTCAATTTGTACATACTCGAGCAGACGTGTAATATTGCTCATGGGGGGGGATTTAGCATATTGTCACTACGTTCAGTTTGTACATTCTCGAGCAGACGTGTAATATTGCTCATGGGGGGGGGGGTGGATTTAGCATATTGTCACTACGTTCAGTTTGTACATACTCGAGCAGACGTGTAATATTGCTCATGGGGGGGGGGATTTAGCATATTGTCACTACGTTCAGTTTGTACATACTCGAGCAGACGTGTAATATTGCTCATGGGGGGGTGGTGGATTTAGCATATTGTCACTACGTTCAGTTTGTACATACTCGAGCAGACGTGTAATATTGCTCATGGGGGGGGATTTAGCATATTGTCACTACGTTCAGTTTATACATACTCGAGCAGACGTGTAATATTGCTCATGGGGGGGTGGTGGATTTAGCATATTGTCACTACGTTCAGTTTGTACATACTCGAGCAGACGTGTAATATTGCTCATGGGGGGGGATTTAGCATATTGTCACTACGTTCAGTTTATACATACTCGAGCAGACGTGTAATATTGCTCATGGGGGTGGGGATTTAGCATATTGTCACTACGTTCAGTTTGTACATGTTATATATAGTTATTTTATTTCGTCTCTATTGTTGCCATTTTGGACTCTACAAACAAAGAAATTATTGGCTATAGACGAAGGGGTGTGTGGATTGTTGTAAATTGTCTGAATTAGGTGATTGATAAATGAATTTCAGTATGTGACATAACTAATGATCTTAAATGTTTAAGATAAAAGTCTGTAATGCTTTAATGAAGGCATATATAATACTTTTCTTGAGGCAAAATAATCAATTCCTGTTGTAGCCCCCCCCCCCCCCCATAACGTTTGTGGATTTTGACCAAACTCATCTGAAAGCTCCAAGACAACCTGGATGCCAGTTGTTGGTCATCGATCAATACGACCTCTTACATAAATGATAGTTTTTAAATGAACTAGTGTCAGCTGGTCATCCGTGCGTGTGAGCTAGACTAGAATAAAAAAAGACATTTTCACAGTAGCTTTCATTTCCTTAAATTGTCGTAATGACAGGCTGATATAATTTTGTGTCATCTTCCATTGCCTAGGCATTTATAACGTTGAATTTCAGTTGCATATGTGATGTTCAATTTTCTATTCAGCCCTGAATGAGTAGGAGACACGATTATGAACAGACACTACACAAAAGACACTACACAACAGAAACTACACAACACATCTGGTTTACTCTTTGAGTTTGTCTATGATTTATTAATTAATAACTGTTTGTACTGATGAGAGAGAAGGAGAGAGTGATTAAGCAATTTCTTCAAAATTCATCCTAAATTGAGGTTAGGACAGCATCTATACGTTTCTCTATGGGCAAAACATGTCACATGTTAAGCCTAACCAATGAGAGGATGAGTCGTGTTTAAATACAGATTTGTCAAGTTACGGGAGACGAGAGATATTAATAGCTTTGATAGCAATAGTTAATCGCTGAACGAAATGGGATCAGAGATGAAGAAACATGATCATTGCTTCAAGTGTAGCTATTAAAAGACCGACTATGTGAACACAGAAGAGCATCATTCCCTTCAACGCATCGGGCGACCAAACAAAGATTTAATTAAAGAGGCTAGCTTGAACGGCGGTCTACATTGTATAAGAACAAGCAGATCCAGTACTTCCGTTAAGCATCTATGTAGCTGTTATTTGGCTTGATGCATAACAATACCAAGTGGCCTAAGTGGATAAGGTGCTGGAGTTCGCGGGTTCGAACCCCGTCCGAGTCATACTAAAGACTTATAAGAAATGGTACTAGCCGCTGCCTAGCTTGGCGCTCGTATTATGGGGTTTTGCTAGGACTGGTCGGCCTGGTGGCTGGGTGCGAGATTATAATGCATGTCCGCGGCATGATGCAACAATGCTCGACATCACTATATACTGCCACACTGCAGACATATTGGTGATGTGATTAAAATTGTTCAACCTGCATTAAAAATCTAAATCACACTCACTAAATAGAGAAATGACTAGCAACTTTTGACTCATTTTTAAGGAATTACAATAGATGACATTTTCCCAAATTCCATTAAATGAGAAGAAAATCCTTTCAATAAAACACGATTTTTGATAGCAATGTTTTTTAAATAAGGAAGAAACAAAATTTAAACAAAATAAAACATACACACAAGCAATATAATACAAAGTAAAAATGAAAAAAGAACTATCCATATTGCAAATTAAATTCCCAACTAATTCTACGATTACAAACACAAGTCCTAATAATACAAGTTCCGAATAAACTTTAGTAGAAATCCAAATTAAATCTAACGTTGAAAGCGTTGGTGTGTCTGTGGTACCCAGTATCGTGATGTTGTACCCTGTATAGTGGTGTTGTACCAAGTCTTTTCTTTGAAGTAGCAAAGTGATATCATTCCACGTTGAATTCAATATAAATCCCAGTGAACGTCTCGGTCAAAAAATATCATTTTTATGTGCAATCTAGAGAAAAAAAATCATTGAATAAATTAATTTTAAGAAATAAATTCCAGCTAAAAAAAAACAACTTTTGGACACAGAAATGATACAAAACTGACTAAACAAACCTTAAAGCATCAATGAATAATCTTTCCAGTGACAAGATTATATAGTCCTGTACCTGACTTCAGGTATATATATATATATATATATATATATATATATATATATATATATATATATATATATATATATATATATATAACCCAACAAAATATTACCTAATGGACAATAACTTTCTAAAAGTTCTTAATGTTTACAAAATAAAATGTTAATTATTATTAGAAAGTCTGATACGAACATTATTATATATAACCTGGGCTATGTCAGGTACGCAAGGTAAATTGTAGGGGAATTTCAACAATCAAGACCCAGACCCAAATAAACAAGTTTACTTCGATAAATAATGATCTTCATATTAAACCTCAAAACATAGAGAATAATTTTGATATGTATTAGTTCTTTACAGAATAAAAAAGTCAATAATTCAGGCCAAGTAAAAAAGTAAACATGACTTTGGGCAAAGATAATTCCAACAACATATACTGAAATAATATTTATTTTAAAAAATCAAAACAATGCAAATTAAATACACATAACGGGATAAATAAAAAATCTACACTGACTGTGATTTTTCTTGTTGTATTGGACTAAGTAAATGACCACAGTATATGAAATAGTAATCCTATAGTCCTTTCATTAAACAGTTGTTGGTTTTAACAAAAAGGATTCTACACCTGGATTTACCCATGCAGTACCACTTAATGTTGTTAATTTATGTTACTCCAACTCAACAAATGCGTCGCCGGTCTTTATTTGTACAAAACAGTAAGATTCGTGGGTTAAATAAATACAAAATTGTCTTTAGCCTCCCTCCTTTTTTCACCTTCAGTAAGTGTATATAAATCTGGTCTCGATATGTCTAGTAAAATCCCGTCTCCAAAAGTCTATTTAAATCCCGTCTCGGTAAGCCTATTTAAATCCCGTCTCGGTAAGCCTATTTAAATCTCAGCTTAGTAAGTCAATTTAAATCTTATCGCAGAAAGTTTACTTAACTCCCGTCTCAGTAAGACTATTTAAATACCCTCTCAGTGAATCTTTTTAAATCCAGTATCAATAATCTTTTTAAATCTCAACCCATTAAGTCTATTTAATTCCAGTCTTGTTAAGCCTTTTTAAACCCCATCTTAAAATTATGTTTCCATCCCAGCTTAGTAAGTCAATTTAAATCCTGTCCCAGGAAATCTATTTAAATCCCGTCTCTATAAGACTTTGTAAATCACATCTCAGTAGGTCTATATTAAAATCCCGTCCCAGGAAGTCTATATTAAATCCCATCCCAGGAAGTCTATTTACTCTCCATTTCTTTTAAGGCACGTGTGTCGATTACTAAACACCGTGTTTTATTACTATTTTTTTTATATCAATATTTCATAAAATACTGACACATAATAAATAAAACAGTATAATTCATGATTCAAAAGTACGAGTGCCTGCTTTCTTATATAGTAGCAATGGTTCATATTCTTTCCTTAAATTGTCAGGGTTCTGTTTATTTAGCGTGTCTGTTGGTCATTTGTGACTAGCATTGTGAGAATGAATATCTCTATACATTCATATGCTTTCACGATAAAGGCACGTGTAAAATGTGTGTTTGTATTTTATTTTCCTCGTTATCTTACGTGACTTGGCATCATTGTAATTCATTTCATATGCATCTGTATTTTAAATATAAAATGCATAGAACGAGGAATCGATATCAATTCAAACTGAAATGTGTGAAAAGGCTAGAATATAAAAAAGAAGGCGAAATAATACGAATGAATCAAATTGTAGGACGGAAATGATATATAGACAACTGGGTCTGAACGCACGTTTAGTTCTGTTATGCAGTGTCTTCAAAATGTGTGTGTTCATACTGGGATTTGAAGACTAAGGTTTAATATATTTCAACAACTGAGAAAATGTAAATTGAACTGAAATTTTTGGCTGTGTTAGCCTTAATTTGCTTTAAATTTGAGATTTGTTTTTATTTTACCATTGTTGATTACAACAAATGGTAAAACAACATTTGATTGCAACAAATGGCATTACCGAGCTAAATATGGGGCCCGATGCGGGTAAGTAAGTTGAAATGAAAAAGAAAATACCGTTAGACTGATATTGTCTAATACCGTTAGACTGATATTGTCTAATTCCGTTAGACTGGTTAGACTGATATTGTCTAAATCCGTTAGACTGATATTGTCTAAATCCGTTAGACTGATGTTGTCTAATTAATGAGAGATCCTAGACTTTTACCAAATCTAGGCCTTTCTACCCGTGTACTGTGAAGTTATGCATCAATGAAATGTTAAAACTATGGGTTAGATATCTTTTCCTTCTGCTACAATATTACTTTTTAAGCAAGGATTGTGAAGGCTGCCGTTAAATCTATTGTTTCTAGTAACATGTCATGTGCGATGTTGGAAAAATCAATGTTAGTTCATCTAGATGACTACCAATAAAATGTGATCAACTAGAATTAAATGATCATGACTCGGATATTTAAGATTATATAACTAATTATCTTTGTCAAGAAATCTCCACCATGAAACCTTAATTGTCTCTGACACGAAATCTCCACCATGAAACCTTAATTTTCTCTGAAACGAAATCTCCACCATGAAAGCTTTACTGTTTCTTACACGAAATCTCCACCATGAAACCTTACTTGTCTCTGACACAAAATATCCACCATGAAACTTGAATTGTCTCTGACCCGAAATCTCCACTTTGAACCGTAATTGTCTCTAACAAGAGATCTCCACTATGAAGCTTAAGGAAATATATGCTTACTAGAGTGACCAACTTTTGCCATGAGCCAGAAAAGTTAAGTGGTTCCAAAGTAAAGTCGTTCCAAAGTGGACATGTTTTGCTAAAAGGAAAGCAGGATTACTTGCCGATAATAAATGATCAAATCTAATATTTAACTACACCAAACGCGCGATAACACACACACACACACAGAGTCACACACGCGCACACACGCACCCATCTATCATAGTATTTACATCCTTTGAAATGACAATATTCCAGAATACCTCCAGACAAATCGAGACAATACATTTTTTAAATCGATTATATTTACTTTTGTCATTCTTTGCCAGACTGTTGCTGTTCTTTGTTGTCTAAAATAATTTTAAGTCTTGCATTTTCGTGATAGTTTATACGTATTGTCTAATTTCATTTTGTCCAACAGAGTGGGGTTTATTTTTCGCCAGTGGAACATGGCATGTAGTCACCGTTAAAGTGCAATATTTTCTCTCCCTGGTTGCAGGGCATATAGTGGCAAATAAAGTGGTGTATGTTTCGTCCGGGAAGCAGAGCATGTAGTGTCAAATAAAGTGGGTAATTTTCCGCCGAGGAACAGACAAGCAAAGTGGCCAGTAAAGCGGTGTATTAGATGACCCGGGAAGCAGGGTCTGTAGTGTGAAAAACATACAGGGTTAAGGTTAGGTGTACGATGTGCTTGAATCACGTGGCATCTATAATATCGTTATGAAGCATGCCAGGTTCTCCACAGAAGATGTTTTAATTTTTATATAGTAGCTAATGATCATTCTATTACGTCCGATGTGTGGCATTTGAGAGTCTCGATGTCATTTATTGATGACTGAGTACCACAAAGTAAACTGAAAACATCTTTAAAATTATCATAAAGCCATTGCAAAAATCACTTCTGAATAGTATTTGCGACAGGGTACGAAATCACATTAGCTGACACAAGGACAGTGTTATCAATATATGTATTTTATGTTTTACTTTTTGGTCCATGACTGTAGATTCTGTTTTAAGAGAGAGTTACAAACATGTTGTTTAGTTTTAAACGCAGCCTTGATAATAACCATGTTTACAATTTGGGCTAATGTTCTCATTGGATGGTCGAGTATTGCAGCATAGGTGTTTTGTATTTCGACATAAGTCAGCTATTGTGAAATAAGTCACACGGATGGATTAATTACTTTGGGTTTAAATAGTAAGTCTTCATCTGAAATGAAATTGAAATAAATGCAGTTAAAACCCAGTGGGAAATAGAATTAAGAAAGTTTCAGCTTCAGAAAACGATAGAATTGCAAGTTCATTGAGACCAAATGCAGAAAGAAGAAAGAGATATGCAAACGAAAACGCAAATGCAGCAAGAAGATAGAGAAATATAAGAGGTAAATGCAAATGCAGGAAAAAACGAAAAAGGAGAAGAAAAAAATGAAATTGAAAAGTAGAAATATCAAACATAAAGCAAACCCCTCTTTACTTGCAAGTTCAGGTTTTGATGTTTTCCAGAATATTAAGTTAATACCTTTTTATAAAGAAAATTAAGTAGATCACTATTATTCTAATTTTCTGAAAATTGACGAACGATTGCAATGGCCAAGAGAGCATAGGACTTTTGTTCCAAAGTGTACTGGCAAAGTTCGTTAAATTAACACTTCACTGTCGGCACAACAAACTGCTAGTTACAAGGACTGTATCTTGAAGGGTTATGAGTTCGTATCTGAGGCATATCGACAGAGATTTAGGAATTGTATAAAAGAAACTGGACATACCCATGTTAAATTTGCTTGGCAAAAGGAAGAACAAATTAAGAAGTGGTGCTCAGCTGAATAGGTTGATAAAGATTATGATAATCTTAGACAAATCATATTAGTCAAAGAGTTCAAGAACATCATCCATTGTGATATCAAAACCTGACGAGCGAAATGTAGAAATTTTGTAAGGTACTGGTCGCACAGCTGATGACTCTTCATTGACTCACAAAGATTTTCATTTGCCAAAAAGTCTTCATCTCAGTAGTCTTTTGTTTTAAAAAGCATTTTAGTCTCTCACAAGAGCCTTTACAAATCTAAATCTGGCAAAACGTTTAGGAATTAAACATCCGATAAGCCTGATCAGAAATCCTTATCTCTTCCTACTTTCAGTTATCGTAGTAAGAAAGAGCACGTTATTACTGATGATTATTACAGATTGGAACTTAAGCAACATAATAAATGCAGATCTATTTGCAAATGCTCTTATTTCAAAGAGGTCACGGTCACATTCATGTATTGAGAGTAATGCATTTACTGGGTCGAGCAAACCCTAGTCTATTATAGAAATTGATTTTTAAACACTTTTTAGCCTTCCAAAATCAGTCCTATTTCATCAACGGTCAAATTGTATGTCTGGAATTTTCCAGCAAATTATACATAAAAATTAGCCATCCATATATAAATTAAAAAGATAAAAATTGACAGATTACATGTGGTAAAAGCATCCCTGGAGAAACAGCACCGACGTCAAGTATGAGATGAGTGACAATACTGCCATCGGAAGTCAAATGAACTAGATCAAAATACTCCAGAGGCTTTTACAACAGCAGAACTTGAAACGGTGCTATGCAGCATCAAATCAGGCAAAACAGCAGGATATGACAACATCCTGCCTGGGTTCATGAAGCAACCTGACCCAAAGGCAAACGAATATCATGACTGTTGAGCAGGAAGGCTTGAAGCATGGCCGTAGCACTGGCGATCATGTCCTTGCCCTGACTACGTTTGTTGAAAAAGGTTTTGAGAGGAACCTTAAAACTGGATTTTTTTTTCTTGATCTAACAGCGGAACGTGGCAAGGTCTGGCATGAAAAGGCTGTTGTTGCGAAATTTCCAGATTATTGCCGCGCTGGTTAGTTGAGACTATCGAACTATTCCTTCGTGACAGGAGTTTCAGAGTGCACACCAGAGAGAACTGCAGCTCATGGAGGCGTCAAACTAACGGACTCAAACAAGGGTCTGTTCTTTCGCCAA
The DNA here is from genome assembly GCA_028554795.2 of Sinohyriopsis cumingii. NCBI lineage: Eukaryota > Metazoa > Mollusca > Bivalvia > Unionida > Unionidae > Sinohyriopsis > Sinohyriopsis cumingii. Next base: position 5,849,850 of record CM068826.1, on the reverse strand, counting down.
GTTTGTTCAATGGATATATCAACTACTTACCTGTAACACAGTCGCGTAAATTCATGTTGCAGATGACATTGTTCTCGGGACCCAAAATTGCCCCTTTATTGAGCTTGAGGGGGCACTAAACATGGACCTGGAGGATATGATGACTTCTTCAATCCAAGCGCAACAAAGACAATCTCCAGCGTCTTCCATCATAACAATGCAGATGAAAACCGTGAGCATTGCATCCTCCTCAATGAGCAGGAAATAATACAAGACCCGACACTAACATACCCTGGTGTGACTCTTGGCAGATCACTGACATTCTACAACCACCTGAAGAAAACTGCAGATAAACTTAGCACTCAAAACAACCTACTCCGCAAACTGGCTGGCAAAACCATCGGCGCTAGTATTCAGACACTCAAGACATCAGCACTAGCACTCTGTTATTTGACACCCGAGTATTGCCATCCTGTCTGGGCTCGATCATCCCACACCAAGTTAATTGATGTTCAGCTCAACACAACAATGCGCATAAGTTCTGGAAAACTACGTCCTACTCCTTTACCATGACTGCCGGTACTCAGCAACACTCCTACTCCACATCTGCGTCACCAGGAAGCAACCACAAAAGTGTTGGCTAAGGTCTATACCAGTGAGAAACATCCATTGTACATGGATATCCACAAGTCCCCTTGACTTCGAGACGCCCAATCTGGTTAGGTTCGTTGCTGGAGGACATGACAACATTTTTAGGCATGGAGTGTCGAGTGGTCTTCAACGGATGTTGTAAACCGCTCCATCATAGCTGAGCCACCTGTCCGCCTTCCTGATTCAACCTTCTACGGCGTCTGTGGACCACGCCTAGCCACTTTCGGGCAGGACAGGGTTTGTACGTATTCAACCTTGTCCGATGAGGCCAGGCCACTGACTTTTCCTGTTGCTTAGGAGGTCTTCAGATCATGTCGCACATTGTGAACAACTGTTCTTAAAGCCCGATGTTTTGGAGAGTTACTTAAAATGTTTGATAGTTTCTAATTGTTATGTATATTTAATTTGCATTGTTTGTTCTTATTTATTATATGCAATGTGTTATGTAAAATTGTATTATGTCGCTAACCTTGTCCAAATCAAGTTCATGTTTTTACCTCACCAGAATCATTGGCTGTTTTTTTAATTCTGTAAACAACAAATACATAGCTAATATTTTCTCTGTGAGCGTGGGTTTAATATTAGGATAAGTACCAATAGATTTAAATATATTTATCTTGGTCTGAGACAAGGACATGATGTTTGCCATGTTCTTTATTATCATTTTAGTAACAGACCTTGTCTAATTATAGCTTGGATTGTTCTGGAAATGAACTTTTGTCATACATCCTGACTCTTCCTTTGTGTCTAATTTTTATTTATATAATCATGTTTGCCAAAAAATTATTCGTGCAATAAAATCTTAAAGCAGATTCATTTGTTGTACTTTGTGTTTGATTTGGGCTGAAAACATTTTATTCAAATTATTCTTCTCTGGAAGAACAAATTGCTCTATAATATTCTTGGAAAGAGACATTAACTGGGAATTATAGTGAATTCAAAGAAGGAAACCATGAATTATATTACTTTAATTCAACACAAAACTGTTAGCAACTCATTACAATTCGGTCATTGGTACATTAGTACATTAGAGATTACCGGCAACTTACAGGCACATCAACACCTTCAGCGTTATAAATGTTTTGGAATACCAATCATGTTTATTCAGGGCTTTATTCATTAGAACTTGTGTTAGTAATTCTTTGATTATTTGGAATTTAATTCACAATACAGTATGCTCTTTTTTCATCTTTACTTTGTATTTTATGGAAATAAATTGTCTGTTTGTTGACTTGTACAAAGCTTGTTTTTTTTTTTCATTTCACTTATTTCTGTTACTTATCTTAACACCATAGAGCTGTAATACTAATGTAAAACAGCCAATCTGATCACACTAAGGTACAAGGCAACCGTCTCCATTTTAAAGGCCGAAATTAAAGACAGGCATGTACTGCCGAGTAGGTAGCATATACATCTGAATTAGGATTGTTAGAGGGAAAGTCGGTTATTTAACTGTTAATAGTATACATCAGACGAAAAGACATATAGGTCAGTTTCCTGGTAAATAGTCCATTCATTTGCCTCCCTTAATAACCAATTAACCATGACATGTGATCAGTTTCCTGGACGACAGCCAAACAAACTCTAAAGGAAATAAGCCACCTGCTACCTTTTATAGTGGATCCTCGACTATAACTCCATGACTATCGTGAAATAATAGCATTTTTATATACCGCCATTATCATTCAGCACTTTGTAATGTCATTAACGCCAGACACTCACGATGGCATTACAATCTAACACTGGGTCGTCAAGCCTTTCTTGGTTGGGGGCCAAAACAGTTAAAATGCTCAAGATCACGGGCCGTATGAGCAGGAACAGTTAAATAAATACGAAAATTCAAACCCATTATTACATGACACTAATAACATTCTTATTCAAAGGTTTAAAAATATTGTTAAAGATAATCATATTATGTGGTAGATACATAAAACATAATCAGAGAACAATACAGAAAAATGAAATAAGTATTAAATAAAATGCATATTTCCAAAAAGACTGCCTACATAGCCACGATCTCACAATGTGAAAGAGTGGGCCACATGAGGCCCGCCGGCCGCGGGTTAGACACGCCTGATTTAACACCTCGCATCTGGATGTTAAAGCCAGACACACATAATAGCATTACCATCCAACACCTTGTACCGTCATTCACGCTTGAAGTGTGTGTGTGTGTGTGTGTGTGAGAGAGAGAGAGATAGTGTGTGTGTGTGTGTGTGTGTGAGAGAGAGAGAGAGAGAGAGAGAGAGAGGGAGATTAGGAATTTTAACGTAGCTTTAACAGTTTTAGTCATATCGCTGCGATGTCTGTTGAGTGGCAGATGCCTTGCAATTGGGCATCATGGCTTCATGATTTCTTGTTCCACCCAGTTATATTATCCTCACACCCTGCTGTCCACTCCTAACACTAACCTCTTAATGCTGAACGCCAAACGAGGCAGTTGCTAGTACCATTTGTATAAGTCTTTTTATGAGTCTTTGGTATGACTCAGACCGGGTTAAAACCCGCAACCTCCCGCATCCGAGGCAGACGCTTCAACCACTTAAGCCTTTAGAGCGGTCTAAAAATAAAGGAGCACAGAGATTGTCTCTCTTTTTAAAATCAATGAAACGAATGTTTGCTGATATCCTGTTTTAAATGCCATCAGAACAATGTGCCAACAGAGAATAAATAAAATAATGGGTTCCATGCTGATATCAGATCCTAGCAATAATTACATAATCAGTGATATTGCCAGCAGCGTCATTTATCAGCACTCCATTACAAGTGATCGGTGACACTGAATCCAATGAAAACTGACGGGCATGTTGTAGTTGGCCTGCGATAATCTGCACAATGTCGATATTCACACTTTTCCATCGATTAACGTTAATATTCAAGTTCTTGATGGGTAAAATACTGCTAACAATGTAATTAATTATATTCGTATTTGTCCAATATTAAACTAGTAGATCGGTGGTGGTGGTGGAGACTGACCGTGGACAAAATCAAGATTGTAACGATCATTCCCAGTAACAAAGTTAACTTCATTTAGGTTCTGAAGTGACACACAAAAATCATGCTCTTTTGATAGCCAGTAAACAAGCAAAAAACAAACCATAAACAAACAAATAAGCTTTAATTTCCCTTTAAACTGTAATTCAGCTTGTGACTCAACAAAACCCCCATGCCGTTATTTGCAAAAGACAGTAACCTGATCCCTGATGATTGATTTTCATTTAATTATTTCTCACACATATTTCGATAGAAAAACGTTAAGCGATATCGTATACATTTCACGTATAATAAAAATAAAATTCATTGAGATTGCTGCATTGGCACTATCAAGGTGCTATTACCCGCATTATTTGTAGCTTGCTATGTTGACCACGATTAATACTATTTTTAGGTCATTACTTGTATTGAAATAACCGAGCTACAGAAAAAACGTAACCTGCTCCATCAGAATGAAAACCATCCCTACACTGTAGTCCTCTTGTAGAACAGACGATGACGTGGACGTCACATTTCCACCCAAAAATCGATTAATTAGAAGGAGAGAAGAAAAACCATTATGAAATGTGAGCAGTTAAAAGAAATTTGACTAAATATACTAAGTATAATAACAAAGTAGGGTCATCGGGAACGTGGTAAATGCTTAATAAATAAATGTGAGGATAGTGAGATATGTAAGTGGTTATGTTTTGCTTTATAGAGAACAATATCAATGACACCGAGTATTCTTATAATGCGTAGCACTACCAACGGAGCATGCCCATCATAGAAAATGTGGTAGTATCAAAAGAGCATGCACACAATAGAAAATGTGGTTTTGCCAAAGAAGCATGCACACAAATAGAAAATGTGGTATTGTCTAAAGAGCATGCGCGCAATAGAAAATGTGGTATTGCCAAATAAGCATGCACACAATAGAAAATGTTGGATTTCCAAAAGAACATGCACACAATAGAAAGTGTGGTATTGCCAAAAGAGCATGCACACAATAGAAAATGTGGTATTGCCAAATAAGCATGCACACAATATAAAATGTTGGATTTCCAAAAGAACATGCACACAATAGAAAGTGTGGCATTGCCAAAAGAGTATGCACACAATAGAAAATGTGGTATTGCCAAAGGAGCATGCACACAAGAATACGTGGTATTATCTAAGGAGCATGTACAGTAAAGTGTTGTGCATATTTAATTTGCATTGTTTGCTAGTTAGCTTCTTTGCTTCTTTGATTTTTTTAAACATTTCATTCTAAAGAAATTGATGATGCAGATTTGTATGTTGGACTTGACCTTGTCCAATATCAAGTTCATTTTCTATTTGACCTGTATCATTGAATTTGTATTCTGTTAACAACTAATACAAAGCTAAAATATTCACTGTGTGTATGGGCTTAATATTAGGATCTTTATTAATAGAAGTAAACATTTCTTTGGGTCTGAGTCTAGGTTATTGGAATTACCTTATAAATATGCCTGGCCTATCTGAGATATTCCACATGCTATATTATAATTTTAGTAACAAAATTCTAATTATAACTATAAAACAAAAGTTGTAAACATTAAGAAGCTTTTACAAGGTTATTTTCAGTTAGGCAATAAAAAAAGAAAATGCTAATAGTGACCTGAGGTCAAGTAGACGACAATATAATCATGTTACTTGAACAATTAATTACACTGGTCAACAGTGAAATCATTACTGACTTGAAAAGGCCCTAATCTGTAGTATTTTGGTGTGCCGAACACGAATATAACCGTGAAAAATTTGTATTGGCTCTCGTTTTGAAGATATTCATATACCTCATTTTCTATGTTTCACTGTGTAAATTTCTCCAGTAGGACTGCAGCAACATCCGGAATAATGATGTAACATTGCATAATACCATCATGCTCACATCATCCACAGTTGATTGCATCATTTTCTGATGCAATGCAATACTAATGCCATGCGGCTGCTGAAGTAAGTTGACGTCAGCAGTGTACTATACATGTGTAGGCCTATTATACTAATGCCAGGCGGCTGCTGAAGCTGACGTAAGCAGTGTACTATATAAAGCCCAATCAGATAGGTTCAGCATTTAAAATATTTTAGACGTTGTGAGAGACAGTTCAAGCTACTGTTACATAAAACTTATTATTTTATCCATTTACGTACAATAAAGAACAGTAATGCCTCGAAAGTGTGTTAATACCGCGGACAATTTTTGCTATATTTGTGGGGAAGTGACATTTGCCAACCAGAAGAAAAGTATCAATTCTCAAGTGAAGAAGGCATATCATCTTTACTTCGGATGCAAGGTTGGTGACCAAGACAAGCCTTGGGCTCCGCATATATGCTGTGCTACATGTACAACACAGCTTTCACAGTGGTTGAATTGCAAAAGGTCATCAATGCCGTTTGCAGTCCCAATGGTGTGGAGAGAGCCAAGCAACCACCTAAATGACTGTTACTTCTGCTTGGTTCCTCCTCTTTCCGGCGGAATAACGAAGCGAAAGAAGTCGAGAATAGTCTACCCAAACATTCCGTCTGCATTGAGACCAGTTCCACATGGTGAGGGACTTCCTATTCCAGAACCTCCAGCAGAATATTCTCTTGATTCATCTGACGAAGACAAAGGTGAGTCGACCTGTTCTTCTCCTGATCCATCAGCATGCAGTGATCCAGATTTTCACTGTGGTGCATCATCAACCCCACACAGAATAACACAGGAAGAACTAAATGACCTGATTCGTGATTTGGACTTATCAAAGAACAAGGCAGAATTGCTAGGATCAAGACTCCAACAATGGAATCTTCTAGAAGAAGATGTCACAATTACTGCATATCGAAAGCGCCACCAGCAATTGGAGCCTTTCTTCAGAAAGGAAAGTAATCTGATATTCTGTTCCGATATTGAGGGCCTCATGAATGCTTTAAAAATCACTCATGACCCACAAGAATGGAGACTATTTGTGGACTCTTCGAAACTGAGTCTCAAGGCTGTGCTTTTGCACAATGGAAACATTCTTCCATCTATTCCAGTAGCGTATGCTGTCCACATGAAAGAGACATACGATAACTTAAGGCAGCTACTGAATTCCATTGAGTATAACAAGTACAGCTGGCACCTCTGTGGTGATTTGAAGGTAGTTGCCCTTTTAATGGGACTGCAGCAAGGATATACAAAATACATGTGTTTCTTATGCGAGTGGGATAGCCGAGCAAGGGAAATGCACTACATGAGGAAGGAATGGACTCACAGGCAGAATGTAGCCATTGGAGAGAAGAATATCCAACACCCAGCTCTGGTTGAGGCTCAGAAAATCTTGCTACCACCCCTTCACATCAAACTAGGTTTGATGAAGAACTTCGTGAAAGCCATTGACCGGACTTTGCCAGCATTCCGATACCTGCATGAAAAATTCCCTCGACTCAGCGAAGCAAAGATTAAAGAGGGAGTTTTTGTGGGTCCTCAGATTCGAGAGCTTTTCAAAGATGACCGGTTCAACAACTTGCTGGAAGGTGACGCGAAACAAGCATGGAATGCTTTTCGCCTAGTTTCTACAAACTTCCTCGGAAATGTTAGGGCAGAAAACTATAAGGAACTAGTAGAAGACATGTTGATGAAGTATAAGAAACTTGGCTGCAATATGTCTCTAAAGATTCACTTCCTTCATTCCCATTTGGATTTCTTTCCTAGCAACTGTGGTATTGTTAGTGATGAACACGGCGAACGTTTTCATCAAGATATCGCAACAATGGAACAAAGATACCAGGGAAAATGGTCCACTACAATGCTGGCTGACTACTGCTGGACACTCCTCAGAGATGCTCCCGAACAGCTGTACAAGAGACAGGCGAAGAAATCTAAGATGTAGTCAATGACTTGATTTTTTATAGGTAGGCTATTACAGTTGACCTTTTACTATTGGAATGCATTTCGTTATGTAAACATTAATTTCTTGCAGATTACAAAAAAACTAGAGCCAATTTTGCAATTTGACTGTCATATTCGTGTTCAGCACATAAAAATTGATAAGAATTGACTAATTTTATTTCAGTAACATGACTTTTGTAAAAATTTGTTGTCCAGTGTTATACGTGCTTTAAGATCTTAGCAGAATCAATTGTGTTATTATTATTATTTTGTTCCGTATTCATTTAGGATGGAATTTATTTATTCAATTTATATCATTTTAGTGATTCTTCTCTGGAAATGAAAAGTGCTCAAAAATAACATTCTTGGAAAGAGACTTGAATTTACAATGAAATTTCAAATAAGGTGTTTAATTCTTGGATCGTATTATTGTTATCGAATAAAAGACTTTTGGTACATTACTACACGGCCACCACAGACACATCAAAACTTCCAGCGTTGGATTTAATTTGGATTGCTACTAAATTTTACCGAGAACTGTAATCATTAGAACATGTGTCTATAATTCTAGGATTTATTTGGGATTTCGCAATAACTTAAGTTCTTTTTTTCCCCCTTTTTTCCTTTGTCTCCTAGTGAAATTAATTATTTGTTGAATTTTACAAAGCTGGTTGCTTCTCACTCTTTTCTATTGCTTATTTTAAAGACCATAGGGTCGTAATAATACTATGCTTGCTATTGCCAAAAAGGACATGCACACTTTAATGCGTAGTATTGCGAAAAACAGTAGGCACACTATAGTAAGCGTGCTATTGCTAAAACAGCATGCTCACTATAGAATGCGTGTTATTGCCAAAACAGTAGGCACACTATAGTATGCTTGATATTGCTAAAACAGCATGCTCACTATAGCATGCGTGTTATTGCCAAAACAGTAGGCACACTATAGTATGCTTGATACTGCTAAAACAGCATGCTTACTATAGCATGCGTGTTATTGCCAAAACAGTAGGCACACTATAGTATGCTTGATATTGCTAAAACAGCATGCTCACTATAGAATGCGTCGTATTGCCAAAAACAGTAGACACATTATAACATGTGTGATATAGCTAAAACAGCATGCTCACTATAGCATGAGTGTTATTGCCAAAACAGTAGGCACACTATAGTATGCTTGATATTGCTAAAACAGCATGCTCACTATAGAATGCGTCGTATTGCCAAAAACAGTAGGCACACTATAGTATGCTTGATATTGCTAAAACAGCATGCTCACTATAGAATGCGTCGTATTGCCAAAAACAGTAGGCACACTATAGTATGCGTGATATTGCTAAAACAGCATTCTCACTATAGCATGCGTCGTATTGCCAAAAACAGTAGGCATACTATAGCATGCTTGATATTGCTGAAACAGCATGCTCACTATAGAATGCGTCGTATTGCCAAAAACAGTAGGCACACTATAGCATGTGTGATATTGCTAAAACAGCATGCTCACTATAGCATGCGTGGTATTGCCAAAATCAGTAGGCACACTATAGAATGCGTCGTATTGCCAAAAACAGTAGGCACACTTAGTATGCTTGATATTGCTAGAACAGCATGCTCACTATAGAATGCGTCGTATTGCCAAAAACAGTAGGCACACTATAGTATGTGTGATATTGCTAAAACAGCATGCTCACTATAGCATGCGTCGTATTGCCAAAAACAGTAGGCACACTATAGTATGCTTGATATTGCTACAACAGCATGCTCACTATAGAATGCGTCGTATTGCCAAAAACAGTAGGCACACTATAGTATGCGTGATATTGCTAAAACAGCATTCTCACTATAGAATGCGTCGTATTGCCAAAAACAGTAGGCACACTATAGTATCCTTGATATTGCTAAAACAGCATTCTCACTATAGCATGCGTCGTATTGCCAAAAACAGTAGGCACACTATAGTATCATTGATATTGCTAAAACAGCATTCTCACTATAGCATGCGTGGTATTGCCAAAAACAGTAGGCACACTATAGTATGCTTGATATTGCTAAAACAGCATTCTCACTATAGCATGCGTCGTATTGCCAAAAACAGTAGGCACACTATAGTATGCTTGATATTGCTAAAACAGCATTCTCACTATAGCATGCGTGGTACTGTGAAAGAAAATTGCACACTATAGAACGCATGGCATACTATACACGAGTTTAATTTGGACAGTTAAATTACAATCTGCTTTTGGCTTCGAATATAAAAGCAGGTGCTAATCTCGAAGAAATTTCGACAGATCTTTAGTTTTCGTTTACACATTTTAACAAAATTTCATGCAGTAAAGTTTTCTGTGGAAGTATACACAAACATTATTGCTCCAAAGGCAAAGAGAACTGATATAATATTATGAGAAGCTAAGAGCTTGTATCTGTATGGCATTGAATAGCATTTATCTGTATGCCATTCAATAACATGTATGTGAATGACGTTCAATAGCATCTATCTGTACGACACTCAAAAGCTTATATCTGTATGGCATTGAATAGCATTTATCTGTATGCCATTCAATAGATTATATCTGTATGGCATTCAGTAGATTGTATCTGTATGCCATTCATAGCTTATATCTGTATGACATTCAATAGTATGTATGTGTATGCCATTCATAGATTATATCTGTATGGCATTCAATAGATTGCATCTGTATGCCATTCATAGCTTATATCTGTATGCCATTCAATAGCATGTATGTGTATGACATTGCATAGCATTTATCTGTATGAACTGTACACTAAACAACCATTAGACAGCTATTCTGAAGTATATAAATGACTGATACTTCTTAACATATTGATTCAGCTGTAAATTGTCTCACATGTATGCGCTTCTATGTCAAAACCTTTATTTAATCAAAGCAACCACGGTACTCGTGTAGCGGTGAAAGGAAGTGGCTGGAAGGATGATGGCAATTTTAAATAATTAAAAGAATTTTGTAATAAATACTGATTTAAAGAGAAATGTAAAACAAATTCAAGCTGCACTTGAGGAGCAGCGCAGTTTATTATAATCTTAAGTGGAAAAAACTGAGCGATTAGCATACTAATCATATATAAACAGACCTTATAAAACGTTACTGTACCTAACCAAGCTTAGAAAACAGCAATGCTGATGCTGAACATGCGTTGACAAACTAAATTACGCAAGTTACATTGCAAAATAACCTGCGTGCTCTTGAACAAAGGGCCACCACTCTACCAAATAATTATTTCATATCCAAAATATTTAATCTCACTGGAAGTAGATACAAAAAATTACACTCATCCAATATCTAAGATATCATTATTACAAAATTGAATATTATATTGTATTAACATCCATCATTCATAGGAAATGTTAAACTGCAACAAGAAAAAAAAAAACGCCTTTTCATGGCAGGCAACACACACACATGCGCGCGCGCACACACACACACACGCGCGCGCGCGCGCGCGCAATCATAGGTCAGAACTTCTTTAGTTGATGCAGTTGAAAATGGTCTTCATCCTTCCTCAACTCTCATTAATAAAAACCTGAATGCTAAGTTACTTGAGATCATAAGAACCTTAATAAATTAGGCTGCACAAATGAAATTCAATTTGTGAGGACATCAAAGCGCTCGTCAGTATAAAACTGCATGTCAGATTTAATTTAAACGCCCCTAGGGCTGTTGTTTTATTGTCATACATCAGTCACTTTCAGTAAAATGACCAATTAAACCAATTAAACGAATACACTGTGTATGCTAGATTATGGCCAAATTAGATAACAGTCTACGTTACTCCGAATCTTTCAGACATAACATTTTTAAAACTTCCATATTTTTGGCAAGTATAATATTAAACTATGAAAAAAAAGTCGATCAGGGATTGGAAAGAAAAAAAAACGTGTATCCATAAAATATGTTAAGGTACTGACTAAAACAAGACTAGAAGGGATGGTGGATTATTCTTTAAAACATGGTATTTTCACGTTATGAGCGTGCGTTTATGTACATGTCAACCTGGAAGAAACTTGTAATTAAGCATGAACTTTTTCTGAACTTCCACATCTAAACCCAGCAAGGTGTTTTCTGGTAAAATAATGAACTAGCTATACGTAATATATTTAGAGTGGGTGACAACATATGGAAGAAAATACAAAAGTTACACGACTGTGAAAATTATGTCACATTGACAAAACATTTTTTGAGTTACTCCCTTTGAGATGCACCTATATCTCATTATACATAAATGTAGATGAAGTTGGATCCAGTATACTGAGGGTATAACAAGCACGTACCTTGAAATAAAGAAGTTATTCATGCCTCTAAATTAAGTCACATTGACCAGATTTTGGTATGGTCATATTAAATTAAGTCACAGTGGCCAGCTTTTAGTATGGTTAAATTACTCTTCTTGCGATGCATCAGTCTTCATCGGTGTATGTGAAATATGGTTCAAGATACTGAAGTTTGCACACACAAAAACATTCCAAAAGTCACTCAGGCGTGATAATTAGGCAACATTAACCTAGCTTTTACATGATTGATTTACACTACTCTAGATGTATATACATACTTTCAAGAATGCACTTGATGCAGTAGGATTAAGCTATAAATGGTACAATGGACGAACAGCTAAATTTCAAATAACACTCAATATATATAATCAAAGCACCCTGCCTCGAAACACACAAATTGGTCCCTTATTTATGTGAACTTCTTCATTGATTATAATTAATATTATTTCTGTGGTGTTGGTAGATGGATGAATTTTAACACCCAGTATGTAAAGGCAGACATTAGATAAAGTAAACATAATAGGGAAGAATCGTGTCTAAACAATATAAAATTATGTAATTTTATGTATGGAATATTCTGTTAATCTGTTTATTAAAATAATTTTCTCTTTAATTTTCAGTTTATAAAGCTGGAAATGAATGCCTTGTCAAGGAACGGTGCTTTAGGTTACAAAAGAAGAACGAGTCACCACATATTGCGAAGTAAAATGAAGCAGGTGCCTAGCTTTGCCTCGTTTAGGATTCTTTGACCTAGGGTCACATGAATACATGAATGCATTATGAGAATGGTCTATACAGGTTTACTGCAGCATTTTTCCAGGTGGTACGTACCACGGTACTTTGTCACTGCACCAATTTGTCGTTAGTTTCCGTCAGTAAGGAATGTATGGATATTCCACTTTACAATTTTGAACGATATTGTAAGTGGTGGTTTTTATTATTCACTTCCAAATAGTTGAAAAACAAGATCTTTTCTCACAGAACGGTTGTATCTGTCACAAATTAATGGTAAATATTACAGATATAATTATACTTAATTATACTTATGGTCCTTTAATGACACGGTTGATACGTGTCACGTAGGCCAACGCTGTTGCCAAATGGAATAATTTGTAACATTTTCGGTCCAAATCCAACTTTCAGAAATATTTTGTATTAAACAGAAACGAAACCCAAATTAAAACGAAAGAGCGTCATGTTTTTAGTTGCTCACTAGCGTGTGCGAATGTATTAAGTCTATGTATTCCTTTGTAAGACTGCGAACCATTCCACGATTTTCAGAGTCGCACTTGTTTTCAGTCTGAACTTAACGTGATTTCTCAACTCTAATAAATATGTTCTCGTCTGATGAGTAAGTGTGTTTTATGCGTATTGTTAGCATGATGTCTTTCGCGTTATGAGTTACAGTGTCAGTTTTAATCACTAGTCTTTAGTTACACGTCATGAGTTACATTGTCAGCTTAAATAGTCTTTAGTTACACGTGATGAGTTATAGTGTCAGCTTAATCACTAGTCTTTAGTTACACGTGATGAGTTACAGTGTCAGCTTAATCACTAGTCTTTAGTTACACGTGATGAATTACACTGTCAGCTTAATCACTAGTCTTAAGTTACACGTTAGGAGTTATAGTGTCAGCTTAATCACTAGCCTTTAGTTACATGTTTAGATTGTAATTTGTATAACACATAACATACACACAGACAATTCATCTACTATAAGTGCTGTCCATTTGGTTGTGGGGTGTGTGCTGTGATTTTCTCTTGATCTGAAATAGTTTCTTTTCCTTTATGTCAAGAAAATTCATATATTTCCCCCATAATGCCATGGATCTAATATGGTGTTATTTTGCCATAAATCAGAACAAGATACTTTTTCCAGACAGACGGAAATTAAACAAACAAAAAATATGTCAGACATCTGCCTGTGATCATTGAACTGTTGGTCCTTACTGTAATTGCGGTATACAGTGGTACGTATCGGGGCACGTTCAGAAATACCGCTTAATACCAGGGTACAAAATTTTGTCGTGGTATCCATCTCAAGCAATCATGGTCAATAACTGAAACGAAGCCGTTGACGAGCAAACGCGAACTAATTCATGGTCTCCTCACAAATTCGGCTAAAATCCCACAATCCACATTGCTGTCATACTGTCACAGGTAATTGTTTTGGCCACAGGAACTTTTGGGCAGTAAATTCTGTGAATTTTGACTCATTAAATGTCTCCTTAATATGCAACACGTACGGTTGCACGCAGTTGCATGCCAAATTTGTTTGAAGTCAATCAACTCATGGTAAATTTAAAACCTGCTGAAACCAAAGTTAGGAAGGTGGGTATTCAGAGATAATGGCACCTGCTAATGATGACATTAAAAGCCAGAAATGTAAGCCTTTAGCTGTCTTTGCAAAATGTTAATCGAAGTCCAGCAATACTTTGTAAAGTTGTATTGCGGGGAGATAATCAGGATCATAACTCATTTACATGATGACACAGTATGCAGAAAATATCAAGCTTTTCCGAACTCGTTAGTATTAAGCTACACTTTTGAAGAAAGAAAAAAATAGAAATCAGAGTATTCCAGTGAAGTTACATGGTGGAAATCAAATCGTTTACAAACGAAGTGGTGATTATGCTTCCAACAATGATCAGAGTCGTAATGAGAAATGGCTGTATTAGCGATCGAGACTAGACGACATAAATCTTTTGAAATTTCAAATAGAATCTGCACAATTGGCCGACTTTAATTGATCTAGAACCATGTACAGTCAATATTAAGTACTTCCAGTAGTAGTGGAACTTGTCCGCGCGATTCTATGCGACAATTGGCAGCAATCAACACAAAATCTGTTGCAAGTTAGCTTCCTTTATGATCTAAAAAAAAAAAACCAACAATTGTCTTTATTTTTATACCCGGCGTAAAGTATCCAATTTGTTGGTCGGTACATGCCAGCACACTGTCTTTGTTGAACAATTCATTGTATTAGTGTATAATGCTCATCCAATATATATCACAGGCCACTGAACTTTGTTTTGACATGAAGAGAGTGTATCATATTGGAGTGATGCGAATGTAAACACTGCAGTTATTCTTTGTTGAACACGGTGATTTGTACAGTCTTGTTTCAAATTCCATTCGTCATTGTATGAACTGGATCCATGGACGTGGCTAACACTGAACTCGAGCTTAATTTAAGCACTATCGATCATTCACCTATGTGCAAATATTTTGTAAAAAAAAATATTTAAAAAATAAATAATGCATAATGGTTGATTTGAAAATGATTCCAGAATTAGTCCCTAATATTCTCCCAAGCCGAATATTTGTTCTTAAAGAAACTTCTCTATTGAAACATTATATTGGACCCTTCTCGTGTGTCCATCTGACGGCAGCGATGGTCTTTCATTTGGAAATCTCGGATTTCATATCACATGTATTAGCAATAGACTGGTTACAAGCTCGGATTTCATATTACATGTACTAGCGATTGACTGGTTACAAGCTTGAAAGCTTATGAAAAGTGCTTTGCTTAAAAACAAGGTATAAAATTTTTTTGAATGTCGAGGCTTCGGAATCTTTATTGAATATTATTTCTAATTTTGATATGAACACTACTTTCATACGTCGGAATTTCGCATATATTGATGCATCAATTGGCAGAACAGTAATGATTTTATAACTTGTAATTAGCCTGCATAGAAAAATCATACTTCTCCTTTAAATGGTGTACATACCTGGCATATCAGCCAACGAATCTAACTTTCTCCAAGTACCTTTATATTAGGCCGAACTATTTTCTAGAAGTAAAGAAGTCTATATCTGCATTTCAAATTGTTAGGTATGTAGCAAACATTAGTTCTCAAAGGTATGTATGTATGTATGTATGTATGTATGTATGTATGTATGTATGTATGTATGTATGTATGTATGTGTGTATGTATGCATGTATGTATGTATGTATGTATGTACGTACGTACGTACGTTTGTATGTATGCATGCATGTATGTATGTATGTATGTATGTATGTATGTATGTATTTTTGTGTATGTATGTATGTATGTATGTATGTATGTATGTATGCCACTTTGATTTTGCATAACTACTGCAGCAATGCATTAAATGATGACGTCATCAAAAAGTTCTGAACAATTATACGCGCCCGACTATATAATTTATGTTCTCATTCATGGTTGTAAATACATTTCACAAAGTTGTCTGGTCAATAAGTTGTTCCAATCAACCCTATTGATTTGTCATTGTTTAAAGCTATATGCTTTTACAAGTAAAGATTCAATAGCTGTTACTGATGGTCGAACTCTGCCTGACATGCTTGGTAAATTTCCACTTACAATGGACGATTCATTAGCTGCTGTTGTTTGTCAAACCCTGATTGACACGCTTGGTAAATATATATTTACAAGGGATGATTCAATAGCTGATGTTGCTGGTCAAGCTATTTTTGACATGTATGGTAAACATGTATTGACAAAGGACGATTCAATAACTGATGTTGCTGGTCAACTATTTTTGACATGTATGGTAAATATGTATTGAAAAAGGACGATTCAATAACTGATGTTGATGGTCAAACTATTTTTAACATGTATGGTAAACATGTATTGACAAAGGACGATTCAATAACTGATGTTGCTGGTCAACTATTTTTGACATGTATGGTAAATATGTATTGAAAAAGGACGATTCAATAACTGATGTTGCTGGTCAAACTATTTTTGACATGTATGGTAAATATGTATTGACAAAGGACGATTCAATAACTGATGTTGCTGGTCAACTATTTTTGACATGTATGGTAAATATGTATTGACAAAGGACGATTCAATAACTGATGTCGCTGGTCAAACTATTTTTGACATGTATGGTAAATATGTATTGACAAAGGACGATTCAATAATTGCTGTTGCTGGTCAAACTATTTTTGACATGTATGGTAAATATGTATTGACAAAGGACGATTCAATAATTGCTGTTGCTGGTCAAACTATTTTTGACATGTATGGTAAATATGTATTGACAAAGGACGATTCAATAACTGATGTTGCTGGTCAAACTATTTTTGACATGTATGGTAAATATGTATTGACAAACGACTATTCAATAATTGCTGTTGACAGTCGAAACCTGCTTGACATGCTTGGCAACTTTGCACTGAAAGCGATGCTGTAAAATCCATATTAACCAGGCTAGATGACAAAGCAAACAATATTTATAATTTTAATGCAAAAGAGATGCAGTTCTATGAAAACTCAGAAAAGGTAAATGTATCTTAGAACTTAAGTGGAAACAAGACGATATATATGAGCAAGTTTAGTTCGTCAACAAAAAGCCCAAATAAAAACAAAAACAAAAATACAAAACACTACAGGGAAGACGATCCAGATTTGAAAATCATTTGATAATTTAAAAAAGATATGAGTGTCAGTAATTTAACCTAATGCAGCCTTTAAAAGTATATTAGAGACATGGAAGATTAATTAGACGCCTATTTATATGAGTATATCAGATCCATATGGATGCCTTACTATACCAGTATATTAGACATATATTAACGCCTAACTATACTAGTATATTAGACACATATGGACGCCTAAATATACCAGTATATTAGACACATATGGACACCTAAATATACCAGCATATTAGACACATATGGACGCCTAGTTATACGAGTATATTAGACACATATGGACGCCTTACTATACCAGTATATTAGACACATATGGACGCCTTACTATACCAGTATATTAGACGCATATGGACGCCTAGCTATATGAGATTATTAGACACATGTGGATGCTTGACTATACTAAATTTTATAATATGTGTCGCTTTACATGTGGTAAATTGTTTTTATATAATTGCTTACAAATCGTGGGATAAACGCAGGTCCATAAATATAAATTGTGTAGCATAGTGTGTCAAACTGAATGTGCTGGATGAGATTGGAATAATGGAAACTTTCAAAGAGATGAAACTGGTTTTATTGTTTAAATGGCTGTAAAGATACAGCCACGAAATGGAGAGCTAGGAAAAGACACGCATTTCTTATAATGTAGGGAAAGAGCAAGGCTGTCTTTGCTAATGCAGTATAACTTACACCTATTTAGTAGATTATTAAGTAGGTAGGTGGATGCATGCATGGATGAAGGTTGGTTGAAAAACAATGAGGTTAGGTAAATGGGTGGTGAACTGATAGCTTAATGAATGGATATGTACACGTAGACGAGTTTCTTCAAAAGTACAAAATCTACTTAAAGCAGCGTCGACCTGGATCTGTAGGCACATTTACTTAGGACTGAGTCAACCTAGATCTGTAGGCACATTTACTTAGGACTGGGTCAACCTAGATCTGAAGGAACATCTAGTTAAAGCAGCATCTACCTGGAGCTGTTTGAAATTTACTTAAAACAGTATCGAAATGGATCTGTAGGCACACTTTGCAAAGATGTCTACGGATCTTGAATTTATTGAAGGATCAAGCAGTTTATGATATTTCACTGGATGTCGCGCAGTGATGAATCAAAACGGACTTTTAGACATGAATGACTGTAGTTATAGGAAATAGTATTAATTAAAAATAATAAACTGTAATCCACATAAATCCAAACATCGGCTTGCTCAGTGGCTTGACCAACATTGTTTTCAGAAAACAATGACACGAAATATTCTTAGGGGTGGAAGCATTCTTATACAGTTTAAGACTAGATGTATTCCAAAGAAACCAATAAAAGGAATCGAACTTATAACCATATATACCGTAATAAATTTGGAGTATGCGCATTTGGTTATATGCCCCGTTTTTAGGAATTCTTAGATTTATGTGATTACTTGTCTGATTATTGGAATTCAGTGCAATAGAAATATACCTTTGCCCGAAATAATTGGCCAGTTACTATTAGCAAATGTCACGGAGTAAAGTGTAAGTGAGTTTCCATGATGCCATGGTTCACTAGTAGTGAATTCAGGTCCAAACCGAATGAGTGTCCATGGAAATAACAAAGTCCCTATTAAAATCTATTGGTGTACATTGATGGTATGACTGCAGTGGCAGGAAACCGGTAAATTACACTATGGAACCAATAGGACTCGGCAGATATCGTTTATGTCGCCATGGTGGCAAATGTGATGCATCTGTACTGGCGAAAAGTGCCTGGAAACCATAGTTTGACTGACCTAAGGTGGCGTAGTTAAAATAATTACCAGTGTTAAGGGACAGTTGTATAGTTTCTACGGCGAGAACTGTTGGCGGTACGGAAATGTTAACGAAGATAAACCATGCAGATGTGCGGTTGATAGATATTTGGCAGGTTGTGAGATCTATGGTCTTACATTGATTAGAGTAAAATTTATGTATAGGATGGACATGTCGGGCTTTCTAATTTACAAATGGAGCTGTATGGACGTCTTTGGAAATTTGGGGTAAACTTATGACTTCTAGCGGGAGTCGCGCCAGGGTTTGACACCACTTGGTCAAGTAAAGACCCCTGGCTTGTAACAATACATTTAATAATTTTGAAAGTTTTCCTGTGTTCAGATTTTTTCCTCTTGTACTGACTGTGACGGGTTTCTCCTTTTGCCTCACCTGTGTAAGCATGGTAAGATGGAGGTGTCACTTTTTTCGTGGCAAATACGACAGCATAAACGTCAGCGTTATATATTAAGGTTTTGCAGGTCAGATATAGGAGGGATACATCATCGCATGGATGCAGGTGAGACAGTGGAACTTCTGTGGAACATTTTTTAATGCTCGTTTCATCATTGTTGCACATTTAGCCACAGGCTCCATGGAGTTGCCTGATATTTTGCCCAAATTTTTTCGAAGCCAACATAACAACTCACAATATAAGTGAACAAAACATTTGTGCACATTCGGGATTTAGCAGTTCATTTATCCATCTGAAACCAGTGATTCAAGATTAATGTAATACTAATAAAAAGTAATAATAACCACATAATATATGTCATATGAAGTTTGTAAATGCGTTTTTCTACCTTCTAAAATTGTATTTTCTATAGTACATCATCGGTTTTCTCTATTTCAAATTCCCCCCAAACCCCTGTTCACGTACATATTAACATGTGACTGAGGACGCAAAATAACGTTCTCGACATCTATGATAACTAAATGGAAAAAAAGGTAACTTACCCGGCCTTTCTGAGCAGGTATGGGGAGTTGGAGTCGATGGAAATGGGGCTAAGACGTGGTGACATAGATGACATCGGAAGTGACGTTGTTGAAGAACTACACACACTGCAGTCTACATCACGTGACAAAGCTGGTTGTAGTAAATCCCAATCAATGTTAAGCTCAGACCCCGAGGTACCGTTTTCCTCATCCATACATATATAGTAAGCACAGGTCACGCTTGTTCTGTTACATCGTACTACGCAGCCGCTGTATCACATGCTGATAGAACCTATAACTATCTAAAATATAGTCTCACTTTGAAAAAATACAGCATACGTTATTTTGATGATGAACGCATCAATTCGGTTTGCCAGTGTACAAAGTTGATTGGAGATTCGTGACGGTTGACTATACAGGAGATTAAACACACGAATTCCTTTAATTTAGTATCGTTGCAGGAAATACACCCGACAGCATTCATCTAAATCAATAGCCTGACACGATACGGTTCGATAACAATAAAGTGATATTTCTGAGTGTCTCGTTGGGTCAACGTCATTATTTCATGACCATTTGTTTCTTTTTATTATTCAATGCATCATGACATATTTCGTTGGCTGGCCCCATGAAAAATAAATTACTTAGTTAGGGTAATCATTCCGGTATGGGCAAAGCGAATTAGTTACGGTAATCAGTCAGGTAAGAGCAATGCGTATTAGTTACGGTAATCAGTCGGGTATGAGCAAGGCGTGTTAACTTACGGTAATCAGTCGGGTATGAGCAAGGCGTGTTAATTATGGTAATCAATCGGGTATGAGCAATACATACGAGTTACGGTAATCAGTCGGGTATGCGCAAGGCGTATGAGTTACGGTAATCAGTCGGGTATGAGCAAGGCGGTCATGTATGAGAAAGGCGTATTAATTATGGTAATAAGTCGGATATGAGCAAAGCGTGTTAATTACGGTAATAAGTCGAATATGAGCAAGGCATATTAGTTACGGTAATCAGTCGAATATGAGTAAGGCGTATTAGTTACGGTAATCAGTCGGGTATAAGCAAGGCGTATTAATTACGGTAATTAGTCGAATATGAATAAGGCATATTAGTTATGGTAATCAGTCGAATATGTTTTTAACTATATATTTTAAAGAGAGAAATTTCGAAAACCAATTTACAAGCCTTAAACAAATATCCTGTGACAACTTTGACGATAAATAATGATTCTAAGATAGTAGATATACTGTAAAAATTTATTTGAAGAAAAATAATGCCTTGATTGCTTTTGACTATTTGTATAATAACGGACTTTGTTCCGGGAATAGATAGAGACATAATGTCTATTTTGTACACAAAGAGTTTTAGATCTATTAGAATAAGTCTTACTAGAAAAAGTACATGTATCTCGCATAAAGCATTTCTAAAGGCATGTAAGAACTATTTATTTGTTGATTTATAAAAGTGTAACAAATTTACTTATAAATTTACTCTGCTTCAATCATACACTATATTGCATCTCTGAGAATGTAAATATCATAACAACTTAAAACTTTCAAAAGAAGTCTACATTAATCAATTCGTCTGACTGAGGACCACTTACTTGTAATAATGACATTGTTAAGTTCAACCTCACCATACGATTCTTATGGTAAAATCCTTCCTTGAGACAGATTAACTGGATTGGACAACTTTCCTAGATCCTAAGACAGGAAATAACTGAGGTCCTTGCAACACATACATGAGAACGAATAGGAATACTAAAATCCATCAATCGTTCTGAGCAAACTCTGTGTCAGCAACAGCTGAAGGGAGCGAGCATCTGTGAATGCTATTTGCATGGAATAGTTGAATACTGCCTTATCATCTGAAGCGTTGATCTCACTGAATTACCATGCAAATCATTCCCAGAGTAAAAAACAAATTTCATCAATATATTGGCTTTCTTGCTGGGCACCTGACTCGCTGCTCTTAAATCTGAATTGAATATAAAGACTAGCTGTTGCCTGTGCCATATTCGACAGCTGGATAGTGGCCGAATGCTCTTTTGTAGCCAGTCATTGACCGTCTTTCTTGCTTCTAAAAAATCTGGGATATGGGAGCCAGAGATCGCTATTGTACACAAGAAAAAGACAGCATAAACAATCACTTACGACATTGCAAATAAAGAAGATTTTTGATTGGGATGTTAATTGAATTAATTTAAATAATATGCCGACTAGCAGATTGACTTCTGATCTTCCATCAGCTGCAAATATACAGTAGATTCTTAAACATGTTTAATAATTAATTTTGGATACAGACTAGCAATAGTAAATATGTTTAATAGTTAATTTTGGATACAGACTACCAATAGTCAATATGTGTAATAGTTAATTTTGGATACAGACTACCAATAGTCAATATGTGTAATAGTTAATTTTGGATACAGACTACCGATAGTCAATATGCTTAATAGTTAATTTTGGATACAGACTACCAATAGTCAATATGTGTAATAGTTAATTTTGGATACAGACTACCAATAGTCAGTATGTGTAATAGTTAATTTTGGATACAGGCTACCAATAGTCAATATGTGTAATAGTTAATTTTGGATACAGACTACCAATAGTCAGTATGTTTAATAGTTAATGTTGGATACAGACTACCAGTAGTCAATATGTTTCATAGTTAATTTTGGAAACAGACTACCAATAGTCAATATGTTTCATAGTTAATTTTGGATACAGACTACCAATAGTCAGTATGTTTAATAGTTAATGTTGGATACAGACTACCAGTAGTCAATATGTTTCATAGTTAATTTTGGAAACAGACTACCAATAGTCAGTATGTTTAATAGTTAATGTTGGAAAAAGACTACCAGTAGTCACTATGTTTCATAGTTAATTTTGGATACAGACTACCAATAGTCAATATGTTTCATAGTTAATTTTGGATACAGACTACCAGTAGTCAATATGTTTGATAGTTAATTTTGGATACATCAGTCAATATATTTAATAGTTAATTTTGGATACAGACTATCAGTAGTCAATATGTTTAATAGTTAATTTTGGATACATACTACCAATAGTCAGTATGTGTAAGTACTGGATATTTCGCTAGAGTTAAATGACAGTGAAGTTGTGATTTAATAGAGCTTGGATTAAAGTGCAAAAACTTAACAATTAGCGCCGATTGAGTCAAACGTAATTTCACCTTATTAATTAGTTTGTATCCTCTTTTGTTGATTTTTTAATTCCACTATGCATATAGAAATGCGTGATAGCCAAGAAATCCCTTATTCCACAACCTCGTTATAAAGCCATTTTATTGCTGCAGACTGTAAACTATTTGATATAAGCTTAGATAACAATATTGTGAACAGTGTAATACCATGTTCCCCAATATGTATACAATACTGTCAGGCATTTCTGCGCACGTAAGGTTTCCGTCACCAATATTGAAACAAAACGCATACCGAATTCGACCAGTTGACGAAAATAAAATACTGCAATGTTTACCATTTGAAAAGAGGCAAATGTCACCAGAATATTCTGTTAAAAATAATATTAATTTTGGGCGCACGGGATAACGCCCCCCCCCCCCTCGGTGTTTTCCCCCGTGTTTTCATGACTCGCGAGATGTCGGCCTATTCTGAGCACAGCTTTGAAAAGATGTAATGATTATCCATCAGGCTAGAGAAATAAATAAAAACATTATCTTGGATTGTTTCTGTCAGCAGTTCAGTCGAGTATTTAAATCAGGTTTATAGCTAGTTCTTACGAAATTCAACGTGACATGCCAATATATGGCAAGAGATATTAAGCAAACTAAACCGATCATGTAAAAAAATTAATAAAGTTCAACTTTTTAGAAAAAATCAGTTATTGTGTTGAAGAGAAACAACAATGAATAGGATGTAATGTGTTAAAAACGTCTTGTTTATGGGGGAATATTACTACAGAATTCAGAAACGGACTTGACACCGGTAAATTTTTTGAGAATCCCATTCTAGCGGCAAGTTGACATGTTGGGTAGCAGACGATTCTGTGCGTGTAGGACAACGTTTTGCAAAATTGGAAACTTGGCTTAAGATGCAGAATTTATTTTAAGGTATACATTTCATCTTTTAAATAATGTATTTATTTGAATGATTCTCAAAGATACTTAGTAAATAGGATTTTCTGAGTTACAAGTTCAAGAAGGTCTTGGAGTGGGTCTTCATGTTGACATTTAGAAATCACATTTTCATATGCATTTCGAGTCGAATTGTGGGATATTTGTGTATACTTTATGAATATCACTTTTCTTAATTAAAGTACGGTCGTTCCTTCTTGATACCAAATTGATTTTTTACCCAAAATAGCACGTGGTCCAGTGTTTACAGAAATGACGTATCGTTGCGCAGAATTAGCCGACGCGCACAAATGGCCGACATGGTGGTATATAGCGCATTAAGTGAATTATGCATATGACCCATCTAATGAATATTAGTGTGTGTTGATTCTTCTTGTACGAGTTATTCCCCTTCATTCACACTTGTATATACCAAGCCTTATGAACATTATGCAAGCAAGAAACCGCTTTTGGCAAATTATTTAAAATTAAACTTGTAATATATTTTATTATTTCTTGCATAACAATTATTAATGCAGGATCTCGCTACTTTTTTATTTATTTAAGGCACACGTGAAAAGTAAAGTTTGGTATAATCCTTGTACGCTACAATAGAAATGTTGACCCAACATGCATGCAGCAAATACAAAAGGAGATATATATAGGTAATTGTTTTACAACACCTTCGCATAAAAGTGACTATTTTTACAACAAAGATAAAAATCGAAAAATTCAAACAACGTATTACACAAAAAGTTAGGAAGATAAAAAAAGCTTCCAAATAAACGTAATCATTAAGTACAAATTGCAATATCACACCCAAAGGAAAGTTCAGAGATAAAGGTAACGTAAGTAAAACCTTCAAATATCGAACCGCTTTCCCTTAAAAAAGTCCATTTTTGTGTTGAACGTGCTGGTGTAATTTCTTAAAGCTGCTTTCTGTAATATGTCCTTTATCGAACCGCTTTCCCTTAAAAAAGTCCATTTTTGTGTTGAACGTGCTGGTGTAATTTCTTAAAGCTGCTTTCTGTAATATATCCTTTATCGAACCGCTTTCCCTTAAAAAAGTCCATTTTTGTGTTGAACGTGCTGGTGTAATTTCTTAAAGCTGCTTTCTGTAATATGTCCTTTCTTCGTACAATAAGTGCACGTAAGAAGAAATACGGATTTCTGATCAGTATCATCAGAAGTTTGATCATTAAAAGTGGTGCCATATTGAGATTTGGCGTGCTGGTGTGAGACTGCGAAGATTTCTAAGCCAGCAACAGCTGCTGGCAAGAAAATTAATTGGAAAATGAAACTTTGAGAGTCAAGTAATAACCGTCAGCTGTATGAACAATTTCCACCTTTTGCTCATCAAGGTGTGTGTGTGTGTGTGTGTGTGTGTGTGTGATTTGGATTTTTTAACGTAGCTTTAACAATTTTTGAGTCATATCGCAGTGTGACAGTTGATAGTGATGTTTAGCACTTGGGCATTATGCCACATACATGTATCAGTCCTAACACTAACCTCATAATGCTGAGCACCAAGCGAGGCAGCTGCTAGTATCATTTTTGTAAGTCTTTGGTATGAGTCGGCCGGGGATCAAACCCACGGCCTCCCGCATCAGAGGGGGACGCTCTCACCACTAGGCCACCGGAGCGGTGCTCATTTAGGTAAGTCTTGACGTCACTATGAACGCAATTCTGGAACTCTTTAATTAATATGAACTTTCTGAGGTTATTATAATCTTGATCAACCTTTTGACTGAGCACTAACCATCTAATATATTTTTTTCCATACTTCCTAGACCTTTGTCTGTATGCCTCAGGTATCAACTCACAACTCTTCAAGAGATATTCTCTTATCACATCATAATCAACACTTTGTCGTGCCGACAGTGAAGAGTAGACTTCACGAGCTTTGCTAATAAGCATGCCTTGTAATAATAAAATCCAAAGATTTCTTGGCCATTTCAAATTTTCAGCACTTGTCTCCAATCGCGGGGCACTAACCGAACACTTTTGCTAATATAAAAGCCTGTACTTGTGCGTAAAAAGGGGAGCGGATTCCCCCTACCAGTTCTAATTCTTTATCAATATTGCATTTACTTTTCTTCTCTCAGTATTTGCAGTTGTTTTCCCTCTCCTCTCTCTCTCTTTCTCTCTCTCTCTCTCTCTCTCTCTCTCTTTGTGTGTGTGTGTGTGTGTGCATTTGTATTTCCTTTTTTTTCTTGCTATCTCTGCCTGTAATTTTCAATTGTCTGAATTTGTATTCTTTCTTCTTTATTTTGTCTATGTCTCTCTTTCCTCTCTCCGCAATTGTATTTCCCTATCCTTTCCCTGT
Source organism: Sinohyriopsis cumingii (assembly GCA_028554795.2). NCBI lineage: Eukaryota > Metazoa > Mollusca > Bivalvia > Unionida > Unionidae > Sinohyriopsis > Sinohyriopsis cumingii. The sequence continues at coordinate 5,823,488 of CM068826.1, read as the reverse complement.
CTCTGTGTTTCTATATATCTCTGTCTCTGTCTCTCCGTCTCTTTGTCTGTCTGTATATATGTCTGTCTATCTGTATGATTGTCTCTAAGTTTGCATCTTTCCCTTCTAATGGCGAATCTTTCACAGCTCCTTTCCATCTTGTGGTTTTAACCGTTTCACTAAATTTTATTTTAGACTTCTGTAATGTACTACGCATTTGCATTAATTTAGTATCCAAAGCAATTGTTGTACCGTTTGGCTGGTTGCATTTTCTTCCCAGTGAATTGCTTCTACAATTATGATAAATCATTTTTCATTTGGATTTCTCTGTTGCGAGTGGGTAACCTTCAAGGTAATTATCGATCTTTCTAAAATTTACTAACGAACTCCAAAATTATAGTCGTATTATTGTCATCGGGGATATCGATTACATTTTTTCTCTATTCATTTGGTTTACCCATTTGTTTCTGATCTGAAATCTTTCATCGGCATGTGTGGAAACATTACCTAACAGTGATTATACACGATATATGGTTATGGTTTTAACTCGCTATTATTAGGATCATCTTTAATTTGCATATATTTATCATCAGCGAAGATTTTTCGTTTTGGGCTTTATCTTATCTCTTTGTAATCACGCTTATATGTTCTTTTGTTGTATGACTAGATCATCGGGAATATATTGTAATCAGCTACCAATTGAAGGTCTGGGGCATCATGCCGCAGAAATGTAGTATGTATGTACCAACCAGTCACATTATCCTGACACCAGGCCGACCAGTCCTAACACAAAACCTCTTAATGCTGAGCACTAAACGAGGCAGCTGCAAGTAGCATTTTCAAATTTTACTATTAGTATTATATAATATATTATTATAGATACAAATTAGCTGTCTGTCTGTCTCTCTCTCTCTCTCTCTCTCTCTCTCTATATATATATATATATATATATATATAAGAGTGTGTGTGTGTGTGTGTGTGTGTGTGTGTGTAAGACGTTAGTCACGTAGGGTCAATTCCTACAATAATTGTCGACAATGGTAAATCACATTAGAAATTAAATATACATAACATATGTAATATGTTTGTTTTTTTACTAAAGAAAATGCATCAATCGGGTAAGCCCCAAACCCCTACTCTCAATTATGGGCATAGGTCAATCGCATAATACAAATTAAATGTACACGACATATAATCGTAGACAAAAGTCAACACACAATGCAAATTAAACATTGCTATGAGCACAGTCATTTCCTCTATAAAGGTTTAGGCAGTGTCCTTTCAGAAATAATTTGATATATGTACATGTAAAATCCTAAAAGTACGTGAATCGCAGTATTTTTCTTCTATTTCAGGTTTTCTGTTATCTTGTAGTGATTGAAACACTTCGCGTATATTAATTGTCTGTCCTTGTGTTTGTTGATTTGGCTAGTTCGGTACATGTCCTATATATACAATTAATGTCTCGTTAATGAAATTTATTTCTCTATCCAAGATGATCAGAGCTTATCTTTCTTCTGCTAATCGTGTTATGTATATCTATATTGTGTGTTTACCTTCTTCCTTGATTGAAAATTGTAATGATTATTTGTAAACAACATATTGCTTAGCTTTTTTTTATTCATGATGCTGGATTATATTTTAAGATAATAAGCATTTATAATCAACATTTTTACATGGATTTGGGTTTAGGACATTCGTTGTTCCCTTGTAAAAACTATGGTTTACCTGATATGGTAAGGTTGATTCGCTGAAATTTAATTAAACACATCCAACCTTACTTATAGTTTGGGGTAAGTTTCCATTAAGATGATGGATTGTTTTAGAAACGGTTGTTGCTATATAGGTCCGTTAGGGATGTATATAAGCTTCTTTGCATCAAATTAGTCATTACTATTTTAACATCTGTCTTGTGGATTCAGTTTTTTTTATTTGTGTAAAGTTATAATTTGAGATGATTTATTTATTTAACTATCGATTGTAACTTCAAAGTGCTTATTGACTTTTGGACTAAATCACCATTTTCGGATTCTTATAAATCATTCAAGCACATCCTGGATTATATCCTTGAGATATATCAATACTGTTAGCGCATCAAACAAGTCGAGGCAAGTGGTACATCAAGAACAATCATTAATGGAATTCATTCAGACCACTCTATATTTTGGGATTTTCAGGGTTATTTGAGATTTAATTCCAAATACTGCAAGCTCCTATTAAATTTTCATTTTGTATTCTAGGGAAATATATTATTTTTGTTTTAGTTTACTAAACTTGTTTTTTTTTTATTTTTATGTTACTTAGTTTAAGACTATACGTCATAGGAAATCGATTGAAAGTATTTGGGTTCAAAGATTTCACAAATATATTAGTGAACATTTTGTTCATATGCTCATGATATAATTCTTTGAACAGAAATTTTCGTTTTCCATCATTGTTCACTCTTGATATTTATATAGTGAAAATTTCTTCAATTCATGCACGTCAAAAAAATCTGAACATGTTTTTGATCCTTGTACATCCTAGATGTTTAACATGGCAAAATCGTTGTACATCCTTGATGTTTAACATGGCAAAATCGTTGTACATCCTTGATGTTTAACATGATGGCAAAATCATTGTACATCCTTGATGTTTAACATGGCAAAATCGTTGTATATCCTTGATGTTTAACATGATGGCAAAATCGTTGTATATCCTTGATGTTTAACATAGCAAAATCGTTGTATATCCTTGATGTTTAACATGATGGCAAAATCGTTGTACATCCTTGATGTTTAACATGATGGCAAAATCGTTGTACATCCTTGATGTTTAACATGGCACAAACATCATCAGTATATTTACGACAGAAACATTAGTCAAACCGTTAGAGCTATTTGAAGAATTATTAACTTTAACCAAATAAGTTCTAAATATGCTTCTTGTCATTATGTTTTTCCAACATTCGTCTACTGTGGACTTGCTAATGTTATGGCTATGTTCTCCAAAATTGTCCTCTTGCGAACTTTTAAATGGTCTTTCTTTGGTCATTTTCTTGAAATGTGCTGTTACATTTTCTCTCCCATATTCGTTGTGCCATTCAAAATTCTCGCTGTTGCACATTTTCTACATCACTTGCAAACACCATCTGCTTTTTGCAGTTTATCAGAATATTTTATTTCATTACACGCTGTGTAACAATTATGTATCGTTAGTGGTCTTTTATTATTATTATTATTATTATTATTATTATTATTATTGTTGTTGTTGTTGTTGTTGTTTAACAAAAACTTATTAAAATATTTTGTGGCAATAATAATTTTCGAAAATGTTTCGTAACATTAGCTTTCTCTTATTGGGTAAACAAATTCCCACTAATGTGCAAAGCTATCTGATCAAGTTAGTACCATTTAGCAACATTAGGTCTAATTAGTGTATCATTCTTTGTTCATTTATGTAATAAATAGTATGTCATGATGTGTACATTTATGTAATAGATAGTGAATCATTCTCTGTACATTTATGTAATAAATAGTGTATCATTATGTGTACATTTATGTAATAAATAGTTAATCATTATGTGTACAGTTATGTAATAAATAGTGTATCATTATGTGTACATTTATGTAATAAATAGTCTTTATTTGTGACATTTAGTACAGTCTTAGGTATGTTAAGTGTCTTTGTGTTTGTGTGCGTGCGTGCGTGTGTGCGTGCGTGCGTGTGTGATTTGGATTTTTAACGTAGCTTTAACATTTTTTCTGTCATATAGGTACAATGTCTGCTGTGTGACTGTAAATAGTAATGTCTGACACTGGGGCATCATGCTGCAGACATGTAGCATCACTTCCCACCCAGTCACATTATCCTGACACTAGACAAACCAGTCCCAACACTTACCTCACAATGCTGAGCGCCAAGCAAGGCATCTGCTAGTTATATTTTTATTAGTATTTATATAACTCGGCCGGGGTTCGATTCCGCGACCTTCGAGGCAGACACTCTAACCACTTAGGAAACTGGAGAGGCCAGGTAGTTTCAGATACGAGGTAATAAAAAAAAAGACAAGAAACGTTTTTTTTTCAGTTTTACGATGAGTGTCATTAAAAATCGGACCATGTAATGAATATATGATGATCTAGCATAATTCTACTTTGCCGTTGCAGTGCAACATTTGTGCCCCGCAATGAACTGGAAAATTTCACTCCATCGAAATAGAACAAAAATGAAAATCAGAAACAGTCGACGTTTCTTCTAAAATATCTTTATCTATTTGTATATAATCCAGAGTGTGCATATAACCAATAAACCTAAGCTTTTTAATTAATCTAACAGACTCATTAATACCACGAAATAGTCAATGCTTAAATTTTTACTCTCGTCTGTCTGTTTGTCTGTTCAAACAACAGTCCTCACCAGGATTTCATAGTACATAGCAAACAGAATGATTGATATTAACAATGTTTCAAATTAAATGTCTGAGTAAATAATTTTTGTTTTATTAAGTAATGAAGATGCAGGAAAATAAAATGTCACCTTCCTTTTATAAAAATTGATATCTTTCTCTTTGAACCAGTGAATAGTCAATGCCTCTTCCAACCGTTTCCACTGACAGGGCGTGGCCCTGGCCTGTGCTAGACTATAAAATGACAAAAACAAAAAGGACTTCTGAAGGAATATAAATATCTGGAAAAATCAATAAAACTGTGGAATATGAGTAACCAAATATTTCCATTTTCGAACTGAATTACCATCTTCTCCTCAAAGAATCGCAGTCTAGTAGCCTAATGAAGATCCAGTTTATTATTCTTCCAGCTGCATTCCCCTGGAGATAGCACTCGGTCAATGCATTTTAATGAAAATGTTCATACACATAGGGCACAGAAGGTTTCGGTGAAGAAGAAATATATCCTAGCATTTGAAAGTAAGATGTACATAATGCTGCAATTAAATAAAAAAGTTGAACAATTAAAAGAACATGGATATTCAAACAGATACACCGAAGAAAGTATTAAATCAATAATCAACAGGCTTTACACTGATCAAAAACCAGCGTACAGTAAAAAGTCACTGCATTAATAATAAGCCACTGGTGATAAGTAGTGAATTGGGGCACCGTAGCGATAAGGGGACTTCTGTGTTAAATTTGGTCGTTTGCACTACAGCGACAAGGGGACTTCTATGTTAAATTTGGTCGTTTGCACTACAGCGACAAGGGGAATTTAACATGGGAAATATAACATGGGTGTAATCAAAGAAAAGATGGACGCCAAAATGAATGTGACTAAAAGTAACGCTGAAATTACGAAATTGTCCCAGAATTTAACGGAGACTAAACATATCCCGTAACATTCCGACACTATGGAGACAAAAGGTATTTTAAGAGGGATAGGACAGTCTAGGGACAAGGGAAATTGAACACAGCAACAATGTATTGGGACTGTCAAGGGAAAATGGGAAGTAAACATATACATATATAGACATAACAGAGGGGCGAAAATAACCCATTATATACAATCAACACAGAGGGGAGAAAATAACCAATTATCTATTATCAACACAGAGGGGAGGAAATAACACAGCATCTACTATCAACACAAAAGATAGAAAATAACACAGTATCTACTATCAACACAGAGGTGAGAAAATAACCCATTATATTTTATCAACACAGAGGGAAGTAAACCCAGTATCTACTATCAACACATACTTGCGAAGGAGTTAGTGTTTAAAGTCACACTACTCCACATTCACAAATATTCTTTAGTGCAGGAACAAGGTTCTTTTGTTAAGGAAAAACTAAACAAACACACACACAAACACAAACGAACACGTGCACACATACACATATACACACAAACGGAAGAGCACGCACACATACACACAAATACACACGCATTATTTTTTTGTGCAGGGACAAGTTTGTCGTTGTTATGGAAAAACCTAATTTGGCAATAGATTACTATATCTTTTCCAGATTGTTTGGTAAGCCCTGGCAAGGGCTGTTTTGATGGGTTGTTTTGGTAATCTCCCAACGTCTGAGTTTGTGCCCACACCTGGCTCCAGGTGTTCTCACGGGATACGGCTTGCATCTTCGGAAGAAGAAAGAGAATTCTTTCGTGTCTACTCAACAGTCGACAAAGCCTCTGTCTGTCTCCTGTGCCTGCTGTTGTTGCTGATTATGTTGCTCTCTCTGCTGCTGCTTCAGAAGTCTATGCTTCTCGGTCCACTTTTCTTGCTCCTTCTTGATTTCGTCTTTGAAGACCTCTTCTGTCAGGTCTTGGGCCAGTTTTAACGTCCTGACATTCTCCGAGTCTTCAAGCTTGGGTATCAGGTTTTGCCTGACACAATGCAAATGGATGTTGGCTTCGTTCAGCTTTGCTAGTCTGGAAGACAACTTCATAGGTTTGCGCATTAGCAAAGGATGGCCAGACTGGAGACCGCCGCGCTTTATATTGTTCAAAGGCGGACGCAATAGATAACATCCCTATGAGTTTTAGGTAGGAATGCTATAGCTGATCTCATGGTGAGGGATAGAGAGAAGTGAAAGAGCAGAGATAGTGCTAACAACTTTTTAAAACAAACTTCCAACACTCGTTTTTTTTTCTCGAAAATACAATATTGTATTCAACCAATAATTAACAAACACATAACATAACAATCCAATCAATATCAAATCATACATTTTTGACAAGATTGACAATGTTGTGAAGTGAAGTTAGACTTCCACTGATCGAGGTCATCGGGCCATTTATGTACATTACGTTTCTTAGCTAAAGACAAGAGATTTCCATAAGTCACAAAACCATCGATCTACGTTTTCATCGTTTGACAACAAGCACGATCAAAATAAGTCACTAAATGTTCTAAGGGCTGTCCAAGACTATGTTGATGAAGACAATACACACAATATTGTCCACACACCATGGAATCTGTGCCTTGTAATTTCACATTATTGAATCGTGTCGTCTGTGCATTTCTTCTCTTAAAGTCGATGGTATCGTCTTCCAAAGGCGGTACTCCATACAAATTAAAATACTCCACACAATCGTCTTTGGGGAAGTAAACGGCTACCTAGTGTTTTCCTGGAAGACGAATGCCGTCCGTGTCTATGACATAAGCTTGATGGTATTTTGGTTTGCGACGAGGAGGTTCATCTTTAGCGCAACGACAGGATTCCAAGAAGCGGTGTATGAACTGTTTTTCGAAAGGTTATAAAGTTCCCAGGTATATAATTTTGTTTTGTTTCTTTTTTCACAGGTAATGATAAGTCATCAATTCAATCCTGACTTTGTGCTTGAAAATCTCTATCAAGTAAACGTCTCTTCGCTTTGTCTCCGTACTCTTTGCCAATAGAGATTCGATGCGATGAATCCCTAGAGCAGTCAATCGAGGGGAGGAAAGGTCACGCAAGTCTTTATGTCACTGATGTAATACTGCTTCTTCTGAGATGAGACCCAAAACGTCATCCACAGACACGTCCAATTTTTCTTCTTGCTGAATTTGACTTGGATGATCGTTTTGACATCCATAGCAATGTTTCTTGGTCAACTCTGTAATGGTTTTCGCCAGGCGTTTGTTAAAGCAGGAGACTAAATAATGTTCTTGTGCTAGCTATCTGGAAATTACCATCACCTCTTTGTCCTTATCTTTATTGGTGGGTGGTTCTGCTTCCACGATAGTATCCCATTTATCCTTCATAAGAGGGATAAGAGTTATATATGGTTTATGTTAGCCTAAAATGACTTATCTACGTTCATCGTGTGGGGTAGAGCTTTTGCAAACTGAAGTTCCACACGCAGTTCACCGGACTGTATAGGGTGGAAATGTCCCTCGTCACTGCCTTGGTCTGGAGTGAAATCAAAAGCACACAAAGCGTAACCTCCTGCATAATCGTCGTACGAAATACCGTGGCTAGTGTTGGTCCAAAACTGATCTTCCATCTTGGATCGGAATCCAGAGGCAACAGTGAAGGTTTTCACTTCCACACGACGTATCGGATACTTCGCAGTCATTCTGCTCAAAGTGTGGCTAACGTCGGTTCCCACTTTAGATAACACTTCTACGCATCGCAAGTAGAGTCTGGCTTCTTTGATTATGGTTTTGTACTCGTTGGCATGAGTTATCAAATGGAAAACGTTACTGCTACGATTCAGTTTCAGACAGATATCCACTCCGTTCAGCAAGTACCTTTCTAGCAACCACATTTCCAAATGCAAACGATCCATCAGTTCTGAATTTCATTCTTGAAGGATTTTCTTTCGACGGTCGTTAAAGCCCACATTGTGTCAGGTTGCCATACGATGTAAGCATCTAGATGAGCGTTCTTAGCCCATTTGCCGTTTGTCAAGAGATGTTCCAGGTACGCTCTGTAAGGGTAAATATCCATGCTGCTGCTGAAGTGTTTGTCACTCATGTACAAATCCACTTCTCTGAACAAGGAATACATGAAATTGTTGCTGGCATCGGCTCCCGGAGCATTGTCATCAAAAACTTTGTCTTTCAATTAGAAGTAACTGTTATTCAGATAGACGCAATCTTTGGGCTGTCCTTAGATTTCAAATTCGATGGGGTCTGAGGTTGTGAAAGAGGAGATTCTACCTATTATGGTTCTTTCATCGTCATCATAGTGGGTGGCATACCAAATAAATTCAGTTCCGACTTGGAACACTCGCAAGACTCAAAGTGCATCATTTTTTCTCTCTGTGATTTGATTATCAGAAACGTCTAATTCTCGGAAGGTTCTTCTTTTCTTGGTCTTTCTAGCTCTGGGTACGTGAAGTCTTCTGGAGGGGTGTCTTCGTCTTCTCTTTATGCCTTGTCTTTCATATGGTGTCAGAGAAGCATAAATGCCAGGCTCGGCAGTGTCCAGGGCACGTAAAGGAGTTTCTTGTCTGCTCAAAATATCTTTGCTAATTTGAAGCAAGACATTTCTGCCTGCTCTCAAGAAGGCTTCTTTGGGGTTTTGTCTGTCGATGATGACATGTCGAAGCAGTTCCTTGCCCTGCGTAAAAGCGGTATCTTTCAAGGCTTGCAATCCTCGTGTCACTATCGGTTTCAAAACAGGGGCCACCGAACGAAACGCCGATTTCATCATATCTCCTCACTGTCGATACATGACCTACAAGTCGTTAGAGAATCGTTTTCGTTAATGGAGTTTCACTGTGACTTTCCATTTGTTGAATGGAATATTTTTCCCCAGATCTCCTTTAATAGCAATGTTGACACGGTCGAAATACAACTTACTGACGGGTAAATATTGAGGATGTACAAATTCCCAGTGAATGTGATAGGTGTTTTCCACCTTCCTTGTCCATTGCAGTGGCATAATCCACTTCGAAAGGAATAACTCGCAGTAACGGTGCGGATTTATGTCCCACCACGTTATACTACACCACATTAGAGTTGTTGTTTGGTTCAGTCAGATTGTTGAATAGTTTTCCAGGCTCTTTTCCATTCTACCGTGTCGTTCCTATCGGCATACTCTTGTCCATCCACGATGGCTTGTGCTAAACGCATCTTGTCTTGAGTGTTGTTACTTCGGAGGAGACTGTGTTTGGTTCTGCGAAGGTCGTCCACCAATAACACCTTTTTGAGTCCAGTCCCTTTGCGAAGAGAAACTTGGGCTATGTACAGTGTCGCTTTTCCATTGGTGATGTGAAACTTCTAGTTGGACTACTTTACGTGTTGAATCTTGTCGATGACTTTGGAAGGTGTCAACTCTGATGGCTTGCTAAACTCGATCAAAACTGGGGACTTCAGACTGTCGTGATAAATGGAAAGTCTCAAGGGATCGTCTTCTTTGGATCGACTTTGCCGTTTCAATGTGGTTAACAAAGCATCCCACACATCGGTTGATGAACCCCTCTGCTTTCTTCATCGGTACGTCGGGTTTGAAATCATTAAACATCACCGTGTACGTGTAGGCTGTGGTTCTAAATTTTCTAGAGGAGCGTTTGTTCGTCTATCGAATGTGCCTGAAATGTCGACAAAGTTGTTCACGTGCAAATGAAGAGTTGTAAAAAAAAAAGACATTTTGTGGAAAGCTGTATCAAAAGGCTATCATGGCATACATTAAAAAGCAAGTCTAACACAGGATGCATGGCATACATTAACAAGCAAGTCTAACACAGGATGCATGGCATACATTAACAAGCAAGTCTAACACAGGATGCATGGCATACATTAACAAGCAAGTCTAACACAGGATGCATGGCATACATTAACAAGCAAGTCTAACACATGATGCATGGCATACATTAACAAGCAAGTCTAAAACAGGATGGATGGCATACATTAACAAGCATGTCTAAAACAGGATGTATGGCATACATTAACAAGCAAGTCTAAAACAGGATGGATGGCATACATTAACAAGCAAGTCTAAAACAGGATGCATGGCATACATTAACAAGCAAGTCTAACACAGAATGCATGGCATACATTAACAAGCAAGTCTAACACAGGATGCATGACATACATTAACAAGCAAGTCTAAAACAGGATGGAGAGCCGAAATGTTCAGCTACATGTACCACGGACTGATATCACTGGCCCTGTCGTCCAGCTAGGATTAAAAGTCCATCGGAATGCTTTCTCAACTGAAATAAACTTTTCCAAAACGCTTTTAACTTCACCCTTGTAAATTAGCATAGCTCCGTATGTCAGTCAACCCATAGCATGTGACATTACCTTTGGAATGCCGACCAATACTATCACACCCTGGAATCTTTTCGGATATTCATGCCTAATGTCTTCCAAAATACCGACTGCCGCTATATATCATGTACACATTCAAATCATCCTAATGTAAAAACTTGTCAGTATATGTTAGCAACATTAATTCTAATTTAAACGAGATAAATGTAGACCTATAATGCTGTGATTTATTATAATGTGTTATGCTATTGTGTGTGCATTATTATCGGTGAGCTAGTTATAGATTAATGACACTACCTTCTCATCTCAATGATTGTAAACTGAACTCATCAAAGCATGTATTGCAATTCAATTCAGTTAAGTAGTTTATTCTCGTAAGCATGTACCTGGACAGATGATAGTATCAATGTTGCTTGGTTACCAATGCTATAACTCAGAATCGAAATTAAAAACGGCAATCAGTTAAAGCTGGAAAGGAGACCATGGACAAATATTAAAAGAATTTCGATAACAAATTAGTGTAAAATAATGATCTGCCTTTTATTTTAAACGTTTCAGAAACAAACTGAGTACCTGAACACGTTTTCTTCTTACTATAAATTAACAGGATAACTGGGTGGCCGAGTGATCGAACGTCCTCGTCTTTACCGATCAGTGCCATCTCACCTCTGTCAGAGTTGGTTCGAGGCTAATGTTTATGTGGGAGAAAGCATGTCATTGACTTCCCATGGAATAGTGGTTTTTATTGGATTTTCCAAGAGTTATTCCTCCACCAGTTATACTGGCTGGCATGTATGGACTATCATGCGCTGACAAATGGCGTTAACCTAGAAGTTTCCAATCAATGGCACTTTTAGGGCCTACTTGAATGAGGTTTGTTCCAGCAGAACTTTTAAATTAAGTTTGCATTGAACATCCTCAGTATCATGCTGACAATAGATATCGCAGTGTGCCAATGGATTCATTAATACGATGATTTAACATGGTATTCCCTGCACAAAGGGCAAGAAATCATACGACATATTTTGAAAACAAATAATAACAAAATGTTCGGGATGTAATGACAAGTATTTAAATAACAATATTGATGATGATGATGATGATGATGATGATGATGATGATGACGACGACGACGACGATGATGACCATGATGATGATGATAATGATGACGACAACTATGCTGATGATGATGACGATGACGAAGACGATGATGATGATGGTGGTGGTGGTGGTGGTGATGATTGGATATTTTCCGGCACAGGAAAAACGTTATCATAATCATTGCTTTTAGCTTTAGTTAAATCGTGTTACGTAAGAATCCATTCACCTCTATTTTTCTTTTTTGTTTCTAGTGTCGTTGTCGGAGTAGGGAATTATTTTTATTTCAGTTTCACTTGTACAGTGTCATTCTTACACACTCACGATGAGACCATTTAGGATCGGCGTTTGGTCACCGTGGAATTTTTAACAGAATTTCTCAGTGAGACCGTTCTACCCTGGTGATTTCTTCTTTGTAAGTGAAGCAATAATTTTTTTAAATATTTCTTCATCGGATCATCACATATGTTCTTATGTTCTATTGATATCATCTCACATTCGACTTCATTTGGGTAGTTGTCGATTGTGTCAGGATCAATATTTACTGTTGTATATAGATTATTTTTAAATAAAATAAGTAGATAATATTTAGGATATCGGATTTTTCTGTATATGTTACATTTCCAGCTCTAATTTTTTCTAATATTTCCCCCTTCTTTCCTTAATTCTTCCCGTTTGTATAAGCTATATATATATATATATATATATATATATATATATATATATATATATATATATATAGTAGTAAATTTCCCTGCCCTGAGTATTTTCCTTTGAGTTTCTTCTTCTTTGATTTCTTTTATTTTTTGCGGAATTATTTTCCTATCTTCCTCATTTGTTGTTATACCTAAAGTTATTTTTAGTTGTTTTTTTTATCTTTCTTTAGTTTTTCTGCCCTTGTATTGGAATACTGAATTGCTCTCTATTTTATTATGTCTTTTAAAATATCCCATTGTTTTATTATGTCCACAGTTCCATCATTTTTAAAAACTTTAATTACATTTTTTATTATATCCACAAATTTTGCATCGTTTGAAATTTTGTTGTTTAATGTCCACTGTCCCGGACCCAACTTACACCTATTCCTAATTTTTAATTCAATAAAAACCATTTTGTGATCAAATAATTTAAAATCAGATATTTTAACGTTTTTATAGATCAGTGGATTGAAAATGATTTCGTAAAATCTATCTATCCTGCTTTCCTGTCCCTGTTTGTATTCATGTGCGTGTTCGCGTCGAACTAGATTTAATTTCCTATACATAACTGTGTTTGTTAAATAAGTTTAATATATCAGATTTAAAAAGTTTATCCTTCACTATTAAGTCAGTTGTCCTATCAATTTCGTCACCTACCCAGTTACAACCCCCCGCCAATAAAATTTACCATTTAAAAATTTAACAAATAGTTGAATAAGTTTTCAATAAAAGCTTGTTTTTTTTACTTCTGTTAGCTGGAAAGTATACGTTTATTATATGCCAGTGATATATCTTAATATGTAATAAGCATCCCTTAAAAACTTTTCCTACATCCATTAATTCCCATCTTAAGTCCCGTTTATTTTTTTATTATTATGGCCACCCCTCCTCTAGTGTCTTCATTAAAGTAATCACTACAAATAACTACTGAATTTAGTTTGTCTTCCAAAAGGTATTTTAATTACGTTGTAATACCATTATGAGTTTCCTGTAGCAAAATCACATGAAAGTTCGTTTCTTCGGTTAGTTTGTCTACTTTTTCATTGTCTTTCCCATTGCTATTGATTGTCGCAATTTGGAAGTTTGTTCCCTCCATTTTTGCTACACATTACCAGGTGCCGCATCACTTAATAATTTTTTCCTATTCAAAATTGTGTTAGAATATATATATATATATATATATATATATATATATATATATATATATATATATATATATATATATATATATATATATACTATCCCCCACCCCCTTCTACACACCCCTCTGTGTTTGGGTTTGTGGGAACACGTACCAATATTGAAACCTTACTCCTGTAAGTGTTGGCAGATGAGTCTTGCTAGACCAATCAATAAAAACACACACCTCCTCAGTAATAATCTTGACAAATAAAAAAAATATATCCTCTACTCCTGATAATACTTTAAAAAAAAGAAAAATATCATCCAGTCCGGAAAATACTTTTAAAAAGTCAACCACTCCCGATAATATTTAAAAACTATATAAAAATATCATCCACTCCCGATAATAGATAATATTTGTAAAAAAATAATAAAATCACGGGTCCGGAAGATACTATTTGCTGTTGCAATCTAACTTCTGAAATAAATGATAGAATTGTGGTACTGAAATTCAGGACACAAACTAATTGAAATTCTTTGTAAACATAAATAATATACTATATTGTTATAAACTTACTTGTCTACATGGAACTGATATAAATATTTCATGAATTTAACATAAAAGCAGCAATCTCAGTATTACAAAATAAACGTGGGAAGAAATTGAACGGGACAAAAAGAATTAAACAAGCTGAATTACAATACTAGTTCATTAAACGAAAAGCCTGCACATTTAGCAATCAATAGAAAAAATATTGTTTCTACAGAACGATCAAGAATACATATGCGGTTGATCAGAGGCGAGTAGACATCGTTGACATGCAAAGGTGTGCAGATACAAAGATGATTACAAATGTACCAGCGTAATATATATTTATCATCTTTGCAAATTGTATTCTTGACTTCAAACTGTAATGATTATCCATAGCATACAATTTGTGTATGTGTGTATTTTAAGATATTAAGAGTGACAAGACTGCAGAGGATCTATAAATAGGTTTGATCAAATTACTAATACTAATATTAGTAGCAAACATGTTGATAAGTTTGGGTGATTTCTAATTGGCTGTTGGGGTCAGGCGAGTTCTTAGAAGAAATAATTTTTTTTCTAATGGATGGGTTCAGTCGGGTGGGTTCCCTAACGATGTGGGATATTTGCAAATTGTCACGCAGGACTGTAAGCTGTCACGCAAAATCCGTTTTCACCCCTGTAGCTGAAATATTTTAGTCAGTCTTATTTCTTATTGTAACATCAGTCTTCAGACGTATTTAATGATGTTTTTATTTAAGAGTAAACAGTTATTTAGATTATTTGTTGGCACTTCAAAGTGCCTATTGGACTAACATATTATTCTGGGACTATTGTGAGTTATTCACTGGATAAAAGAGTTATGTACGTGCCGTTTTGATACATGTGGGCAGTTTTCGGACCAGTGCATTCGACGATCTTAAATTCATTCAGAACATTCGAATCTTTTGGACTAGAATATAACTAATTTAGGATTTTTGGGATTCATTTGTTAATATCGTACGTTCCTCTTACACTTTCATTTATAGCATTGATAACTAAATAATTTATTAAGTTTTACCAAACGTGTTGGCTGTGCTTCTTTCTGTCAATTAGTTTATAGAACTGTGACAATCAGTGATATATATATATATATATATATATATATATATATATATATATATATATATATATATATATATATATATATATATATATATATATATATATATATAAAGTTCAAAACAAGAATTGACTCAGAGAATAAACACAAACGATCGAGATGACAATCATGACATACACGAAGCTTTGACAGACATTTTCCCAAAAAAGTCATGAAAATATCAATTTTAATGCGGATTAAAACATTTACAGTATGAAAGTTAATGTTCTGGTGAACAAGAAAAACAAATGTCCAGCTTTATTGAAAATTGGAATCTTAAAGACTCGAATGGGAAAACGTTTCTCGCAAAACTTAACCGGAAAAAGTGTTGACATTTTGCCAATGTAAGCTTACAAAAAGGCAGAAAATGTTTATCTTTGAAATCGTTTCAAAGTTGGAAGACAGCAGTAAATCTAATTCAGTTAAAATAAACGTGAATACACAAACATAAGTACCAAAGAGAACGAAAAGATAACCAGTTTCCGGAAAAGAAAACCCTAAAATATAGACCATTTCTGAGAAACGAGAGAAATGTGTTTAAAAAGCAAATTCGCATTGATCACAAAACCAGAAGGGATGAAGAAACCATGTCGAGATAATAAAAAAAAATGTATGAAATAATGCGATAAGACGACTGTATTATAGTCAATGTCCTAACAATAACGAATGCCATCAATGAAGAAATGAAAGGAGGCAACAATCGAGATATCAAGTTGATTCAATCTAGATCACAATCATGTTTAGAAACAGCTATGCTATAAACGTAATCAATCTGCATCACACCTTAGTTGAAACACGATTGCAACGTAAACGTATTTTGACTTGTCAACGAAATTGTGGGCAAGATACCAAGCAATGAAAATCACATAGATCTCGTCAGGGCATTTAAATCACACGGAATAAAAATCACATAATTTCGTTCCGAAATTTAAACTGCTTCCAAGTTTCATTCAGAAAATGTAATTGTAAGAACTTACACAAGTACTCAATAAATTTTGTATTTGCTATGGACAAATTCTTACAATGCTATGCATTTGCCATAACAATTTTGTTACATTATTGCGAACATGCTGTGGGCAAGATTGTTACAATGTTGTGTATTTGCGATAGACAATAGCGTTACAGTGTTTAATATTACAGTGTCCATAATACACTCACTCAGCAAGAACCGTCATAGAATCAGCTGATTTGAAAAGAATTTGTATGATATGTTCGGCAAGTAATGGCCAGTACACCTTGCATAGTGAGCGGACATACATACGTTGAAGATCTAGTTTCCACATACAGTACTTGCATTATTAATTTGAACTTGAGTTACCGAAGTGTATGGGATGTTGTGTTTGTCTGCCTCGTTTTCTGCCTCAAATCAAAAATCTCCTGTGAGGGCGGCTATGCCAACAACCAATAATCCACTGGTGAAAAAACTTTTGGAAAATGTTACTAACGTCACAGAAAGAAATTGGTTGTGGAAATGAAGAAGAAATAGGACAAACAAAAGAAAAAACGAGAAAGAAAAAAAGAAGGAAAAACCTCTCCCAACAAAACAGCAAATTAGTGTCAAAGAAAACCACAAGAAAACAATAACACAAAAAAGACCACTCCACCCCTAAACAAAATACGAAATATCAAATATATGAGTTATTTATCTGGTATTATAATATGAAATTAAGAGGATAAGAGTGCGAAATGGAGAAAAAGTTTCACGATTGGAGAGAAGAAAGTAAATAGAAGACTTTTGCAAAACAAAAGTCAATTTCACGCTGATTATTGGATTAACAATGCTAGTACAGTTTGTTAAATGAATTGTATACAAATAACCAATACAGCACCTTGATTTTGTCCCGTAGTTCAGATAAGCGCTCCAGTGAACTGAAATACTTCGCAAATATTTACATGGTATAAATCTACTACACTGAAAAATCATATTTTTGCATACCAGTCACTGAACAATCTTGATTACAAAACCTTACGTTTTGACAGTGATGGCTCTGTAAAAAGATATGGTGCACTGTGACATGAAATTTTTGGCAGAATCAACTACACTCGGCCGTGGGATGGCTGATTGTATGAATTTTTTAAAAAAATCATTTGATAAATGTAGCAGAATTAACGAAAGCAGTATATAAATATCTAGCATACTTCCAGTTTAAGAAAACTGCATTCCAAATGTAAAATACCCTTACTAGATGCTGATGAGTTCAAATGAAATGACAATTGCATAGAAATGTAACAAACTTAATTTGTACTGTAACAGCTTTAAAATCCTCCAAATGATTATTTGAATGAAACTAAGAGTATTCCCCGCAAAAAAATATAATAATAAAAAAATAAAAAAAAAACAAAAACAAAAAAACAAAACAAAAACAACAACAACAAAGAAACAGACATAAAATAAGAAAAATAAATAACAAAAGCAATAAATACTGATCTATCATGGGCTTGAATGAAATAAATCTGAAAACCAAAGTTTTGGGGGGCTCGAATCTGTTGCTGTCTTTTCTGCTTCTAAATTTAAATACAGCAAATTTCGTTAAAAGATATAAATCGTTTACGATATACGTTATTTCAACGCTAAATCAAAGTATCGGATTATGTAGCAAATCAAAGCATTTGATTATATAGGAAATCAAACTATTGGATAATATGGTAAATCAAACAATCGGATTATATACTAAATCAAAGTAATGGATTATATAGTAAATCAAAGTATCGGATCTTATACTAAATCGATGCATTGGATTGTATACTAAATCAAAGTAATGGGGTTATATACTAAATCAAAGTATCGGATCTTATACTAAATCGATGCAATGGATTATATACTAAATCAAAGTAATGGATTGTATACTAAGTCAAAGTAATGGGGTTATATACTAAATCAAAGTATCGGATCTTATACTAAATCGATGCATCGGATTATATACTAAATCAAAGTAATGGATTGTATACTAAATCAAAGTAATGGGGTTATATACTAAATCAAAGTATCGGATCTTATACTAAATCGATGCATCGGATTATATACTAAATCAAAGTAATGGGGTTATATACTAAATCAAAGTATCGGATCTTATACTAAATCGATGCATCGGATTATATACTAAATCAAAGTAATGGATTATATACTAAATCGATGCATCGGATTATATACTAAATCAAAGTATCGGATCTTATACTAAATCGATGCATCGGATTATATACTAAATCAAAGTAATGGATTATATACTAAATCGATGCATCGGATTATATACTAAATCAAAGTATCGGATCATATGCCAGCTATATCTTAGGTGCACATGTTCTAAAGAAAGCACATATTACGTAATATCTTTCGACATTGTCAAACTGCTAAAAAAGTTAATGGATGTACTAATTTTGGGACAATAAGGTTATGAAACAGATGAAAACATAATGGCGAAAATTCAACAGTCAATTGCAGATTCAAACGCACTATGCTCTTCACTGTAGCGGACTATTTTCATTAACGAGGGACGTGATCTGGAAAATAAATTGTATCGTCGATTATAATAAGGATGTGAATAAATCCAGAGACTTTTAAACCTAGGTTAGACCATTCATCAATGCCGAGGTAACCAACAGAAATATTACACAGTCTGAAATACATGTTATATAAGAAAAGCACTGTAGAGAACAAAAATGAATACCATGGTAGATGCTGTTTTATGTAGAAGACGGGCTGTTATGACGATGTAGTTCCTCGAGGAAGCTTGATCTCCGAGAGAACAACAATTTACATGCTGTTACTTCCTTAGGATTCTTGCACGTCCAAAGCCGTTCGGTACAATGAACCTCTAATTGTCAAATGTTAAGTTTTCAGCTGTCGCCAAAATGCACAAGCGAACTTACTAATGCCAGGACAAGTAACGATCGTGTCCAGTGAGGAAAGAAACAAGTTGCCGAGCAAGCCAATAGAAACAATTACACAACTAATAATACCAAGTAATGCCGCTATACTTTTCAAGCCTTTTTCATCATGTTAAAATTATTAATTTAGAGTGGTTGAGGTCGTTATTGGGGTTGTAGTAGGTGGAATAGCTTATGGAGAAGTGGATGATTTTTAAAAGGTTTGGAAAATAGGAAACAGTATTGTTGCACCCTTCTCTTTGAACAGTTGTTTCAGTCTTTCATTTATTAGTAATAGGTTATGCATGGTGGCTAGTATAACTGGTGAAGGAAAACTCGGAAAACCTCGTAAGAACCACCAACCAATGGGGAGCTACTGACGAGCTTCCGACATCCATACATTGCCCGAGCCCGAGATTCGAACTAACGGAGATAGAGATGAGATGGCAATGGCCGGTAAAAGTGACCACTTTAGACCATTCAGTCCCCGGGACCCCGAGTTTATTTAGTCGTCTGTGGTGTACTTTTCAGACTCACATAACCTCCCATTTTAAAATCTTCACAACCTTTAATCGGTTTCGGTTACTAACAAGTCCAATCGGAAATGGGTTTTCGGACATCCCTTTGTGCATTTATATACTTGTCCAAATTATAATGCTCCTAAAGGGTAATCAAACTTTAAGACGGCCCCTAGAATATGTAGAAAGGTACTTGACTACATAAATAAAAGATCATGAGAACCCAGTTTAATAACTCAGAATTGAAACAACTAAAATGATGATTTTCTCTTCCAAGTGATTACTGGCAGTGATTGTTGCTGCTTTCTCTCAGCATGGCATTACTGGCAGTGCTTATTGCTGCTTTCTCTCAGCATGGCATTACTGGCAGTGATGGCTGTATACGTGATTTAAAGCAAAAGTCAAAATTTGAAGGAATTGTTTAATAAAAATTTATAAAATGAATGATTTATACCAGCCATTTGATGAATACATTTGTTAGGAATTTCTTGCATTTTTTTTATTGGTATTACTATTCTAGTTGCTTACAGATTTCGTTCACCATGCCTAGCACGAGCTCATCTCATGCGAAGAGGTTTGCCGATGACGTAACGCATCGGCGACGAAAGATTGCACAGAAGGTACACAACATTGTTGTGTTTATATATATATATATATATATATATATATATATATATATATATATATATATATATATATATATATATATATATATATATATATATATATATATATATATATATATATATATATATATATATATATATAATGGGCAAGAAAACAAGATAGCACTCAAAACAATCAGCTGAAGTTATTTTATCTTTTAGACATAATTAAATATCAGAGCTTTTACCTGTGGTAAATGCAATTAAGAGAGTCCCATGACCCGATAATATTTATAAGAAGACATAGTTTGAACTCAATCAATAGAGAAAGAATACCTTTATTTTACCACATCGTTATCTTTTGTTGTTGTGGGGTTTATCGCCATTTTTCAGCACACGATAGGCTATACATGGCGGCCAGTATTAATGGTGGAGGAAGTACCCGGAAAACCCCGGAAAGAACCACCGACCCACGAGAAGCTACTGGCAAGCTTTCTCACATGCCCACATTGGCTGAATCTTAGACTCGAACCGCCGCAGACAGAGGTGAGATGGCAGCGATCCGTAACGAAGAGCGCTTTAGACCACTCGGCCACTCGGGGCCCCCCACATCGTTATCATTTTAGGTCTAAAATTTCATTGGAAGCAAAGTGACAGACAGTGGCTATTAAACGAATAAAAGGTGATGGTGATAGACACAGACGATACATTCTAAAGTGGCTATTAAATAAATCAAAGGTAAACGGTAAATATATGTTAGTAGTGAATGGGGCCACCTTAGCCTCAATGGGAATTAGCATTACAGACCCCCCCCCCCCCGGGCCACTATAGCCTCAATGGAAATTTAACATGGAGAAAATTCGTGGGCCACTATAGCCTCAAGGGGAATTGAACATGGGAAATAGTCTTGGGCTACTCTAGCCTCAAGGGGAATTGAACATGGGAAAAAGTCTTGGGCCACTATAGCCTCAAGGGGAATTAAACATGGGATTTTTTTTTTAAAAAAGGTTTTAAAAAAGGGGTAGGCAATGGAAAGTCATTCTCTTTTCGAGAAATATGGGTGGCCCTGAAAAGGGCCTTTGGGTTTATGTTAATGTATCCATTAACATAAAGGGCATCTGTGGCATCTTCTTGTCCTCAAACTGCTTCTTACTCGAGGGCCATAAATCAGTGTCCTCTTGAGGCAACCTTGTCTTTCTACGTACACTCTTCGTATCCACAGACTGGTGTCTGACTTGTCGACAACGGTCCACTTGGACCGGACATACATGAGCATGTCCGTCCTAAACATCATGGAAGACACAAGGGTGGATGATTCGACTGTGGTCCACATCTTGAAGCGACGAGAACAGGTGAATCAATGCAGTGAACTGCGCTTATTTATAGGTAGAGGAAGGATTGAAACGGATTGAGTTCATTCACCAATCCGAACACGCGTTACAACATTCAGTCAGCCCGCATCCAATCCGAAGAGAGCAGTCTGTGACGTCACGTGGTCTATATAGATTCGCTAGCGCTTGTGTGCAGTCAATCTATGCGGTAGTGATTCAACATGACGGAAACTCAGAAAACGATCCATTGGGGTGCACCAGCAGGGGAGACTGCCCAAGGGAACCCGGACTTACTTTCAGAAGAGGTGAATTGGGATTTTGTGGAATTTCTTTCCTCGCAAGAATTTGTTCCGGAACCTTCGTTACCTTCTTCATTACCGCAAGTGGAGAATTTTAGACAGAGACAGAAAGAAGAATTGGAGAAAATTATACAACGACAAAAGGAAGCGGAACAAGCTTTTCTCCTACAGCAGCAAGAAGAAGAGGTAAGAAAAAAACAACAGCAACAACAGCAAGAAGAAGTAGCAGCAAAGAAACAAGAGGGTGAAAATCAAACGGTCACGGTACTGTTGGACATTTTAGCGGAGTTAAGAAGTCTGAAACAGATGTATCAGACTTCTTTATTACGACCGAAGAGAATACGACCTTCCCGAGCTAAACACGTCAACCCTGTGACTAAGCCTACCGTACCACCCTTAGTGATTTCAACCCAATCATCATCAACATTACACAGTTCAGAAGTAGGCCTTGGCCGTGGCAAAGGCTTAAGGCAGTTAAAATTGATTGCTTGAACTCACCCCTACACCAAAATAAAAAGGCCCTTTTCAGGGCCACCCACATTTCTCGAAAAGAAATACAATTTCAATTTGCCAATAACTCAAAAAAAAAATATAACAGCCCATTTTACCCCTATAGTACGTGTCTTTATATGAGTGCGTGAGTGTAGCTTCTTATTTTAAAATCAAAACTCAAAGACACTTACCTTATATCATTAATTTATTCTTTCATCCATTGTTACAATCCAATTCACAATTCACAACACAACACTTTAATAAAAAATTCATTGACTTCTTCTGTTTCCTTGTTTAGTCTCTCTGTTTTTAGACTTTCTTCACCGTCAGACTCTTTTCCTCTTCTTCTTCCTCCTAGCTTTCTTCCCTTCTTCTTTTCTTCTCCTGTTTCTTTTTCTTCACCTGTCTGCTTTCTTCCTCTGAAGAATCCCTCTCTTTCTCTCAAGAATCCCTCTCTTTCTCTGAAGAATCCCTCTCTTCTTCTGAAGAATTCCTCTTTTCTTCTGACTCCTCTTGTTTCTTTTTTGGGCAATCTGGAGATCAATGTCCTTTTTCTTGACAATAATAACAGGTATCTTTACTTTTGTCTTTTTTAGTCCCTGTTTTTTCTTCTTTTTTGACGGTCTGGACACTCTGAAGACCAATGCCCTTTCTTCTGACAGATATAGCAAGTATCTTGACTTTTATCTCGAAAGGATGGAGAGTAGTCCGTGGGCTGGTCTGAAGAGAATTTTCTAATGACCCCTCGCAAAGCTCTGACGAAACGTTCGATTTGGCCAGTCTCTTCCATCGTTGTGCTCGGCTTGAGAGTGAAATGAATAGTGAAAGGACAAGACACACGCCCTTTTTTATGCGCTGGTCTGCCATGACTATAAATTAGTCTATGGTGTTTACACTTGAGTCATTTGACGTTTTGCACTCAAGATGAAACGATCCTATTCATTCGAGAAGAAAGAAGAAGAAGAAAGTAAGAGGCAGAAACGTGATCTATCGCCTCGTACCAGGGCTGAAGTCTTGGCACAAATTCATGCCAGTGATTTTGAAGAGGACATGAGTGAACCAGAATCCGAACCCTCTAAACCAAGTTCACCACCCTTAGTCAACCCTGAAAAATACTATTCCATTCGAGAGACCGAAAAGCGCTCCTCTAGAAAATTTAGAACCACGGCTTACAAATACACAGTGAAGTTTAAAGATTTCAAGGCTGAAGTACCGTTAGAGAAAGCAGAAGTGTTCATCACTGGGGTGTGGGATTCTTTGCTCACCGTACTCAAGCGACAATGTCAACCCAAAGAAGACGATCGCTTGAGACTTTCCATACAACATGACGGTTTGAAATCCCCTGTTTGGATCGAGTTTAGCACCCCTGCAGAATTGACCGCTTCCAAAGTCATGGACAAGATTCAACACGTGCAACAATCTAATGACCAGTTTGATATCACCGATGGAAAAGCCACATTTAACATGACCCACGTCTCTCCTCCTCAAGGGACCGGACGCAAAAAGATGTTATTGGTGAACGAGCTTCGCAGCATTAAGCGTAGCCTTGTCCAAATTCACAATCCTCAAGACCAGATGTGTTTAGCTCGAGCCATCGTGGTGGGACGAACCTATGCCAACAAGAACGACACGGCAGAATGGAAAAGAGCCTGGAAAACTATTCGACAATCGGACCGAGCCAAACAACGAAACGAAGCAGAACTCCTGTTGCAACAAGCTGGCCTGTCCAAAGACACACCCTGTGGCATTCCTGAGATGCAAAAATTGCAAGATGCCCTAGCTCCACGTTACACCTTGAAAGTGCACCCTCAAGAAGTGCGCGGACCTCTGTTGTTTCGAGGCCAAGATTTTAAGGACGGAAAATACATTCACGTTTATTATCACGATGACCATTTCGATACCATTACCACCATCACCGGATTCCTGGGATACAGATATTACTGTGAGAAATGTGACCGTGGTTATAATAATCGAGAGCAACACAAACATTGTGGATCGAAATGCCCAGGATGTTTGGCCTCTCCACCCTGTCTGAGCGAAGGACCAGTGCCTTGTTTAACTTGTCTGCGCACGTTTGTCAGCCCTACCTGTTACCAACAACATTTGAAAACGCAAGGTTCACAGCAGAAATGTGCTTGTCAACTGCTGAGATTGTGCCCTACCTGTGGACAAGGCATACGTACCAATAGTACCAAGGCACACGTATGTTCAGGGAAAAAAAATGTCACATTTGTCATCACATCGTGGACTTGAAACACCAATGCTACGTGCAAAAATACCAACCCCCACCAGAGAAAGAGGACGGTCACAAGAAGAAAGGCAATTTCATCTTTTTATATTTCGAATGCATGCAACAGACCGGCATTCACATTCCTAATTTCTTCGTGGCTCATCGAGCGTGCGAGAAGTGCATTCAAGAACCTATCTTCAGTCATTGCCCTCACTGCAGCAAGATTCCTGGAGGACGTGAAAAAATCTTTCGGGGACCGAACACGCTAGCCGATTTCGCTCGATGGGTCTTAGACAAGACGTGGAGCCAAGAGGACATCAAACGTTACGGAGATTGTCATCGTCATGCCACGGTGATGGCTCACAATTTCTCCGGATACGATGGACAGTTTCTTCTCAGATACTATACGGAACGTGGCACCGAATGTCCTAAAGTGACTTTGAACGGAGCCAAAATCATTTTCATGCAAGTGGGACAAGTACAGTTTAAAGATTCAATGAGCTATTTGGCCATGCCTTTGAGTCGAATGCCTAAAACGTTTGGAATGACAGAAATGGCTAAAGGGTACTTTCCACACTTTTTCAATACGGAAGGCAATCAACACGCTGTTCTACCCCATTCGCCTGAGGCTCACTATTACGACCCCGACAACATGCGTACCGAACAACGAGAAGCTTTCTACGCTTGGTACCAGGCTCACGCCTCAGACCCTTTCGACTTTCAGGAAGAAATGCTAAAGTATTGTCGTTCCGACGTGGACATTTTACGGCGTTGCTGTGGAAAATTTCGAGAACTGTTCGTGGAATACGGAGGGGTCGATCCTTTGAAAGAAGCTTGCACCATTGCCAAAGCGTGTTCCTTAGTGTATCGACAACGATTCATGCCTGAAAACACCGTGGCTGTCATCAGCCCTCAAACGACCCACTATGTCAAACGCCAATACTCGGTCAAAGCCCTACGTTGGTTACATTACTTGTGCGACAAGGAAGACAAATGGATTCAGCATGCCCGCAACGGAGGGGGTGAAAAGACCATCGGAACGTATTCGGTCGATGGCTGGGACTTAGAAAACCCAAAGATCGTGTACGAGTTTAACGGTTGCTTATTTCACGGATGTCCCGTCTGTTACCCTGACCGTGTCACTAAAAATCAGTTTTTACAACGAACCATGGAAGACTTGTACCAGGCCACTTGTCAGAGGCGCCTAAAGTTAGAACAGGAAGGATACCAAGTGGTGGAAATGTGGCAACACGAGTACGATCACCGCATGAAAACCGATCCCGAGTTTAAACGCCTCGTGGAAAGTTACCAGTTCATGGACCCGCTGAACCCGAGGGATAGTTTGTACGGAGGAAGGACCAATGCCACCTGTTTGCTGTACCAAGCCGACGAAGAGAAAGGAGAAGAAATCAAATACTTGGACGTGTGTTCGCTGTATCCCTACGTGTGCAAATATTGTCGCTTTCCTGTAGGGCACCCGCAATTGTTAACGGAACACATCGACCTGAAAAACATTCGACAATACGAAGGCTTGATCAAGTGTAAAGTTTTGCCTCCAACGAACCTATACCATCCGGTCTTACCTCACCATTGTCAAGGCAAACTGATGTTTCCCTTGTGCCGTACTTGTGCCGAAACGTGCAACCAAGACCAACCTTGTCAGCACACCCAGGAAGAACGGGCCTTGACGGGAACCTGGGTCAGCGTAGAATTGTTCAAAGCTCTGGACATGGGATACCAACTGTTAGAAGTGTACGAAATTTGCCACTTTCCCAAGACACAACAATACCACAAGGGTGATCCCAGTCAGAAAGGCATTTTTGCTGACTACGTGGATGCCTTTTTGAAACTGAAGCAAGAAGCCAGAGGTTATCCTTCCTGGTGTCACACTCCCGAAGACCAAATACAATTCAAAGAGAAATACTATGAACAAGAAGGCATCTCTTCAGACCACATCGAGAAAAACGAAGGCAGGCGATCGTTTGCCAAAGTGATGTTAAATTGCTTGTGGGGTAAAATGGCACAACGACCGTGTTTACCCAAAACGGAATATTTGACAGAACCTTCCCGCTACTTCCAGATGATTCACGACAAAACCAAATACATGAAACACGTGGACGTCGTTCGAGAGAATTTGATATTGGTCAATTACGAAGAAGATCTGGACTTTGTACAAGACGACCCTTTTGGAAATGTCATCATTGCGGCTTACGTGACAGCCCATGCTCGCTTAAAATTGTACGAAGCTTTAGAACTGTTAGGAGAACGCGTCCTGTACTTTGACACGGACAGTTGCATTTACATCCATCACCCGAGTCAACAGCACCCTAACATCGAAGGAGACCGTTTAGGAGCCTGGACAGACGAACATCCCGACGACAAGATTCTAAGTTTCGTCAGTGGCGGTCCCAAAAATTACGGCTACGAATACCGGGACCCGCAAGGAGAAGTGCACACGATGTGCAAAGTGAAAGGATTGACTCTGAATTATCGTACCAGTCGTGTGGTCAACTTTGGGGTATTGAAAGAAGCCTTGCAGTCGGGAGAGGATGGAAACTTTAAAGTGACCACCTATCAACCGAACAAGATTGTACGTTTACCCACTCACCACATCGTCAGTCGGCCCTTGGAAAAAGTCTATCAAATCGTGTACCAGAAGCGAGTGCGACTACCCAACCACTTTACATTGCTGTATGGACACGTTGGTATAAAACATTTGTTGTAAGAGGATAGTCACCCACCAGAAGGATGACTTCGCCACAGCAAGAATCGAGTGAGAAACCCGATGAGAACTCCAAGTTCAAACCCTACCATTTTCCAGTCTTCTTACCTGACTATTGTGATTGTGCCCGTCGATTGGAAACGTTTCAGAAATGGCCTACGGATAAGGAAGGATTACCTTCTTCGCATGTTTTAGCTAGAACAGGATTTGTCTACTTGGGACCTGAGTCAGGATTGGGATACGAGGTACAGTGTTTCGCTTGCGGACTGAAGTTACGAATGGATCTATGTATCTATAAAGATTCAGCTATTCTGGAACATACTCGATGGTCTCCGCACTGCCCTTACCTTTCTATGGCCTTTCCACCCATGACATTACGGTACAATGTTGACGGTACTTTAGAGACGGTACCTTCCAAAACAAGACATAAAAAACGTAAAAAAGGAACGATGTACAAGCTGGAGACTGCACTGCGACTAGTATAAAAAGGGGCTATGGTCAAGATCGATAGTTCATTGTGACTACCAAGACCGAGCGAACAAGATGAATACTTTCAGAGAAACACAAAACAAGTTGTTTAGAAAGGCACAATTCAAGTGTGAGGCTTCTGAAGTGGAATGCGATTGTGAGCCTTGCGATGGGTACGATGCTGTACGTTGTGACCTGAGCGATGCCGTAAAGCATCATGGGAACTTTGTTCTCACGACCCCTATCATTTAAATGGATGCTGTGCGTGTCAAACCTGAGGGATGCGAAAGTGATGCCGCTCGTCCTCTTGGACATTTTACTGGGTTTCGTTTTAAAGGGGAATGTTCACCTCCACGTCTACCCCCCCCCCCCCCTACGGATGTCATCCAGCCCTGAGCAAACTCCTGTTCATGTCACCCAACCCTTATCGAAACGAACCTGTGAAAGACGAATATTCGTTTCCTGTGCGTTCGTCGGAATACTGCGACTTTGAAAATCGTCTTCAATCGTTCAAAGGAAAATGGCCTAAGTATCTGGTAGGACCGACCCCCGAAGAATTAGCCAGAGCCGGATTGTTCTACTTGGGCGAAGGAGATAAAGTCAAGTGCTTCAGTTGCGGTGTGTCACTTCATTACTGGGAACCGCAAGATTCGGCCTACGTAGAACATGCTCGATGGTCACCGAATTGTCATTACTTACCCTTAGTGGGACCGAGATATTAAAGTAACTTACCATGTCGTTGACGAAGAAGAAACCAGTTTGGCTAGGAGTCAAATGTTGGACATCAACGAGACCAGTATTTAAACTTCATTTCAAAAACGATATTGAATCATTACCTAAAGAACTGCAAGAGAAGATTTACAAGGAAGCTTGGCAGGGACTTGCCAGAGTGAAATCTCAATGGGTGACTGTAGAACTTTTGTGCCGAGAAATTCACAAGAGGAAAGTGAAAAAAGTCAACCAGTGTGTTAGATTTCTTTGGGTCAAGTGTGCATTCGTCCTATTGTTTTACTCTAGACCGTTTACATCAAAAGAGTTCAGTGACATTCTTGGACGTTACCCTGCATGGCAGTGGTCAGAAATTACTCACTATGTGGATTACTTTTGCTCTAGGAGAAGATTGTGAATTGTACGGACTGACCTATTCAAGGATACTTTACAAGAGAACATTCGTGCTTTGCCTGTGGAATTGAGAGAACGCATTTACCGAGAGCTGGTCAAAATACAAGTCAAACGTGAAGAACAATTGCATCCGTTACGTCACCAGATCTTTAAACACGGGTACCTGAATGGTATAAGAAAACTGATTCGTCAGAAATTGTTTCAATGGTCAGACATTGTTCAAAACTTTGAGGTCGCCAATGATGTACATGTTCATAATTTTGGTTACTTCGAGATTCAGTTACTGCAACGCATTGAGGAAGACGAGTTAAAGGATTACCAACATTTGTTACGTGGAATCTGCTTAGCGGAAGACGAAACTTCTAAACGAACTCTGACGTTTCGGTTACAGTATGTAACATTTAAATTCCCTACTGGAGAACGAACATCTCTGGCTAGAAAGTACGTGTATTGCATCCGAAAAAAAGACAATATAAAAGCAGGCTGCCATGCCACGACTTATGTCACATGTTATTGAACAGATTCCGTGGAAGGAACTCAATGACCATATTCAAACCGCGGATCATTACCATCGATTATTACAAGAACTGTATCCATTCAATTTGGGTCGACAAGTGGTGTGTGTCTTAGTGACTTGTTTTCTGGGATTTCGTTTACCAGCCGATTCTTTGTGGACTCTTTACGATCAGTACTTACCACCACAATGGCCTTAAATGTTCACGAAAAACTCCTTTTGCTCAAAGCCTTGCGTTTTCATCTGGATACTTCTCGACCTCAACAGGAAAAAAAGATTCCTCAACTTTTAGCTACCCAAGACGTGTATGACGATGTGTGTGTAGCTTGTGACTTACATCCCCATTGGACAGATGTCCGTGCCTGGAAAGAATGGGATTTTGAGGCTTGGACCCAAGAAGTGACCCAGTATGCACGAGAGTTGTTCAAGGAAAAAAGTTACTTTTCAACCCGTGTTAGTGACGGTGCCAGAAGAACCCGTCACCCAGGACGGGACTGTCGTGGACAGGCCTGAAAGACCCTTTCGGGAGGACACTTGTGTGACCTTACCCCCTACTATAGAACTGGTTAGAACATTACCCAAAACATGTTGTTGTACAGACACTTGTGTTTATTCCACGTTAATGGTTATCATGTGCCTTTTATCCTTGTACTTAAGCATTTGGCTTTTATGTATTTTTGTCTTTCGTATTCATGTTTGAAAAAAAAACATTCAATAAACGTGTTCTGAAAAAAAAGTATATAAACTCTTGTCTTGTTTGTTTTCGTGTCACAAGTGACATTTCTCACACTATGGCTACCTCTGCTGTCGCTGCTCCCTCTTTCTCTACTGTCAAAGTCATCGACGAACACTTAGATCGTGCCAGTTGGGAGGCTTTGTATCTTCGCCATCCCTTTAACATGCTCATTGCTGGACCTAGCGGTTCAGGCAAAACCGAATTCGTCAAACGTTTGATCGAACATAAACATCATTTGATCGATCGGCCACTTCAGCGGATCGTGTGGTGTTACAAAGAGTGGCAATCGGCGTACAGCCTCTAGCGAGAAAGTCAAGGCGATTCCATCGTGTTTGTGGAAGGCATTCCTAAAGAAGACGACGTCATCGTCTCTGACTCCCGTCAAACCCATTTGGTCATTTTCGACGACATGTTAGGAGAAGACGAAGAAGAAATTAAACTGTGGTTCACGCGCAAAGGGCATCACCGTAATGCCAGTGTCGTTTACATCACCCAAAATTTGTTTCAACAAAGTAAAGCCCATCGCACCATCAGTCTCAATGCGCATTACGTGGTCTTGTTTAAAAGCCCTCGAGATAAATCGCAAGTGCAAGTCTTAGCCAAACAGTTAGGAACGCCTTGGCTGACTCAGGCGTACGACGATGCCACTCAAACACCACACGCCTATTTACTCGTCGATTTGAAACCTACGACCCCCGAGGATTTGCGATTTCGTACCCACTTGTTTCACCACTGGTGCCAAGACGGAGGGCCTGTCCTGTTCACGTCTCCGTCCTCGACTTCATTTCACTCCACATGAAAAAATCTATATAAACCTCAGACCCTTTTCGTCTGTCTCACACAGTGTGAACATGACGTCCCTTCAGTCGCATCTTCCCGTCAAATTGATTCGTGCCTTGTATGGCATCAGTCGAGAAAAAAATCCACAAATACGAGCTCGTGTCTTAGAAGCTAGTCTCAAAGAAGTCTTACGATGGTTCACGGTGACGGCACGCCAAATACTCCAAGGAATCATTCAGATTCCTCATCAAACCAAACGCTTTTTCGATCGAAACAAAGTCCCTTTGGTCCAACTGGCCGATCCCCGCATCGACACTCAAACCAAAAAACAAATCATTTTGAAACCTGGAGGGAGCGGTACTCTAGGAGGGGTCATCATTCGCTCTCTCTAAAGATGGGATTCTAATGCCCTCAAAGTTATACCCAAGAAAAAAGTCCAACGAAGCCCCAAGAAGAAAAAGACCAGGTCCCCAAGGAGAACTTCTCCAGTGGCGGGACCCTCCTCTGATCAGACACCACCACCCCGGAAAAAGAAAAGAAGCCCCCAGAAAAAGAAACAGAGAAAAAGTCTCCAGAAAAAGAAAAGCCCACAGAAGAAAACTAGTCGCAAGAGAGGCACTTCTTCTTCGGCCAGGACGCAACCTTACACTCGCAAACCACGACCTGCCACGGCGGTGACTACGTCTCCGGCAGTCTCACGTTCATCCACTTCTCCGTTGATGACACCAAGAAATGAAGAGTACTTGGAGACGTTGATTACACCAAGAACTTCTCCGTTGATGACCCCAAAAAGAATTTCCCCAGTGGCAGGACCCTCCAATTTAGTGGCAGTGGCTGCTGCTCACAAAGTACCTTCTCCCAAAATCAAAGTCCAAGAAAGATCGGGCATGTTACAAAGTTTACTGGATTTGTCCAAGCAAGAACTGGCTCGATTTAGTCCGTTGCGTACCCCTGCACGACGTGTCATGCCTGTCCTCAAATTGATACGACGTAAAGACAATCAGTGGCGACGCGTTCCAGTATAAAAAAGGGTGTGTGACCAAGTAGGGTATCAGTGTTTTTTGGTGCTCCTGAAGACTCAAAGATGTCACCCTCCAGAAAACCCCAAGGAAAGAAAAGGAAAGGACTACCACCACGTTTAGTCAAACATGGGGACATGTTATCTGTCCTGTCCAAAGCTACTCCACCTCTATGAAAAAAACTCATTCAATCGGCCTCCAAAGAGGTCATCGATACCGTGTGCGAATGTTGTTTGAACGTCTTGAAAGGCACGATCCCTTTGTCCAAACACCAGAAACAATGCTTAAGCAAACATCGTCACGTTCTTCGCCAAATGGTTCAAAAGAAAATTCCCATTCATCAAAAGAAGAAGATGTTGGTCCAACGTGGAGGCATTTTGCCTCTCTTGTTAGGCCCCATACTGAAAGGAGTTTTGGGAACCATGTTGGGAGGACTGGTGGGAGCAAGATAAAAAGACCCTCGGAAGTCCCAAGATCTCAGAATCGACCCCTGACAACCCCATGGAAGGACGAAAACTGGCTTTAGTACCTTACAAACGATGGATGGAATACCATCGGTGGCAAGAACAACGCACCCCGCATTTACCTCCCAATCCCAATTTGAGCGAGATGTCCCAGTTACAACACGAATTGCAGTCCTTGATGGATCGCCAAGATTTGTCCGAAACAGAAAAATCGCAAAGGTACGGTCAACTCTTGCAACAACTGCAACTCTTTCACCAGAAAGCTTAAGACGAAACAGCTCTACCCACTCTGAAAGATTTTAAGACCTTGATGAAAAGTCCAGCACCATCATCATTACCACCACCACTACTACCATCCCCAGGGGTCACCAGAGATGCTACCCCACGAAGGCCTGAGGAAGAAGAGATGCGAGAAGTGTTTCAAACACCGTCAGCAGCTCCCATTTCGAGCAAGATTGCAACATCCTTGTTGACCCTGTCCCCCACACCCCAACGAGAAGAAATGAAAGCTTGGGTTAAAAAGATGATGTCCACTCCTCCTTCGACAGAAGTGAAAAAGAAAGAAGGGAAACCAGAAGTGAAAAAAGAAAAGAAAACCAAAGCCATTCCATTGCCACCTCCACCACCACTACCTTCGACTTCTACTCCCGTAGCCCATCGGACACGTAAATCCGTTTCTAAACCACCCTTTCGACCCACCCAAAGTAGCATCACCGACGAGTGGGTGACTTATTAACACACAAACACAAAAAATAAAAAATGGAAAAAGTCTTAGCCAGCATTTACTACGATCCCTCCCATCCTGCAGGTTACGCAGGAGTTCAAAAGTTGTATCGTGCTGCCAAAACGCGACTGAAAATTCTCCGTTTACCTCAAGTACAACGATGGTTACAAGAACAAGCTACCTACAGTTTACACAAACCCATTCGACGCAAGTTTGCCAGAAGTCGCACCCGAGTGGAAGGCATCGATCATCAATGGCAGGCCGATTTAGCCGATGTCTCTCATTTGGCCAGCTACAATCGTGGCTACAAATATTTGTTTTGTGTCATCGACGTCTTTTCCAAATTTGCCTGGGTCGTGCCCTTGACTTCCAAATCGAGCAGCGAGTTAGTGCGAGCCCTGCAACGGGTGTTGAAACAAAGCGGTCGTCACCCTCTTCGATGGCAAACGGACAAAGGCACCGAATTTCTGAACCAAGCTTTCCAAAAAGAATTAAAGAAACGTGACATTCATTTTTTTACCACCGAGAATCCCGAAACCAAAGCCAGCATCGTGGAACGTTTTCAATGCATTTTGAAAGAACGCATGTGGAAATATTTTACGCATCACCACACTCTGAAGTACATCGACATCTTACCGCACCTGGTGCAAGCGTACAACCAATCTTACCATCGAAGCATCGGACGTGCCCCGCAAGAAGTGACTCCCGACAAAGAAGTGTTGGTGTTTGAGCGCCTGTTTGGTACGTCCCCGACGAGGGCTGTCCCCAAGAAAAGTGGAGAGTTGGCCGTAGGAGATTGGGTGCGCATTGGCAAAACCAAACGCACTTTTGACAAAGGTTACTTACCTAACTGGACGACCGAATTGTTTCGCGTCACTGGACGAGTGCATGGCCGTCATCCTGCCGTCTATAAATTGGAAGACATGAACGGAGAAGTGCGCAAAGGAACGTTTTATTTGCCCGAGTTACAACGTGTCACCAAAAAAGAAGACGACGTGTACGACATCGAAAGCATTCTCGAACGCAGAACCCGTAAAGTGGGCAAGCTAAGTGTCAAAGAAGTGAAAGTATGTTGGAAAGGATATCCACCCAGTTTTGATTCTTGGATCGACGCTTCGCAAGTCATCGACTATAAAAAGAAGTGACCATCATGCCCTTTCACACAGACACAGCTACGTCGACCACTCCTCCTTCACCTAGTTCTTCTGTGCAAGATTTACAAAAACAACCCTTGTGGGGGTGGTGTGGAGAACGTGTGCCTAAAACGCAAATCGTCTTTTTCTGCCAAATCTTCGTGGTGTATTGTGTCATCGGGGCAGCCATTGCCAATTTGAGTTTGCAACAAGGAGACAAACAATTGTGGACCATTTTATTGAGCAGTTGCATCGGTTACCTGCTTCCCAATCCCTCCCTGAAATTCTCCTCGAACGGGAACCACGGGAACCTTGTGTCCAGTGCCAGTGCCAGTCACCACTCCAACAACAACAACCAGAACCCCATTTTGGGCGGAGACACGCCTCTGACGTCCAGTAACGCCTCGGACAGCCACAGAACTCTGGAATTATGAGTCACCAAAACCAGTTTTACTTAACCTTACCCAGTGGCAGTTCCATGGAGGTGTTTCCCAACAATACGTTGTGCTGTTACACAGCCAAATTACCTCAGGGCATCCCCTTAGACCACGAAGCCCATTGCGAAGTGGCTTTAGTGGAAATCATTCACCCGACCCAAGTCCTCATTGTCCTTCCCAATCAAAACTTTTTTGATGTGGAAGTTCATGACGAGCCATTGCAACAGTGGATGGATGAGCATGTCAAATATGACAAGAAAACCCGTACACAAAAGTACACCACCTATCACTTGTTCATTCCCCCAGGCTATTATTTTAGTGGTCAACATTTGGTCAGCACCATAGCCACCAGGTTTAATGGCGTGTTTCTTAGAGCTTTGGAGCATGTCAACAAAAGTGTCACCATAAAGTACTACAAAGCAGCTCGTCGCTTCTCGATGAAATTTGAACGGAGTAAAATCATGTCCATTTTATTTTGTCCTGAATTGTTTTACATGTTGGGCGGAGACATGAACATGAGAATGGTCATGATGAAGAAAAACGAATTACCCATCGTTTACGACAACGATTCTTTTAGCAAGTTATTTCGTACCCCAGTAGAACTGAACCAAGAACTGAATTTGATGTTCGTGTATTCCGATGTGGTGGAGTACAACGTGGTGGGACACACCTCCGTGCCGTTACTGCGTGTCATTCCTTTCAAAGTGGATTCTGCCACGAACGCTGACGAGGAAGGTAGAAATACTTACCACGTCCACCGCGAATTTGTCCATCCTCACTATTTGCCCGTCAGCAAGTCGTATTTGGACACGGTCAACATTACTATAAAAGGAGATTTGGGACAAAATATTCCATTCACCAAAGGAAAAGTCACGGTGAAACTCCATTTTCGAAAACGGTTTTCTCACGACTCTTAAGTCATGTATCCAGTGTACCAAGGGGTTGCACGACAGCGAGGACACGGTTTAGGAGACATGTTAAAATCGGCCTTTCGTTCGGTGGCCCCGGTGTTGAAACCGATGGTGTCACGCGGATTGCACGCCTTGAAAGATGCGGCACTGGCACAAGGCAAAGAATTTCTCCAAAATGTCATCATCGACAAACAAAACCCTAAAGAAGCCTTCATGAGAGCAGGCAAAAATGTCTTGCTGCAAACGGGCAAAGACCTTTTGAGCCGTCGAGACACACCTATAAATGCCCTGCACGCTACCTATTCAGGCATTCAGCAAGGACAAGGCAGAAAGAGACGACGAAGAAAACACCCTTTCACCAGACTTCAAGCTAGAAAGGCCAAGTAAAGAAGAACCGTTCGAGACTAAGACGTTTTCGACTATTGAGAAAGAGACAAAAAATGATGCACCGAGAGTCATGTGCTTGTTCCAAGTCGGAACTGGATATGTTTGCCATGCCCCCCACCATGATGACCATGCAAGAATCCCAGTGGGTGGAATTTCATCCCGTCTCCTCATTGACCGATTCCGCTCCCATTGAGTTTTGAAATCAAGGGACAGCCCGAAGATTCCATCGATTTGAATAGCAGTTACCTATACTTGAAAGTGAAAGTGATCGAACCACCCAACGCTAACATAGACAATGATGAAGCAGTAGCTCCCGTCAATAATTTAATGCATTCCTTGTTCAGTGGAGTGGACTTGTATTTGAATAACAAACTGGTCAGCAGCAGCATGGATACTTACCCTTACCGAGCCTACCTGGAAAATCTCTTGACGTACGGAAAAGAAGCCAAGAACACTCATCTGGATGCTTGCGTGGTATGGAAACCTGACCAAGTGAATAGGTTCAACAACATTACAGTTGCTGGGGATGCTCAAAATTTATCGGGATTTGTAGAACGAAGAAAGAAAATTCATCTAAGTCGTAGTTTAGAACTGATGGATCGTTTGCATTTGGACATGTGGCTACAAGAAAAGTATTTGCTGAACGGGGTGGATATCCGCCTGAGACTGAATCGCAGCAGTGCCGCTTTCCATTTGATGGCTGCTGATGATGCCACTTACAAAACCATCATTCAAGAAGCCAGGCTCTACGTGCGTCGCGTGGAAGTGTTGCCTAAAGTGGGAAACGACATCAGTCAGACGTTGAGCAGAACGACCGCCAAGTATCCGATCCGACGAGTGGAAGTGAAAACGTTCACCATTCCTGCTGGACAGCGATCCATGATCGAAGATCATCTGTTCCAAGGACAGTTACCCAAGCGTTTAATCCTTGGCATCGTAAGCAATGCAGCCTTCAACGGAGCCTACGCTGAAAATCCTTTCAACTTTCAACACTTTGGTGTGTCCAAGATTGAAGTCAGTCGCGATGGCAAGACCTTGTGTACCCGACCTTTCGAACCTAACTTTGGTGCCGCGAAGAATTACTTGAGATCGTACTTGTCCCTGTACGAAGCTACCGGACAGTTAGGAACCAACACCAGTCACGGTATTACGTACGAGGATTACGCAGGAGGCTACGCTTTGTGGGCTTTTGATTTCACTCCAGACCAAGGCAGCGACGAGGGACATTTCCACCCTATAAAATCCGGCCAGTTTCGTGTGGAAATTCAGTTTGCAAACCGAGACCCTGATGTAACGGTGAACGTCATCCTGTATGCAGAATTTGATAATACGATAGAAATCAACAGTTTGAGAGAAGTCATTCTAGATTATTAGAAGCTATGGAAGACTGTTATCCCTCTTTACCTAGTGAAGAAACTTTAAAGATGAATTGTGAGGAAACTGTGGAAGAAGAATCCCAAGACAAAGACGAAGAAGACATCATGATGAAGTCAAGATGGCCAGAACAAGAAGCCCATTTAGTCTGCTGTTTTGCCAAACACTTGGCCGAAAAAATGACGGAATTAATCAAGAAAAATTGCTATGGATGTCAAAATGATCATCCCAGTCAAATTCAACACGATAAATGCCTGATGTTAAGTCAAGAAGAAAAATTAGACGAATATCTGGACGAGGCTTGGAGTCTCATCTCGGACGAAGACGTGTTGCACCAGTGGTATAAAGACTTGCGTGAACATTCTTGTCCACCATTAACCACTCAAGAGATCCATCGTATCGAAGCTCTCCTGAATCAGAGTGAGGAAACGAAACGAAGAAACGGTTATTTGTCAGAAATTTTCAAGCAAAAGGTCAGGATCGAATTGACAACGTATTATTACCTGTGAAGAAGAAGAAAAAAACCACACAAAACATGGATACGTGGGAACTTTATTACCTTTTGAACCACAGTTCGTATACGGCTTCTTGGAATCCTGTCGTCTGTGCTAAAGATGAACTCCCTCATCGCAAACCTAAAGACCATCAAGCTTACGTGATCAACACGGACGACAGTCATCTCCCAGGAACCCACTGGGTAGCCGTTTACTTTCCTCAAGAAGGATGTGTGGAATATTTCGATTCGTACGGATTGCCTCCTTTGGAAGACGATATCGTTGACTTTATGAGAAGAAATGCTCAGACCACCCGATTCAATAATGTGAAATTACAAGGCACAGATTCCTTGGTGTGTGGACAATATTGTGTGTATTTTCTGCATCATCACAGCCTAGGTTATTCCTTAGAACATTTAGTGACTCATTTTGATCCTCGTTCTTCTTCTAGAAATGATGTGAAAGTAGATCGTTGGTTCTGTGACCATTATGCTTATCTTTTGTCTCAAGCTAGGAAACGTAGTGTCAATCAATGGCCTAATGATTTCCAACAGTGGAAATCACAATATCATGCACAACGTTGTCAGTCCTGTTTAAGGTAGACTGTGAATTGAGAAAAAAATGTTTGCCATTAGAAAAAATGTTTGATGTTATAATGTTGGATTATTGTTAAAAATGTTAGAGTTGTTGTTCAGTGTTAAGTGATTATTGAATAAAAAATGTTGTGTTTTGAAAAAACTGCCTTTGTGGTTTGTTTAGCTATAAGAATGTTGGATTCATGCTCTTTAATTTCTTACTATCCCTCTCATGACACTCACTGAACGTTGCGGCTCGAAAACCGTGTGGGGGATGTTTTCCTTCACGTCCGCGCTTTGACTTTAAGAACCGGGGTTGTTTCCAGTCTAACCATCCATTGTCGACTCATCCTCCTACGAAGATGTGCTCCAAACTAGCTAAGGTAAACGAAGCCTACGTGAATTTGCATAGGGTCAGACACAGTCTGATACCGAAGCCAGAAGAAATAGAGAATGTGAGAATGTTAAAAGTCACTGAAGACCTGATAGAAGAGCTCTTCAGAGAAGAAGTGAACAGGGAGAAAGAAGAATGGACAGAGAAGTACAGACTTCAAAAAGACAGCAGCAGCAACAACAACAACAGCAGCAGCAGCAGCAGCAACCTGAAGCTGACAGAGGCTTTGTCGATTGTCGTATCGACACCAAAGAGTTCTTCTTCTCTTTCCGAAGAAGCAGACCTATTGCCAGAAAGTCTATCCTCAGAGGACATCGCATTCTTAGAAACTAAGAAAGATTGCCATAGCAAACAAAAAAAACAAAAAAAGCCCTTTTCAGGGCTACCCCAATACTCTAGAAAAGAAATAACCATCAATTTGCCAATGTGTGTAGGTAGAGTAGTGTGAATATAAACACTAACTCTTTTTTTAAAAAATGTGAGGGTATGTGTTTGTGTGTTTGTGTTTGTAAGTGCTCACGTACGTTGGTATGGATAGTAGATTAAAATGATGTCTTTTTTGGTGTTTGAGGTGTAGATTTGGGGTTAGATTGGATTGCTTTGCGTATGTGGATAGTCTATTGAAGTGGTTAATAACAAAAAAATTTTAGAATAGTAATGGGTAGCATAAAAAGTGAGTGAGTGTTTCTTTTAGGTCCGCGCGTTGTTTTTTGGTCATGATCTAGGTAAGATCAATTTTATGTTTTAGGGGGATGTTTTCCATCACGTCCGCGCTTTCAGTATAAATTGAAACTCGCTGGGCAGTCTAGCTACCCTTGTTGATTGATCAACACCACCAGAAGAATGAACACCAGAATTGTGAAACTGCTAGAACTCCAGATGTACCTGGAATATGCCAGGCGCATAGTAAATGAACTATCCGCGGAAGCCATAGTAGAAGAGGCAAGAATAAAGAAGGAAGAGGAGGAGAGAAGAGAGAGGGAAGAGGAGGAAAAGAAAATAGGAGAGAGGATGACTTACAAGATACCAGAGACAGAGGATTGGGGTGCTGAAGCCAATCATCCCGCCTCTGCACTCCCAAGAAGAAAGGTGAAAGGAGACTGGGGAAGAAGATGCGTGTGTGGCGCCAGGCCAGGAAGGTGCCATCATTAGATAGGTGCATCTGGAGTTCAAAAAAAAACCAACAGCCCTTTTCAGGGCTACCCAATACTCTAGAAAAGAAATAACTATAGATTTGCCAATGTATGTAGGTAGAGTAGTGTGAATATAAACACTAACTCTTTTTTTAATAATGCGAGTGTATCTGTTTGTGTGTTAGTGATTGTGTTTGTAACTGCTCACGTAAGTTTGTGTGAATAGTAGATCATGGGTTTCTTTATTGTTTCTTGGCGTATGTGGAGAGTATAGTTTGGGTTTTATTATATGAAATGAGAAAAGTGGGGATATTTTCCTTCACGTCCGCGCGTTGTTTGGTCATGATCTAGGTAAGATCAATTTTATGTTTTAGGGGATGTTTTCCTTCACGTCCGCGCTTTCACTATAAGAACCCACAAAGTTTGATGTTGGAACCATTCTAAGGAATAACTGAGACAAAATGACTCAAGTATCAGTTCTATTTAATCTATTGAGAGACATCTATTCCTGGATAATGGATGTAGAATATGTTGTAGGAAGAATAGAAGAGGAATGGAGGCATGAAGATATGAAAGACTTTGTAACCAGTCAAGTTCAAGGCCTAAAGACAGCAAGAGATATCATAGCAGGGATGATTGAAGAAGAAGTCAATAAGTCAAGAGGCTTCATTAACCCACCTTACTTCAGAGTGGGAAGTTTGAAGGAAGCACTGGATCATGTCATCAAAGTCCGGTGCTTCCTAGAAAAAATATTGTACTGGACAGAGTGGAGGAATGTAAAATGGGGGTTGGACAAGGTGAAGAAAGGGGAAGATCTGATGAGAAAAGTAATGGAGGAAGAAGTAGAGAAGATTAAAGAAAAATGGAGGGAAGAAAGAAAAGATGTGGAAAACAAAAAGAAAAAGGAAGAGTTTGAGCGGCTTAACAACAATTGGATGAAAATCCAAGAGAAGTTCCGAGCCATGGGTCACCCGGACTGGATGCCGGAAACAGAAAAGAAGAAGAAGAAAGGAATGATGGAAAAAATAAGAGGATGGTGGAAGACGTTAAGGAGCTAGAAGAAAAAATCCAAAGGCCCTTTTCAGGGCCACCCATATTTCTCGAAAAGAGAATGACTTTCCATTGCCTACCCCTTTTTTTAAAACATTTAAAAAAAAAAAAAAAATCCCATGTTCAATTTCCCTTGAGGCTAGAGTAGCCCAAGACTATTTCCCATGTTCAATTCCCCTTGAGGCTATAGTGACCCACGATTTTTCTCCATGTTAAATTTCCATTGAGGCTATAGTGGCCCGGGGGGGGGGGGGGTCTGTAATGCTAATTCCCATTGAGGCTAAGGTGGCCCCATTCACTACTTATATTAAAGTGGTTAGAATTGCCAGTTAAATGGGTATAATTATTACTTTAGTGGTTAGAGTTACTAGCTATATGGTTAAAATTGCTGTTCAAGTGGTTGGATTTCCTAGTTAGGTTGTTAGAATTGCTCGTTAAGAGATTATAATTAGTTGCTTGTTAAGGGGAGTTACTACTTAAATGGTTAGAGTTGCTATGTTAGTGATTAAAATTACTAGTTAAATGGTTAGTTACTAGTTAAGTGGTTGGAGTTACTAGTTAAGTAGTAGTAGAGTTAGATTAGCTTGGTTTTCGAACGGGTGTACATGTACTACGGTACTAGTTAAGTGATTTGAGTTACTATTTCATTTTGTGCCAAGGAACTAATACTTTGTGATTGACTATTGTGCGAATTTCGACGACGTGGGAATGAAAGCGAATCACTTAATCAAACTAGTTTTAATGGCAGCCATTTTGAACTATGCATTCAAAATTAAGCAAACCTTTTACATTTTTATCCGTAATTATATCCGTATGCCAGTTATTGATTGTACTGTGAAATACGTGTTTTTCTATAACTATATCAATAGCTATACAGTGGTATATGTGAGATGTGTCCTATATTTATATCCATATGCCAGTTATATATTTTACTGTGAAATAAATATATGTGTTGCCTAATAATTACATCCATAGTACAGTTATTGAAAATACTTTGAAATCCGTGTTATCTTACAATTATATCCATAGTTATACAGTGGTATATGTGTTGTCTAATAATTACATCCATAGTACAGTTATTGAAAATACTTTGAAATACGTGTTGTCCTATAATTATATCCATAGTTATACAGTGGTATATGTGTTGTCCTATTGTTGTTGTTGTTGTTGTTGTTGGGTTTAACGCCATTTTTCAGCACATGCATGGCGGCCAGTACTAATGGTGGAGGAAGAATCCGGGAAAACCCCGGGAAGAACCACCGACCCACGAGAAGCTACTGGAAAGCTTTCCCACATACCCACATAGGCCGAATCCTAGACTCGAACCCACGCAGACAGAGGTGAGATGGCAGTGATCCGCAACGGAGAGCGCTTTAGACCACTCGGCCACTCGGGGCCCCGTGTTATCCTATAATTATGTCCATATGTCAGTTATAGATTGTACTGTGTAATACGTGTTGTCCTATAATTATATCCATAGTTATACAGTGGTATATGTGTTGTCCTATAATTATATCCATAGTTATACAGTGGTATATGTGTTGTCCTATAATTATGTCCATAGTTATACAGTGGTATATGTGTTGTCCTATAATTATGTCCATAGTTATACAGTGGTATATGTGTTGTCCTATAATTATGTCCATAGTTATACAGTGGCATATGTGTTGTCCTATAATTATATCCATAGCTATACAGTGGCATATGTGTTGTCCTATAATTATATCCATAGTTATCCAGTGGTATATGTGTTGTCCTATAATTATATCCATAGTTATCCAGTGGTATATGTGTTGTCCTATAATTATATCCATAGTTATACAGTGGTATATGTTTTGTCCTATAATTATATCCATATGCCAGTTATTGACTGTAAAATCTAATCATGAAAACTCGTACTAAAAGATGTAATTGTTCGTTGTAGCGATGCTGTTACGACTGGCTTTTAATGCGCTGCGCAATCACCAATAAACATAAAAAGATAAATAGTGACTTATAGACATGGAAGGATAAATTGTGATTAATATGCATGTATCGATACCAAAAAAAAAAAAAAAAAAAAAAATTAAACACCAGCGTAAATAGCGCGTGCGGATGCCTAATAAAGCATGTTTATTGGTACATCATTAGTCAGTACTTATCCGGTTTCTTGAAACAATAAAATGGATTCGATCCGAAAATTTCCTTAGGGCAGGATTAATAATTTATGACTTTCATGCTCGAAGCAATATCTAACACTGGCCAAAATAAGTAAACCTCTGATGGAGATTAAAAAGGTATCTAATGCTCAGAAGTTCAATTTTAGATCCTTTTAGAATAGAATATAGTTGTACTAGTGAATGATTCCTATGAAGTAGATAGCTAAATGCAG
This sequence comes from Sinohyriopsis cumingii, assembly GCA_028554795.2. Classification (NCBI taxonomy): domain Eukaryota; kingdom Metazoa; phylum Mollusca; class Bivalvia; order Unionida; family Unionidae; genus Sinohyriopsis; species Sinohyriopsis cumingii. The sequence continues at coordinate 5,780,133 of CM068826.1, read as the reverse complement.
AACTAATTTCAATGCAAATGAATGGCTCACGTAAACGTGTTCTACTTGGCGTTCTTTCAAAGCTAAACTTTCAAAATAATAATGGCTGCACCGCAAATAAGCATGGCAATAAATTTTACGTTGATGTTAAGGTGTGACGCTATTGTAATAGCTAACGTATATGCAGAATTGTTTCCTCACAACTAGATGTCACTTTGCGTAATTGAGTAAAAAAAATAAAACGACGGTTTTCGCCTTTTCTGAATAACTACACACACACACACACACACACACACACACACACACACTATATATATATATATATATATATATATATATATATATATATATATATATATATATATATATATAACGTTTGGACGAGCCCCACATTGTGTAAGAACTGATTCCAGGAAATGTGTAATTCATCCCCGGCTATTCATTGTAAGCATGAAAAGACAAGTTGGTAAGTGTCAGTTAGACATTAAATTGATGACAAGTTGGTAAGTGTCAGTTAGACGTTCAATTGATGACAAGTTGGTAAGTGTCAGGTAGACGTTAAATTGATGACAGTGTTAATGTCGTCTTCTGTGTATTGAGTCAGGCAGGGACAATGTTGAATAGATATCAACTTCCATTTTCGCTGACGCATTGTCTGTGTATTGAGTCAAGCAGGGAAAATGTTGAATAGACATCAACTTCCATTTCTGTTGACGCATTGTCTGTGTGTTGAGTCAGGCAGGGAAAATGTTGAATAGACATCAACCTCCATTTTTGCTGATGCATTGTCTGTGTATTGAGTCAGGCAGGGACAATGCTGAATAGAGATCAATTTCCATTTTTGTTGACACATTGTCTGTATACTGAGTCAGGCAGGAACAATGTTGAATAGAGATCAACTTCCATTTTTGCTGACGTATTGTCTATGTATTGAGTCAGGCAGAGACAATGTTGAATAGAGATCAACTTCCATTTTTGTTGACACATTTTCGCTATTTATCACCAAATGAAAATCGATATTATGAACAAACGGTACATTTTCATGATGGAAAATTTAATATTCATATTAAAGATTATGCTCCTTTGTTTAATGATGAAAATAGAGAAGAAAGAAGATATGAAAGTGCATTGATTAAAAGCAGTTCCTCCAAATCAGATGTAGAGGAAAGGAACTGCTTAATGAAGAACTCAATAAAGCAAATAATTATGCTAAATGCGTAAGTTACCCTGCAATAGATCAAGTGTGTGTATGTGTGCATGTGTGTGTGTGTGTGTGTGTGTGTGTGTGTGTGTATGTGTGTGTGTGTGTGTTTGATTTGAATTTTAACGTAGCTTTTACAAGTTTTCAGTCATATCGCTACGATGTCTGCAGTGTGGCAGTTTATAGTGATGTCAAGCAGTGGGGCATCATGCCGCAGACAAGGACTATGATGTCCCACTCAGTCACATTATCCTGACACCAGACCGACCAGTCCTAACACTAACCTTAATGCTAGGCGCCTGGCGAGGCCACTGTTAGTACCATTCTTTTTATGTCATTGGTATGACTTGGTTGGGGTTCTAACCCGCGACCTTCAACCACTAGACCACCGGAGCGGTACAGATCAGGAGGGCAAAACTGCATGATCTACGAAAACGAAATACCATGCGAGGTTTGTGGAAATTTTGTAAAAAGTCCTAAACTTTTCAGTAATTATTCGAATGATTGTTGTGATTTTAATTAACATTTTAAGAAACTCTCAACAGCCTTACCAGAAAATAATAATGGTCTATTACAGCAAGACGAACTGTGTATTTAAGCTATTCGATATTTGCATAGTTGTATAATCCAATTTCAATTGAATAAAGTAGCTGTCAAAATTTAAACAATAAGATAACACCATTTCTTTACACAGTTTTAAATAAATATGTTATTTAGCTACTTCCACTTTTACCATTTGCACGATGAAACTTTAACTGTGATATTTAGCAGTGGTATTTAGCAGTGATATTTAGCAGTGGTATTTAGCAGTGATATTTAGCAGTGGTATTTAGCAGTGATATTTAGCAGTGGTATTTAGCAGTGGTATTTAGCAGTGATATTTAGCAGTGGTATTTATCCTTCAAATTCTAGTAAAGGTCTTATTATACCACTTCTTAAAGAATGTAAATTTCACTCACAGAAAGAGCAAAAAAAATTTCAACATTTACAACTCCAGGTGCACTTTATCACTATTTAGTGACGTCGTTAGGTATGAAAAGTTCTCTCTAACAATTCCAGCGTTTAATGAAAATGATAACATCTGGTCTATTCTGAAGATTACTTAGTCTTCATCTACAACACACTTGGAAAGAACAATTGGAAACCATTTGTGAATTCTTTGATTGACACAATGCTGTAAATTTGACAAATAATTGAGGTAAATATAAATTTGCTTTACTTGTGTTACATTTTTAGGACTTATTATGGAACACAGTCAGTCTAATTCTATAGGATTTGAAGTCAACGCTATCTCTGAATTCCCAGTGCCTATCAGTAAAATCAGCTAATGCGATTTGTCATCACCGAAATGTACTGTTTGCATTACTGTTGCAGACCCAACCGCTTCGATCTGGATAGTGATCCCGGGATCGTAACCGCAGCCAGCCATTAATCTGCATCCTCTTAGTACAAATACTATGAAATTTTTCATGAAATAAGAATAAATTATTACGAATGTAACTGTAATTGAAAAAATCATAACCTCTGGCAGATGGTTACTACATGAGAAGACATACGTAACAAGAGTCGTGAATGTCCACCCAACAGTTTAGGATACGTGATAAAGGATATACGGATAGATGGACGGACAGACAGCGGCACAAACAGACCGATAGCCGTGAGTTTGAAAATATCCCTTGACTAAAGTGTCTAGATCATTATCAAATGTAAAGACAACGGGAATTATTATTAAATTATGTGCCGATCTCGTTGTATCTACTTCTAAGATATTTAGTAAATCAAATATATTATGAACTTATGTGTTTGCTGGACAATTGTTTGATTTCTGCTCAGATGGGAAGGTCGTCGGGTGTTATTTGAAGAAAGTATGTAAAGTCTGTCACTGCCGCACCAGGAATGGTTTGTGCCAGGAATGGTTTGAGTTGTCATCATACAGCCCCTCACATAAACGACCGATTTCGAGGCTAAATGGATTCAGTTACTGCACTGAAAAGAGTATCGCTTGTAACGAATAACAAGTAAAAACGTTTTCCATAAAGCATCCAACAAGTCTATGACACAAAAACTCAGGCTAAAATGTTCTTATCTTTACATTAGCCGACCTTCAAAACAGTTAAGTATATTTATTAACACGAAGCGACATTTGATTAGCAATTTACTATCAATCGAAGCAAATACAAATCTTCGTTGCATTTTTCCCCGTACTTGCCCGTATGTTATTTGTCTCGTTTGAAATATGGAAACACAAGTTCAGGTTCGTCAGGCACGTTCCAATTTGGTACTGAAGGTTTATCAATCGCAAAGATCAAACTGAAAGTCATTACACTGAAATATTACATTTTCAGAACAAAATATTTATATTAATTAGGAGTTTTGCATTTCTTTAATTCTGATATTGCTGTGCTTTCACTTTCACTTTCTATTGATCTTATGTACAATCATATCAATGCTTTCCTTAGAAATATAAACCCGTCTTCGCGCTAACTCCATGGCCACAATATTTTTAAAAAGGGACACTGTTCGAGTAGAATTACATATTCAACTATTGCTCATAGAGAGGATGCTTGGGAATGTTTTGGGGCTCCCGATATTTCGGTCACGCTACGAAAATTTCCATATAAATCGGAAACCTAAACGTTCATATTTTTGTACAAGCGTGTATGGCATCGCTTTCTTAGCAATACATCTAACTGAAAGATGCAATACGTGTCATTGACATATTCAATACGTGTCATTGACAGATGCACTAAGCGTATTGGCAGATGCAATGCAATATATGTATTTGATAGATTCAATACATGTACTGGACAGATGCAATACACGTAATTGACAGGTGCAATACATTTAATTGACAGATGCATTCCTCATATTAATCTATGTTGATATTACATATGCCCTGAAAAGTTATGTGCTGAGTCCATAGCTACAAATACGGCCTTGTATCATGCTGAGTCCATAGTTACAAATACGGCCTTGTATCATGCTGAGTCCATAGTTACAAATACGACCTTGTATCATGCTGAGTCCATAGTTACAAATACGACCTTGTATCATGCTGAGTCCATAGTTACAAACACGACCTTGTATCATGCTGAGTCCATAGTTACAGATACGACCTTGTATCATGGATATCCTCTTTAGATACGTGCTGGTCCCATTGATACAAATCCGACTTTACCGTGGATATCCGATTTAGTTATTTACCAGCCCCATCAGACTTGTATCATGTATGTCCCCTTAGTTATGTGCTGGGTCCATTGATACAAGCCAGACTAGTATCACGGATGTCCTCTTATTGCTTATTTACTAGCCCCATTACTACACATCAGACTTGTATCATGGATGTCCCTTTAGTTTTGTGCGGGTCCCATTGATACAAATCAGGCTTGTATCACAGATGTCCTCTTTAATAATTTACTTGCCCCATTAATACAAATCAGGCTTGTATCGTCGATGTCCTCTTTAATAATTTACTTGCCCCAGTAATACAAATCAGGCTTGTATCGTGGATGTCCTCTTTAATTATTTGCTTGCCCCATTAATACAAATCAGGCTTGTATCACGAATGTCCTCTTTAATTATTTACTGGCCCCATTAATGCAAATCAGGTTGTATCACGGATGTTCCCTTAGTTATGTGCTGGACCCATTGATACAAATCAGACTTGTATCACGGTTGTCCCCTTAGTTTTGTGCTGGGCTTATCGGTACAAAAATCAGGCTTGTATCATGGATGTCCCCTTAGTTATGTGCTGGCCCATTGATACAAATCAGACTTGTATCACGGATGTCCTCTTTAATTATTTACTGGCCCCATGAATACAAATATGGGTTGTATCATGGTTGTGCCCTTAGTTATGTGCTGGGCCCATTGATATAAAACAGATTATCTTGAATGTCCTCTTTATTTCCTAAATATGTTTTGAACCAAACACATTTTCTTAGAAATAAAGCAGACAATATAATGGTATATGACGTTCGCTGTAACTTTTGTTGTTTGTTTGAAAAGCGCTTGAGAAGGTTATCAAGGTCTGTTTGGATGAGATGGCGTATCGGAGAAAAATTTTAGATGTAAATACTTTGTTTTGCTTATAGCTAAGAGCGTCAATTCAACATGATAGTCTCAGAATACCTTTTAACTGTGTGAACATTTTAATAATTTGATGAAGTTTTACATGGAATTTAAAGTTTTTAAATTTTATTTTGGGTTTGAGTTATCTGTACTATCGTTCAACATCCTTTCAATGGTACTGCTATAACATTGTGTTGATCTTTGTTTGTTCATTGCATGTACAACCAAGATGCCTTCCAGTAATTCGCCTACCGCTAATCAACATTACAACTATGAAATTGCTGAACGCTGTTTAGGAATGGAAATGGTGACTGTTTTGTGTAGTCCAAATGTAGGTTATTGGAGATCAATGTACTAGCATTGGAACTTCTCTCCGATCGAAATGACCACGCCTTTTAAGTTTGTATTGATTCGGCAATATATATTATTTGCAAAGGGCTAGTCACGAATAAGATACAACCAATTAAGCCATCCTTTATGTACAGTGAATTCAAAACTAACGAAAGATCGAATATAGAGAAATTCATCAGAACAAGATCAGATCATATGCCGATATATTACTGTTCTGTTTCATCGGGCCACAAGAAGCTTTTTCTGTGGTCGAGTGCTATTTCACGCTATGTCGTAATGTTATGTCTCTCTAAGCACTGATTTCAATCTAGTTACCGTATCTGATTTTGGGATATGTATCTCTGAATACATTTCGAGGTATAATGTTCTTTCTTTGATCTAGGAGGACCACATCACATACACCACTAAGTGCAGATCAATACCTGGATTCGTTTCATGTCCGAAAACACATAAAGCAGTGATGAGTCTTTTCCATTCCAGTCTTTAAATAAGGAATTGTCACCCGAACGCGATGATTATGTTCAACGTCAAGATTGATTCATTCACTAATAGTTTCAATCAATTGCTTCTGTCAAACATAAAGAACGTTAAAATGCAACTAAAGATAAAATGATGGGAATAAAATGCATTATTTATTAAATGTAAAACTGCGTCTGGCCTGAATTTCGCCCCATAAAGTTAAGTCTAGACTTAAACTCTGGAATATTCTAATAGGGATGAGCTTTGAATACGCCAAGTCGGGTGTATTTGGTCTTTATTTGAACATAATGGCATATTGGGGTGAACTTTAAATATGCCCAGTCGCGTGTATTTGGTCTAGATTTGAACATAACGACATATTGAGGTGAATTTTATATATGCCCAGTCGGGTGTATTTGGTCCAGATTTGAACATAACAACTTATTGGGGTGAAATTTAAATGTGCACAGTCGGGTGTATTTGGACTAGATCTGAACATAACAACACATTGGGGTGAACTTTAAATATGCCCAGTCGGGTGTATTTGGTCTAGATTTGAACGTAACAACACATTGGGGGGAACTTTGAAGATTTTTTATTATTATATAGAAATCTCAAACTGCAGTTTTGGCCAAAACGACGATATTTTAAAGAAATCTGAACGAAAAACGTGATCATGTATATTGATTCATTCGCTTTTGCTATAGGCCGATAAATACAGGGTGAAATCTATTCCTCATGCATAGCCGATAAATACAGGGTGAATTCTATTCCTCATGCATAGCGGTAAATATAGAGTGAAATCTCTTCATGCATAGGCCGAAAAATACAGAGTGAAATCTATTCTTTATACATAGGCCGATACAAATAGAGTGAAATCTCTTTATGTATAGGCCGATAAATACACAATGAAATCTTTTCATGTATAGGACAATAAATACAAAGCGAACTCTGATATTTACACATAGACCGATCAATAGAGGGTGAAATCTGTTCTTTAGGCATAGGCCGATCAATGCAGGGTGAAATCTGTTCTTTATGCATAGGCCGATAAATACAGAGTGAAATCTATGTATGCATAGGCCGATAAATACAGAGTGAAATATATTCTTTATGCATAGGCCGATAAATGCATAGTGAAATCTCTTCAGGTATTGGCCGATAAATACAGAGTGAACTCTGATATTTACGCATAGGCTGATCAATGCAGTGAAATCTGTTATTTAGGCTTATGCCAATCAATACAGGGTGAAATCAGTTCTTTAGGCATAGGCCGATCAATACAGGGTGAAATTAGTTTTTTAGGCATAGGCCGATAAATACAAAGTGAAATATGTTCTTTAGGTATAGGCCGATCAATACAGGGTGAAATATGTTCTTTAGGCATAGGCCGATCAATGCAGGGTGAAATCAGTTCTTTAGGCATAGGCCGATCAATACAGGGTGAAATCAGTTCTTTAGGCATAGGCCGATAAATACAAAGTGAAATCTGTTCTTTATGCATAGACCGATCATTGCAGTTCTTTAGGCATAGGCCGATCAATACAAAGCAAATCTGTTCTTTAGGCATAGGCCGATCAATGTAGGGTGAAATCAGTTCTTTAGGCATAGGCCGATCAATACAGAGTTAAAATCTGTTCTTCATCAAATCGTTTATACATTGATTCAGACTTTAGACACACTGTCATTTCTCTCCAAGTCAGTTGTCTTCTAATGTCATTCATTTCATCACCGTTTGAACATGTATAGTTGATGACTGTCTAAAATGTACGGCCAGACTCGTGGTTAGGACGAGGTCTCTTTGTATGAATCATAAGATTTTCTTACGTCAAAGAAACCCGAATTACGCATCACTATATCCGATATCCTTGAATTTGATTCCTTTATTGCATCTAGGCTTTCCTATTTATTGAGTGTTTAGGTGGCAGGGTCCAGTTTCGTAAATTGGCCCCTGGCAAATTTCTTAACTTAAGGCTATGGTGTGACTTTTTCAGCTATTATTGTTTACTATTTATAGATATGAATATATTTGTGAACTAGGTATTTCGGGCTTGTGTTGTTCTTGAAAATGATGATCAGGCATGCACACTTTCCATAGTTGCTCTGCAGTATGTTGATAGTGAAATACCAATAGTCGGCTGGGAAGAAGAGCTAGCCTCCCATAGCAGTAGACACGTGGGTTCAAGACAAGTAGAGTATCTCAAAAACGGTTTGGATGACAACTATTCTGAATTGCATCAAACTATTTAGCAGACAATGTTTTTCAAAATTTTCATCCAGGGAAAGAGCTTGCGTTTGCACTGTGAGCACCACATGCTGTCAAGAATGGCCTTTGGGTGTGAAAAATGCATGCATAAAATAGGGGTTTGGGTGCATAAACTTCTTCTGCTATGAACTGCCATTGACTTCTCTGGTCAAGTGAATACTATTCTTATGCTTTGTTTTAATATAGGTATCTAAAAATATGGACCTTTTTGACCTCACTTGTGTATTTGATTTTTTTATGATTTTTTTAATACTAGGTCGCTGATTGCGGTATTAAATTTGTACATAAAAACTGGCTCCTGACCCCTTATGACGTGCCTGTATCCTGCAATATAGCTCGTGTAAGGTGTTAAATGAAATTGAACTCGAAACGAAGTGCTGATGAGGCGTCGTAGCGGACAAAAGCTGGTCCAATCAGAACGTTGACTTTTAAATTTTAATTTCACATGTTGTATCAAAAAATGCTTCTCCTTAAAAGTTCCATTTTCTATGTCGATGTTTCAGATTGTTTCGTTTGAATTACACGGCAGTGGTTGAAATGTCAATGTCATATGTCGAGAATTCCCAATCGGTTCAAAGAGTTTATGTTGACAGTTCCATTTCATATGTTGAGTATTTAGATATCACCTGTTGCATTACACAGCGCTGGTTGAAAATCTGATGTCCAATGTCGAGATTTTAGATTGTATCTTCTGAATTACACGGCCGTTGTTAAAATTTTAATGTCATAAGTCGAGAGTTTCAATCTAACATGTTGAATCACATTGATTGTACTGAAAGGTTCATTTCGTATGTTGAGTTTTTAGATTGTATCTGTTGAATTACACAGCGGTGGTTGGACATTTTATTGTGCTTGTCAGAAATGTTTTTTTTTATATGGTGAAATGATGTGTTGGTGTTAAAAGTAACATTACACAATGTCCACTTTAACAATTCAAAATAATATCGAGTATTAATATACATCATTCGTGTATTCAATTATGAGACGCCATTACATTTTATGCATTTACAGTTTGAAAGTTACCATTCTCAGGCCGAGAATTACTATTACTTTCTTCGCTAGAGGTCGCTCTCGTGAACGGACTTCGTCATTTTTAAACAAGGAGGCTTCTTCTCGTTGCTGTGAAGTTCAACAGATGAAATCTACATAATCGCCATATGAAATTAAACTTTCATCATAAACAGTTGCATACAACGTGTGAATTAGGGATTCTCGACATATGAAAGTGAAATTTCAACCATCGCTGTGTAATTCAAAATATACAATGTAAAACGTCGACATAGGAAATAGAACTTTAAACCACCACTGTATAATTCAACATATAAAATCTCGATCAAGAAAATAAAACTTTAAGGACATTCAGTTTGATCCAACACGTGATATTGGATTTCTCGACATACGACATAGAAGTTTTAAGTTTAATTTCTCTTTGGACCAGTTTTGTCCGCTACGGCGCCTCATAGTTTGGAGCTTACTTACTCAAACACATTCCCAGTTTCTGTTGGCTTTCAGAGATGCCCAAATGAAATGCTAAAACTGGAATGTAAGCGTTTGTAAAAATGGATTCTAGAGAGTGTTTTTCCTACATTTAAAACACTAACGGTCAGAGAAAGTAAATTTGACGGTAGGTTACATAAAATGGGTGCTATATTCATCTATTTTGTCATGAAAGACCTTTTTCATACTTAAGTGTACCGCTCAGTGTCGTTTCCTCTTTTAATCTTAGTATTGGCTTGGGTGATGAAATTCTGTACTGGACAAATCTTTAGTCTGGATGTCTACAGCAGAATAATGGTTTTATGCTTGAGTTAGATTTAATCCCCGCCGTCTTCATTATGTCCTATGGAACTTAATACAGATTTCTTGTTGACGTTTGAATGACACATTTGACGGCGATTTGACATGTATTTAGTTACGATACCAGTTCTCTTCCGAGCTTACGATAACTAGAGCTTTTTAACTCAGAGCTTACATGCCACGGTTGCGGATCTAAAAAGGAAGAATAATACAACTAAAAAACTACTGATTGCTGATAACAATATCTGATATGTAATTTTGAAACCCACATATATAATTGTGTCAGGATGTATACGTGTGTGTGTGTGTGTGTGTGTGTGTGAGAGAGAGAGATTTTTACGTTGTTGTCGAATATCTTTTCATAAGATTAATTTGTCATATTTGTAAATTTTGCAGAGAAAGATAAGAGGTTATGTGAAGAATGAATATAAATGTTCAGAATGGATATCTTCGGCTTTTCCACGAGCGGCATGACGGTTAAGGATAATTGACATTTGAATGTATTCAATATAGTACAGTTAAGAAATATTGATTATGTGTCAGAATATAACGCCAGCATAATAGTTGCTTCAGCTGAAAGATGCTGCTGTCTTAGTAAATCACAAATTGTTTGAACATAAAAGGAAATCATAAATGCAAATATGCAATTCAATATCCGATACCTTTTATTTGGATTTTCCATCTTCTCGTACGTTCTTTTGCTTAATTGCCCGCATTACAGATATTCCCTGAGCGATTTTACCGTGGTGATATGCAGAAATTATAGGTTTCTGCATTTGTATGGGAAAATATGAACGAGTTTTTCGGATGGATATACTGCACGACCTTGGAAGTGTAGTATATACATCCGACTAAACGAGTTCATATTTTCTCATACAAATGCAGCAACAATTTTATTATATGCTCATTTACTTATTCTTCCTATGGCTTAATTATATAAACTAAAATACGCTACAACATAAAATGTAACTGAATTTATGCCGTATTCTAAACTAAATACACAAGCGCAGATTCATCAGTACACAAAAACCCACAAAGTAGTTCCTAATATACTACAGGGCACACACGAGTGCAATATGATGTGAACGTGAGTGAAATATCGTAAAATACTAAAGCTAAAGGAGAAAAAAAAATGAGCATATAATAAGCATGATTCTAACATGCAAAATCCCATACTGGATGTCATTACTGTGGACAGATGTAATCGGGGTATGGATAGGAGTACTTATGACTTCTAATTGAAATAGTTTCATATTCGACTTGATCGTAACGAATCGTCACAAAATACAAGTCAAATTAGCGATGATCGACTACCTGGCATGTACTGCATTGAAGACCTCGTCAGCACAATACTTATTACATACTGTTAATTATAATGGATGTTTTAACAATGTAAAGATGAAAATATTGCAGAAGACCTTAAAAGATAATCTCTTACACAAATAAATTAAAGATGTAGCCTACACTATGAAATATAAACGGGAATTGTATTAAAACTTCAACGTCGATCAATAAACAATGTCCTTTTACAAAGACCTTTCGTTTTCTCTGGCGGTAAATCATCCTCAATCTTCTCAATTCATTTTTCATTTTAAAAAAACACAACTTCGGTCTCAGTTCCTTATGGGCTGAGGAAGGTTGAATAGGCCCGATACATCATCCTAACTGTTAGAGAGGTGAATAGCGGAGAATGCGTTCCATCATAACAGTCATTCTGAGAAAGTCTTGTAATTTTTCAAAGACCTAGATCTACTTTAAACGTCTGTATTTTAGGGACTTCATAATTTGTTGCTTTTGTAATTTTTGTTCTATGCCTGTTGCGGGGTCCCTGGTGGTCAAGTGATCCAAAACGCTGACCTTTACATATCATGCGATCTCACGAGTCTCGTTTCGAGTCAAAGCTAGGCCAAGTTTAAGTAAGAAAGCTTGCTAGTAGCTTTGCAGTGGGTCGGTAGTTCTTCGAGGGTTCTTCCTCAGCCTGATATACTGGCAGTCATGTATAGCCTATCCTCTGTTGAAAAATGCATTAAATCCACAAAACCAAACCACGCACACTGTTGAAACGTACTTAGCGTTACTTAATGATATTATATGAAGTCCCTTCATGGAATCTTGAATTCAGAAAATGTCAGCTGCAGGGAAGCTTTTGAGTCTTTACTTCCCGTTTCAGTACAAGTAAGATTGTGAAACCAACAGACAGAAAACATTTTTTTTTCTTCTTCCAGGATTTAATAAGCAAATGTATTTCTATAAAATTTAGGATACTAATGAGTTCTCTAGTTTAATTCTGCAAAGCTTTGTGTAAAGGGTGAATCCGAAAAGATTACGAAATCTTCTTGAGAGGTTTCAGTTAATGTTGTCAACGGTTTGAGTATGGCTTTAATTTCTGCAGTAACAAAAAATGGCGGCTTTATCTGGTAACTGTCATGCGATGGTGCTGCATTTGTGCGTTACAATGAGATTTGCATCCTGATCTCCACCTCTCTAAACGTCTGTATACAAGAACCCTTGGCCTCGATTGGAGGCCCTTATTTCATCAAATGGTTGGCGAATTCTTCGATTGGCAAATATCACATTATTTTAGTTTTTTTTATATATATACATATTTTTACTAGGGAATGGTGGTGGGAGACTGTAGATTTAAGAATATTCCAGCTTGTAGTCTTTAACATTATATTTAATTTTACCCTTGTTTATAATCAAGTTTTCTTTTAAATGCTCTTTTATCATTTTCAGTGTGATGTCTCGTATTACCCAGCTACTACATTGCATACCTTGTCTTTCTTATGCCCTTTATTGTGTTTCATTAAATGTTTAACTGCGATGTTTTTTCTCTTTTGGAGGTAGTTTAATTTTTCTCTGGTGGTCTTGTGATTAATATAAACTGACAAATTATACTCCATTTTCCAGTGTACTGTAATACTGATACGTAAGAGTGTTATTGTACCCTTAAATCAGCTTTGGTAAAAACATAACCCTCTTGTCTGGTTTCGTTTGAAGCTTTGTTAAACACGTAACCCTCTTGACTGGTTCTGGAATGATTTGCATGCAACAAAATTGCATATTATGATGAACAGGTGACATCGTACCCACAACATCGTCCATCAGTATCGACAAAGATTTATGTGGTTGATTTATCAAAATTGTGTTCAAGTGAAATTCATATTTATTAAGTTTGTATTAAAATTGTAGGTAGTGTAATGTTGGGTGACACTATTGAAAATGGGGAAATTTCGGGCATGTTGAAATTGGAGTCCGGCATACCTGACAACTTTTAAAAATCCAAGTAGGGAGAATAACAAAATATAGATTTGGGCCTAAAATAGGGTGGTTTTTACGCGGCCTTTTTAAAGCGTCAGTTTCAATAAATATTGACCGATTTTCCAGGTCCTATTGGGGTGAAATTCTCAAAGAATGCGCCCGCAGAAACTTTTGTTTGGAGGGAGGGTGGGTGACACGCATCGGTCATCCATGAAACGTTTTGGATGCAGTGCCGTCTTGAGGCATGGGCACACTGGGCAGTTGCACAGGGCCTCACGCTTCTAGGGGCATCATGCTGCCCATAATGTTAATGAATATTGAAAGATCTTTTGGCAATTTAATTTGCTTTAAAAGTGCCGTGGGAAGCACGTTTCCCAATTTTAAAAAATAGTGACATATAGCGGAATTCCTGTGGGTGGGTAGGGGGCCCCAGTGCATTGCTTTGCCCAGAGCCTACAATGTTGTTAAAACGGCCCCGTTTGGATCTAGGCCAAAACATGTTTAAAGGTGAAATTGGAGGAGGCGAAAATTCCCCCCCCCCCCCTCAAATGTGCAAGCGCCCATGGGACGCACCATTTCTCCCTGTGACGCGCCTTATTTCCCACCAGGACAAGCACCTTTTCATATTCTGGTTAGCTGTGGCTAAGCTGCATAATAGCTAAAGGATAGACTGAAGTACACAAGCATAGGCCAGTGTGATTAATTAACAGTAAATCTATAACATTGCATTTATCTTGTGAAAAGGACAGCAATTTGGACATAATTCAAAAAGAAGCCATTGCACCAGCAACTGATTGGCAAATAAACGATGCCCTATCTTGTTGGAACTTCATTTTAAGTTCAAACCTGCAGTCACAAGCTACTGTACATTTGACCGTTTTTTTCCACGTTTTATATCCCGCCTTATTTCCTTAGGTTTAACTCTTAAAACATGTATCACTTTTTACTAAATAAAATATTTACTCCGAATTAACTTTTAGGGGGACATATACCGCGTGGTTTATTTTGTTTTATTCCTTCTTTTAAATTAATTTAGGTAAAGTATACATGTACGGCAGAGGAATGCCAGGTGTTTACTGGTTGAGTGTCTTTGACGGAAATGGAGATGCGATTTTGTTTGCAGAGAAAATTACACAGCATTCACAGTGGCCATGCATGGGATTGAAATTAATTGGTGACAATTTTATTTTTTTTAAAACTTTTCTTTGCTAAAATAATTCTTTAAACACTGAGAAATAAAAACCAGACAAAAGCCAGTAAAATGTGAAAAGTAGGTCACAGTGATCTTTACTGTTGTCATATATATATATATATATATATATATATATATATATATATATATATATATATATATATATATATTCAATTGTTTGTCTGTTAGTTTTAAATTTCTTTTTTTCCCCATTACACGCTATTGTAATGTAACACTGTTTACTGGACTTAGCCATATCTAGAATTGAGTTAATTTCTGTTTGACCTGATTGACTTTTTAATTTTTATTTTCGTTATATGCTATAGATTCATGAAACATTGTAAAAGTTGCTGACCTTGTTTCAAAATCAGTGACAGATTTGGTAAACAAATTTTTAATTTTTTTGATATCTTTCTCAGTAAGAATCATTGAGTCAAGGTCATACCTGTACTACGTGACAAGTATCATGTACCAGCTGGTAACAAACTTCTATTTTTTCCATAATTAATTTTGACCCACATCCAGGAATCTGTTTTGCGTCTTTATTATTCTTACAACTGATGTTTTTGATAAAGGTTTTTAAGATGGGTTATAAATACTTGACAGTTATATTATGTTGTGACCAGTTTGGGCTGAATTTCATTTTCTTCAAACTACTGAATTCAAGTGATTATTTTCTCTGGAAATACAAAAGTGCTCTGATGAAATTCATTGGATGTTATACTGAATTAAAAACGGGACTCAAACTCAGTTTCATTCAGGACTTTTATTACTAGGACTTCATTTTTTTAGTTCTCGGATTTATTTCATAATAATGTAAGTTCTTTTTTCTTGTTTTTCCCCCACTTTGTATTCTACGGAAATAAATTATTTGTTAATTTGTACAAAACCTGTTGTTTTCACTCTTTTCTGTTAAATATTTTAAGTCCATAACGCTGTAACAATTGCAAGGGTGAGGTATTAACAGGGATGCACATAAAGTTTCTGAATTCTTGAATGTTAAGTACCCAAGAATGAACTCAAACAAAATTTTAACCAAAGTCTGTAAAGCAATATATATATATATATATATATATATATATATATATATATATATATATATATATATGGATTACTTAACTACTTTAGGGTGCAGTGCACATTAGATGCATTTCCTAAGTTTTATGATTGTTTTTGATAGGATAGTAAGTATATTTCATGCAAATTGCCAATTTTGTCACAGACTTCACACAAAAACTTGACTGAAACCAGTACAATGAAAATGTATGTCACCGTTTTTGGTGTTGATTATGCTATAAAAATAAACTTAAAAATATTTATAGTTTACCAAAGTCCAAGCAATGTGAAATATGGGTCAAAGTGACCTACTGTTTTGATTATGGTATAGTACTTATCCAACAGATTTTAAGACTTCAGGGATAACAATATGTATACATGTTAACTCCCTCCCCCAACCCAAAACACTGACCGCATTGTGAATGCAAAATCATATCCAAGATTGTATGAAGCTAGTTCCAATGGAACATTCTCAAGAGGATAGGTGGCATGAAGTGATTCCAAACACACACACACACATATACATAAATATACATATATATATATATATATATATATATATATATATATATATATATATATATATATATATATGTGTGTGTGTGTGTGTATAGATGCTGTTATACGAGGACAGTAACAGCAGTACAACAAAAGTTCTCTATTTTGTTGAAATGAGCTGAATTGATATCAGAGTTGGTATGTTTAACTTGTTTATATAGCAGAAGTAGATTTTACTGCAACAATATAGCTGCAAGATGATGTCAACCTAACTGTAAAAAAATACAGAAATGGAGAACTGCACAAAATCTCAGGAAGACAGTCACTTCCTAATAGATGTAAACATAATTAAAAAATATGTAAAACAGTATTCAGTAACATGAATCCAAATTAAAAGGTAAAAATAAGACATAAAAAATCCCTAAACACATGATCAGAATTTGTAATATAAACCACATTTCCAGAAAAGATTTTCTCTTGTGTATTATTTTTATATCAATTTGTTATCAAGTTCACATGAAAATACTTGTCTCACATGGTGGAAGTCGACGGAATGTGTTCACGGATTGCATGCACTCTGGCCAAAGTTAAATGTTCTTAAGTTTGAGGATTTTCATTCCACATGTCCAGGCAAAATTTGAAGAACCTGCAGCTGCAATATTTCGAGTCTTACTAGCACATCGTGGGAGGCAACTCTTTTCAACTTTTGAGCATTATTAAAACACAAGTTATGTCCCCTGAACAATATGAGGCGAAAAAAAACGGTGCACTAGAAACGGCCGTTATGAGCAAAAATTTTAGGAATAGGTTTATCTCAATGATAATAGCAACTGCTTTCTGTAATTAATGACTAACAAATAATCTTTTGCTCATCTGACGAAAGTATAAATGCCTTTGCAATTGAAACAATGAAGTGAAACACTTTTGTAAGCCTGTCAGCATTACTCAAAACATTTTCTAACTCCAATATCAGAATTGTCATCTTTGAAAGAGATTCAGGTTACCATAGTGCTCCTTCCCAATTCAGTTAGATTTTGGTTGACAAATATCCAGCAGGCGTGAACAGCTTCATAAAATTATCATTGTTGAGAATAACACTGTACATTCCACCCTCAATGAAATAACTACACTTTTAATTTGGTTTGTTAATTCAACAACATTGGAATAAAATGAATTCCTAACAGGGGTTGATGCTCTAACATTTTTCATAATGTACAAAAACACCATTTCTTTTTTTCAACTGCCAAGTGTTTAAACCCGCTGATATTCTTGGGCTACAAAATAATTAACATAACAACCATGACAGCTGTATTGAATGCAAACTTGGCATAATTTTCATTACGACAAACCCACCAACGTTGTCACACTTCATATGAAAACATGCTGATATGATCATCATCCATGGATCAGCACAAACATGTTTTCAAGATGGCTGTCATGGTGGCCATACTTTAGGGACCTACACTCGACTGGGTAAAAGAATTTCCATTTAGTACCAACTAGACATCACAACTCTTCTGGCAAAAGCAGAATGATGATATGACAAGCTAATAAGTACTGGCTTTGTGGGGGTATAATGCAATTTTCAGCACATTATTGGGTATACATGGCACACAGTATATTTAGTGAAGAAAGAACCACGGACCCATAGATAGCTACTGGCAAGCTTTCTCAAATAACCAATGGTTGAGCTCAGACCAGTGCTGGCACAAAAAAACAAAGTGATATGTGTGAATTATGTGTTAAGGCAAGTAAGACCACTCAGTCAACAGCAATGCCTATCATCATCAAGAAGAAGCAAGAACACTAATTTCAAGATGGTTATTGTGATGACCATATTAGGTGTCAGATTGGCTCCATTTTCTTTCATATAACCAAGCTGACATCATAAAACTTTTTGTAGTATTAAAAAACCAATGTTGATATGAACATGCATTCAGGCAAGTGATAACATTATTTTCAAGCTGAATGCTGTGATTGTCATATTCAATGTGCAATCACCAATTTCATCTAGGACCAACTGGATATTAAATGAAGTTTTTCGGAAAATGCCCCATGTTAATTTATCTTCCATTCAGAAGGAATAGCAATAAAATTTTCAAAATAGCTTTTCTAGTGGCCATATTGAAGAGCACTACTTCATTTAGAATCAAGTTCATTGTGACGTTTCACTATGGAGTAACGACACACAGATGGCCAGATACAAATTTTCAAGATGGTTATTGCGCCAGCCACATTTGACATCAAATTTTGAACCATTTTCATTCAGAATTAACTAGAATTACATATAAATTTTTATAGTGAAAACTCGTGTTGATATCCACGTAAAAGTAGTGACAAGATACTGGATGCCACTCCTTCAAGGGTTTTACTACTGCATGTAATGATCATGGACTTAAAATGGTCACTCCTTCAAGGGCTTTATTACTGCATGTAATGATCATGGACTTAAAATGGCCACTCCTTCAAGGGCTTTACTACTGCATGTAATGATCATGGACTTAAAATGGCCACTCCTTCAAGGGCTTTACTACTGCATGTAATGATCATGGACTTAAAATGGCCACTCCTTCAAGGGCTTTACTACTGCATGTAATGATCATGGACTTAAAATGGTCACTCCTTCAAGGTCTTTACTACTGCATGATATGAAGGCTGAAGAAGTTACAAGTTTTTTTAAAACAATGCTGCAAGACAAGGAAAGCAAATAACCCATATCAGGCAGAAATAAAGTCAAAGGGTTAATATTCCAAGACCATATAAAGGTTAGCCAGTTTTTGTCAAGTTCTAACATTGCGCGATAGAGAATATGTTGTAAATATTTTACCATTGCATGATAGGAAATTTATGTTGTAAATAATATTTAACATTTTGTGATAGAGAATATATAATTTTGTAAACTATATTTTACCCTTGCGTGATAGGGAATATGTAATGTAAATATTTTACCATTGCGTGATTGGGAATATGTAATGTTGTAAATCATATTTTACCCATGTGTGATGGAGAATATGTAATGCTGTTAGTCATATTTTACCATCTTGTGATAGAGAATGTCATGCTGTAAATCGTATTTTATCATTGTGTGATAGGGAATATGTAATGCTGTAGATCATATTTTATCATTGCATGATAGAGAATATATAATGCTGTAAATCATATTTTACCAATGCGTGATGGAGAATATGTAATTCTGTAAATCGTATTTTACTATTGCGTGATAAAGAATGTCATGCTGTTAATCATATTTTACCAATGCGTGAGAGAATATGTAATGTTCTAAATCACATTTTACCATTGCATGATAGTGAATATTTAATTTTTAAACAATATTTTACCATTGCATGATAGAGAATATGTAATGCTGTAAATCATATTTTACTATTGTGTGATAGCAAATTTATAATGTAAATAATATTTAACATTTTGTGACAGAGAATATGTAATGTTGTAAACTATATTTTACTCTTGTGTGATTGGGAATATGTAATGTTGTAAATCATATTTTACCCTTGTGTGATAGGGAATATGTAATGTTGTAAATCATTTTACCCTTGTGTGATAGGGAATATGTAATGTTGCAAATCATATTTTACCATTGTGTGATAGGGAATATGTAATGTTGCAAATCATATTTTACCATTGTGTGATAGGGAATATGTAATGTTGTAAATCATATTTTACCATTGCATGATAGGGAATATGTAATGTTGTAAACCATATTTTACCACTGCATGATAGGGAATATGTAATGTAAACCATACTGTAGCAATGGTTGATGGAGAATATGTAATGTTGTAAACCATATTTTATCATTGCGTGATAGTGAATATTTGTTTTTTAAACCATATTTTACCATAGCAGGACAGAGTATGTAATGTTGTAAACCATATTTTACCATTGCGTGATAGAGAATATGTCATGCTGTAAATCACATTTTACCATTGCGTGATAGAGAATTTTTAATGTTGTAAACCACATTTTACCCATATGTGATAGGGAATACGTAATGTTGTAAATCATATTTTACAGATTTGCAAATTTAGCAAAATTCATTCCCAAAAAAGATCATAGTGAAAACTCAATGTTGATACAAGCATCCACATAAGAGGAGTAGTGACAAGATACTGGATGTTCATAATCTTCATTCAGGACCAAACAGACCATGGGATAAAGGTGTGAGGACAGTTTCATGGCAATCCTCCATGTAGGATATTAGTAGCAGTGACAACAAACTTGTGATAATGAATGGACAAAGGACATGTTGAAAATCTTGTTACTGCTACTCCTGATGAATGGATGATCACAGTTGTCTTTCAGTAAAATATTTTTTATGATGTCTGCTGGTCCAAAATGAAAATTATGCCAACTGGATGTCTGAAAGGCTTCTTACAATTAGACAAGCTCTTCTTGTCTAAGAACAAATTGGATGTACAGTCAGGACATTTTCATTTATAACCAACTAGACATCGTAAGAAGCCTTCTTGTGAAAATTTCATGTCAATGCGACTATTCATGAGTAACAAAATTTTCAAGTGGACAGTTATGATGGCTATATCAGACATAGGATCAGCATAATTTTCATTTTGGACCAGCAGTCTTCGCGTAGTTTCCCAACCTCTATGTGCATTTTGCTACCAATGTGCTTCCCCACGTTGTCCCTGCCACCATGCTCGATGTTAAAATTTATGACACACTGAATGCAAAAACCAGATGTATAATCAGTATTTGATGGCTGAAAGCACAGCAAAGTTTTGGTATATTCCATACTAAACTTCACTTTTTGTGCAATACATTTCTTTTTCCTTGGTGGTGAAGGTGTTTTCAAGATGCGATGCTGAATGGCAATTCAAATCTGTGTTGGCGGCATACGCGAAAAAATTTCTGGTTATACCACGGTTTCTTTCAAAAGCATTTGTAAAACTACTCATATATATATATATATATATATATATATATATATATATATATATATATATATATATATATATATATATATATATGTATATATATATGCTAAAATGTGTGATACTGGGCCTACTCTACAAACTGGACACAGTTCTACTAATATCAGGACTAGCAGTACTAGACCGTTTTGGCAACTGTGGATATCACGACTAGCACTTAACGGGAAAATTTTTAATAATTGAGAATTCTTGATTTTTTGTGCACTTGGCATGAATCCGTGAATTGCTGTAGAAAGTTGTGAAATTCACACAAAAATAACGGGGGTTGGCAGCTATGGAAATGAAATGCATTACTTTGGACTCTGTCAACATCCGAGCAGAGGAATTAGTTGTTTATAGTTTGTTTTACATAATTCAATACAACAGTGCCACTAAATGGCAATATATATCAAGCAAACAATACCAATCCTGTAAAAACGAATTCTTAACATTTCAACATCTTATATAAATAAAGTATTATGCTGAAGAGCAACAGCAATAAATATGATGTAAGTTTACAACATCTCTTATCGAGAACAAAAAATCAGTGAATTTGGAAACAGACAATATGCTCAGGATTTTTCTTGAGAATCCGCCCAGTGGCAACCTGACAAGCTTGATTAAGATGCAGTATCGTTACAAGGTAAACAATTGTATCTTTTAATTAATATATTTATTTGTATGATTCTAACAGATACATACATTTTTCTGTTACAAGTTCAAGGTCATGGACTGGGTGTTTATGTTGAAATCTTCACATATATTTAGAATAAAAATGTGGGATATTTTTGTACACTTTATGAGCATTACTTTCCTTTATTAAAGAATGATCATTCTTTCATGATACAAATTGGAGTTTTTGTCTGAAACCAACAAAGGATCCAATGTTTACAGCAATAATCTATTACTGTGCAGAATTGGCTGACACAATGGTATAGGTGACATTTTAAGTGAAAGGACTCATAATTTTGGAACTATCTCCATAATATGCATCAAAATTTCCATGGCAATGTTGCCATAACTCAAATGCTGGATTAGTGGTCATACATGGCCGAATGTTAGATTTCTGATGCAACACTACATTAAAAAGAAAAGAAACGGACCAAGTCTACCGAAGCAGTTGTACTTTTAATTTCCTGTAAACAATAATTTACAATCTGCGACCACGACGACCACCCTTCCTCCTGGTGCTGTCTGATGGGATTGGAGTGACATCCTCTGGAATAACAGAATGAAAAAATTCAAAGTACTTAAAAAAAATAAAAATAAAGAAAGCCTCCCCTGAAGGGATTGATAATCTACTAGGCAAATAAAACCTTCCAAGAATTCAAGATAAGACTATTTAATTCATGTTGGGCCATTGCATAGTATAGAGTTTTGCCCTGAAAGAGAAGTGTGGATGATGGCAGATGGAAGAATAAATAATAAAAATGCTGATAACTCTTCCTAATGATGCAGAGAAGAGAATAAAAGTTACAAAATCAATTTAACTGATTTTCTTATAAACTGATTCCATTTGCAGTTTTTTTTAAATAATCATGCAAACATAAGTCTTGACATGTTGTCTTTGTGCACATTTCTGCTCATCCTAGACAGACCACAGGATAGACAGAGCCAACGATGCAGGTTAGGCAACTTTTGATGTTCATCTATGTGGCATGGGCTGTTCCAGTCAAGCGCGGAAACTTAATCACGACTGTAAAGCTAATGTAGATTTATAAAGGGTAGATACTATGAAAACAACTCCGACTGGTTGCCTACAACCAATCGAGAATGGTCAAGGTGGAGTAAGATTGTACTTGTGCTTTTTAAAGAGTAAAAAAACAAAACAGCCTCTCAATCTTTGCTTCTAGCAAAATAAGATAAGTTTTAACTATTTAGCTGAATAGAAGGTCTGCTTACCAATTCTTCCAATTTTCATTCCAGATCTGGCCAAAGCCCGCAGTGCTGACTGAGCACCAGGCCCTGGGGTCTTGGTCCTGCAGAAGAAGGATTAGAAATTGTAAGCTAGAGGAATATAGTGCAGATGTTCCTGTAAATATACTCCACCTTGTACTGCACTCATCTTTGTTAGCCAAGGTTCCAATGTGATAACCCTATCTACACCTAGGTGTATCGAGTTGATATTTCTGTGCTTACGGTATGAATTTCTTTGTATGCAGCAGCAAGCCACTGCATCCAATAAAAATTTTTTAAATTTGAACACTGTTCCTACATGATCGACAAGGGCAGCATACAACTTGTATGGTCTGATAAATAAGCAATTTCCCCATGCCGGTCCCTGTTTGCACAAATATCTTTCATGCAAATACACCTGTAATGGATTCCCTCTGGCACATAGTCATACTTTTTATTTTAAACTTCCCAAGTATCCTTTCCAGGCCAATTGTCCCCACCGCTTTTGGCCTATGTACAATGTACCATGCTACCGATTAGGTGGCATTACACACTAAGGGAGGCAACTCATGAAATCTAAAAATAGATGCAGAGCTACCAACCCTCAGACTCGTAATTTGTGAAAAGAGGGATAAAAATTAACAAATTCTGAACACAATCAGGGAAAAATTATACCTTAACACTAGCTCCATCAATTTTGTTGGTCAGTACTGCATTATATGAAAATCCCAAAATAAAACTAAAACATTATTTACATTGATTACATGTTCAAATTTATTTGCAGCCAAATTTACTGATATACACAAACTTCAAGCTACTTGTCATGCAGACTTGAACTTCCTCAATTGGGCTATGGTAAATTTGTTTTCAAAACAGTGCAGGCTTCTTGCCTACTTGTTAATCTTGTGAATAAAATTGGTGCAAATTTTTAGCACCAAAGAAGGCAATGAAGTTTGTTTTATTTGTCCTCACAATAGGAAATACTATTTCACTATCACAGTTACTGATCTCGAACTGAGAAAGACAGGTTAAGTTCAACAAGAAAGCTAACAAACAATGCTTCAGTATTGATGTGCGTGTTTAGGATTTTTAATGTAGCTTCAACAGTTTTTCAGTCACATCGCTACGATGTCTGCAGTGTGGCAGTTTATAGTGATGTCTAGCACTGGGGATCATGCCACAGACATGTAGCATGATTTCCCACCCAGTCACATAATCCTGTCATCAGGCGCCTAGCGAGCAGCTGTTAGTAATATTTTTGCAAGTCTTTGGTATGACTTGGCCATTATCAAACCCACGACCTCACACTTCCGAGGCAGATGCTCTAACCACTAGGCCACCGGAGCAGTAGCATTGATAGCTTGCAGGACTTGAGTAGGTCTATTTAAGTACTCCGGAGCTGAAATCTGCTTGGGGTGCTCTTAATTTTCCCAATATATGTATGCTTTTGCAAGCAATGTGCTTTTCCACATCGTTCTGCCCTATATCCACAGGGGCTTGTATCATTGCTTACAATTTATGTCATACTTGTACTAAATAATATTATTATACAGTACATGAATGACAGGTAAATTGTAAGCAACGCTGAGCCCTTGTGCACGTTCCCAATTATAAAATTTGCAGCACACTACTATGCACACAAAAAAAACCCCATAAGGCGCACTGATGTTTGATGGCTGAATGCAAGTCAAATTTCTGGTGTACTCCAATCTATACTTGACTTTTATGATGTACAGATATTTTTCCTTGGAGGTGAACACATTTTAATTGTAGTGAAGCTTAATTACAAAATTGGTATTAATCTAGAAGATGAAACATCAAACACTTAATGGTTAGTGGTGTTACAATATGTGCTAATCTTTCAATATCTAAAAAATTCATACTCGAAAAATCTGTCTTCATTTAGTATTCATAATTTCTTTTTACAGCTGCTATGAGTATGTACATCTACCTTGTTTTACCATTCGAATATGCATAGCTTTATTAGAATCATATTCCAAGGCTCCTTGCGATGACATGAAATATTATTTTACCATTGTCACCTTTGACTTGAATCAAAAGCCACAACAAATTCTGTGAACTGTGGTCCATCAGACCTGATCTAAGTGTTGCTGAATTATTAGCTATGTCATCATTCAATAATACAGACCAATTCAATCAAATGAAAGCCGCCCTAATCACATCTGCATAGTTAGTGACAGCCAATGCCAATGAAGAATGCATGGAATAACTATTGGAGGGGTAATATCAAAACTATTTTTCAAATGAAAGCTGCCCTCATTATATCTGCATAGTTAGTGACAGCTAGTGGCAATGAAGAATGCATGGAATAACTATTGGAGGGGTAATATCAAAACCATTTTTCAAACAGCAGTGGAACACAGATTAACCACAAACATCACAATCTGAGTAGGTGACCCTTTCCACAAAAATCACATTCCGAGTAGGTGATCCCTTTCACAAGCATCACAATCTGAGTAGGTGACCACTTCCACAAACATCACAATCTGCGTAGGTGTTTATCTGTTCCACTTAAATTTTTCTACCTGCATACAAATTTATAGACAACTGTTGACATTTTAAAAAATATATTCGCAACATTTTTGTTGAAATTTAAAAATGACAAATAATCAAAGTGGAGTTAGTAGGTAATCAAGGCTAAGAGCCTTCATCAAAGCTTGGTCTGGTCAAATTCACTATTTGGAGTCTGCACTGCTGTTAAAATTCAGAATGCTTGTTTAACCTTAGTCTTGATTTTTGTTTTCTTCATAATTTGCAATAGAACTGTAGTATTTATGAAAAGTCATAAATGGAATTTAAATTACTTTAGTTTTCATGTAAATTAAAAAAAAAACTCAACCATTTTGATCACAAACATCAACAAGACCCAATCCAGATATGCAGCGCTTATTTATCAAAACCATGTAAATATGTTGAACTTTAATGATAGCAATACAATTAGCAACCCCAGTCTAACATGGACAAGAGGACTGTTTACCTGGAAATCTGATGAAACTGTTGACCAAGTGTAGAATTTTCATTGCAGCATAAAAACTTTCCGATTGTAAACTCTAATAAAATTATCTACAATGGGCATGTTTTCTTTTTATATCTGACACTATATTAATGGAATTATTACTTTATAATCACCGAAAGTCACATGTCATTGGAAATGAGTGCTGATCATGCCGTGGTTGTGTGACACCTCCCTTCTTTGTTACAAAATGCGGGTTATCAAAACTTCATGAATATTCATTAAATTTTCAATCCAATCTGAGGAGATTTAAACAATTAAGTCGGTGGTTGAAGCACATTCCTAAGATATTCATACACAAAGAAATAATCCCTCAAACTTTACGCAGATTTGACCAAAAGTTTGACAATTTAAATAAATGCACCAGTTATCAAAATTGGCATATTTTAAGCTTTTTTTTGTGTGCTACCAAATGTACATAATGGAAACATTTATAAACCAACCGCAACGAGCACTGAATTTGTAAAACATTTGAATCTCCCAGTGTCAACATTGTCTGCCACTTTTTAATTTTCTAACAGCTGATAATGATGTTAACTTTCTACAACTGATGTTCCAAAACGAAACTTATTAATTGTGTACAGATTGGTGTGCCAGAAGAACATGCTAAGATGACTTTTAAAATAGTTTTATTGCATTAATGCTTGTTATACGGTTTAGACAGTATGCAGTCGCAAAATGAACATGCAAAGCGTAGATTTTCGTCCACTATAAATAGGCTCAAGTTGTCGATGTAATATATCCAAACTGACAAACGGTCATCGGTTTTAAAATAGTTCAACTTCATTGTGTTATTACATTTGTTTAAATTTTGTATGGGACATTGATGATATAATGATATAAAGTCGCATCACTATCAGATAAATATAGTTTCAGTGTGACATTTTATTAATTACTTTGATGTGTGTCTCAAAGTAATTACATGCACACTTAAAGTGGCTTCTTAAATTCCCAATGCATTGATAAGATTTGATAGAATCAATGTTTTCAAAATACAGAACAAAAACAATACAAAGCTGAAAGTGATAAATTGGTTTGCAGGTATACGATATTGAAACGTTAGTTCTAAGTGAAAGATGGCAGCATTCCCTGGTCCATTGTGCAAGAAGCTAAATATAACATCACAGAATTTCGAAGATGAAACCTTGAACCCTATTCATGAAATCAGGTCTTGCAACAGTGTTTCAATGACAATTATGAATAAACATTGCTTTTTTGTTTTGTTTTCGAAGTTGTTTTACATAAATATGAACTATTGCTAATGTGATATATTTGTATTAAGTTAAATGTCATAAAAGTTGGGAAGTGTTCATATGCTTTTCATTTACAAATGAAAATACTGAAGTTGGACAACATATTTAATGAATGCAATCAGAATATCAAATATCTCAACAAAAAGAAAGTATAAAAAATGTTATGGAAAGAACATTTACTTTGGTTCCATGACTGCCACATAATCTGAATACATTTATACAAGACACAAATTCTAGAAATTTGCAAATAGTTTGGGACTTAAAGGTTGCATAACTTCTCTTCTCCAATAGAGATATTTAAATTTTTTTACAGTTTTGGAATGCTGTTAAACAGATCTATATGAAGAGATCAAGTGTTTGCAGTTATTTCAATATCAGAAAAATGACTGGGTTTGCTAATACATTGTGATGCAGATTGGTAAGAAAGTGCAAAAAATTACTGCCTTTGTTTATTTTGTATGCTATTTCTACCTGTTTCCTCCTGTTGCCCTCAACTTGATGTGGAGAGCAGTGATCCCCAGCAACTTGCATCTCTCAGCTACATCTTGTGCAGCCAACATGGCAGCATATGGGGAGGCCTCATCTCTGTCTGCCTTTACCTTCATCCCACCAGTCACACGAGCAATGGTTTCTCTGAAATACACACAAAATTGTTTCAAGCTCATAGTTTTAGAAAAGCGTACCAAAAACTTCAAGTGAATAATTGTGCTAATTAGGTAATTTGATTGAACTTGAGAAAACAAAGAATAAACTGAAGCAAGTGGTAATGGATTCATTAGAAAGGGCTTCACTAGTTACATGTTTCTTGCCTTACATCAAAAGGTATCACTGTACATGCTTCTGGGCTTACAAAAGGCATCACTCTGTACATGTTGCTTGGCATACAGCAAAAGGCATCACTGCACATGTTGCTTGGCTTCAATAAAAAACTAATGTTGGAACATCCAGCTTGGTATGTATGTATTACACATCATGACAATAGTGACTGATTAAAGGTGACATTGAACAACAGTTAACATAACAGAACTGAAAAGAAAACTTAGGAAGATAAACCCTCAGGTATTTTAAAAGCAGACATTTACTTGTACGGAATCACCACCAATTTCTACATTTTTAAAATTCCATTTAAAAGGTTAATGATTCACTTGAAATCATTGATCAAATTATGCCAATCATCTTCATCTTCCACTCAATACAGATAGGTTATCTAGAAGATGCCTGCCGTTTTCTATTTGGTATTATTTCGAAACACCAGCCTGAAACACGATTAATTCAATCACCAATAAATAGAACCAGCTTTATTTTTGCACATAAGTCGATCATGACAAGTGTGGTAATCAATTCACAACAATGCAGAGAGGACAGCAGATAGTCTTAGGCAAATGGCTCAGGTAAAAATATCCCCCCCCCCCTTCTCCAACAAATTATATGATTGCTATATAACGTATGAAGCAAGGGGGTGGTTGCTGGGGTTGTAGAATGAAATAGGAATGAAAACACTTACACAAATAAAATGTAACCGACATCAACATGTCAAACATTTTGTTTACACTTGGACCAAAATGCAACAGGCAATGTACATGATGAACACCAACTATCCTAGACTAGGTGGAATTATCACAGGCAGTAGGAACCAGAGGATTTAATGGGATATGTGGAAAATTAAACTCAAAATTTTTGCCACTGATATGAGCTTGGCTTCAGGTGTGGAACCATGAGTCTGATGTCAATGAATACATGACTGATGATGGATATGAACAAATGTAATAACTTGCAGCACTGTGATGTGTATTTAATTTGAAATGTTTGTTAGCTTCCCCATGGCACTAAAATGTTCGTGTCCAGAAGAACATAACTAGGACGGCACCCCTCTAACAGCCAGCTTCTGGCTTATTATTGCAAAAACTGACAAATTGTACCTCTCACTCGTCAGGGTAAATAGCACATTTCATTAAAATGTTCAAGTTTTTTTTCAAGGTTCAAAAGCACGTTTAATTTTAAAGGATACATAAATGAAACTATGTAAACACAGGCTAATATTTACTATTACTCCATACGAGGAAAATTTCTTGCAAATTTATTTTTTAAAAAACAACAAAACATGAAGTCAACAGTATCTCTCCCATTAATATTAATCCTTAAAGTGCTATATTGTTTTGCAGTACAAGATCCTTTAGTGCTGCACTGAGAAAAAAAAAAAAATGCAGTTTTTAAATTGCATGTATTTCAATAATATACACAAGAGATACACAAACCCTACATGAAAAATGATGGTGGATGTCTAAACTTTAAGATTAGCATCAAGGCACATGTACAAGATTAACATATTTGCATGTACAGGTGCAAATACAGGTAAGATGACAAGTTATGATTATATTTCATCTGTATTTTTGACGGAAAAGTTCAAATATATCTATGAAATATAATGTTCTTTAGTAGTTCAACCATGTACATATAATGTTTGTCACAATGCTATATCTCAATTGTGAAAATGACAGGTAAAAAAAAGGCTACAGTTTCGTTAAAACTGTTAACCACTCCATGAATGTCAGAGTACGTTTAGATCCCCAGAGTCAGTAATAAATGTGCATGACAAATTTTTCACTTGTTATTTATTCCAATATCATCAAAACTGAGGTTCATATCTGGTGAATAAACACAGAATAGATAGAAATCTATTCCAAACTCATT
Organism: Sinohyriopsis cumingii; assembly: GCA_028554795.2. Lineage (NCBI taxonomy): Eukaryota > Metazoa > Mollusca > Bivalvia > Unionida > Unionidae > Sinohyriopsis > Sinohyriopsis cumingii. The sequence goes on along the minus strand of CM068826.1, from coordinate 5,750,182 downwards.
TCTTTGCAGAAGTATGGGGTTGATATCACATCATCAGTAGCCCAGTAGGAATCGAGATCAGATTTATATACCAAATCCATTGCTATAATCAATGCGAAAAAGATTTTTAGCTGCTCAGGTGTGACAGGCTGCCATTTCTTCATGTGACTGTTCCCCTTCAAGTCTGCACCATGAACTCTCTGATCTGCATAACGATTTGTTTTATCTACTATCCGATGCAACAACTCGTCATAAAAAAGTCTTAAATAGTCCACAGGTTCAATATTTGCCATCTTGACATTTAATTTTGAATCACCAGTGAATGGGAAGTGGGGTTGATAGGCATGTTATCTTTTCTCATCCAACCAGCATGTACATCAGACTCCAGTTCCACATCAATTCCTGGCTCAAAATCACTCATGGGTATTTCCATTAACACTTCGCCAGCTCAATAATTTCATCATCCTCAAATCATTCAAAATCATCACTATCAGAAGCCAGTATTTGCTGCAAGAAACCATCATATTCAGCGCCAGCCATTTAAATTTTTCCAGGTACCACATGCTCAAAAGCAAGTATTTGCAAAACTTCTTCGCTATATGCATAGTAAAGTACAATGGAATGCTTGTTCCGGGCCTCTATAAACCAATCAAATATAGTTGTACAAGCAGTCATGGCTAGTTGAAGTAACAGGATGAGTACAGTGCTGCTTACCTGGAAAACGATTTAAGTCGTGACAAGCACTACAACACATCAACCGACAGCACGACTAATGTCGCGACTAGCACTTTAAGGATCAAACATCCTACATCTTGGCATTAGAATGCAGTCACCGAACAAAGTTATTTTTACTCTATCTGCATTACACTATTTACAAGTCCAAAATATTTAGGTTGAATTTTTCAGTTCTTGTTGCTTGTCATCAAGGTGATTTTCAAGAGCTCCAAGTTAGCAAATATTGTCCTTTTCACTTTCCTCAAATTATTTTGATATCATGATAAAGGAAATTTTCGTAAGGATCTTTGCTTTCAACACAGTCATCAACAGCATCTGTCATTGTCTCAATGTCTTTTTCAGTACCTTCCTTTCTTTTTCACTCATCCCCATCAACAAAAAAGTATTTTGTTATATTATTGCTTATTTAAAAACAGTTTATGGATATTTCAAACTACTTCATATTAGGTATATTAATATTTCTCTCAGCTTTGCTGTATTCTGTATTTTTAGATTTATCCTGTTCACAACAATTATCGTCTGTCCAAATTCCACTCAATCCCAAAACAGAACCTGATGGAACTAATTTCATAATTAAGACTATAGTTTCTATTTTAAAACTTTAATCTCTTGTCTTCACAGACCTCGTTTGTCAAAAATGATTTCATGCTGAAGGCTTCTTGTTTTGCCTGTAATAAGTGCCATTACAAGAGCTTGTGGTTTTATTCCAGCTGCACGTGACCAAGAAGCACTCTCCCATTGCATGCATATCAATATCCTTCTGGCATAATTTGCATTTTGCAAAGCTCTCAAGAGAAATAACTCATAATCCAAACTTTATATTTTTCTTCATCTAGCAACCAAAGTTGGAATCAGCAGCCAGCCATGTGAATGATTCAAATTTAATCCACTGTTACATATGGGCTTCGTACAATTGGAAGTTCAAAATGTATGAATGTGCAGTGGCTAGTTGTGATAAAATGTCCGTTCTGGCATAAACTTTGCGACAGATTGTTTTTCTGTTGTGTTTTTTCCCCCTTTTCTTATTATTTAGTTCTCTAAAACAAAAACTATTTAATTCCTTTTGGTTTCAAGAAAATCAAGTCCTTTCAAGGTACCCAGACAATATTTTGAATTTTCAAGGTGTTTTCACGGCCTTGAAGGAACAATTCATTTTTCAAGGCTTTCCAAGGTTCCCTACGGACCCTGATTTTGGCCAGATAATGGGGTTCACTGATAGAAATCTATTGATTTATGCAGTCAACCAGTATCTGCCACACCGGTATATGCCGAGGTTTTGCAGATAAAACTTGCCTTGCATTGGAAAAAAAATCAGTCCGATGTGAACCAACCAATTATGTTTCAAGTCATAAAATTGTCTTAGCATCAAAGTTAGAAGCTGATTTCTTATTTTTGTTCACTGCCACAACTGTAAGCCCATATCCTTGCAGATTTTCATTCCTGATGGGGGAAGCAATGATGGTAGTTTCATTTTTGCTTGTAGCACTTTTGGTAGAAACTAATTTAAATTCATTAAATTTTTTTAATATCGATTACTGTGTGTTAGCATAGATCATACAAAACAAATGGAGAACAGCAGAAAGTACTTACTTTTGTCCTGCTTTGCAACAGCCATTTAGTGACTGACAGCAATTATACAGCACTATAAACATTCCTTTGATTACTTCAGTATTCTTAAACCTAAAGTACTTGCTGGATGGGTTATTTGAGTAACCAGTGTACTGACCAAGTATTGTTTTAGTGCATGGAAACAAATGAAAAATGCTGCTGCAAGTCACTCAAAAGTACCCACACTAAAACTATTTGCAATAGCAACTCCCGATTTGCCAAATTTCCATTTCAGAGGAAAAATATTACATCTTTTTGTTGTGCAAGCATCAACACTAAATTCATGACTATAACTTGAAAATCCTCAGTAACATTCTCTGCCAGAGTGCTTAAATACTGAGATATTACTATGCTCACGTGTTTTCATTTATTATCCATTAGTTATTTTATTTATTCTTCAAAACAAATTAATAACCACATGTTCATTTGCCGAGGGTCTGGCTTGGTTATGATTTTGCTGTTTTCTATCATTAGATGGCTACAAGTCATGTGATCTGGAAGTGATGCTGCCAGTAGAAATAAACTACTTATGCAATGCATGTAAACACCTTCATTTACTTTCTAAGTGAACTCTGAATCACAGTTGTTATGGTTTGTGGATTAAGTTGACTTTGACGTCCACCATCAACATGTCATTCACTTCCTATTCATTTTATAAAGTACTATTTATGGCACAACTTTCTCTACTGTATGACAATTGATTAATCGTATTTGACAACTGGTTGATTAGCATCTGTACCTACTTTTCCCAACCATGCAGGTACAAGTTACTGATGAATCATATTTGACAATTGGTTGATTAGCAATTTGTTCTTCTTGTGGTTACAGTGACCTTGGCCTCTAAACCACCAAATTTACAAAAGTTCTCACTTACCTCAAGTTCAAATCATCTGATTAAGGTCTGTACTGAACTAATTTTCTTCTTTCAGTAAGTGACCTTGTCCCGAATGCACCTCTACCTGACACTACAGACATCTAGCATGGTACGACTACACTAGGATTTGAATGCATGTCTGTACCAGACACTAGACATCTAGCATGGTAAGACTACACTAGGATTTGAATGCACCTCTGTACCAAACACTACAGACATATAGCATGGTACGACTACGCTAGAATTTGAATGCACATCTGTACCGAACACTACAGACATCTAGCATGGTATGACTACACTAGGATTTGAATGCACCTCTGTATCGGACACTACAGGTGTCTAACATGGTATGACTACACTAGGATTTGAATGCACCTATGTACCAAGACACTACAGGTATCTAGCATGGTACGACTACACTAGGATTTGAATGCACCTCTGTACCAGACACTACAGGTATCGAGCATGGTATGACTACAATAGGATTTGAATGCACCTCTGCATCGGACACTACAGGTACCTAGCATGGTATAACTACACTAGGATTTGAATGCACCTATGTACCAGACACTACAGGTATCTAGCATGGTACGACTACACTAGGATTTGAATGCACCTCTGTACCAGACACTACAGACATCTAGCATGGTATGACTACACTAGGATTTGAATGCACCTCTGTATCGGACACTACAGACATCTAGCATGGTATGACTACACTAGGATTTGAATGCATCTCTGTACCAGACACTACAGGTATCTAGCATGGTACGACTACCTAAGGATCTGAATGCACCTCTGTGCTGAATATGAATGCAGTTTTAGTTATATACTGGATGTGAAAATGTTAACGGAGCAAAAGATGGATGGACAGGTGACTCCATAATACAATGCAAGGTACAAAATTTGTTCTATCAGATGTAAACTATTTGACCTACTTTCCAGACAAGTCTGTGACATGCACAAAGGTATCATTAAAGCTTGCAAATATGTGTGCCACTCCAAAAACGTTTTCACCCTCTTTGACCTGGGGCCCAAGGGTCACTTGTTCTTGCTGAGTTTGCTTCCCTTTTCGAGGAGCCATTCTGAAAAAAGAAAAGAACACTTCATGTCAGTTCAAAGGTTTTATATATATATTGACACATTTTCAAGTTCTGTTGGCCTACATTTCAGTTTACTGGAATACGATGAAGCTCTAAATACCAAAATCAGTTAAAAGGATAACAATCCAGAACAAAATGAAGCAATCTAAACACTTTCTTCGATATTAATATTTTTTATTCAACAAATATTAACATTCCTCCATTTAAGAACTATTGATATACTTTGCCGTCTTTATTATGATGGACTCAAAAATCTGACACTAGCAAATGGATGCATTTTCATGTTGCATTGACATACATTTCAGTTGGTTGGAATAAAATGGAATCTGAGGAATGTATATCTGTAGCTTTTCAGTCTCTTGCGATTTTGAAGCAATAAAAGATGCATGAGAAAAGTTGAATCGAGCGGAGGGGTACCTGGACGTTTCGCCCCACTTCAATGGACATTTCGCCCCACATGGTATATGGACGTTTCGCCCCATGGACGTTTCGGCCCACATTAATGGAAATATCGGACATTTATAGAAATTCATCAGTATTACACCACGTTCTTCATTTTACTTTAAAATGATCAAAAGTATAATTAAGTGTCCCTTGTGATCTGAATTCTTTGGCATTATTCTAAATAGTTAAAAAGACGGCCTGCTCCAGTCGGGAGAAGTACAATTAAATAAAGTATGGACCCTCACTCGAGTACAGCCTGTCTCAGTATATCAATCATACAAAACAATATGGTTTATTTGTCGTTTAAATATAATACACCGTTTATTTGCTCAAATTCCAAATTAAAAATCCCAAATTAAATTTAAAATAATAAAACAATGGCAAATTATCATTGGATGGATTGTATCCAATAAGAAAATATAATAATAAAACATGGATAATTTGTCCCTTCCTCTAGCCAAGGTCAACTTGAAATTATGGGGAGGGATTTCGAGTAAGGTGACAAAAACCGGACTAGGATGAACAACCCTATAGATTACACTAGGGAAATACATAAATACCCCAACAAAATTTTGAAAATATTTGTTCAAAAATCTTGTATAAAGTAAACAAACGACATACTTTTGAGGAAAACATACACATATAAAACAACTTCAATTTTTTTATAAGTAGGGGTGCATCTGTCTGGTGCCATAAAGAAAAAAATGTTTTGGCGTTCACTATTGCTCCCATCAAGTGTTAATAGGACTTAATTACAGCCAGGTAACTTATTTGATCTTCATGTTTAAATAATCTACTAAATGTGGTATCAAGGTAATTAATCCAGAAATATCGCTTTATTATATACAGTAAAAGATCGTCTTCCAAGCTTCTATTATATTAACTCAACATTTTTAATAAATTATACGCTGCCAATAATGAAAGAAATTTCGTCATCCATCCATCCATCCATACAATAATCTGTCCTTACATACATACATACATATCATGCTTGCGTTCTCATCTATGATGTGTCTCATAATCCTATGATATGTATAATATGTATCTTAGCAACCTGATATACTCTTTGTTGAAGAGGTAACTAAGTCATTTAGACAGTCAGTCATAGATAAATGTATGCACGCACGCATACGCGCAAACAAGTATATATATGCATAAAAACATGCGTCATATGAAGAAAATAAACCTACATATAGAATTACACTGTTATAAGTTTGTCATTTCATTTTCGTTGCTATCTCGAACTTAATGTTAAGCACATAACACTATAGACGTATTAACTTTTCGAAATATTATCATCATCAAGCAACTGTTAAAAGATCAGTGCCATGCTCCACCAAAATGATTGCAGATCTGCACAATTGCAGGTATTGAGATATTTCGTTTTGTCAATACGGTAGCTGACACAATATTACTATTGTATTTTTGTCAATTTTCTGTTCTATTATATGATCTTGTATTACCATGAATTTGTTTAATCTGATGTAATCTCTTTTTAAGAGAAAATAAAGTCAGTCAGTCAGTCAGTCAGTCATACATACATACACAACATACATTAATACATACACAAGATACATGAATACATACATACAAACACAACATACATTAATACACTGATCCATACATATACTATACATGTATACGGTTTGGTTTTCGTTTAGGCCAAGGCATTAGGGAAAGAGAATTTGTTTGAAACTGGTTAATGAGGTTATAGACGTGCATGCAGAACCATTACAACCCGAGGCATCCAGGGTAGCTGAGACGAACCTAGTTAGAATGGTCAACCGGACCAGGTCCGCAACCAGACCAGAAGATCCCACAGATCTTACGTTTACTGTAAATGAATGGTTATTGCTGTATACAATCTGTGGTTGCATTGTGTGTGTATATATATATATATATATAATTCGTACTCTACGTGTTATTTATTCATATTTATAAAATTGTGACAAGTATTATCAACAATTCTCTTGAAGAAGCCAGTGATAGCACTTGCCGTTCTGTTTCTTGTATCATTATAACTCTCTCTCTCTCTCTCTATATATCCCCCTTTTAAGTTGTGTCCAATTTACGCTCGCTGATTGGGTAAACGAACAGCATGATTGATAAGTGGCGATATGCCAGTTTCCTACAAACGGTAAAAGTGGTTTTTATCAGTTTGTGTAACAGCGAAAATAAAAGTACTGCCGTATAGAAAATGATCACTGTAAACGATAGATTTATTTTCTGATCAGTCTTATTACATAAATGAAGAAAAAAAAGGAAAATACTGTCTGATATAACAGCACGCTGAATGTAATTGAAATGGATGAGAGTGATGGGATTATGGGGCATGAAATTAAATCTTAACGGTAGGCCCTTAAAGTAAACGAAGATAATGGTGTAATGCTTGTGAATTTCTATAAATGTCCGATATTTCCATTGATGTGGGGCGAAATGTCCTGGGCCGAAACGTCCATATACCATGTGGGGCGAAATGTCCATTAAAATGGGGCGAAATGTCTATTGAAGTGGGGCGAAATGTCCTGGGTCGAAACGTCCATAATTAGGGCGGAGGGTTGTGGTTACCGTTGCACTCCGTGTATTCATTTATATTACCGATAAGGTGATGTCATGTTGTCAGAAATTTCGCTGTACTTTATCGATCAAGCGTCAGACTCCTGTGATATGGGCTTTCAAATGTGCTAGATATTCCTGAAAATGTTACCTCTTGGTCTCCCGTCAGTTGACTTACAGACCGAAAATAACAAGCCCTTGTGGAATAAACAGGCAGATATACAAAAGACCGCCACTCCCTTTTCTCACCCACAATTCTAAAGATGTTCAGGACATCGTCCATTCAACACGCTGAGTAAATCTATCTTTAATATTTCTGGAATGTGATTAATAAATAAGATCGACACGAGGGACCCCGTTTTCACATGGAAAATGTATACGACTGAGGAACACTAGAACTGATAAAACGTTTTGAATTTGGGGAGTAAGTGAAAAATTTCACTGCTAATAACATCTTCATTCAATTTCCTTTCAAACTGTTTGTCTTATTATGTATGAATTGTACAGATATTGTAGATTGAGACGAATTGAAATTGTTAAAATATAACAACCTGAACAATATTGCCGGAAGTGGTAGAAAGAAAGTATATGAGATTTGAACGAGACAAGTGCGAGATTTCAGTTACGGAAATAGGCGGAAATTTACGGACATTTCCGAGCAGGTTTGTTATTGTTGTTTTCGATCGGCATGAATTACAACAAAGCTCTAATTTGACAGACTTTTTTTTCTTTAAGATGCCCTCCCATGTCATAAATTTTATTCAGAAACGTTTTATCAAGTTCTCATCACTTTTAGCAAACTTAAATAGTTGCTAAATATGCCATTTTATTCAAGATTTACTAAAAATTCGCTGGCCGTCTGCTGACTCCTGGCCAACTCCACTGCTCAGACTACCCAAAGACCTGCCGATCGCCACATAGCAAGCTCCTTTCCTCATACACCGCGACCATGGAATTCATGTTTGACTGGGAAAATGAAGAGAGATTTTCCTTTGATGACAGCGATCGTTTTGATGAAGATTCCATATGCTCATGGATCAGCGAGCCGGAAAGCCTGTGCAACAACTGGCGAGGCTGGAAGAAACAAAATGGTGGTCAGACCAGCTTATTGCACTCGAGAGGCCAGGGTGAGAGAAAAAAAAAAAAAATTCTGTTATTAGTTGTCCACGCTTTCTCTTTTATGTTACATGCTTCAGCGCATGATTTTAAGAATACTAATTGCAATAGCGATCCCATTTAATGAATTGAAATCGGTTGGAAAAATTTATCGTATACGAAGTATTCCCAAGTTGGTTGTGCATTAGCCCTACATGTAAGACTTCCACGCTGATATTTATGTTGTGTGCGTCAACTATAGCTATAGCACTAAAACAGAATTAACATCTGCTATTTCTTACATTGTAAGACTACTTGAACGTGTATATTGGTGGCACCATTGCTCATTATTAGTTAAAAAATTGAGGTAAATTACTGCAAAACAAGAACCACATATATCTATGTCTGCTTTTTTTCTCCTTTATTGAAGAAAACTGAAATGCATTTTTGTATTCCCCCCCCCCCCATTGGTAATTTAATTTCATGTGCTTTGAGTATGCCATCCTCTTTCTAGAATTTTATTTTGGATGACAGTATACATATCTCCTTCCAGTATGCTGCATTGGAAATTATTGCAGCTGTGTTAAATATTTCCATTTTCAGTCATCCTCCAATGATTGGTGTGTAGACTAAAGTGTGCATCATTGTGGTTATGTATGCACTGTTATTGTTCGTAAATAAAATATCACTTGTTTTTCCCAAATTTAATAATACTATAGTTTTACTCGAGTCATTTCTGATCTACCTTTTAATTGTTGGCACAAATCATAAGTAAGAGATTATCAGTCACTTTAGACTTGTACATTAATGGCTGGTGGTCGAGAAATAAACTGGTTCTAATCATTTACTTTGAGTTTTAGTGGATTTCACTTCTTGTGTTGCTTTGTCAAGGAAGATTCACATTCTTTAAGATGGACTTTGTTGCATGTATTTTCTGGGGCTGTTATATTATGGTTTTGGAACGATTAGTTGTGTGTATTTTCTGGGGCTGTTGTATTATGATGTTGGAATGAATATTGTTCAGTATGTGATGAAATAAACAGTATTATCCATATTAAGGTACCCACACTCAAATTCCCTGAAGTGACACCTACAGCTCCATTATTCATTATAACTTATTTTTATTTGAATCTATTAAACATTTCTGACAGCATGTGAAATTGATCATCCTTTTTTTTAGAGCAGTAATTCACAAGGTTAAGTAAGCTAGCTTATGATATGGTTGATTCATTTTGTCTAATTAACCTTAATGAACTTTTATCTATATAGAAGTCTCGGATTTGGCTAATGTGGGTATGTGAGAAAGCTTGCCAGTAGCTTCTTGTGGGTCGGTGGTTCTTTCCGGGGTTTTCCAGGTTCTTCCTCCACCATTAATACTAGCCGCCATGTATAGCCTATCGTGTGCTGAAAAATGTCGTTAAATCCTACAACAACACCTATATAGAAGGATTTTACTTGCATTGAAATTGAAAATAATATAAGTCATACTTATCTTTTTAATTATATTAAAACCTCAGAAAACAAATTTCCTCATCTTTTTGCATCACCTTTCCACACTGAATGCCTTGTAATACCTTAAATCTAACAACCTGTTAATATCCCAGATCTTAAAGATATATGGTGTGCTGTTAGGATCTGGAAAAAGTATTCAGTACTGTTGGCTGCCTAGGTACATTTGTATTAAGAATAATGAAAGTACAGATAAAGCAGCAAAAACAGCCCATTTCTGAATGGAAGATTGTGTGCAGCTGAAATCAGATATTGTGTAAATTAGCTTGTTCATCATACTTGGCAAATTATGTGGAATGAAAACTCCAAACAAGCTACAGAACATACAATTATATTTGTGGTGGGATTGTAATGATCACATACTATCAGACATGCTTGATTTGTGGATACCTCCTGAATGATAAGCCTCATCCAGAGTGCATACCCTGTCAGTGTCTGCTTGTTGACCTCCACAGACTTGTTTTAATTCAAATCCATGAAGAAGCTTCCTGTTTTCTCCCTGCTATCTCTGGATAGTGCATATATGGAGGTGCATATATGGAGCTGTATCCCATGTGCTTTTGAGATTCACATGCTTCTATTATGGCTGAATTTCTCTGTACCTTTAAGATTCTGTGTTCCTCAGACTTCCAGGCACCTGTCCCTTGGATAATTTTTTTAACATGACAATAGTTACTACTCCCCCAGAGCTAACAGTTTCTTGCCTTAGTGCAGATACTTAGACTAAGTAATGTTGCAATGGAGAATACATGTACTTAAAACATTTAATTCCATCTGCAAAACACCCCCCTTATTTAGCTTAGCTAATCCAGATTAAATTTATCTAAAGGCTGATAATTAACTTGCAGCTAACCAGGTTTGAGTAACTCCTCATGTTTGCACACTTTCTTAAACTGATATTTGGAAAGTCTCATCTTGTGACACGTATTTCAACTGGTACACGAATTGTCTCATCCCTTTCCAATACTTAGCTGCCAGATTCATCTTGCCTTGTCCATCTGTCTAACCGTTAACAAATGGACTCTAACTAAAATAAATTATGCACCAAATAATGTATGTTAAACCAACACAAACTAGTGATTTAACAAGGTACCTAGACCCATTCATCAATTTAATTTGTTATGTGTTTGACTGCAGCAAATGTGCTACAAGAACATATACAAAATTTTGCAGTTACAGGAATCTATTTTTGCATATTTACATTCTTATTTAAATGTGCAATTCTGATGAAGAAGGAATTCAGACAGAACATATGATGTTTGGCTAAAACTTTGCAAACATAGTTATCGTTGATTTGGCTATTTTAAGGCACATCAACACACAAAGGCCATCTAGTGCTGATGCATTTGGAGTAAAGTGCCATGCCCAAGGAAACACAAGGGTAGCCAACCTAGGTTGTTCTGATGGTAGGATTTGAACCTGCACCCTTTCAATTGTGAGTCCAGCATGCTAACCACCAATACACTGTGCCTCCAGCAAAATAAAGTGATGGTGTTTTGTTTCAAGACAGCAAATTTAAAGAATATATCACATGTTTCCCTTGTTTTTACAAGACATGCTTCTTGTTGACCATGTCAGGCAGTCATTGGTGTAAATGGTTATTTGTGGATGTGCATTGAGTGCTGCTTTAAAATATACAGCAATCCTACCCAAAAAGCATCCCTGCTCCAAATGTTGATATAGTCATCATATTGTATGATTATTTTCTTTCAGAACTGCAGATTTGTTTATAAAACAAATTTTGACAGAATTCAAAACCAGTTTCAAGCTGTCCAAATATCCTAGATGGATCCCAGTCACCTAGTTGAATAAAGTAGAGTTGGATAAAGTAGTATAGGACAAGTCACATAGGTCATGTATACACCTTTACTCATCTTAAATTAAATACAATTTGTTCATTTAAAATTTAACATTAATTTTCTTTAACCAAAATCTATTCAGCCCTGATTATTGAATGCCCTGTACCTTAACTGCCATCAAGAAACCTCCAGACTAAAACTATCCATCTCTATGGACTTTTACAATGGTGGGTCGTGTTGAGTGGAATAATCATAGTTGAGGGTAGTTCAGATTTGTTTATCAATATGTGTAGCTTTCATTGTGACATAACATCATGCGGCATTCAATCCTGATTGTACTGGATCACACCTTTAGGTTCATTTTGTTCAAAAATGTCTGCGAAATTTAACATTAATTTTGCAATGTGTACCTATGGGGGCGTCTAAATAATGATCTTCCAATGGAATAGGGATGTGTACGAATACAAATGAAGTGAATACTTGCCACTTAAAGATATGTAGAATCAAATTCTAAAACATGACACTCATTACCGAAATAGTCTGTGTTGAATGCCTACATGACCTGTGTGACTTGTACTATAGTTGATTGTGTTGTAAATCATCAAGTCACTGTAAGTGAAAATATTGACCTGTAATTTTGTCGGGTTCCATTACACAAAACATATTTAACCTGTTTTTCATATTCTTTTAAAGCAGTTATATTGTTACATGTACATATTAGGTTTCCAATGCATTTCTTTGTTTGGACCTAACAACGGAGTAGCTGTGTTCTTTGTGTGAAGCTACATGTACTTGTATGAATCTGAATGTGATTATGCTTTTATAGTCTTGTGCATTTAGAACTGCTTGTACACATCACATAATATTCTGTTTACTTGAATCTTTTATAGTCTTGTGCATTTAGAACTGCTTGTACACATCACATAATATTCTGTTTACTTGAATCTTTTATAGTCTTGTGCATTTAGAACTGCTTGTACACATCACATAATGTTCTATCTATTTGAATCTATGGTTGAAGGAATTCAAATCATTTTTGCTGTTTATGTCTTGGAAGTGAACGACTTTCATGTTTCCAACAAAATATGAGTAATATCTAGTAAGCAACAAACTAAATATACTCATACGTAATATGTTATGATATACCAATGATAATTAAATAATGAATGTCACAAACTAAAAGATCTTTATCAGCTAGAATTACAAAAAAAGAACCCATGATTTATACATGAATATGTAAAGCAATATGCCATTGTGAACTGCATATATATAATTATCATCATTATTATATATTACTTACCGTTTTAGACTTTCTTTGGGATAATTGGATTATGCATGCATATACACATGATGAATCTATAAATGAACACTTATACTTGTATGTATAGTCCTTGCAATAGAATGGATTTGGTTGCATAACCTTAATTGGCACCACATGACCTTTATTGTGCATATGTGCCATAACATGCTAATAGATGTATGCATACATTGTTGCTATTCTGTTGTCATGGTAATTAATCATAAATATTGAAATCAGTTCAGAAAGCCTGTTTTGCAAAATTGTGTGACCCACTCTTACTTAACATGTATGTACCTTTGTTTTTTCTTTCTTTAAAAAATCCTGGTTATGCATCAAGAAATGTAACTTTGGTGTCTTTTTTGTGTTTATAATTGGATCACAGGGAAACCAAACCCATGTGCTCTATCATAAAATCACATAAATACTTGGCATACAGCACCCCATCATTGCTAGCCATTGATCCACTCTGTTCCACGTTAGTGACATGGAATGAAGTGGATTAACAACACTTGGCTAATGGAGATGCCTGTTATAATTATTGAAGCGGATTAACAACACATGGCTAATGGAGATGCCTGTTATAATTATTTAAGTGGATTAACAACACTTGGCTAATGGAGATGTCTGTTATAATTATTGATTTGTAAACTTTGTACAGATGTGGTGCTTTTCTTTAGATCAGACCTGGAGAATCAAAAACTGAAAAATTCCATATATTTGCCAATTGGAAATGTCGTAATGAATAAAGTTGTTTTTGATGGCAGACTCAACAGTGATTTTTTGAAGGGTTTGGTTAGAAAGAATTCCCACATTTTACTCCAAGAAAGTTTTGTTCCCAATTTTTTTCTTATCATTTCAAAAGTTGGGAACCAAGGTCCCATTCTCAATCACTATGGAAAAATCCCAGTGCAAATAATTTTGAACTCAGATGTAGGCTCTCTCTGATCTCCAAGGCAATGCGTATCAATAAAATGCCACAAGAATCCAATGTGAAATGTGTGACAAATATAGTGTGGATGAGGCCTGAGGTCAGCTGTCAGGATCTTTGTGGCTCAGAGACAAACTTGTTTTATTGAATAACATTTGTTCATGAGGAAGTTCCTTGAGCAGACTGTGGATGACTTGCAAGAATTATAAAGAAACCTATTGACTGGTTTCGGCACAACTTTGGTTGTTAAGTGCCTGCATAGAGGACTATTAAACATAGGGCAGTTGTGTAAAGTACAATTCACTGTACTTTTGTTTTTTGTTTTGTTGTTTTATAGGTTTAACACCAATTTTAGCATTGATAGCTATACTTGCAGCTAGTAGGACTGGTGGAGGAAGACCCCGTGAAGAACCACTGATACACGAGAAGTTATAGCAAGCTTTCTCACATAATCACAAGACTCCACCTCATGCAGACAGAATTGAGATCTGTAAAGCTGAGCACCTTAGACTACTCTGTCATTTGCAGTCAGTTTTGTTTCGGGCAGTGACTTTCTTGTTTACTTGTTAAATGAATGCAGTGCTCATTATATTTGTTCTTTTCATTGCTTTGATCTGTGTCACACATCTGCTATCTGACACTAATAGGGTTATGTATATACCAAATAACAGGGTTACACCTCCAGCAGAGTGTGTATTGTGGGGACAAGTAGCTTCATTTGTTCATGTGATCAAGACAAATTGAAAATAGCTTAAAGCAGCTAACCTTCAAATAGTGTCTGCATACATTTCAGTAATTCTTTTTTCCTCATGATTCATTTTGCTTTGAATAATTCCTTTTTGATAGATGTTGGTATCAATTTTATACAAGTTTGGAATTTTTGATTATCATTAATCAATTGTCCACCTATTGGTTTAATAGCACTTTTCTTATCTGAAATAGGAAACATTACGTGCAAGTTTAGTCCCCATTCTTAAAGTCTTAAGCATGGAATTAAAAGACAAAAATTAAAAATTGGAGCTGTTTGATCTGTCAGAGATGGATTTTGTCTCTAATGTTGTCATTGTATGAGTAACATTGCATTAGAGTTATTGTGAATAATAAAGCCACTAATATGTTAAATGTGCCTTTGAAACCAATGATATAAAATGCTTACTAGCATACAGTTCATTGCTTCATTTTTGGTGGAATGCAGGAAAGTCACTTTTCCAATGGCATCAGCATATGCATCAAAGATTATTTAGGTTTTAGCTTACATTTTGTTTGCATGTATTTCCTGAACCCTTTGAGAGATTTTCATCATTCTTAACATTAATCATCACAAAGCTTAGACAATTCATTCATCAGTGTGTTGGCTCACTCATTTTGCCTTGGGGTAAAGGTTAATATTGAAGATGTACCTTATGGTTTTAGGTTAACTTTTTTCTTTTGGTTATATTTCCCTAAACCCTTTAATAGATTTTTTGATACTCTGGATGAATCATTACAAAACTAAGTTTATTCAGTTACATGCATACTTGCTCCTTTTACCTTGAGGTCAGGGGCCCCAAGTGGTCGAGTGGTCTAAAGCGCACTCTGTTACGGATCACTGCCATTTCACCTCTATCTGTGTGGGTTTGAGTCTAGGATTTGGCCAATGTGGGTACGTGAGAAAGCTTGCCAGTAGCTTCTCATGGGTCGGTGGTTCTTCTCAAGGTTTAATTAATACTGGCCGCCATGCATAGCCTATCACGTGCTGAAAAATGGTGTTAAACCCCACAACGACAACAACCTTGAGGTCAGGGTCACAGTTTTAGAACGTGTGTTAAGGTTTTTTGGTTGAAATTTTTATGATTTCTTCTGTTTCCTAAACACCATGATGAATTTTCTTCATATTTGAGGCTAGTCATTATAAACTAGATTTTGATGATAAATATGCTTACCCCTTTGTACTTTGGAGTCCAGGTCACAGTCATAATTATTTCTGTTCAGGTTCTGGGCCTATAGTTTTTGTACCACAGATGAGATGACTTTTATCAGTGAGGACTCATTATCAAACTTAATTCTTTTGGTGACATGCAGGTTTGTCTTAAGGCACATCTTCAGTATTAACCTTTACCCCAAGGCCTGGCCTTGATTAAAAGGAAAAATGAAGACAAAGTATCATTAAGATGTGATAGATTTAGTGCACACATTCTGTGCATGTCATTTTTGTCATTGATGTGATCAATTCACACTTGTTTGTTAAAATCTGATAATTTCTATTGAGCTCATGAATGGAATTATGAATCCATTACATTTACCTCTGGTTGCAGAGAAAAAGTAAAAGAAACTCTTGTCCAGTTTAAAACATGTATTGTGTGAGAAATCTACAAATATATTTGCTTGTAGTTTGGAGCAGGGAAGGGGTATTATCTGAGGAGATATTACACTAAACAAAACCAAAAATACCTGTTAGCAGAAAAGTGTATACATTGACTCTATCTTGTAAACATTGCTGCTTATCTTAGTCTGCAGTTTTTCAACCCATGATACCCTCAGCACCACTCCACCCTTTGCTTTTGATAGCTGAGGATAGATATTGCTTTAGACTCCAAAGAGGGAGGAATAATTATTTTTGCTTGAGTGTAATTTTAAGCCTTTGTCCTGAATTTTACCAACAGTCCAACTTCAAATTGAACAGCTAAATGTCTGTGTCTCACTTAACATATGGCTTGTGTATATATTGGTGAAATTTTGTACATAGTTTAATTGTCTCTTTTGAAAGAAATCCTATTGTTATAAGCAACGGTTGTTTTATATTGAAAAAAAAAAAGGAAATTAAATAGTGTACGATACCAAATAATACTGTTATAGTCACTGTTATTATAACAGTGTGATTTCACTATTCATGGTGTATAAATATTTACAGATTTCATGGTTTTTTCAAAGAACAAATTTAAAGCCCCAGCATTTGGCATCAGTATCCACAAAAAAGGTTATTTTTTCACAAAACCATGGAAATTGATACCTAAGAAAACATTGCTTCACTGTGAGATGAATAATGTTGCTGAGGAGCAGTTAGTAAATATTTTTAGCTCAACTGGTAATAGACTGGACAGGTTTATGGGATGGTCTTGTGTCTGTTGTCTATCCATCCATTCGTTAGCACAAGCTTTTTATTGCTCCTCTTCCTTAACTACTTGTAGGATTGCCATTCAATCTTAGGCATACATTCATCCCATGGTTTTGTTGGTCCTGAATAAAATTAAATGCTTGGACATCAAATATGGCTGTCACAATGGCCTTCAAGAAAATCGTATACTTCTGATTGTATGGTCATATCAACATTGGATTTTCACTAAAAGACTTATCATATGTAGTTGGTTCTAAATGAAAATGTTATCATCCTGACATCCAGTGTAGGCACCACAGCAGCCACTGAAAATCTTGTTATTGTTATTCCTCTCTTATGGTTTGTCATATCATCATGGAGTTTCATTAAAAGACTTCTTATGAAGTTTAGTCAGTCCCAAAATGAAATATGACAAAAAAATGTGGTAGTCACAGTGGCCATTTGGAAAATCTTTCTATTGCTACTCCTTCATGGATCATCATATCAACATGAGGTTTCCACTGAAATACTTCTTTTCATGTATTGATGGTCCTAAATAAAAATGGTGCCAATCTGATCCATATGGCCACAAAGGCAGCCATCTTGAAAGTCTTGTTATAATACCTCCTCCTGAAAAGAAAGTCATACTGTCATTTGGTTTTCACCCAAAGAAATCTTGTAATTTCTAGTTGGTCACAAATGAATATGGTGCCTACTGGATGTACAGTAACACTGCCACATCAGCCATCTTGAAAGTCTTTCAATTGTTATTGCTACACCTGCATAAGTGGATGGCCATAAAGCCATGATGTTTTCACTGAAAGACTTCTTTTGGTCTAGCTGGTCCTAAATGAAAATAATGCCGATCTGGCATCCAATGTGACCACCACATTGGCCATCTTGAAAATCTTGTTATTGCTTCTCTTCCTGAACAGAAAGCCATTGATATGGGGTTTTCACCAAAATTCTTTCTACTGTGTTTGCTTGAACCTAAATGAAAATGTTGATGCTCTGATGTCTAGTATGACTGCAACAGTAGCCTTCTTAAAATGGTGTTGTCACTGCTTCTTCTGAATGAATGGCCATGGGGTTTTCACTAAAAAGACTTCTAATGTTTTGTTGATTTGAAATTAAAATGGTGCTGATTTAACATCTAATTTCTGACCATCTGGAAAATTGTTTTTTACTACTGCTGTTAAATCGAAAGTTGGTTTGACATGGGGTTTCCATTAGGAAGAGTTCTTATGGTGTCTAATTGGTCGTAAATTAAACTGACTAACCTTCATTATGGTAAGCCTAAAAATGGATGGCTATATGAACATGAAGTTTTTACCAACATAATTGGTGTAAATGATACCTAGTTGGTCTGAAATGGTTCCAATCATACATCCAGTATGGTAGTTGTCTTGAAAATCTTGTTGTCACTGCCCACTGAATCATCTACTTGTCCTTTATGAATATGGTTCAAATCAGGCATCCAAAATGTCTACAACACAAAGTTAATTTTAAACATTTTGTTATTGTTGAAGAATATCAGAGATGGTTTTGACACAAAGCAGTTATAATTAAGATGTGGTTTTATCTTGAATTCCTGCAAATTCTTTATGTCCATTACAGCATCAGTCCCTTTGAAGGACATTAATATTTTATTTATTGCATGCAAAAATAGACATTGATACATGTCTTTCACTGTCTGTCACTTTCCTGATAATTGTGGCAGCTTTGTTTTGGTCAGTAGTGTTACAGCATTGCAGTTTTGTGTTATATACCTAGTTTGTGATAGTAATATACATCAAAGAGGTATTTAGAGACAGTATAGTGTTGTATGAAACCATAGTGACTTTCAGTTGTTAATCTTCCAGGTGCCGTGTCTTCTTTGGTTGAACTGGCATCGCAGGCTGTAGCATGTCATATTCCATTTGAAGTTGTGGAGCATTTTCCCCAGCCGATCCCTGAACAGTTGCAGCTTCGCATTGCCTTCTGGAGCTTTCCAGAAAATGAGGAGGATATAAGGTGAAAACATTAGTCATTATGATGACAAGGGAATTCTAAAAGTCATGGGGGAAGATGTTCCTCTTTATTATACCTCAGCTGGGGACATATGTCATATAGTTTGTGTTTGTGTTCATGTGTCTGGAGGCATAGGTGAGATTTTGGACAGCTTAGCTTCCAATTTCGTGCAGCAATATTAGCTCAATAATTCCGTTTAATATTTAGAATACAATATCTGCACAGCATCATTTTCTCACAGTACCACCTTTGTCCCTGGATGGAATCAAGGAGTTGAAAATTGATATTCAGGGCACATCTGGGTTATTTTTTTCCCAGCACTTATAATTTCATAATCCCAAACTCAGTGCTTCATATATGGGTCATAATATTAGCACATGTTCTCCTTCTCGTAGTATTACTTATGTCCCTATATTTTGCCTCTGGGTGGGACCACTGAGTCCAGAAATATAATGGGAACTCATTTTGGTCATTGTTTTGTATAACAGCACTTTTATCACAGTTACCTATTACCCGATTGACTTTATGTAATGTCATTACATACTCCCTTCTATCTGTAATACTGTTGCCTTTGGTTTGGGCCATTGAGATAAAAATTATAATTGGGATACATCTTTGCTTAAGTTTGGAATATACCATCACAACATACTCTCCATGCGTCAATACCACCTTGCCCCAGGGTTATGCCTTTGGGGTGGAGTCATGTGATCAAGAATTAACGGTATAATTGTGACAGCTGTTGGTTGAATTTTGGAATATAATATTATCTTGTGGTCCACTTCCCTAATTACCACTTCTGCCCATGGGTGAGACCGTGGGGTCAAGAATTATACTGGGGACATACTTTGATTAAAGTTTTTTTTTGTCATTTCTGTAACCTCTTAACCAAGACACAGTAAATGTATTAGGGATTACAGAAAACATTCCATTGATGGAATTTATTCCTTTCATGCTGTTCCTATCACGGTCCTGATATATTTGTCATCATGGGTTGTCCACATTGTGGCTTGTAGTGGCTGGATTAAGTTTTATTGCCCCAGCATAGTAATTATGTCAGAGCTGACATACAATACATTGTGTGGACTTGCTTGTCTACTACAGTACATAGAGCAGAAGGCCTATGTAAGCTTAGTTGTGAAATGGGTGTCTGTTGTAGATGGTTGTATTTACAGTAAATATCATCTGTTTTTATACTTTGGTGTAATTTTAGCATTATATTAGTGGAATTTCTTTTTACTCATACCTTGTTTTCCTCTTGTTTAACTTGTACTGAATTACATACGTGTTGAACACAATATAGCTATCAATAATGAATTGTATATTGCTTAGCCACATATTTGCCAAGGTTATAAAAATTCCTCTAAATATATTGCATGCTATTAATATGTAGCTTCGTTGTTTTAATGGCGTTAAACAGGTATCCCAGGTAAAACTTCTATCTCCTCCAAACTGGAGGTGAAAGAGGCTTTGGTTTCAAAGTATGTAAATCCCAGTTATTCCCTGTTTATTTTGAACCAGTCATATTAATTCTAAAGTCATGATCTTGAATATTGTCACTTTTTACAGTTTGATTGTTGTTGTTGTGTGTTTTAACGCCATTTTTCAGCACACGATATAAGACTTCTACTCAGGTTGCATTTTGTTGTACAGGGTGGAGGTGGGTAGGCTGGAAGAAATGGAAGGCATGGGATATGGCTTGAAACATGGGTGGATTTGTCAGAACATTTTCATACAACAATTAATGCGTATTTCAAAACGTTGAAATAAGAAATTTGAACAATGAATTGCCCTGACTGACCATTGTTGGCTTGAGGCGGGAAGCTAGTGGAATGAACATAACGACTGACTTCAAATTGTGAATGCTACTCCTCAGCCATTGTCTGGTGATTAGAGAAAGTAGTGATGACAGACTAGTTTTTTTCTTAGATGCATCTGTGTATGCTAATAGGAACATGTACATATAATGAATCAAAAAGGATCTATTTTGTAGCTGGGCAGTTTTTCTGGTGTGTGTTCTGTATGAACAGAGGTAGACATATATACAAATGTTTTAAATAGTTTAACGTTTTTTCTGAGTTTATCATGGTATATACTGTCAGTTGCCGATTCACACTGTTTGCATCATTAAAAAACATGTTTGGTGTTTTCTGTTACATAGCTATTTATAGCACTTGGGATTGTCCTGCTTGATCGTAGTAAGGTCATCATAATACCAGTCCTTAAAACTATGGAAGCCAAATTTATTGTTTTATTTTTTAAAAAAATTGTTAGAATGTTCTTTTCCTTTAATGCTTACTTCATGTCTGCCTTAACTGGCAGTGTTTATCTTATGCTGTAAGGTGACTATTTATAGAAGTGGGTATTCTTAGAAAAGTAATTCTCCTTACAGTTCTATACAGAAATAAACACAATTCATTTTGATCACATGGTAAGATTCTGACCAATGGAAATGTTACTTTCCTTTACCAGCTACTGGCATTGCAATTATAACCTCATATTTTTTTTCTATGTTATGTGCATATCTATGTGTATCCCCAGTTAGGCCACTGACAAATACCACAAGACCGTTCTGGTGGCTTAATAGTTAGAGTGTCCACCTTGGATGTGGGAGGTCATGGGTTTGATCCCCGGCTGAGTCATATCAAAGACATGGTACATATGCTGAGAATTTCCGGTGGTGAGAAAAACGAGAGCAACCCTTGAGTTGTATTGTTTTAGAAAATGCTAGATCATGTAGTTTCCAGCAAGAGACCGCTCCAGTGACCTAGTGGATAGTGTCCATCTCAGAATCGGGAGGTCACGGGTTCAAACCCTGGCTGTCATACCAAAGACTTACAGAAATGGTGCTAACAGCTGCCTTGCTTGGCTCTCAGCATTAAGAGGTTAGTGTTAGGACTGGTTGTCCTGGTAGGTGGGACATCATGCTACATGTCTGCGGCATGATGTCCCGTGTTGTATCTACAAATGGCATCATGTAAGTCATTTGACTTGTCAAGGCCAAGAACAGTGAGTCAGAATCCAAACCTATTAGTCTTATTCAAGCTAATGATCAGTTTTCATTAGTTTTTAAAATATAATTATATTGTTTAAATACACATATTAGATACATAGTATGACTAAAGCCAATAAGGTAATTCCCTTGCCAGAAGCATATGCACATTATATATTTGTTAAAAATCTTGTTGAAGATTTCATGTCATCAGACATATCTGAGCATATATGACAAGGTGTTTATTGTTGGTCATGTCGGTGATTTCATCCGCCATTGCTTTCAGAAATGACGAATTTTGCTTGTTATATATAAGACTGTCCTCAACAATGTCTGATAGGCTCTCCAGTCACTCTGAACAGGTAGTAGCCGAGTCATAGTGATTGGCAGAATTCTTCAAAATGTCAATGGCATCAATTTCTTCAGCCGCTAAGTTGTGTATTAAATTAAGAAGAGATTTGTATTTTAAAAAATTGATGTCTTCTACTCTCAGCCAGTGTACACACTTAAGTTGCACTTTCACATGTTTTGTTTGGAAAACTGTTTTTGTAACCCTGCATGCAAATCTGCCTGGTGTTGTGGACCTTCAATCAGCAGGTAAGTGTTCTGACAAACCACGACAGTTATTGTGTTTTGCACATTTGGTCATATTGGTTTTTTTTTTTTAGCCTCTGTACATATATGGCAAAATAAAAAGGCGTTTTGACTGTCACAGTGTTCACTTGACTTAACTTCAGCCATTGCTGCACAAACTACGTTTTATCTTACGAGTAACCGCTGCCTCATCTTTGTATGATGAAGGCTGTACCAGTTCGATAACAATACTATTATCATCGGTTGGTCATAAACGCAGTCCAAAAGATAATTTCGTTTGTTTCGGATCTATTTAAATTTTTTCCTTTGGACCGATGACTATTTTTAGACTAAACCTTTGTTTTTTGTTAATGAGTAACACATAACATTGGGGTGCGTCAATTTATGTACCGACGACTATTTTTGTTCATCAAATCGGAAAAGTGTGCGTATTTGATGCATGGTGCATGGGTAGATAAAACACTTGATGTCCCAGTGCTAGACATCACTATAAACAGCCACACTGCAGACATTATAGTGATATGACTGAAAAATCGTTTAAAGCTACGTTAAAAATCCAAATCACAGACATATCTCTATTATTTCAATTCTTGTATCAATGCTGCCTCCGTTCCATAGGATCAAGCGGTAGGTCACACTGTAATTTTTGTCTTCAGTTTATTTCCATGAAATGTATGTCAACTCGGTGCTTATCTAGATGACAAGATCATCACATACTTGCCTGTCATGTTATTATGGTCTTGGATGGGGATAAGATAACTTAATTTTTAATACAGTAGTCCCCCTCTTATAAGGCCACCCCTATTGCAGCAGGGAAGTGGCCTTATAATGAGGGTGGCCTTTCTTGAGGGGGATGACAAATGCGAATAGTAAATACATATGAAGAAAGTCACAAGTACATTTAATTCTAAAACATTTAATATTTTCATTTAAAAATCAAATGCATGTTGTGAAATAAATGTAAAACTGTTTCATCATTTTCAAAAGAATTTTATGAATAACCATTGATATAGTTTTAAAACTGTCTTTTTAATTGTTACAGATCACATCATCTGTCACTTTGTTGGCAACAGTTTAAAAAAACAAACCAGTCTCGTCTCAGTAAAAAATATCCTTGCTTTCATATCCCCTGTATATTTTGTTTAGTCTTTTATTCCAATTTTCGACAACTTCATTATCATCAGCTGATTCTCCACTAAGGACAGAACACTTATTATTATGCGGGACTTGAAATCTGTGCAACCATCCGTTACTTGCGGTAAAGTCGTGATATCCCATTTCAACTGACAAAATTATTGCTTTTTCTTGGATCATTCGACTGGTGAGTGGAATTTTCTTAGCAGGCGCAGTGCAAAGCCATTCAAAAACCTAGTCATTTAAATCAGGATACAAACATCTCCTGGCTCAAACAATCTTCCTTTCTCTGTCCATTCCACCTTCCCACTTCTGCAGAATTGTTTCCTTATCTTTCACAATATTGTTTATCTGAGTCTTTCTGACATCACAGTTTTCTGCAAGGATCCTTGACCCCTCCCCACTTTTTGTCAGTTGAATTACACTTTCACTTTCTCTTCTATACTGAGAATTTTTCTTTTCCTCGGTGACATCTTTTTGCAGTAAGTTATTCAAGTTGCCAACTACAAGACTGATAAAACAATTTTGTATGCATTTCAACAAATTACCATATGTTTTTAAAGGAAGTGATCTTGTTACATGATTGGTTAGTCATAGTCTGGTACCCTATTATTCTTATACATTTCTTTACACTAAGTGAGAATCCAGAACGGCTTCGTTATGTACCATTAGCATCACATAGATTTGACCTCGTGGCCGTTAGGATTTGTAATCTTGACAATTATTGTCAGTAGTAATAGCCACTAATTATCAAAGTGAACAAGCTCAACATTTTACTAAGGTAAGCCATGAAGGTTATCAGACCATTTTTACTGCTGACTTGTGTATTGTACATCGATACTGCCACTTTTCAGCTGTTATTACTGTTCAATAATTGTAATCTTAACAATTATCAGAGTGACTAAACCGGACTTCTCATGATAACACAGCGGTAAGGCTAATCAGATTACATTTACTTACCCTTTTGTATGGATTAAAATTTGAGTCTTTCTCAGCTTTATGGAATAAATGTGGCTTCTCTTGAGGCGTAAATAATAAAATATTAACCATAGTGGTACATGTACTGTAGTCAGCACTTCTTTCAGTAACGAAAACCTGACATCGATAAACTGAAATTGGATTACTTAACACACATTATGAATAAAATACTGGTTCTGGATACATATTAAAATAAACTGCAGCCACTTGTGAGGGGTAAATTTTATATTATTGCACTAATATGCTGGTCGCATTAGCCAGGTGGCCTTTCATGTGGGGTACTTTTGAACACAAACTCATCATTGCCAGTGGATTCTGGCTGTAAGGAGCGGGTCACTGCTGGTCAGGAGGGGTGCGTTCAAGAGGGGGGCTACTGTAGTTCTTTATCCAATTTGCACAGTATTTGGAATACAACATTTATTATTCCCGTACTACCATTATCATTCCTGCAATGTCATCCCTGTTGTTGAGGGTCCATGGGTTATGCCCTTTGATATATCAACAGTTAATCTCTGTCATCATACAATGTACTTAGTAAAACACACTTTTTTTTAATTGTTGTATTAATGAAGGATTCGTTTTTTACTTTCTTAATACTGATGTTTTGTACTTTATCATTTATTCTCTTTCCTGTATTGAATGATGCAAATACAAGATGTTGTAAGTCTTATAATTTGTTTATTCACATCGCCATGATTGGATGAGTGGAATGCCATAAAAAAATGTCACATGCAACACCATTATGGATCATAACTGTAAAAAGAAAAATTGGGTGTAAATGCCAAGGATTTTGTAATGAATCTATGAAAAATTGGAGATTGGATTTTTGATTGTTTTCATATTAGTTAAAATTCTATGGCAGTTCCATTTGGATGTTGCTGTTGTGGGTTGAATATGAACACAACCCTCCAACCCGTAGGAAAATAACTATGATATACTATTTAATAATATTTTGTGGTCTTAGGATCTTTGTTACCTTATTCCTGTTTATTCCAGCCTTTGTAGTTTTATATAGTGCCTCAGAGAAAATTTACGATAAAGACATATGCAGGGTTTGTTCTAGAACTGAACCTTTTTTGGTGAAGTTGACCCATCTGTTTGAAAACAAGTTGGACTTTGTTAATTGTGGGAAGGAGTTAGTGAAAAACTATAAGTATGGTATGCAGGTATGATTTTCAAGACAGAAGCCTCTTGATTTGGGACTCAAAAGGTAAAAGTTCAAAGCCACAAGAACTTAATGAGGGAAGATCTTTTTTTTGCTCAGCATTTCTGGTACTTTTTTAGTCTCTTCATTTTATCATATTTGCAAACATTCACACTCTGTTGTCATCTGATTTCTGACATGTTTGAAGCAGCTGCACACCTTTCACAGTATATTGAACGTTGATTAGAACACATTGTTCAACATCATTTATGATTATTCATTGAGTTGGCTAATATGATCTTTTCCTATTGGGTTGTACTAGCACAAAGCTGTATACATTTTGTTTTCATCAGTAATGATATCAGTACATGGGGTCAGTACAACATTCTAGTTTCATGTGCATGAAAACTGCTTTGACAACAATCACACTGATTTGTTTGATGAGTGGATGTGTGCTTTAGAACATGTCCATTTGCACCATGAGCATTTGTTGTACCATGTCAATTGCAAGATGTTGATAGGTGGTCAGTTAATACATTATAAAGATCATTTAACCAGTAGGGAATACCAACCCAATGACCACTAAGTTCTTGACTTATGATAAGTGACTGGAGGTAATTTTCACTGCCACAAATGATTAGTGACATCTGGATTTTACTGATTCACTGGCAAAATAACCATCCTTGGGATAGTGGATTATCATTATTAAAGTGTAAATTATAATAAATGGTGCCATTTAATCAAACCACTTCTAAGCTCAACCTTTCATGTGATGTGCACATTATGTTATATGTAAGCCATTAACACTGTGCATTTTGCACCTCATTCAAATTAAGATTGTTTCATCTGCTGTATGTCTTGTACTTCTTACTCTTACGAATGTTAAATATACAGTTTATGACAATCCAGGTAAAACATCCATCATATTGTTTCCTACTGCTGTGAATACATACCAGTGAAAAAAATTGATAGAGCAACTGCATATGCTATGGTCATGTACCACAAACCATGGCCAAATTTTATGAATGGCTTACATTTTAGATGGGAAAGACACCTATCACTTTTAGGCCAATAGGTTCAAGGTCAATATCACCAAGTATGAAAGGGGAAAATTGGTTTCTGAAAAATAACTTGACATGGTATGTATATTATTTAACTTTTTACAGTATTTATGTTTTTATTTATTTTTTTAAGCTAAATACCATTAAACAGTCTGCACCAAGAACTTTTGAAACCTGCTACTGGAACTATTTTAACAAAAATTGTTTATACATAATTAAATTTTTTTTTTACAGGTTGTATTCATGTCTTGCAAATGGCAGTGCTGATGAGTTTCAGAAGGGAGATCATCTGTACAAAGCTAAGGCAGTCAAAGATGTCTTACAAATAGGTAATAAGTTCATTAAGATAGATGTAAAATTATCTATATTGTGCCTATTGGCATTTGAAAGTGAATTATTTTGATGTCCGTCTGGAAACTAAGAATGACAATGTGGCAACTTAATAATTGCATTAACACTTTTTTAATTACAGGTACATGGCTTCCAGATAGATATTTTTTCCAGAGAGTCAGTTTGACCCTGTATATTTTTCAAAGGGTTAGAGTGGGAAAGTTGGATTCGTATTATATAGGATATATTGTTTATAATGGATAGAAGTCAGTTTTAAAAAAAAATATCAAATAACATATTCCTTGTATAATAATATAAGCAGAAGGGCAATTTATTATTTTTTTTTTCTTCTCATTTGTGATTAGAAAACAATTTTGTCTAGATTATGCTCTCATTTAACTGCAGCTTTCTTTAATAATTCTCCCCAATTTGATTTCTTTTTCAAACTACATGTATACCCAGTTCTTCAAAAATTAAGTCACTTCTCTCAGCTGTTCAACCTGTAAATATCGGGTACCAGTAGTCATTAGTCATATTCTGCATACATAAGAAAACTTGAATTTTTCAGTTGCCAAATTATATATTTTTAAGGAAAATGATGTTTGAGAAATTAGTCATCTTTTAGGACTTTAGCAATCATTACCATTAGCAGTTTACACTTAATCGTGATATAATTTGTTGAGTAAAGTGTCACTTAGTGCAAGATAAGTCATCACTGACTACACATGTTTTTGGCAGTCTATGTGCATACTATACATCCAAAAATTATGAAATGTGGTACATGGGTGCATTTTGATAAGTACTACACCCTCATTGCTGTTGAAGCAGATTGTGACTGTTGGCATTTTTGTCTGATAGTTCCGGGTATGTTAATAAAGTAACATTATGGTATTTAGCTCTTCTGGCCCAAGGCCTAGTGTGTTTGTAGTATGATTGTTTTTCTCCCTTTGCATTGTCAGCCCTTCCATCCGTCAACACCTGTTTGTGAACGATCTAGAGATAATATTTCTGATCAGATTTGTTATGTAAGCTTATATTAAGATCTCAGAGGAGTTAGATTTGAACATGTTTCATACAGGTTAAGTTGGTGATCTTGCAGCTGATCTTGTCAGTACTCTTGAGGCCATATTTCTGATAAGATTTTAAATAGATTTGCCATGCTAGCATAGTTCATTTGAGATCTTGGATGAGATTGATTACGAGTGAATCCACACCATTTAGGATTCAGGCTATCATTTAGCGTGAATCAAGTCTGAAGCTTTCTAGTTATGAGTTGACTCTTTGGCCACTGTGTCAATGCATATGCCTTGGGTGGGAATCTCACATGGGTGTGGCCACAGATGGTGCAAAAGACAGTTCTGGGAATCCATGACTGCACAGATTAATTCCCATGATAATGACAAATGATTGTATGTACTTCAGAGGTGATGGTGTGAATAATTTCTAAGTTAAAGACCAAAGTCTAATACTCATGGGTAGGGAATGATCAAGGGTAGAATGATTGAAATAAATGACTTGTCTTTTTATGCAAGTCCAATTTTTGCCCATCTCCTGATGTGTGGGCAAATTTAATTGTAAGCAACAAGAAAAAATATGTCAGTTACCCCAATTTCAGATAAAATGCAATCGATCTCTTAGGTACAAATAAATAAAATTAAGGAGGGGTAAATTTCATCTATATCACGAAATTTCTAGCTGTTTTGTTCTTTTCTCCATAACACTGCTAAATAAAATACAGAAATATTCATTTTTGGGCAGTTTTGAAGAAATTTTAGAAAATCAACTTCTGTTCATCATCCATTTAATGCTGCATTTTTGAATGAAGATTACAATGAGTTACAATGCAGTACTTCTGGTGTGTCATGCAATAAATGAGCTACAGTTCTGATTTGTGGTTATTCTTTTCAAAAACAGTAACCACCAGTCAGAATGAATTTAACTTTGTGACACTTCGAAAGTGTAGTCTCATATTCTATATAAGTAGGTAAGTTGCAGTCTGCAGCAAAACTTAGTGTAAAGTAATTAAAGTACCTGAATCATATGCAGGAAAAAAAACCCAAGTAATTATGTCTTTTTCATGTTTATACTGATGGATTAATTAACAGTTTGTTCTTGTCTTGAGACCAGATTTATTTTCAAGTTAACATATTTTAAAAGTTCTTTTTCATAAACTTGGTGAGTAGGGTATTGTTGGTATGTGCATTGCAAAACCATTCAAAAGCATCATTTAAATCTTGGTACATACATTGCTTGGCATTGGAAATAATTATTTTTCTATTTACTTACTGCTTCAAGATATTCTCCTTATCTGTTACGATGTTGTTTATTTTAGTCTTCCCAACATATTATCTTTTTGCAAGAACTTGTGAACTCTACCCATAGTCAAGTCAGATAATTTAGACTTTCTTGTAAAGTATCATTTCTCTGTTTACCTGATTTGTTAAAGTTTTGTAATGATTTATTCTTTTTTTGCTAACTGTACAGTAATGCAGTTTAATTATGCAGATGAAACTTATGTAGACAAAATCTTGTTTATAAAAAAGTGATACATATATTGTCACATGATATTGCAGTCTTTATCTTGTGCCCTGTTTTGTCCAAGTTTAATTTCTCTCCGCATGTTAATCCATGAAATCTATATTTAGCCTATGCTGACCATGTTATAATCTTGATAATTACCTCAGGTCATAATAATCAAAGATAAAAACTGATCTGCTGTGTGAAACCCCAAACTCTGTCACAACATTTTACCCTATTTCCAGTAAATGCCTTTGTTAATGATATATTAACCTTAGTGATACGTGCACTTTAGCCTTCACTTTTTTCAGACACAAATTTTAATAAAATATGACTGTTTGTAAGGGATAAATTTTAGTTTTGCACTAATATGCTGGCTGCTGGTTGTGTTAGAGGGGTAGCTTTTCTTGAAGAGACTTCTGAATATAAACTCATGTGTGCCAAGGGATCCTGGCCATAAAAAGTGGGGTGCCACTGGTCGGGGGTGGGGGGATGCTGTTCATGTGGGCGACAAGTGTAATCTTCTGGGTACAATGAGTTAATAGACCATGTAGTAACTGTGTGCTCCAGGCTTTTCATTCTCCTCTTCAGTTTATATATATAGATATAGATATAGAGATATATATATATGAATTTACATTCACAAGCTGGCATACCTGGTATATCAGATTCCCAGGTGAGCAAGTACAGATATACTTGGGTTTCTTGTTTGTAAATTATTGTTTTTAAATTGTCTTAGCTGAACTTTACATTTGGACATGGTAACGTGCAATTTGAAATGGCCACTCAATTTTTGTGTAGTTCACCATATGCCTAATATAGTTTGATAGATACTTGCACCTCTATAATAAATATTGCTAGTTAAATTTGTATGTCGTATATCTTTCATGTGAAACTCTCCCTCATTATAACATGGTATATATATATGA
Organism: Sinohyriopsis cumingii; assembly: GCA_028554795.2. Taxonomy (NCBI): domain Eukaryota; kingdom Metazoa; phylum Mollusca; class Bivalvia; order Unionida; family Unionidae; genus Sinohyriopsis; species Sinohyriopsis cumingii. The sequence continues at coordinate 5,719,493 of CM068826.1, read as the reverse complement.
ATTTACGTTCACAAGCTGGCATACCCGGTATATCAGATTCCCAGGTGAGCAAGTACAGATGTACTTGGGTTTCTTGTTTGTAAATTTTTGTTTTTAAATTGTCTTAGCTGAACTTTACATTTGGACATGGTAACATGCAATTTGAAATGGCCACTCAATTTTTGTGTAGTTCACCATATGCCTAATATAGTTTGATAGATACTTGCACCTCTATAATAAATATTGCTAGTTAAATTTGTATGTCGTATATCTTTCATGTGAAACTCTCCCTCATTATAACATGGTATATATATATGAATTTACGTTCACAAGCTGGCATACCCGGTATATCAGATTCCCAGGTGAGCAAGTACAGATGTACTTGGGTTTCTTGTTTGTAAATTTTTGTTTTTAAATTGTCTTAGCTGAACTTTACATTTGGACATGGTAACATGCAATTTGAAATGGCCACTCAATTTTTGTGTAGTTCACCATATGCCTAATATAGTTTGATAGATACTTGCACCTCTATAATAAATATTGCTAGTTAAATTTGTATGTCGTATATCTTTCATGTGAAGCTCTCCCTCATTATAACATGGTAGTTGGGGTCCAAAACCATAGACCACATTGGGTACTGAACCACATAATACTGAGAATTGTGATATTTATGGAACCACAATATATTGAGGATAGTCGAATACTGAACAGTAGTATAGTATGCACTATCAAAAATGTTAAAATTTGGTATTTTTAAATAACATTAAAGATATAATACTAAATTTCACCTTTTCTTCAACCCGTATTGTTATACCTTGATGTGATTTGGGCCATGGGGTCCAAAGTAGCCCTTCATTTTATCTGAAATCGTATTGTAATGAGGCACATTATAATGTTGGAGAGCTGTACTTGGGTTATATTTACAGCAACAAAAAATGAAATTGCTTTAATCATACCCGACAAAACTCTTAAATTGTAAACATGCACAATTCCTTGAATTCAGGTGATATTTATTGCCATTTTGTTGATTTATATTAAGGTACAAATGTAGTATGGAGAATGAACAAAATGGGTTGTAATTGCATTAAATATGAAGTTCAGCACTTGCATTTAAAATTATTAGTATTAAGCTTAAGCACCTTGTATGCTTACCTGCCCAACACATTTGCAGTATAAAGGTTTAAGAGCTTGTACTATGAGTGTAAAACATGTTTTCAAAAAAAGGCAAAGGGTTTATTAGGATTCTTAAGTGAGAATTGTCTTGCAGTATATACGTTTATTAGCTTGTATTATGAGTGTAAAACATGGTTTGAAAAAAAAAGGCAAAGGGTTTATTAGAATTCTTAAGTGAGAATTGTCGTTTGAACTCCTATATCTTAATATATCTAACATGCTTTTCTAGCAGAATTTCATCCAAATGTTTAACTTCAGGTTTCCATCTTAGTGGCACTGTTGTCCCACCCCAGAGCATCAGTCAGACAAAGGGTAGTTTTAGTGTGGCTGTGATGTTTGATCGGCGTAGGATCTCTTCATGCATCTGCACATGTAGCAGCACAGCATCATGGTGTTCCCATGTGGTGGCTCTCTGCCTGTACAGGATTCACCAGGTTAGAGACCCAAATACAGCGTAGCTTGCTAAGAGATGTTATTGAGCAGAATTTCAGATTGGATCAGCAGGTTCATAATTGTAACTTGATATATGAAAGCAGATTCTCTCATAATAGGATATGTCTGCAAAGAAGTTGATGTTCTTATTGTTGCCATCAACAAATTATTTTCTACCAGAAATAAATATTGATGCAGTTTCTAACCATACTTCATATCCTTTCACCCGATCTCATTCTTGCCAAGAAAGTTCAGTTTTTCCTTATAGAGTGGAAATGCAGAGACATTACAAATCATTGAACCATACAAATTAAGATAGTAGTCACACCTTCATTATTCAACAGTATGGTAAATAATAGAGTTATTAATTAATTAATGTACTCGTTTAAGATTGGTGAAAATTGGTTAAGGCATTTATTGAAAAGTATTTTACAAAATCATTTAAAGTTGTCAGGACTAGTTTTCCTTTAATAGTTTCTTTCATTAATATTACAGTTCAGGCAGAAAACATGGGTAAGGTTCAGATCAAATTCAGAAAAACAGCCTATTAGAAAAGCACTGAATAAGTATTTGGTTGATTATTAAAAGATGTGGCCCATAATTCAGTGATTTATATTTCCATTCAGCAGTGCCTGGAATCAAAATTTCAGCATCAGTTGTGGCTGAAAGCATTATTCTGCAAAGAAACATCACATACTGATTCAGCAGTATTACATGACAGAGAATTTCCTTACTTTTAAGGATCCTATACATGAAGAACTTATGAGATGGTGTTTAATCCATCTTCCATTGGCACACATTTGTTATTTCTACTTCATCTGTACTACTTACAGGATTTGCCAAGAAACTTAATAAAAAGATTTAGGTCATGCTCTAGTTAATCATCAGTGAAAATGGTGATGCTTAGATATCCAGTATGGGCACCAAAGCAGCCATCTTGAAAATCTTTCTATCATTACTACTGCTCAGATTGGGCATTTCAGCATAGACATTTCAATAAAAAGACTTCTAGTGATGTCTAGTTGGTCCAGAGTGAAAATGGTGCTTATCTGTTGTCCAGTATGACCATCATAGTGGCCATCTTAAATTGCTTGTTATTGCTACTCCGGAATGGAAAATCATATTGACATAGGGTTTTCGCCAGAAGGCCTATTATCTCTAGTTGATCCTAAATGAAAATGGCACCAGTCTGATGTCTAAAATGGGTACCACCAAGGCTATCATGAAAATCTTACTATTACTGCTTCTGAATTGTTGACATCAACATCGGCATTGCACTAAAATACTTGTGTGTCTCTCTGGTGCTAAATGAAAATGGTCCAATATGGTTACCATACCAGCTACCTTGTTAATGCTGCTTCTTCTTAACTTAAAGATATATTGATTTGGGAATTTTACCAGAAGACTTCTTATGATGTCTAGTTGGTCCTAATTGAAATGGTGTTTCTCACACATCCAATATGGCTGCCACCTTGAGAGTCTTGTTTTTGCTTCTCCTTCTGAATGCATGCTTGTGCCAACATAGTGATGTGTATGATGTCTTGACGGTTGTAAATGAAAATGGTGCCAATCTGACTTACAATATGGCTGCCACAATGACCATCTGGAACATCTTATTATGGCTACTTCTCCTACAGTATAATGTCTTTTTGGTCTTGAATTCAAATGGTACTGATCTGCCATTTAGAATTGGTGTCCATCTTGAAAGTCTTATTATCCTTACTCATTTTAAATCAGAATAGTCTGTCAGTTGGTCATAAATGAAAATAATGCAGATTGACCCTTGATATGGTCACCATGGTGGCTGTCTTGAAAATATTATCTCTGCTTCACCAAAATGGATTATATCGTTGTACCTAGTTAGTCTTAAATTACAATTGTACGGATCATACATCCAATATGGCTGTCTTAAAATGCTCTCTCCTGTGTATATGGCCACACTGACTTGTCACCAAAAGAATTCTGATAATGTCTGCATGGTCTTAAATGAAGACTTTTACCAACCTGACACCCAGTATGTCCACCACAGCAACTAGTTTGAAACTCTTTTAATTGCTGAAGAACATCATAGGTGGTTTCAACACTTGGCAGCTTAAAGTAAGAAATGGTTTTAAATTCTTAGAAATTCTTTTTGCTCAGTAGAGTATCGTCCATTAAAGGACTATTGTTTTAATATTGCTAATGATTTCAGTGACCTATACAACAGTACTAAGAGCAAAATTATTTTTCATGGAATTTTATGTGGGACATAATTTGTCACTCAGTGTTTCCAATAATGCATCCAAACTGTTGTAAAAAAAATGCTTCCAGATTAGAATTAGTTGTAACAAACAGATGTGGAGTGAGCAACTGCACTTGTTTACAAACATGCTGAAATGAGAAAAGAAGAGGTGGTTGAAAATTTGAAGCTGACCTCCATTTCATTTGCAAATGACAATTGTGATGTTTGACTGCAAACAATACCTACTTGTTAGAAATTTTGATTATGACCACCTGATAACTTTAAGAGTTCTAGCTGTACTCATTTGTGATGCAAAAGCAGCAGATGAAAGTTGAAGATGTATACACTTATATGAAACAAGCAGTTTTGAATTGAATTGACTAAAGACAAGCAATCCCCAAACCTGGACTGATTCCTGCTTATGTGAAACTAAGTTTAGTAAATCAGTTTAAAGTTCGTAGCTCACTGATTCTCAAGTAGTGCGTTACTATTTTGTTATGTAGGTGGTAGGCAGCACTGGTATAAGTCAAAAGATAGAAACCTCTTTATGCAGTGCAGTCCAGTTGACCTTTTTATATCCTTTATGAACTAAAGATGATTGACTTCTGTTAAAGATAGGTGGAAAAATTATTAAGTAATCTTTTGCATAATGTATAAAAGTTTTTTGTTAATGCAATTTTTTTGTCTAAATCATTATACATTTTTTTCCAGGCACATGATGTTTGCCTCAGAGCCCCAGTATCTGAATCCTTGTCAAGGCTTCACAGAGATCAGTTGCAGAAGTTTGCCCAGTATCTCATTAGTGAACTACCACAGCAGGTGGGCATTTAAGTTATATTGTTAGATATTTTCTGTCACTTTTCTTTAAGCTTCTTAAAGCTATTACCGTTTTGTAATTATAAATATAATGAAATTCTATATTTTATGGACATGAAAGTTTCTTCTTAAACTTTCCCTACAGGTTACTGAAACCTCAGCCAGGACAGTGACATTTAAAAAGAAGACATCTACCTTGATGTAAATTTGGAATGGAGTTACTTATCCTAAATCAGATGAACTGATTTTATTTTCTGCTTTTGTTTTATGACCCTGAATTGAGATTTGGAGCCTGTAATAATAACCGTTTCTGATGATCTATCAGTTCTCTGTCCTTCTGCCCGTTCACACTTCTTGCAATCAGCACATCTGCAATGCTTACACATAATTGGATGCAATTTGGTACATGAATTGCCTGTTACATGCAGATGCACTTGTTATAGTTTTGATCTTTCCATTTCCAATTTTGACAGAGTTATTGCCATTTTGAAATTTCCAGTACAGTCAATCCTGATAGCCAGCATTGCTGAAGAATCATTCAAAATATTCTCATGTAATTTGGTATGTATATTATCTCATGGACCTAGATATACCTTTGATGGGTTTTTCCCTGTCAAATCCATTTCGGATGGAGTTATTACCTTTGACAAAATACCTGATATCTTCCACATGGGATTCTGCTTTTAACTTGATAAGCTCAAGAACCATCCTACATATTTCTCATGCAGTTTCATTTGTATGCTTTTTCAAAGACATATATGTCCCATCTGTGTATTGTTTTGTCAGCTCCATTTTTGGACAGAGTTATGCCCCTTATCTGTCAACTTTTAAATTATTTGCAGTTAGAAGATTGCCTCTTAGATTTAGATATGCAATTTATGGGTTTTGTCTCAAGTGCTCCATTTTGGGCAAAGTTATGACCTTTGCCGATTGACTTAATATATTTACATGGGATTTTGCTTGTAATGAGCATAACTCAAGATCTGTTTAGTATAGGCTGATGCAATTTGAAATAACATTGTTTCATATACCTTAATGTGCCCTACATCAGGTAAGAAAGATTTGTTTTTACATTTTTTTCTCAGTGCAGGGACGCAGGGACTTGTGTGACTGTATTATTTTAAATAGGTTTTTTGCTCACATTTCAGTTTTTCTTCTTACCTTTTCCATATTTTTCAGATTCTTTGTCACCTTTTGATCATCATTCATTTCTCTGTCTAGTCATTTAAACCTCAAGAGGAATTTATTTAGCAAACTATAAGGTTGACATTTCTTTAATAATAAGCATGTCCTCAATAAGCAAAACCTTGTTGCTGTTGAGTGACAGTCATGGGATTGAGATGAAGCATATGGATATTTATCATTTTCAGATATTGCCAACAGCACAGCGACTGTTAGATGAACTGCTTTCTTCACAGGAAAATGCTATGAATAAATTTCGTGGAGCACCAGGTATGAAACTTTACAAGTATTGAATGTAGTATTAGTTTTTATTTATTTTCATTTTAGCTCAATGTTCATGGTTTTGTATTTTAAAAAAGGCATTTTGTGGGTACTTAAATTCATGGTTCTGCCTGTCAAAGTTTGCATATTAGTAGGTATTTAATTTCATGTTTTAACCTTTACAAATACCCAAAATAAAGAATGCAAAAGAATAATACTATACTGATACAAATGGCGGTCACTTTAATGTTTAAAACAATACTACCACCTGTATGAGCACAAATCATAGACCTAGCAAGTTCAATGCTTACACCTTGTTTTCGACAAAGTGAATAACATCATTTGAAGCCAATGCAGCCAACAGCACTAAAACAATACTTCCCTCTCTATAAAACACCTCTCAAGATCAATCACTTTCGCCATGTTTTTGTTTAAGTGCTTAACATCAAAGGAAGCCGACGCAGCCAACAACACTAGTGCAGTCGGTTATTAAAGTACATATGGATGATCTCTTACTTAAATGACTGACCATCAGTTTGCACCATCAGTACTTTCTGATGATCATAGCTTTAACACAGTGGCTTAAGAGTAGTAGAATTCAACTTTGACCACCCATGGTTCCTGGACTTGTTAACCCTTCAGAAACTGCAAACACTGTGCAGGTGCTTGCTTACCAGGCAGCTAATGACGCAGTAGAACAGTATTAGTTAACCTTGCAACCTCATTAATCAAGCCAATTCACACTGAATGGATAATTGCAGCTCACGCGACAATGAGAGAAAGATCTGACTTAATTATCAGTGGTTTTGAGAAAGCTGGACTTGTTTAGTTAAGCAGTTTGAGGATTATTTACCTGAGAAGCATTTGTGAGTAACATGAGACTTGATTGACATGATGTTGATACAGTGGCTTTGTCCAAAAATTTGTGAAGTGTGAGCTTTAATACTCTGCTGTAATTAGTGTATATACAAAGTGTTTATTAATACTAGTGTTTCAAGAAATAGTTATAGTATTTTAAAGGATTGTTGTTCTTTTGGATTAAAAATGCATGGATACAATGAAATGTGCTTTCAGAAGGATTTAATGTTTTCAACATCAGTTGTACTGGAATGAAGGATTGATTTGAATAAGTATTGAATTTAATTTTCATATACTTTTATTTTTCTTTCATTTTCATTATTACTATTGTTTGAATGCGTATGCTTTTTCTCTATTTTCTTTATATCCTTACATCACATATCATTTTAAGGCAGTGTGTGTAAAATTACAACTATCGGTTACTTTATCAAACGTGTGCTCTGAAACAATATAAAATGATTTATAATTCTTGTTTCAAAAGGTTAAAATACAAAATTAAACAAACACATGTAAGAGCTAATATTTAATTACAAGATTACAGTATTGACCTTGATTTATAAATGCTAGTAGCTGTGTTAATCCCTAGGAATGAAACACTAAGAAAACAGGGGGAGTCATCATCCTACTTGGCTCATTTTTTGTTGGGGATTTAAATTCTTGGTTTGGGGCAACAATGAAAACCATGAAATTTAGCCCCCCCCCCCCCCCTTACGAAAATTGATACTACAGTATTGTGTTCATAACTTTGCAGATTTTTAGGACTACTTTTGATTTAGTTCACAATACTGTACATTCTTTAAAAGTTTCACTTTGTATTCTAGTGAAATAAATTGTTGACCTTTACAAAACTTGTTGGTTTTTAAATCGTAACATTATCTGAAACACTTGTATTGACACAGTAATTGAACCAATCAGAAATCATGTTAGCAGAGATGATAATTTTCCAGAGATTTCCAGATTTCTGCTATTTTGTTGATAAGATAGTTCATTCTTGAGTTGTGACAGTTTATGGAGAAACTGAAAATGGGCATGCAGGCAGGCAATGCTGTGAAATCAGAATTTGGTTATTGAGGCCATATATATGACAATACCATTACACTCATTGAACTATGTCAGTTGACACTGATTAAGGATGCCTGTTACTTATTTTTGCCCATCCCTTGCATCATAGAGGCATGTATCCAGCAACTGGTTTTGACTACAATAGCCATTACAAATTAAAAAAAGCAATTGGGACATCTTATCCGTTTTCTTTCTTCATGAAAAGCTTTGTGACTAAGCAGGAAATGCTCTGGCAGATTTCACTATATAGTGGTCTATTGGTTGCTGTGTTTAGACTATTTATTTTCCTACAATACCCTAATCAGAATATGGCAAGGCTCAGGATCGTCTAGAAATAATTGTACACCCTCTATGTTCAATAATATTTCTTTGTTGAAAGGTTGAGAATAAACTTGGCATGGTATCAAACTTGTAATATTTGATGAAAAATATCAAACAAATTCAAGAAAAAGATGGAGATAACTTGCACTTCTGTTTTATTAACATTTTAACTAAAAGAAAAATGTATATTCTGGTGATTCTGGTAAGCATGTGCTTCCAGACACTTGGTAGGACCTTGATGTACCAGCAGTGAATGATTGATAAAGGTGAAGTTTCATAAAGAGTTGATATGGAATGACAGATAATGGATTTCTTTACCCCAGTGTTATGCAAAGATTGTGAAAGCAATAAAAATACCTGCAAATATAATGACTCTGGTGAACAAGCTGGTAAAACTCACAAATACCAAAAGTCAAACAGAAAGTTAAACTTTGGTTGAAGAATTTAAATCCACAGTGGCAAGACAAAAGAAGAAAAACACTTTTTAAACTCTCAAGAAATTGCTTAAACCTGTAACTTCACAAAGACTGATTACTAAAGTTGGAGGAGCACAAAATGGTATACATTGACTTCTCCCATGCCATTAAATTAGGAGGCAGCAGAGATGAAAGTCCTAAAGAGATGATGAGTATTTATTTGGTTTTTCATGCAAATAACATGTAAAACAGACATTGTATCTCATTTTAAGTTGAGATTGGCCCACTTTTTCAAATGAAAGGTGCCAATATTTTGGCATACCTTGCAGAAACACTGAATGCAATGCTTGACACTGAAATTCTGTTCTCAAGCTGATGATATAAAAATACCTGAGGTGGACAGTTTGTGTGGGCATTGCTTCAAAAAATGGTGGACATTTTGATCAGTGGTGAAACGAGAACTACTACACTGTCATAATTTTTCAGAAAGTCATCATTCAAGGAAAGACTTTGTACAACTTTTGTGACAGCCTTATAAAATATTGTGGCAAAGGACTTGTGTCTATGATATAGCATGCCAAAGAAATGCATTTAAATCAAATTTTTATGTTGAGAAACAAAAATCTAAGAACACTGTCAACTGATTGGTTAAAGTGAAACTTTTTTATGAACATTTTGTACATCTTCAGTGAAATTAGACATGTAAATATAACCGAGTGAAGAAGTCAAAATGCAGTTTTTGGAAGAAATTAACTGGTAAATGTATTTTTAGTCTTTCCATAATTTTACATGTTTTATTATAATTTGGGCAGAATGAAAGGAGAGATGAGGTTGTATTGTGCAAATTGGATATAGAACACATATCTACATGCCTCATTGAACCTTATCCAGACTGCATACCCTGTCATTGTCCAGTGACAGTGGAACACAATCTTGTTAGTTATATTGATGTCTACTCTGTAAGATGGGAGCTTTCTGATATGAACACAACTGAAGAAACTTTTAATGATGGACCACCCAAAAACTCTTGGCTTTCATTTAAAAAAATTTGACAACAATATTTTAAGGTTTTTGTTATTTATTTTTTTAATAGTTTTATCAGTCATTTTATATTCATTAGACCTCTTGTACAAAGTGATTCAGTTGTGTACATCATGGCATATTTGCATATGCAACATAGTGTTCCATATCATTATTGAAATTCCTGCCAGAATTTTTTTAAATAACTTAGTGTTTTTATTTTTTTTAAATTTAGGTTTTTAAAAATATTTTTTGTTCCAGATCCAACTGCTGGTCCATCGGCAAGTGAGCAAACTTCCTGGTGTCTTGATGAAGCAACTTTGCATGAAAATGTGAAGAAAACTTTGGTCAAGTTTTGTGTACCAACTCCTATTGTATTCAGGTAATATATTGTGAATGTACATTCCAACTACCCCAAGTGGCCGAGTGGTCTAAAGCGCTCTCTGTTATGGATCATTGCCATCTCACCTCTGTCTGCGTGGGTTCGAGTCTCGGATTCGGCCAATGTGGGTATGTGAGAAAGCTTGTTTGTAGCTTCTTGTGGGTTGGTGGTTCTTTCCGGGGTTTGCCCGGATTCCTCCTCCACCATTAATACTGGCTGCCATGTATAGCCTATCGTGTGCTGAAAAATGGCGTTAAACCCCACAACAACAACAACAACATTCCAACTATCATTTATTTGTTAGTCTGTACCAGAAATAAAAGTTTCTGTGGGCATGGGGTTGTAGAAGGTACATTTTTTTTGCACGGACTACTGACAGTGAACAGCAACAATATCATAACAGTGTCTTCCATCCCTTTCCCATTAATGCTGTTAAATCTCGATTATTCATGTTTACAGCTGATTGCAGGAATCACATTTGTATAACAATTTGTCTTTTATCAAAAGTGGTCTGAGAAAGTGGACTTATTTAACATAATGTGAAAGAAATGTAGCAGCAAGGAACATCTGTTATGCAGTGCAGAGAATAGATTACCTTTTTACCTTGATCTTGATAATGGCAAATTACACAAAAGAGTGAAAAAAAGTATTTAAATTTATATAGTGCACTGAATTGTTGCTCGGAAGGTTCTTTGGAATGTTGAATTATAGTCAAATTAAAAGAAAGTAGTGTGCATTACATTTATTTAATTCTTGTTAGTAAGTGAGATTTGATGTAACCTGTCTTTTCTTTTTGGCCTGTTTTAAAAATGTTACATCTAGCTAGCAAATCTTCCACTTTTTGATAAGAATTCAAGTTTTAGTCAGATTTGTGTTATTGCTACTGATGTGTTACAAACTTAATATTATTTTTCAGTGATGTAAATTACCTGTCAGCTACAGCTCCCCCTGCTGCTGCAGAATGGCAAAGCTTGCTGCGACCTCTTCGTGGTCGTGAACCAGAGGGTATGTGGAATTTACTCTCCATAGTGAGGGAAATGTTCAGAAGGAATGACAGCAATGCCATTCCACTGCTGGAAATCATTACAGATGAGGTCCTTCAAGGTGAACAGGTATGGTACTCCATTTTTTTAAAGAAAACAAAAATAATAAATTTAAAAAAACCAAATAAACAGTGAATATTTGTCTACTGCCTATGGTGGTTAGGTTACCAAAAATGTGCTGTGATGAAATCTTGAAGACAGCTAAGTTATTGGGCAAGCATGTCAGGTATACAGTTGTGAAATTTTATGACAGCTATAAAGTTATTGAGAGACATGGCAAGTAGAAGTAGACAGTCTTCTTGCAGCTCTAAAGTTATTGGGAGATATGGCAAGTAGACAGTCTTGTGACAGCTGTAGAGATATTGGGAGACAAGGCAAGTAGACAATCTTGTGACAGCTGTAGAGTTATTGGGAGACAAGGCAAGTAGACAGACTTGTGACAGCTGTAGAGTTATTGGGAGACAAGGCAAGTAGACAATCTTGTGACAGCTGTAGAGTTATTGGGAGACAAGGCAAGTAGACAATCTTGTGACAACTGTAGAGTTATTGGGAGACAAGGCAAGTGGACAGTCTTGTGGCAGCTGCAAAGTTATTGGGAGACAAGGCAAGTAGACAATCTTGAGACAGCTGTAGAGTTATTGGGAGACAAGGCAAGTGGACAGTCTTGTGGCAGCTGCAAAGTTATTGTGCAGACATGGCAAGTAACCAAGCATCATGCTCTATCTTAAAGGACACCAGCATTAAATGCAGGAAAGGGACCAGAATTTATTAGCAACCTTGAAATTGGTAAAATTTTGACTGATACATGAGGTGCCAACATATGGAGAAACTCAAGTGTACCATTGGCCATTCATGAACCTCAGCTTCTATTAAGATATAAAGCAGAAAGAAAAGCAGATATACAATATAAACCTGTGACCTTGGTCTTGAAGATATGACCCCTAATGTGGAATGCAACACATTTTTAGTGACAGTATACAAGAATACCAAATTTCATATGTTTATCTTACATCGGCATGACCCTAACCTTGAGGGTAGGATCCCAAATGAGTTACATAAAGCAGTTTTCTATAATAAGATACTGTATAAGTATATCATGTTTCATCCCTCAACTTACTATAAAGGTAAATGGTTGAAAGGAAAATGTGAGGTGAATATAAGATATTGACCCATGAACTTGACCTTAAGACAGTACCCACAGTGGTATGCAGTACACCTGCCAACGATGATATATGACGGAAACCAAGTCAACCAGTTAACTAGCCAGTTATAGAGTGGAAGGGAAAGTGACAGAAAACTTTAAATATTGAACTTTGATCATGACCTCAAGATGGCACCACAGGCGTGCTTGTGTCAAACACGTGATGATGTGTAAATATTCCAAGTTTAATCCCTTTATCTCATATGGCTTTAAAATTATTGAGTGGAAAAAAAGTGTAACTGAAAGGCAGAATGATATGCCGATGCTATGTGCTTCACTTTTTGCATGAAGGTGGAGGGGAAAAAAAGAAAACAAATTAGGTTTTGTCAGTATGTTATCCTAATCATTGTGGACATAAATTATTGCAGATACCAATGTATGTTATTGTTCATATTGACCCAGAAACAAAGATTTGCAATTTTGAAGGACTTCAGAGCTGCAAGACAGGAAAAAAAACCCCGACCAACCGACCCTGTTTTTCATTGCCAACCCTAGCACTTTTTCCCCCCATTAAAAAAAAATTTTAATTTAAAAAAAAAATCAATTACCAAAATTGATTTGTGCATCTAATTAATTTCTGTTTTAGCACAGTACTTTTGAAGTGGTTAGTACATTGTATATACTAATCATTATAATGCATATAATGTTTAAAAAAAAAAGTAAAAAATATCCTACCTATCTTCCTAATTTTGAAACCAGTGCATTAAGAAATACACATTTTTGGGGACCTGAAAATGATATACAGTCCTATAAAAAAATTCTTTGTTACAATTGTCTTATGGGAACCCCTACAGTTATTTAGCTCTAATCTCCTTTTTTAGCAATGAATTTAAAATACTGACATGTCTTGACTGTTGGTCTTTTTGGTCAAAATAAGTAGATCTGACAACCATCATAGTGACTGCAGATAAGTAAAAATGTAATGAAAACAGTCTAGAAAATTGCTTCATTTCTCTTTAGAATTCTACACAAAAAAGCCAAGAAAACCAAATGATTTCATAGAGTTTTAAATATTGTCCCACTGGACTGTATAGCTGATCTGATTATATCTCCCTGTTCAGTTACAGAGAAGAAAAGAAATGACTGATGTGTGTAAAGTTTATTGCTTTCTTGTAGTTAATAAATATGCTTATCATGCTTTAATTTCAAGGCTTTTTTTGTTAGCTGTTTCATTTATTTTGAGCATTGCTTCCTGACAATTGGTTAGTAGAAGTGACAGTTTTAGGGGCATATCATTTCACCGTATCAGTACTGTATAAATTAATGAAAACTTATTAATTTAAATTGATTTAAATTTAGATTAGTGCCAAGTTTGTCAGTTATTATATCTAGTTTAAATTTTTGTTGTTGTTGTTGTTGTTGTGGGGTTTAACGCCATTTTTCAGCACGATGGGCTATACATGGCGGCCAGTATTAATGGTGGAGGAAGAACCCGGAAAACCCCGGAAAGAACCACCGACCCACGAGAAGCTACTGGCAAGCTTTCTCACATGCCCACATTGGCTGAATCTTAGACTCGAATCGCCGCAGACAGAGGTGAGATGGCAGTGATCCGTAACGAAGAGCGCTTTAGACCACTTGGCCACTCGGGGCCCCTAGTTTAAATTAATATCTAATGTCATTTTTGCACCAGTGAAATAAGGGATGCACACCAAGACACATTTGCTCGGCTTTCAGTCAGTAATTGAGGAGTGACAAGATAAATGGAGATTAAATGAAGTGCACTGTTCTGTGTATGAAAACTGACATACTCTTTGCTAAATATTTCTTAAAATATTCAAAAACTAAAATATTAATAATATTTTAGATTTAGAATTTTCAAGTGTTATTTCACGGAAAAGTCTGTCTTTTTCATGCTATGACATACAGGGCACATTCAGTAATCTGGTAATTGTTTTCGTGCTCATTTATTACAAAATTACTTTAGTTGTTAGCTTATGGTTTACAATGCTCATAATGATAGTATGTATCTGTTGACAACCGACCAGTGGCAAAGAGCCTTTTTTAGCTGATTCAAATGTTTATTTTCAGATCCTTATATGGTGGTTCACAACCAAGGTGGCATCCAATAATAACAACATATTAAGCAACCGCAATAGCAGTAATACTAGTGCCAATGCTACACAGCATGCAGCCTCGAGCTTATGTGATGAGATTGTAATACTTTGGAGATTAGCAGCACTTAATCCTAAATTATCCCCCATACAGAGAGAGGACCTGTGTTCTAAATTCAAGGAATGGCACATCTCCACGGTTGAAAAGGTCCGTCGTGCTAGGAATTCAAATAATTCAGGAAATGGTATCAAGAAAAATGACATTGAAAATTTTGCTGGATTCAAACCAGGAATTGAGGCCTGTTACCTTAGTTGGAATGAATACCCAATCCCAGGAATTACGTACTCCGATAAACAGACACTCTGCTTAAGATATCGATTTAATCGACACAGTGATATTGAAGCTAAGAAACCATCACGCATACAACCTGTCACAATTTGTTCAGAAAATCTCATTAGTACTGATGACAAGACCACACTTGCTCAAGCAGCAAACATGCTTCAGGAACATCATACGTCTCAGGACATCAAGGGTAAACGTCATGTACATTCTAGTCGTCTTGATGCAAATAATGATGGAGCCATCAGCTCAGGAAGTGAGGGATTTTGCGAACCTGAAAGAGGTAGTTCCTTATTTCGAGATTCAGACTCAGGGTCAGAAATGAAAGACACTAACTCGAGAAGTAATTCCCTAGAGGATCAAGATTTAAGTCACTACTCAAGCAATGCTTCATACTCCGCTGAAAACTTCAAGACAAAGTTAAACACTAGTGATCCATTTTCAGATCATACATTTGATGTTGATAGCTTCATGGAATTAGATAGTCAGAATAAAGATGGACCAGGGGAGGCAAGCCAGTCAGTGTCTGTATCTGCTGCTGCAATTGAGCACTCATCAGAATCAGACGAATATCAGATGTACTTCTTTGATTCCAAATCTAAACAACAGGAAACTGAAAACAAAAAGAAACGTGACAAAAATGAGGAGCCAAACTATTTTTCAGGGTTGAAACAGTTGGAAAATAAACAAGAGGTAAGTAACCAAATCTTACTGTCATTGTGATAATAAATTGATGCCTTTTGAAAATGCTAATTTTTCTTCAAGTTTTAGCAAACTTCATGAATTTTTGATAAGCTTTTCTGGCATGGTTGTATCAGACATTAATGGACATTGTTTTCTCAATCAAATACATTATCTGATCATATTAGTGTTGGCATTTGCATCTTGAATCTAGCCCTCCCTGACATAAAAAAACAATTCCTATCAATACACAAATTCTCCACCATCTAAGGTGATGAGAGTTTGTGGATATCTAGCACTTGTGGTAAGGAGGAAGCCTATCAGTTTTAGGCTACAGTGTGAAAGGTCATCATTGTGACTGAAACAAGAAAAATTATTTCCTAAAAATAACACTAGTTTTGTATTGCAGACTTGGACTAAACATTGTGGATCTTTTCCACTTTAGGGTAAGGAAGAAATTTATCAACAGTGAGGTATAAAATTAAAGGTTAAGATCACTGAGATGGCAAGAAGAAAAACTGTTTATGCAAAGTAACATTAGTTCTACATCACAGACCTGGACCAAACTGTGTAGATGGCTTGCATCTGGGCTAAGGAAGAAATTGTCTGAGGAGGACTTAAAAGCTGTTAAAATAAATCAATACCGAGAGACTACCAAATGAAACACAAAATGGGGCATTGGTATTTTCGATGGTAATTTTGTAATTTATTTTTGTTTGCTTATTTAAAAAACGTGTGTGGATGTTGGTGGTATGGTGAATATGACCACTTACACAAAAATAAAAACAAATATTTATGAGACTATTATTCAAAGACAAAATACAGTTTTTAAATGGCAAATCTACCATCTCCACCAATGTGACTTAACACCATTGAAAAATATATACAATAATCCATAAAGGTGATTGTTTTGTTAATTTAAATTATTTTGAATGTGTAGTCATTAATTCCTTCCAGCAGTCCAGTACTCAGCTATGCAACCAAACAGAACATATGGCCGGTTTTGTGAGCAACTCTACATTTAACAACTGCACATTTAATTTCACATAGACAACTGAACGGGTCTTGTTAAGTATTAACGCTCATAAAAAAGATATAAAATGGTATTCCTGTATAGGATATACTAAAATAAAAAAAGAATGTTATTTTTAATATGAAAAAAGTGCTGACACCATGGGTAACCATTGCCTAAGATGTAAAGTATGAAGTTGCCAAAAAATATAACTGACAGTAGTTACATTTCATTTGATATTAGATCACTTAATGGGTCTTCACAAGTATTAACACTGTTGAGAATGATGTAAAATGTTATTTCTGTATACAGTTTATTTAATTGTTACCTTTATGTTAGTAAGGGATAGCATCATCTTGTTCATATGTCCATGTTGTTGTTGATAAAATCCAATATGATTTAAGGTTTGATTGGAAATTTAATCTAGCACACTTGTTCATTCTGTATCAGCCGTTATTATGTAAGGTCATGGTCATCTGACTTAGCAGATGGGACTGACTAAAATTGAAGAAGACTTTATTTACTTTGTGAGTGATTAGGTGAAATTTACACATCGATAAATACCCAACCATGAAAATTTAATCCTATATTGTAGTCACATGTCACTAAATAATTCACTACGATATTCATTGTTGGCAGCAGCACATGGATCTATAATTGTCATTTACATGGCACATGTATATATACTTCAGTTGGCCTTGATTTTGGTTTGTGTGAGAAACTTGTGAAGGATAGCTGATGCTACCAAGGGGATAAGGCAATTTATGTTGAAATAAAAACATGAAAAAAACATTTTAAATAATATTCACATCTTTGCAGCCAGATATCTAGTTTCAACGGCTTTCAAGAATGCCTAACATGCTTCTGGGTGGGGTCTGCAATGTTTGCTGATGGAACTCCTATTTTGTTATCAAAATAGGAGTCATGGACTCCTAGTTTTAAAGTCCTAGACAGACCTCAAAGTACACTCTGTTGAAATAAAATGTTCATCAAGGCTGAAAGCTGGCAGCCTGACTTTCACCAGGAAAATCTTATCACAGATGTTTGCATACATTTTAACATGTGCAAGCAAGGGAGAATGTAAACTGCAAGCATCATGATGTAAGAGCTCATGAGTGTCTATTACAATGCTGCCTGGTCCTTCTCTAGAAACTTCATAGTGGGACCCTTTAACATCTTGTAAGGACCCTATACAATTGAAATGTTTAAGCCCACAGGACTCCATAAATTATCACGCTAATGGAAGCCCTGAAGAATCACTGCATATGCATATTAATGAGGTGCTCTTACATCTGATTTACTTGTGGGATTCATGCTTATAGTCAAGCTGGCTGAACTTGGTACCACTCTGGAGACCATATTTCTGCTCTGATTTTGATCAAGTTAAGAAAATAAGCTTATATTTTCAAGAACTCGCATGAATTTGATGGTGAGTGAGATCAATGCATATTAGTGAAGTGATCTTGCATCATCAGATTGGCTGTGTTTTGACACCAATTTGATAATCTGATTTTGATCAAACTTGGAATATGAGCTTATATTATCAAGATTTCAGATGTGTTTAATGATGAGTGAAATCGTCTATATATATATATATATATATATATTAATGAGGTGATCTGTCATCATATTGGCTGAGCTGGTTAACACTCTAGGAACTCCTTTTCACATCAGATTTTGATCTAAGTTGTTAAATAGTAATGTAAGATCAAGATGTTGGAAGAATTTTATTATGATCAGGATCTACATGTCGTTGAAATAAGGCCAAAAGAATATGTATGTTCGGCCTGCTGAACATCCCTGTTGTTTGTTACTGATGCTAGCACTTTTTCCCATCAGGGTAAAATAAAAAATAAAAAACATCCCCAAAATTAATTTTTGCATCTAATTGAGCCTGTTTATAAAACTTATCTACCTACCCTAATTTCAAAGCCAGTGCAGTAGGAAACAAACATTTTGTTTTGGCCTAATCATTTGTCTGATCAGTTGATCTTCTTGCCACTAAGAGATAGAAAATTCTGCTCAAATTTGGTAATAAGCTTACAACATCATAAAGTTCTTAGGTGTTGTAACAAGAGCTGCCCATATTAATGATGTGATCTTTCATCTGATTGGCTGAACTTGTTACTTCTCTGTAAGTTAATCTTCTTGTCCAATGTTGGTAAAACTTGGTAAATAACATCAAGATTTTGGAGGAGTCCAGTTGTAACTAAAGCTACATATATTAATGTGCCTTTATCTTAGGAAATACTTTCTTTTAGTCTGTAGTATAATAACTTAAATAAGCATGATTTTAAGGGTCGGGAGATGGATTATGTTGGGTTATGTTCTGCCAGTATTACAGATGCCTGTTCAGTGAAATGAGCAGCTATTAGGTGGAAGTACTGAGGTAAGATAAGTCTGCTCAGGTCTCTTGTTTCTCCCACAGATCCTGTTTTCCCGTGCAGAAGCCCTGCATGCCCATGGTCATACAAGAGAAGCTTGTAAACTGGCTGAACAGCTTGCAAAGGAAATGCTGGCCAGTCCTCCTGATCTCCTGTCCGAGTCAGCCAATGTGCCCAATGTAAAAAGTGAGTTGTGCTGAGTGTAAGGTATATTCAGTGCTGAATAGGACTTTGGTAAATATGTTAAATTTGGATCTAATACAGTTTCATTTTTAAGTTTTCATTTCCTTGCTTTGCATAAATGAAGAATAGCAGTTTGTAAAGTGAAATCCAGGATTAGAATTAAAGCCAATGGTTTATGCAAGAATTATGTTTTCCAACTCTCTTTGTCCAGTTTCCATAAATAAAGTTAATGAGGCATTAAACATTGAGTTGGGTTATTTAAATAACATGTCAGAATGTATTGACATCATTTTTGTCTTTATAACTGAGGTAACAAACTAACCATCGTTATTTTGGGAAAATGGCAGGCACTTGATTCAACTTCATCCATGTCACATTTCTTGTAGATGCAAATAATTTTCTACCATTCATGATATTGTGGTCAGACTTGGTCAGCGATTTTATTTACTTTATTTAAATCTTTAGTAAGGTTTCAGAATTTTTGTCAAATACAATACCCGATCACATTAACATTAGGATTACTGTCTGCCAATTCCAAATCACATAGGTAAAAGGTAAGAACTCTTGCAGGTTGCCTCCCCATTTCTATTTTTGCTAGGTGGCTGCCATTATGCCCATATGGAACCAGTTCTCAATATTTGTCTGATGCTTCAGAAATGACCTTGAGGAATCCAATCTTTCATATATTTAAATTTAACCATCAGCTTCTTGATTTTATTGTTACTAAGTCAGAATGATGCTTTATATTCTGCATTATTACGGAGACAATAGCAGCATGTAAGACGTATACATTGGTTCAAAGTATTGGAGCATATACACAAGACTTGTCTTCTGTGTGCTAAGTGCTCATCAACACAAACGTGCAGTGTGTGTTCTCTTGTTGGTGTGTATGTGATTAAGATTTTTAATGTAGCTTTAACAATTTTTCAGTCACATTTTTTGCTACGATGTCTGCAGTGTGGCAGTTTATAGTGATGTCTAGCCCTGGGGCATCATGCCGCAGACATGCAGCATGTCCCACCCAGTCGCATTATCCTGACACCAGGCCGACCAGTCCTAACACTAACCTCTCAATGCTGAGCTACTTGCGAGGCAGCTGTTAGTACCATTTTTGTAAGTCTTTGGTATGACTCAGCCGGAGTTCGAACCCATAACCTCCCGATTCCGAGTTGCACACTATCCACTAGGTCACTGGAGCGGTCTCTTGTTGGAAACTACATGATCTAGCATTTTCTAAAACAATACAACTCGAGGGTTGCTCTCCTTTTTCTCACCACCAGAAATTCTCAGCATATGTACCATGTCTGAATCACTGATTAGTCACATAGGGTATGTCAAAATGTCCACCTCACCTCCCACCCCCATGAATATCAGAAAGCAATAATGCACCAGAGAAACAAAGGGTGATTCCAGTCAAGCGTTTGGAATCGCATGTTTGCATTGATTCATAAAGTTTTGTCATGAAGATTGTCAATGAGTGGAAATGATAATTTGTATTGGAATCCTACTGGGGATAAACCTATTACCTTGCCCATGAGGCGCAGGGTTCACATTCAGACATCACACTGCCATTAGGTTTGAGGTTTAGAATTATTGTGAATCCATCCATGCATGAAAAAATTAAAGTTCGTTTTGAAGATATTGATATTGACTTGTATGCATTGCTGTTTGAACCAACTGAATGGCAATGAGACTTTTATGGCTGATAGGCCAGATGGCCTGCTGAACCAAGCAGTTCAGGAAGGTTTTCAATTTGAACTATACTGCAAGCCAAACCAGCTTGACTAGTAAGGCAGATATTGCATTTCATACTCTTTCCTGACTGCTGGGCCATGTTCTGTTATAGAGGAAAAGAGGTTTTTTTTATCATGGACTGGTGAGCTAGCTGTCCATCTTTGTATGCTGATAACAACAGTATCTTGTGCAGAAAAGACCACACAGATCGTTTGTTGTACAGACCAAATAGAAGAGGAGAGAAAGCAGGCATCACCATAGTTGCTTCTCCACTTTTCAGCTTCCATATCTGCATGACCCTTTTCTTGGTACATTTAAGAGACAATTCTCAATGACAACAATGTAACTGTGGCCAAGCTTGCTAGAGGAGGTTGTATGCTCATACATTTCACAAGCCTCGAGCAACCCATCAATGACTTATGGTCCCTTCCACCTGCTATCAACTCACCATGGGTGCCCGACTCCTTTTTTGCTTGACTTGGATTAACTTATGTCTAGAAAACAAATGGGCAATCCAAATTGTGTCAACAGGTCTGTGGATTTGAATAATGTAACCCCATCTAGGAAAACAAGACATAACTCCACAAGTGGTTAAGCATACTCTGAACTCACTCAGAATCAGGTATGACTAATGAAAATTTGTACTCATGAAATACAGGTCATTCTACAAGCCTGATCTTTCCGTGTAATGTCTCAATTAGAGACAAAGTGGAATCAGTTGGATGGCATGACCAGACTAATTTCTGCAACTTCTGCCTGAACAATATGGTTTTGCAAAGGAGAGAACTGAAACTCGTTGGGTCAGTGGTAGTTTCCTTAACAGTGAATATTACCTGATTATAGAAAGTGCAAACCAGCAGGAATTGCCACTTTTGATATTATTACAATAACCAAGTGCAAAATAACATGGGATTTCTATCATACATGCACTTACAATTGTCTATGGTTGTGCTAAACTAAGGTTATTACAAATTCATCTTTTCAGTAGAGCAATCATGCTCCTACTGGGTGGCGTAGGTAGACATACAATGCTCATGATTTCCTCCACTTATCATTTCTACTAATGTTAATATGAACAGGTAATATATTTTGACAGAATGCAAATGTTTTAGTAAATTATCTTTCTCCAATAATACCTGATCACATTACTAAATATCACACCCTCCCTTCCCCACAATTCAATTATCCTATGATAGACTCACTAAGATGAAAACTGGTTGCATATGGATATAATGGTAGCCACCTAGCACATAGAAAGAAATGGTAACCTGTGTGAAAAAAAGGAGAAAAGTGTTAGGAGCTGATGTTGGAACTTGTGATGGTGAGCCATCAAATTAGTACTACAGTTGTCCAACCTTGTAAGACCACTATTCAGTAGCTAGATTATTAGCCATATAAAAGAGGTGGCCTTGGTATTGGAAGCTTTCTTGTGTATAATTGATTCCATTCCAGGAAACTTAATCATTGTGTTTCATATAACAAATTTGCTATATATACTTGGAGAGAGGTATACCTCGTTATTATTATTTAGGTTTCTTGTTTATCATTATAATTTACATGCAATTTATATTGTGCACTCTAACAGGCAAGAAGAAGAAGGTGTTGACTAACATCAGCTTGCTTGCCAGCACCACTCTGTCTAAGGCTGCATTTCTGTGTGGTGTGCTTCAGGAGGAACCAGACTCCTGCCATTTAGCTTTCCAGATTGGAATGTTTGGTTTAGAACTTCCAAGACCTCCTGCATATTGCAAGGCTTTAGAGGTAGAGATCTGATATGATTAGAGTTCAATTTTCTGTTCTAGTATTACCTCCAAGGGCATATAAGTCAGTCATTAAAGTTATTGTTGGAATGTCAGATGGAGTGAAGTGGCAAAAAATGCAATAAATTGAACATCAATAGCCTTATCTTGATTTAATCCTCTCTGACCCTCCGTCTTTGTCTGTACACCCGAAGGTCGATCTGTTCAGAGATGCTTCTTAGTAAGATTGTGCAGAATCTACTCTGTGTAGACAAAAGCCTGTGTTAGCATAATAAAGCAAAAATTACTTCAGAGACACAAATAAAGTTTTAAAAGCATATTTATTTTCATATGTTCATGACTATATTATATTTTAAGGCATTTGCAGCAATTTTTCTAGTTTTTGAGCATTGCTTTTTTCGACTTGGACTTTTGTTTTAAAAATAACTGTTAGCTCGATTAAGTAAATACCGCTTGAGTTATCAAATGAAGGGT
Source organism: Sinohyriopsis cumingii (assembly GCA_028554795.2). Lineage (NCBI taxonomy): Eukaryota > Metazoa > Mollusca > Bivalvia > Unionida > Unionidae > Sinohyriopsis > Sinohyriopsis cumingii. The sequence goes on along the minus strand of CM068826.1, from coordinate 5,696,504 downwards.
TGACCCATTTGGAGATGATGATTTTATGCAGTAAATCAATTCACTGGATAATTTATTTTAATCAATAAGGGATTTAGGTGTCGTCCTTCCAGTGGGTGATACCAGAGCCAGTAGCGTATCAAAAAGTGCACATTTTGCTGCCATAAGAATGGGGTGCCATTTATCAAACTATATTTTGTTACCATGGATCTTTGGAAATATGGGACTTGACTAATGACTTGATTATTTATATTCATGTCAGCTCATTTGTACTTGGTACAAACTTATTTCTGTTCTGTGGATTTTTCTCCAGAGGTCTCGGAAACACTTAATCACACGTATTTGGACACAATTTTTTTTACCTGGGACGCAGAAAATCACTTATACAGGAGTCCTCCATATGCACCCTTTTGCCAGATGGCAAATTCAAGGGCTTGCCAGTCCTGCTTCAACCATCTGTTGAGTGGGAAAATGTGTTGATCAAATGATCATTTTAGTTGTGCTAATATTTACAATAAGAAAATTCATTGGCTGAAAGACACTCAGATGTACATGTAGTCATTGTAAGAGTACATCTGGAGAACATGACCCAATAGCTTGGTGGCAAGTTCAAAGGCTTGACTAGCTGCAGAGTGGTGGGAAAATGTACTAATATTTACAATGACTGAATACAGAGGCAGAGAGACCCAGTGATGTACTTTTGTAAGAGTACATCAAATGAACAACTTTACCTTTCATTATTGTGTTCGTTTCCAAGTGTAGCCAAATAAGCAGTGCATGTGATCTTGAAATCAAGACATGTTGAGAGTTAGACAAAATGCTCTTTGCAAATTTGGATAAGTATTTTGGGGCAAATTGGCGAGGATTGTAATGGGATTAAACATAGTACTAGAAGTGGCTAAAACTGATATTTCACATGGAACACTGTGTGTGATGCTTAGCTTAGTGCATGGAGTAAGACATTTCCTTGGCCTGTCATAATTCACTTTCACTTTAATGGGCAAACAAGAGTTATATATCAGTGTTGTAAAGAAGTTAGAAAATTAAACTCATTGGTAACCACTGGTTCTAATCATCTGGAAATTTAGCCACTTTAGGTATGCCCAATGTTCTTCTGGTAGGGGACTGCAATTTTTGCTGGTGAGACTCCTGTTTTTTCCAAAATAGGAGTCCTTGACTCCTAGGTTTAAAATCCTAGCGAGACCCCTGTTCTCTATATCACTTGTCTCCTATTCAGTGACAGTGATGTAACATGTTACCAGACATAAAAGATAAATAATTAAGCTTAATAATCTCTGCAAGTCAAACATTTATATTGATTCCTGGTTCAGGCAGCAAAATATGTACTTTTCAAAAGGCAATTGACTCTGACATTGCCCATCATAAAAAAATTAACCATTATCAGCAGAGTTTTGTATAAATTGCTTGAATTTCACTTTAGTAACAATTAATATGCATCTCTATCAAGTAGCAACATTACTCTTGACTCTGTTTTTTGGTGTGTGGTAGGTGAAACTTGCATATCAGGAATCCGAGCTCTTGGCCTTGCTGAAGAAAGTACCACTAGGTTCTACGGAGTTGTCATGTTTGAGAGAGAGAGCAGAACAGCTGAAGGATGGAACAATCAAGTCTAGAGGGGATGCACTACTACCCTTGACTCTTGCAAGCTTTATCTTTGATTCTTTGTGTTTGCCAGGTATTTCTCACCTCTTTGTATGTCACTTTAGCTCAGTGAATCCAGTTTTGTGTAATGTCTTAGAAAATATAAATACAATAAACACAAAATTTCTGCAAAATTATTTTTCACAGTGGACAACTTAAGAAGCTTGAATCAAGGAATGGCACGATGTCAAGTCTAAATTCAGCCGTTTTCAGAATCAGTTGTTCGGCAGTATAAGCAATCATAAGTTAAATATGCCTTTTTTGCCAGGGAACCAAACAATTACTTTGTAATAAACTTGTGGAAATTTAATATGAAAATACATTCAGCTTCTAGCCTCATTTTATTAAGGCAGACATTAACATCAAGATCCCTTAATACTGATAAATTTTGATAGTGAAAGTACACATTGCGATAATTTAATTGGACTTGTGAATCATTACAGATTCCTGTATCTTGTTTCATAGAGCTTGTTAAAACTTACAGATTCAGAATTTACTCATTATGGGCAATCAAATGCATTGTGTTTCATTGTAATTTACGAAAAGCCAGGCAATCAGTGTGCAGGACAATATGAATGATGAGACATTTTAAATCTACAGTCATCACATAAAGCAAATCTGTTTCCAAAATCCCAAGGAACCTACAAACTAGTTCTTCAGTTTAGCTTCATTAGGTTTCTTTCCTTTTCAGTATTAGACTGATTTAGTTTTTCCAAGTTAAATTTCGGGTACAAATATTGGGATATAAAGTTAGGCTGAAGAGTTTACAATAAAACCTATTTAACTATGAATATTACAAAACTGAGAAAAATTGTAATCCACTCTAGCAAGCCAAGTCTCAACCTGCCCAGGAAGATCTACAGGGAAATCTGTCCAGGTATCAACACGGCAGCAAGCAGATGAAAAGCTGGGATTTGAAGGAGCTGTAGCTGCTCTAGGTATGTGCCTATCAATAATAACCAGTTGCTGAAAATAGGGCAAACCACAAGGCTGGGTTTTAGCAAATATTTTTCATTTATTTCATGATTGTGTCTACATTGCTTTGAAGTTGCCTATACTTTAATTCCTAATAAGCCTTGTATAGGTAGAGCTTAATCATGTCACAAGTATACAGTATTTTCCATTTCGGAAAGTTAACTTCTAAATTGACAGTTACAGCACAGTCTTATTATAGATGATATCTTCAAGAAAGAGAGATCAAGAGAGAGAGAGTACACTAAATAAAATCATACTAATATTTTTTGTGTCAGAAAAGGATGAGCAAAGTACTCCATTAAACATTCTATTTATATCAGATAGTGTCATTGAAATAAACATTTATTGTCATTCTTCTCATTGACATCATTTTTTCAATCCAGAACATTTCATGAGAAATTTTCACAAACAACTACAGAACAGTTGAAAGTAAAGTGATCAAATACAAAGTTACTTGAAGCTATGAAGTTAAAAGAAAGTGAACATTGATGGTTGGAGATATTGTACGCATTTCATTTCCTTCTGAAAATCTTGTATATGACACATTTTATACAGTATATCATTCTCTAAATTCATTGCTATTTCTGTTTTGCTGAGTAAGATGGTTTGGGAGGATTCAGAATTGAAGCTCCTTTCTGCTGAATTTCAGCACATGACTGCTTGTATTTTCTAAACAAATTTCTGAATAAGGTACAGTTCTCAGCATTATTTCTTGTTCATCTGTACATTCAGTAGAGCTATTTTGCACGTCTCCTCTTGCTGTTATGAATGGTGAAATACCCCAGAAGCTGTACACAATCACATATTTAATATTATTTTATAGTTTATTCACTCATTCTACTTGATTCCTATATGTGTCAGGCTCACCTTGCAACGGTCAGTGGTAGAAAGTTACTTTTCCTCTTGATGTACACTGCATCCACATTTTTGAGTTCCTAGATAACTTACAAACACGCTTATTATGCAGGTATAGATCCCATCTTTTCTTATAAAAAATGCCCCAAAAATATGTCTTATTGACTCATCTTGAATAAAACTGTAATCAAAATTTGAATCTGCGTCATTATAACCACTGTAAATAACAGTATGCGATCAAATAAATGTCTTTAATTTTTTGTAAATGAAGGAATATTGTTCGGTTGTGTGTCAACAGTTAGTCTACTTCCCTGCTAGTTGGATTTCTGACTTGGCAGTATACTATTAAATACCAATCCGGGAACCAGACTAATCAATGAAAAAAAAACAGTGACATAATACATAGATGTTTTCATGTACACATGATTGTTGAAACCAGTTGGAACAATCTTTCACATCTTGGACGTTTTGAAAATAAATGTTATTATACAGAATAACGAACAACCTCATTATTATTGCCGTGATTGTAAAATGATGATTCAGTCATTAAACGGCCCAGTTCCTGCTCCCCCCTGTGCAGTTTTCTGGAAGTATAGCCTAAGCAGATTTCAGCAACCATTTATTTTGAAAATAAAGACAGTTTATGCAGAAAAATATTTATTTTGAAATTAAAGTTAATTTAAACAGAAAAGAGAAGAACTTAATTAGATAAATTATCTATTGACAATTATTCCCAGTTCAATTAGTTGTTGTAGGCTTTGACGCCATTTTTCAACACATGATAGGATATACATGGCAGCCAGTATTAATGGTGGAGGATGAACCTGGAAAGAACCACCGACCCACGAGAAGCTACTGGCAAGCTTTCTCACATACCCGCATTGGCCGAATCTGTAACAGAGAGCGCGTTAGACCACTCGGCCACTCTGAGCCTCCAGTTCAATTAGTAAATGAGTATTCAAACATTTATCCCACCCTCATCTCTCCTTTTTATTGATATTGATGTCTCTTGGTAGCTCATGCTGTCACTTACATGCAGTATTTTTTTTCTTGGACCCCATTGTGCACAAATTATTGAGGGAGATGTGTATGTCTGGAAGTAGTACATTTGACATTGCTTACCTAACAAAACAGCTTCTGCTTATTTTAAAATCTCTCTGTATATCATATCACCAGTCTTAGGTTCTAATCTATAAAAAAAAATTCCAATTGGTGCTAGGGATGATGCAGGTCTCTCAGGATGAAGTTTGTTATGCTGCATGTATATTATTCACATGGATTTTTAAACAGAGAGGCTTTCATGATAAAAATGGCTCTTTCAGCAAAATTTTACTTTGTCAAATAATCAGCAATGGTTTCATGTTCTTGTAAGAATAAAAACAAGACACTGGCATATCTGCCAGTGTAAGATGATCTAGATTGACCATTCAGCACAAGATAACTGGAATATATTGCATCATATTACATATTCCAACAGGTGTGAAAACCTTGCCAGGAGAGGTTGTTGTATTTAATGGCTTAATGCCATTTTGCAGCGTATGATAATCTGTACATGGCGGCCAGTATATCTGGTGCAGGAAGAATGCATGAAAACTCCTGGAAGAACAATTGATCCACAGTAAGCCACTGATAAAGCTTTTTTCACATGCTCATGTTGGCTGAGCACAAGACTCGAACCCACATGGATAAAAGTGAGAAATCAGTGATCAGTACAGGCAATTACCTTATACCACTCAGCCACCTGGGGCCCTGCCAGTATGGGTAGAAGGAAATGTTTTACACAGATGAGAGATTTATATGCTGTGAGATTTAAATTAATATCTTATCTTCTGGGCAATAATGTTGGATGCTTTTGTTCAGAATTTCCAAATCCTTGAAACCATCAGTTAGGTTTTGCTTGCATGGCTCTTAAATTTCATGTATTTTTTGTGCTGGTCCAGGCCAACAGTAAATCCACAATCCAAACAGTTTACATGCATAAAAGAAAGCAATGCAATGTAATGATTTATCACCAAAAACTACTGATTCTTCATCTGGCAATAAAGATTATTCTTGTTTAACCCTTAGTTCCATATTCCATTGACCAGAGCTTCATGCTGGCATCAGATTTTTTAAAAATCTGGAATGCTGCAAATTCTTGGTGTCCAGAAAGTTGTTATCATACAAACCTTAGTTGTTATCATGCAAACCTTAGTCATGCAAATGGTGGAATGACCAGTGTGCAGTGAGATGTAGGGACATCAGGGAATATGGACTCCAATCCAATTTCCTTGTCAAAATAATGAATCCGCCAAGGTATAAACTCATCTTTTCGGTGCTTATGTACATAAGCTCCGTTATAAACCCATTGCATGTGAATTTCACTCCATTCATGAGGTCTCAAATATATGACATGCCGATGAGTTTTTCTTCAGGCTTTCATTTTCTTGACTCCTAATTCATTCTTTCATTTCTTCAAATCACAGGCTTGGCAGAGTGTTTTACATTAGTCAATTAATCAGGAATAACACTGAGGTTACACATGTCCTTTACATTAATTTCTGCTGATTGAACATCATATGTTTGCACAGTTGGTGCCAAAACTAAGTCATCAAGACTTGGAAACACTTTCTTTTCTCATTAGCCTGATATACTTGGTGCAAAATAACATCATTTAGATCTCCAACACTCAAGAAGTTAAAGTGGTCAAAGTTTATACCCTCCAACTTCCCAACATGTTTACTTCCTTGCTGCCAATTAACTGATGGTACCCTCCATAACAGCTCAGTTATTATCTGAATGTTTCAGTAATAATAACATGGACCTTTGTGTTATTGCCATTCCGATTATGTCTTTTTAAAGGAGTAATCTAAACTGAAGTTCTGTCATATTGAGATCACCATGGATACCAAGAACAGGGAATGCTGTCCAGATGGCTTCTGAATTGTGGTACATGTAACATTTTGAAGGCACATAGAAAACTACTAGAAAACAATCAAGGCAATAGTAGGGCAAAAAAAAATGTGATAAACCCATTTGCTATCATGGCAGTTTTGTCCCCACCTCAACTTCATCATCTGCACTGCATTACCATCTTATCATTATAATTATATTATTATAACGAAAGTTTTGCCAAGAGCTCAAGTAACCCTCACAAAATATTGGTCAGAATAAAATTGACTAATTCATTTCACTCAGAAGACATTACATTTTTATGAACTTTTATTTTTTTAAAAATGCTACTAGGTATGAAGGCCAATGTGTCTGAAGCTGAGCATCCATTGCTGTGTGAAAGCACTAGGAGACAAAGAGGAGAGTTGGCAATTACCATGCTGGTTCACTATAAAGATGACATGAACAAACTTAGTAAGGTAAGGTGTGCTCTTATCAGTTGCCCAGCAGTTTATAATGGGGATAAATAAAAACAACACAAACCCTAACACTTTTGTGCAATTAGTTTCGCATTTAATTTATGCTTCTTCAGGCACAAAACGTTTTGAAAGAAACAAATGCTGTCTTTTTATTTTAAAATAACAATTACGTCATTACGTAACTTCATAAATGATATGCATCGTCATAACAGTGAGATATATATATATATATATATATATATATATATATATATATATATATATATATATATGTATGACAGGATTTAAAAGATACACGTGTCTCTAATGAAACCTGAAGCAGCAAAATAATAAAATAAAACATAAACAGTCATACATATAATTATATTGTTGTAAAAAAATTGTATTAAAAAATATGGTTTATTTTTTCATATTTATTGCATGCAATGACATCCATGGTGTCTGCGTGTGAGGTGTAAAATGTGAAAAGTGCAGTTGACTGAATGTATTTATGCAAAATAAACCGTCACTTTTGGTATGAAACAATGTGAAACTTTAAAGTTTTCCTTATTAGATAAGTTGATTTTAAAGAGAATGGTTAGATTCTAAAGCAGACATTAACAAATCAATCTTACATATAAAATCAGTGTTTTAAATCGTCTGTTACTTGTAGTTTATTTATGGTATGTGTTATGGTTGTGCCATATCCAGTATATATCAACATGATGTAATAAAATAGTGTGAAATAGTTAATTTTGTTATAGGACAGGCTTGTGAAAAGTAAAAATCTAACATTTACCAGATTTTAGCCTCTGTGAAGTCCTCAAAACCTAACAGTGCATTTAACAATACATTAATTTCTTGACGAGGATACTTTTTGTAACCACTGAACACATACATTTTTTTTTATACATGTTCTAGGTTCTCAATAAAAAGGAAAAGAAAATGAGTGCAAATGTGTAAATTAGAACATATGCCGTTTTCTTTGGTTTAACATTTTAGGGGGCCACTTCACAGTAACACATGACATTTTATGTTTTTTGAAGCAAAATTGACATTCAAATGTTGATTCATTATTGTAAAGGTGACTGTTCGTTCTCTTTCTGTTTATTGTTTCATTCTGAAGTAAATTTTGTGCATAAATAGTAATTGGAATATTTTAATGAATCACATGCAATTGGCAATGTTTCCATGCTACCGGAAAATCGGGAAAATGTCTGGAGAAATGATCGTTTTTTTCCCACGCCCACGAAAAGTCCTTGAATTTTGCAAATATTGACGAAAGTCGGGGGAAAACCCCGTGAATTTTCCTCCACAACGTGACTTCTGAAACAATTACGAAATTGAGTCGTATCTGAACTCATGGAAAGTTAAATTTATCAAGTTCTAACCAGAATATTAGGAGGTTGGAGTATGGATCATTTGGATGCTTGCCATAAATATGTGTTGAGACAATCCAAACATTCAGTGGATTAGATTCATCTAGTAGACTTTTTATTTCACAGACAGCTTGATATCCATATTTTTTTACATGGAAAATATGAAAACCAGTCTAGCATCACAAGAGACCAACATGGTGGCGTTAAAGCATAGCCGTTTAGAGGATGGGCTAGCAAACTTAAATGTTAAATTGAGTTATAACTGCATGAAAAATTTATTTGAAAATTATTTATTTTCTCAGAAATTGTGAGAGTATTAAAATCTTTTTGCTTTAATCTGCTGAAAGACGATGAAACTAAGGTGTTAAAGAAATTTGAGCTGGTACTAGCGATTTCGATAGCATATCGCACAGCACACAGAATCTCACAATCGTCATTTTCAAATATTGTAGAATTTTTTTTAAAAATGAAAGTGGTATACTGGCTGTAATAAAAATACAAAAACAAAAGAGTACAAAATTTTCTATATTTATTCCGAGGCCAACTTCGGAGTTTTGTTGTATCACGTGACTACCAAGTTGACATTTGCTCTCTCACGTAGGGAGCATACACAAAGCTGGGAACCAGACTACTCTGCTTGATGAATCAGACTGGCAAAGCTTCTTGTAGTTGTTCTCAAAATAAATATGTTGAGAATTATATGTTCTTTCTGGTTTTTACATAAGGTATCAGACTTTCATTTAATATAATTTAAATTTTGTACAACAACATTAAAAAGAAGTTTCTTGTTGATATCATGTGATTATTGGACTTCCGATGTTGTTTAAATTTGCTAGGTCTGCTGGTAAGCTATCTTACGATGGCAGCAGATTACAGATTTTTTATATGTAATTGCTCTGAACCCACACTCCATCCAAAATGTCCAAATCTGAAAAATGGAGTTGGAATATTTGGTGGAAACCCATTTTAGAAACTTCTGAATCTCTGAGCTGAACTTTGGTAAAAACTATTACAAGTAACATGTAGCTTGAAGCATTGGTTTCAGATCTTAAATGGAACACAAGAGAAATGGGAAATTGTCATCCCTTTTATTATATATTAAGAAACGATAAGAGCCCATGTATCAATACAGGTTTGGGGACTGGTTTATTGAACTACAAGAAGACAAGTTGATTTTACAGAAAATTCAGTTCTTGTTTATACAACAGTATATAATTTTGAAGGTCTTTTGTCAAAATTTAAATCAGCTCTTTTGTAAATGTCTTTAAATGATGGAATTTTTAACCAAATCGTCTTAAGAAGTTTAGGTTGGTTGAAAAATCTTGTTTGAGATTTTACTGGCACACATAATAATTTCAGGGTTAAACTTTTTCGTAACAAGATAAGATTCTAAAACTTTGCATTTATTGGGGTTTTTTTTCATACTGTGATAGGAAATGTTTACTTTGAATAACATGCACACATATTGCTCTAGAATTCTTTGGAATTAAAGGTTTGAAAGGAAACAAAATAATTTATGCTCATTATGTTGCTTCCATGTAGCAACATAATGCAGGTCAGCAAAGTAAACTTAGAATTTGTATTCTGTACATTGAAATAACTTTAAATGCCAATTTATGTGAATATAGTCAGATTTGTTTCATGCGACTCATTTTGTGGATTTGTACATGATGATCTTTTCTGACATATATGTTTTGGAGAGACGTGAAAGAGAAACATCTTCAGATTTGGAAAATGCATGTTTTATAATCCAAAATGTTCTTTAATTCCATTCATTAAAGGTCATATGTTAACCTTGAAAAAATTAATTTCATCATGGAAAAAAAACCTGGAAAAGACCTGGAAATTTATATTTAGAAAAGTGTGGGAACCATGAATTGGTTATGAAATCAGCACTGAATCAGTAAAACAAAATGCAGTTTTCATTAGTATCAGTATTCAGTTGTTTTAATTTCATTAATTATTCTAGTACCTGGCTTTAAATAATTACCCATTAATGGGATTTAAAATAGACCTCCACTGTGTCTGCTACCAAGACATTTTAGTACAAACTATCAATTGCAGCAATTTTCAAAGAAATATTCCTGGAAGAAAAGTAATATTGTACAATTTGTTTACTTCTAGTGCAATGATGTGTTTAAAATCTCTTTAAAAATAAGAAAGAAATAAAAACAGATGATTGAAGCTTTGAATATATATCTTACTCCTAAGGAACCTCACCAGGCCATTTGTTGTTTAGTCAATTGTCAGCGTTTTATGTAATAGTGTCAGTCGTGTATAGGTAATACAGTTTTGATGTTAACACTAATGTGTCAAAAAGCAATTGTTTGAGTCCAATTTTAGACTGTTTTTTATATTAAAATGTAATTTTAAAAAATTTACTTTTCTTTTAAATATAAATAGTGTATATTTATTTTTCCTTCTCATTTTCATGCACATTATATTTCTTTACTTCTGTCTTACTTTCAATTTGTAACATGTTCGGATGAATAACTCTCTTATCTATCGAATGGCTTGAATGAGAAGCTGAAAATAAACTTTTGAGTCAGGAGTTTAAAAATAACTTGAGAAGCAATTTTTTTCTTTAAAATGTGCCAATTTCAACTGACTGCTTGGACACTTACATTATCAAAAAACGGCCTGGGTGGGTGGATGCAGCTTATTGTCATTGATGGTTTAAATTAACCATACCAAGGAAGTGGAAGTAAAGTGATGCAGGATGTGCAGCTTTGTAGGGGCATATTAGCCATACTGTCAATAAAACACGAAAATAGGTTCCACAGCAGAGGAGAAGACCATTGGCTTTTTAATAGTCAATTTTCTTTATTAAAAGTGATTTTCATTAAGAATTGAATACCTATTTTGGGAAGAGAGTGGTACTTCTTTTATCTATGTGAGTGTCATAGGAATCTGATTGGGGGCCAGAATCGACCCGTATCACACCTTGTTCTTTAGTGGGTATGCCTTGCCAGTATCAAAGACATGTTTCAGTGAGTTGTGATCTTCTCTGTCCATGATATCAGATTCAGAGTCAAAGACAACAATTAAGATTTTGTACTGCACTTGTTTTGTTAACTCAGACTTACGAACATATTACTGATACAAAATTTAATACCTTAAGTTAGTGTTTCTTAATATTGTCTGAGATGATTTTATTAGCAATAAAAAAGATAAAATGAGAAACTTATTAATTCATACAAAATTTTTTGGCCATTAGGGCTTCATTCTCTTCAAGGTACTTGTGTTTACAATGTACAGTTTTGAATATTTTAATCAGGCTTAAATGAAAAGAATGGGGCACAGTTAATATGCATGTTTTTAATTATTTCAGATAATGGATAATCTTCTAGACAAAGAGGTCCATCAACTGTACAAGGCTCCAAGTTTGGTCAACTACCTTTCCAGCAGCAAGTCGTCATGTCATCAACTAACCAGTACATCTGCTGTATGCTCACAGGGCCATTCTAATCACCCATCCCATCATACCTCACCAGCCAGCCCATCCAAGGCTTCAGAATTGGATGAGATTGCTATTGATGAGCCTCCACTAGAGCTCCGCTTCAGAGATCAGGGAGAAACCCAGGGGACTGCCACACCCACTTCTAATATTCAGAGGAGTTCTTCTCAGTCAGGAATATTATCATCCACGGTTGGAGCCCGACCTAAAATCACATATTCACTGAGGTACAATAGGTAATACTTCACACACATTGTTATTGTTTCATATTATATAAATGGTGCAATGTTAGATTTTCAATCATAGTTAATCCTTTTTTTGTCGGGTGTCTGTTTTGGTCTAGCCAACCTCACCAAAAGTTGGACTTGGCAATTCTTTGGCATATATGTGCATGTTAATCCATATGCACAAGTGATCACACCCTATATTAACCTGAATGTTAAATATTGCTCTGGTGGATTAGTGGTTAGAGCATCTGCCTCTGATGTAGGAGGTTGTAGGTTCAAGCCTCAGCCGAGTCATACCAAAGACTTATAAAAATGGTATTAACAGCTGCCTCGTTAGGCTCTCAGCATTAAGAGGTTAGTGTTAGGACTGGTCAGACGGGTGTCGGGATAATGTGATTGGGTGTGACATCATGCTACATATCTGCGGCATGTTGTCTAAGTGCTAGATATCACTGAACTGTCACAATGCAGACATCATAGCGATATGACTGAAAAATTGTTAAAGCTATGTTAAAAATCTAAATCACATACACACACACACACAGATTTTGTGTGTTCATTTTTTTCTCAATGGCGACAGGGTAATGTTACTTGGTATGTGGACATACGTTTAACAACAGTTGATGAAAAGGTGAGCTTGACATGCAGGCCATATTCAGCTTCTTGTTCTTTTTTATATTTAAAAATGCTCCTTAATAACCTCTATTGGAAACTATGTACAAGGCTGGTAGTGTTATATTGGTATCTTATGAACATGTATAAAGTATTAAGTTCATTTTATGTCTTTGCTTCAACTCAGCTTAAAATGCATACATGACATATAGAATGAAATTAGTGAGTAAAAATCATTTCTGCTCTATCTATGTATTTGTTCAAGTTTTAACTTTCTTTATTAGTGTTTGTAATGTATATAAGACCTTTGTTTAAAGAGTCACCTGATTAAATTTATTTGAGATCATATTTAGTATAAATTTATATGTGTAGACACATAAAGGTCTACTGGCATCTCAGCAAAAAAATGTCTGTGGTGTTGAATAAAATATTTGTCCAGCCGTTTATAACAATTTATGGCCCTTTTGCACATATTCGTAGAGAAATCATCAATGATGGGGCATTTATAAACTTATCTAATTCTCTAATTAAAATAGCTTGATGACCTGTTGTCTTTCTCAAAAGGTTGTATGACTGATTTTTAGCAAGGGACATTATGAGCTAAATTCAAGGTTTTAAAAACCTTTATATATATATGTTTCATACAACAGAACTAATTCACACTTTATGGAAATCACCTGTATGAAAATTGTCAGATTAGTAAATGAGGATCACGTGATGTCTGCAGCATGGGCCTGGCTGCTACAGCAGGTTATAAACAGTTCTTTGCACAGGTTGCCATATCTTGTAATTGAAAGACCAAAACTCTCCAAGGTCAGGATCCTGGGAAAGACATACAAAAGAAGCAAGAGAGTTTTCTTCTCTTTTCTTATCTTTTCCATCAAATACATTTACTGACTGCATTACATGTAGAAAAACTTTATGTTGCCTTGAATCCAGCCCGCCCGGAAGATGAATTAATGTCTCTCCATCTATATATTATATAGACAAAAGGATGCAACTCTTATAGATTAACTACCCTTTCTACCCACTAGCTGGTCACCATTATATCCAGATGTGCTGGTTTTTACTTTTGCTTCCACATGATAAGCATACATACCAACCATTACGCTTTTGGTTTAATCATTAAACTTTTTTCTCTCTCTCTCAATTACACCTTTAGCATAAATGTATATGGATTATGCAGTTTCAGTAGATCCCACTCCAAAAAAAAAAAAATTTATTTTCTCATTTTTATTAACATCCCATCAATTCCACAGACCGTATTTTAGAAAAGATGGCTTTTATGTAACTACAGCATAAGAGTACACTTGTGTTTAGACTTGCATTCACTTTCCTAACAGTATTATGTTCTGTTTATAGCAGCTGCCCTCTTTCCAAGAAACATGCTGGTTTCTACTTTAAAAATTTAAACTTGGATTCTATTTATTGCAGCTGTATGGCTTAGTTAGGAGGGAACAGACTGTTTTTCTAATGTTTAATCTTTGCTCGCAGATTCTTCATTTTAATTCATATTTGGTACAGAACCAGTCTGTAGGTATTTGGCACTAAAAGTCAAGTCAGATTTATTCTAGTTGATGCATGTGTTAGAGAAAAAAATGTTTTTCAAATAATTTCACATAGGGATTAGGAAAAAGATGAAAATTCATTGCAAAGATGAATACATGAATTACATAATACACCATTCCATTCCAGGGCAGCTTCATGCCCATTGCAGGCTGTGTGGAAAGGATTTTAATATTGTTCATGTTGGCAAATTTTATGTGGAACAACACTTGAAATCAAATAAACCTTAAATTTTATTTACCGAGTTCTTAATAGGACATGGACTACGCTTAACTGTAGAAGACTACGCTGGCCCTTTGTTCAGATGGATGTTTCCTGTTCCAAAATTGCAGAAAATATGTATGTGCAAGAGCAAAATCATCTAATATTGCTTGGTGTTTAACTGAAGATACTTTACTTAAAATTGCAGAATTTATGCAAATTGGGCCATTTAATATTGCAACAGACAATAGTAATGATTATGATGACAAAAAGTTTTACTAAGTCTGTTTAAGAGACTGACAATGACACGGTCGAAGTCAGAGTATTCTTCTTTCATTACCAGAATTAACAGCAGATTCCACTGGAGAAAACATTTTTGATTTTCTTGATAATGCTTTGAATAAACATGATATAAGCTAGCAGAACTGTTAGGAGTTTTTCAGCTGATAATGCATCAGTGATGACTCGAATTCATAAAGGAGTTGCATTCTATATTTTGAAAATTGTCTGCATCAGTGTACATAACAGGTTGTCCTTGTCCTTTGCTGCAGGAAAGGCTGCTAGTAAATTAGGAAACCTCCTGAGGGCTGTTCCAGTAAAACATATACCCCCCGGGGGGAAGGCACTTTCAAATTCAACCAACCCACAACAGAAGCAATTTAAAAAAATTATGATCCACTGTCAGATGTGTTTTAATCGAGAAACACTGCCCCCTACAGAAGCATATTTTTTTAACATAACTTCTGGCTATGGGTTAGTGGGCGGTAGAAGCGCTTTTAATATTGGGTTGGGGAAAGAAGCGATTTAAATGACAACTGGCTGGAGGTAATCTACTGAATTCATATACATCATATAATCTGCTGCATATGTTTATTTGTATTCATTCATTATAGTCAGTCTTTTGTCCTTTTGTTTGTTTGTCTGTCAGCCAAGTATGTCTCTGATACTGTGAAATGACAGATTTTCATGGTGGCTTATTATTTACAGATGTCATTGATCAGTCCCTTAATACCTACTAATTTAACATCCATGAATACAGATTTTATAATAGATATTTCTATTCTAATACAGAAATCATGAATTTGTATCCTTACTAAACTCTGTGTTTCCTAAAGTGATCAATATGTCTTGCTATTTTTCTTTGTTCTCAGGCATGCTGCTTTTGATTAGAATAATAGTTAAATCTTGTATTGCTTTAAATGTGTGGTCAGATTCTATAATTCATTGTTATTATTTTTTCCAATAAATGTTTTGGTAAACTTATATAATTTGTCAGAAAAAAACCCAATGATGCCTGTGGAAGTGATGTTGCATCATTTGTCTACTTTTACACTATATCATTTCTTGTAAGAACATCTTTTTCAGTTACCGATGTCTTATTTTTATGCCTTGTTGCAAGACTAACATAAAGTTATAAAAAATATAGCAAGTCAAACATTTTTATATCATAGATTTAAAAAAATGGATGAAAGTCAAGGAATAATTTTTCCCAGAGCACTCATAAATCAATGTCATTGCAGTTAACTGTATTGTCAACATCATCATAATCGTCACTGATGGCCTAGCAGTAACATTCTGCACTTTCAGTCCAATTGTCACAGGTTCTTTCTCCCACTTCCAGTGTTTCATATGAGACTTATACCTATGGCCTGAGGGGCTTTCATGGCAGAGTGGTATAAGATGCTTGTCTTGTGATACAGATCTGAAGGACTTCCATGGCAGTGGTACAAGATGCTTGTCATGTGATTACTTGCCTCCTATGTGCTAATGAGAATGTTGCCAGTTACTTGTGGAAGGTCAGTGGTTCTACATAAGTGGTGTTTGGTGTCTCAAATGGACTTGGATTTGCTTCAGCAGTAAAACTGGCTGCCATATATTTATTCTCTTCCTCTGAAAATGGAGTAAAGGCCATAATGATCTACTGAAACCCTGAGATCTCATGTCTAAATGACTTCAGCTGTTGGAGATAAACATCAAATCAACAGAGGCTCCATGTGCCCAAGTGTACTAAGGTGCTTGCTTTTACATCACTTAAACATCTCACAAAGTGAGTTTGTGTCACAGATCAACCAATTTAGGATGGTGGTTTTTTGGGTTCTTCCTCCACCTAATATGTAAATTGTAAAAAAAATCACCAAAAAACCCAAAATCAAACCACACTGAATCAACCAACTAATCAACTGTGGCAACAGCAGCAAAGGTACTTGTCAATCATTTTTGCCACAGCAGTACGAGTTTACAACTTTTAACTCCAGTAATTTTTGTAGACCATAGAATATCGTCAATTATGCTTTTCTGACAGTTACCTAAAAGTCATCATCAGTTGGTGCAAATGGATTTTTCATGGTGAGTGTATGAGATGGAAAAGCCTTGAGCAATCCTGCATCACACACTGCCAAAAAGTTTACATTTTAGCTCACTTAAATTTTCTCTTAACAATGTTCATTGTTCCAACTAGAACTGTTATAACTTATTCAAGCTATATTCACCAATATCTGATGATATGCGTCTGTAATAAATATTTGTAACAAAGTATGAGAATGCATCAGTGTTTTTCAATGATGCATTTGAACTGAGCAACAACCACAATCAGCAAACCAAGAAATAAAAGTATTCACATCTGGTATAATCATAATCTGCCAAAAGATTTTTAATTTCTTAAATTTGCCAAATATTTTTTCCAACCATACTGATTCAGTGGACATATCACCAGAATGGACAGAAACAGACCAGAAGGTTAAAATCAGTTTGATACAGCTTTTAAGTAACTAAATTCATATTGGTTTAGTTAACTGTACACCCTTTATTGTCTTCCTTTTGATGAAATTTCTTACTGAAGCCAAGAAA
Source organism: Sinohyriopsis cumingii (assembly GCA_028554795.2). NCBI lineage: Eukaryota > Metazoa > Mollusca > Bivalvia > Unionida > Unionidae > Sinohyriopsis > Sinohyriopsis cumingii. Next base: position 5,679,415 of record CM068826.1, on the reverse strand, counting down.
ATAATGTTGCACACATAAAAATGAGGCACACTTCTACTCATTATTGTTTTTATGATACTTCTCCATTCCAGCCTGTTCTTATGATCTTCTCCCACCACATTCTGTTTGTCTTGTTTATGATATGTATCTAAATTTCTCACTTACTTTTCCTACTACTATACAGATGTTCTGTGAATATGCATATCAGTGTGAAACACAATGGGGAGACTAAATCCAAGATTGAAAACCTCAACATTTCTGGATGTATTCTGCTTGGATTCCATATTTCTGCACAAAACTCAAGAGTTCAGGACTCTGCACTAACTCAGTTCCCACTGTAAATTTGTGCAAACACCACGTTATTAAAATTCAGTAACTTAAAATTTTGAGTGCTCATGATCAAATTTATATCAGTATACATCTATGACAACAGCTTTTGTAAAGAAAGAAAAAAACCATAACAGCCACACCATTTTCTGGATCTATACAAATTTGAAATGTGTGCTTTCAATACTGCACCAAAGAGTCAACTGCTGATTTCAGTAATGAGTCGTCCAAACTCGGGTCTGTCAAGGGATGGAAATTATGTTAATAAAACAATGTCCCTCACTTTTTTCAGTTACAAGTAGGACAAGCTCTCAAAAGATTGTTTTTACTAAAATCTTACTTTCATTATCAACCAATCAGGGACAGTCAAACACATATATACTCTATTTTATCTTCACTGATTTATAGTATGGTTCTCGTTCTTTCACATCTGTAGTAATGGGAGTCCTTGAACAACTCAATGGTTGTAAGCCTTTTTTGACCATGCTGAATGGACACACTGTAAGATAATGTTCAAGTAACAGAAATACCATGGGATAACCAGAGCCCAATAAAATTGAATAGTCATGTTATCTCCTCTGCAGGGATGCTGCCAGGATTTCAGGATGTACTCTTAAGTTTTGTGTGTGTGTGTTCTCCAATGAGGAAGTGGTGGTGGTGGTGGGAATAGCCATTGTTAAATATCTCCCTAACACTTAAATATCTGTCACTCTTTCTTACTGTTCCACTCTGTTAAAGCTCTACTGAAATCAAAATTCTTGAAGAGATGTCATCTCTAGTTGTATAGCGATTTTTACTGTGATGTCATTGGGCATGGTCACGTGGTTGTGGTGGGGCCTTGGTTGGGATGGCATAAAGACTATAGGCTTACTCCATATTTGACAAATAATTATGATGTTGTCAAAAGAATTCAAAACTTTCTAGCAATTCAGTTGGACTCGGATACTTGATTCATAGTCAATGAACAGGTTCTAATATTGTTGTGTTTATTTTGGAGCCATGTTCCTCCATCACATTCAAGATTTGGATATACCAAAGGTGAAATTGGTACAGTTGCATCCTAAACTACTATCGTGGCTACTTCAAATGTTATTTAATGTGAGACTTTAATGCAAGAACTCGTAGCTTCAGTAATTTTTGGGTTAAGCAAAATAATTTCTTCTCAAACAACTCAATTTGGTGCAGATTACATTGTTTTTTAATGATACGGTGAGAATTCTTGATGTGTAAAAATTGCACAAGAAATGAACATCAGATCAGAAAATTACTACCACTGGGAAAATACTGATAGGAATATAAAGAAATAATGATATAATTATTTAAGTAGAATATGTGGCAACAATACAAGTGCTAGTTCTACAACTTTGTGTAAAATACATCTTGTACAACTATTCTGTTGTTTCTAACAGCACTGTAATATGGCAATAATTTCTGTCCACTTTTTGCTTTAGTCCCTTGATAATTAAGTTTTAGATTTTACAACACTAAGCACATTTTACCTTTTGACAATAACACATCATTACAATTATTTAGATTGCAAGAAAATAGAAGTTACAATTTTATTAAAAGCACTGGTACCAGTAAGACTAAAGGAGATGGTATAAAAAAAAGAATCAGGATGAACAGATTAGTAGTGTAGTAAAGAATCTATATCTCAGAATGACATCAAGTATTTTTTCATCAATTTCATCATCAGTTAATGATACTGCTTAAAAATGTATGGTACTAGATAACAGACTTTTTTAGTTATCCATTTTGCAATATAAATACCAAATGATGGCTTGGAACTAAGTGCCAAAAGGTCTGCAGAAAATACCACCATGATCAAAATATACATAGGAAGAACCGAACACAAACAGGACAAATTTTATCCATCTTGCTTTGAGTTTATACAGATCAGTCAGTCTCTTATGTTTAATCTTATTTAATTTTTGCACATAGAGAGCATGTAGATCATTTGGTCATACATCTGCATGATACAAAAGTTTGTCTTTTTATTCTTTTGTTGCTCAGTGGTTCTGCCAACTTGAGATCTACACACACTTAATTATGTTGTATGGGGATTCTCTGATGTTCCCTATTAACATTAATCTGTTAATTGTTTCTGAATTTAATATGATCCTCCATGGTGTACAAATATTCTGTGCTGTGAACTCCTTTCATTGCCTGCTGTCTGAAACGCATATGCATAACTAGCTTGAACAAGTTACTGTTCTTTATGGTTGTGGAATTTTCAGCATCTCACATGTATGGCCCCATGGGTATTCTGTCTTGGATATCTCTGTTCCAAAAAGAAAAGTTTTGAACCAGAGGTCTCGTTAGGATTTTAAAACTAAGAGTCCATGGCTCCCATTTTGGTAAAAATATGAATCCCATCAGGAAAAGCTGCAGTCCCCTCTCATAAAACTATGCCAATTATAATAACTATTGGTTGCCATAGAGTTTAATTTCTTCATTCTTAATAACACTGACATAGCTCTTGCTTGTCCATCAGAGTTTGTCTGAATTTTTTCGATCCAAGGAAGGTCTTATTCAAAGCACTAAGTTAGGCATCACACACTTTCTTACACTTGGCTAATGTCCCTTTTAAACTATCAGTTCTAGCAACTTTAGCCCTCTCCTGAATCTCACAATCTTCGTCAGTTTGCCGTTGAACCCCAAAATACTCATTCAAGTCTATGTCTCAACATGTCATGATTCCGAGGTCATGTGCACTACTTATTCCGTTACACTTGGAAATGAACACAAGAATGAAAGCTAAAGTTGTTTATATGATGTACTGTTACAAATGACCACATGTACATCTCTGGATATTTCTGCCTCTGAATTCAAGCACTGTAAATGTCAGTAGATTTTCCCACCCAGCTGCCAGTCAAAGCCTTTGATCTCACCGCTTAGCCATTGCAGCATGTTGTTTTGATGTACTCTTATAATGGTGATGGGGGAGGGGCTTTCAACCACAAAATTCTGTCATTGTAAATATCATCACAGCTAACTGATCAACACATTTTCCCACTATGCAGGTGACTGAAGCAGGACTGGCAAATCTTTGAATTTGACCGCCCGCCTAAATAAAAAAAATTGGCGTCCAAATACGCGTGATTATAAGCGTTTCCAAGACCTCTGTCAGTTTTCACTAACATGAACCCTGCCAAAGATTCATTTCCTTGAATCAGTGTTTTGCTGCCTCTTATGCCAGATTTTTCTCTTCCATAATGCTGTATTAGGGTTTTAAGTCCAACATTCCCATAGTCTGCTTGTTTAGACAAGGGTATATTTAATAAATATAAAAGGCATGTTGTCCATCCAACACGTACATCGGACTCGCACTCAGCATCAATTTTTTGCGCTCAAAATCACACATTGGTATTTCCAGTGACATTTTTCCAATGTCCAACAGACCGATATACATGAAATTCATTGTCATCATAGCTATCACCAGCCAGTATTTGCCGACTGAAAACTTTGTCTGAAGACAAACCATGTTGTGATTCAACCATTTTGGTTTCCTGTGTGGCCCTTATTGGAAACACACATTTGTAAAACTTCCACGATGAAAGTAAGGCTAAAACTCCATAAAATGCCTGTTCCAGGGCCAATGAATGAATCAAATTTCGTTTAATAGCCATTTATATCGAACCGAAGTATCCAGATATCTGGATGTCGCATCAAGTGTTGTGAGACAGCTGCGGCAGCGCGAATTACGTCGCGAAATGCACTTTTAAAGTTAAAGTTAAAAGTTTAATAAAAATTGCATACTGCGCAAAGCACATTTTTTATATCCGCGACGTTGACATAATTTGCCGAACGCGTATCACTGCTTTAAAAGTACACGAATTCGTACAAATTACGTGCACTCGCGTGTACTGGCATCATTTTCTGACCCAATGTTTTATTCACGTTAGACCGCTAGGAGGGGGTAGATGCGATTTTAAATATATATTCGTTTTTTTTTCTTCTTTCTGACAACCCCACCAGCGATTTTTCATTTTGTTAGCACAGCCCACAACAGAAGTGATTTTCCTAACCAACCTTCCACTGTCAGAATCAAAATAGTTCGAAACACAACCTCCTACAGAAGTTTTTTTGAAGTGCCGTCCCGGGGGGGTGGATATATGTTTTACTGGAACAGCACTGAAGTATTAAGCTGGCATTCTACCTGACAATGTACTTTATGCAGAGTTTATGTGCAATTGCACCTTATTTCCTAGCTAAAAGACCCAACAGCTGGAAGATATAAATTTCCTATTTTTGTCAGGCTATGAAAGGAATATTGGTTCTTTACCATTCTAATGCTGACTGTGAGAGATTGTTCAGTATTGTTAACAAAAATAAAATTGAATTCAGATCCAGGCTCAGTAACCCAACATTTAGTGCTCTGCTGGTGTGCAAAACATTCATTGTCTCATCTTGTACAAAGTGCTTTGAAATGCAACATGAGAGTGTTGCTTTTTAAAGCTAAAAGTGTTACATATGAAAACTTGAAGCAGTAATTGATGTTAAAAGACCAGATGGGTAAATAAATCAATTAGTACATATGCTCACTGAATTTTTATCATGTTATATGTGGATTAATCTATTTCTGCTTGGATTACTCTTTTTGTCCACTTGGATTACACTTTTTTCTTGCCAGGGGTTGACAAGTATGGATAAGATGTCCTCTTCACAATCCAGTTAAATTCAATAAATTTAAATCTTAGATTTCATCATCCTCAGATCTTTTTCAATGGTACATTAAGTCAAAATGTTTTATATGGGACATGCATCATTTTTGGGAGGTAAAATCAGGGGTATTTATTAATATTTTTACAATTATTGTACCTATTGTCAAATGTGATTTTGATTGGTAACAATTGGTTTCAATGGAGAAATGTTGGTCACATTGCTTATAAAATGTTACACTTCTAAGTAACACTCCGGTGGCCTAAGTGGTTAGAGCATCTGCCTCTGATTTAGGCGGTCGTTTGTTCAAATCCCATCCTAGTCATAGAAAGACTTATAAAATGGTACTAGAAGCTGCCATGCTTGCCACTCAGCACGATTAGGTGTATTAGTCTAATACCTCCTACACAGTCAAAGGCACAGGGAAATACTGAAAATCTTCTCCTTGCAGTGGAAGGGATACTGACAGCTCAGCAGTAGAGGAAGAGGGTGATGACCTGAGAGCCTTGGAAGCCAAGCTGAGATGCATGACAATGAAGAAGAAACCGTCACAAGGTAGAACATAATCATCGACCATAATTGGAATGATCATTTATTTAGGAACACATTTTCTGGTTGGCCTTGATTGTTTTATTATTTTGGGTTAGGAAAGTGAGAATTGATGATAAGGAAACAGTTTCACTCAGTTAGGAATTGGTTTCATTTCATTTTCCACAAAAACAATTAGGGACTTAAATGAAATTGTTTAATTTGTATGGTAAATATAATAACTGTCTTTCAACCTGCAGTTTCTATTTATGAGACAGCTTTATCTCCCACCCCAGTCCCACTCAATCTACTTATATTTTTTGAATTGTAATCTCAACAACTGGAAAGTTTGTTTTAGGAATGCAGATGTTTGAGATTCAAAAACTTAAGAGCTGCACTTAAATTTTTAATTTAATACTTTCATAACTGAAAATGTTTGGAAAAGAATTAAATAGTTTCAGTGGAAGATGTTGATTGTTCAGCTGATATTTTGAGAACAGAATTTCAGATCCAAACACAGAAATACTCCACTAAGATATCCATAAAGTAAACTGTTTCTATGTTATGACCAGTAATAATACTACATAATAATAATACATTGTAACTGAGAAAACTGCCCTGACAAAACTGGTCTTAAATGCTACCTTTTTGTTGTGGTTCGGAATTATTCTTTACACTTTATTCTTGCATTTTTGAAGAAAAATGTCAACTGTTTTTAATATTAGCCAGAATATTTGGTACGAGTCAGCTGTTTTTCACAAGTCTCACTACAACTTGCAAGAACAATATTGAGTTACAATTGTATATATAATGAGTATCTAAATTTGTATTTAGAACCTTTGTACTACAAAAGTATGTGCCTCCATATTGGTACAGGCATGGCTGCCATAGACAGCAGCGCCCCAGAAACCACATCAAGTGACAACTCTCCAACTCTTGTGCGTAGAATATGGAGTAAACATCAAGGGCCTGGGAGTGACAGTGGGTCCAGTGGAGACAGCGACTCCCTTGGGTCCAGCAGCTCAGGAGATAAAGATGTGCGGGGCAAGATCAGAGATAATGAGAGGTACTGTAATCATACCAAAGATAATAAATGAATATTCAGAAACTATCCCAATAAATGTTTGAATCAATAAAGGAAATCAATAAGAAGTTATAAAAGTAAAAATTTTGAGAGGAGTACTAAACATTTGGAAATTCTTGATCTAGAATTGCTCATGTGTTTTAGCTCATCTTGTCAGAGAAGAGGTAAGCTGTTCTTATGTCAGCATCAGTGTTACTGGCCATGCAGATTAAAGGATGTTCATATGTACATCCTCACTGAAATATCGATTATTCTTCCTTCCCAGGTCAAAGGCAGCAGTTTCGAGTGGGTTTCATAACACCTACCCCAGCAGAGGGGGCTAACTTTCTACATTCATATATATTATTAAGTTTTTGCTCCTTGCTGAGGTTATTTTTCACACTGTATAAATACTGTTTAACCTGGAATCATGAAACTTTGTGAGAGAATGCATCTTGATTAGCACTATGCGACAAAAGTAGGTCACAATGTCCAATATTTCATGTGTCCAACTGTGGTTAAATTTTGTGTATTTTTAAAACTCATTTCATGCTTTGTTGTAGTTGTTTTAGGGTTTAATGGCATTTTTCAGCACTAGATAGGCTATACATGGTGGCCAGTATAACTGGTGGAGGAAAAATCCTGGAAAACCCAGGGGAACACCACTGATCCACGAGAAGCTACTGGCAAGCTTTCTCACGTACCCACCTTAGCCGAGCCTGAGACTCAAACCCATGCAGACAGAGGTGAGGTGGCACTGATCCAGAACGACAAGCACTTTAGACCACTTGGCCACTAAAGGTTCCTTCATTTCATGCTACAATCATCAAACTCGATTATTGTATGCATCTCTGTTAGCACCACAAAGGAATATCACTGTTGCCTACATTTTACATTTTAATGGCTTAGTCAGGTATTTTTGTTTAGCCCACGACTAAATTGGTTTCTTGCACCCTGTATTATTGCGAGTTTAGGCTGTTACAAAAAGTAACAGAAAAGAGTGAAGACAACAAGCTTTGTAAAATTTAACAAAGAATTTAATTCCCTAGAATATCAAGTGAAAAAATAGAAAAAAGAACTTTTGGTTTTACAAATCAAATAAAAAAAAAATAGAAGTCCTATTAATAAAATGTCCTGAATGAAACTGAGTTTGAATCCCGATGAAATCCACATTGAAAGACAGTGACATCTATTGTAACCTGCAAAGTGCTGCAATGTCAACAGTCTTTTGTAGAGTCACAGAAAATATTATTTCAGTTTTTTAATTCTGTATAAATTTTGATAAATGTCCTTCCCCAAGAATTAATTTAGACCACTTTAGTATTTCCAGGGAAAGGAATCAATTGAAATCCAATAATTTGAAGAGAAAAAAATCTCAGCCCAAATTGGTCACAACAAAACAACTTAATGTGTCAAAAGTTTAAAGTCCACTGACTACTTCTATAAAAAAAACATTAGCTATAAGGCTAACTTAAGAGGCAAAACAGATTCCTATATGTGGGTCAAGAGTTCAACCTTCAAAAGAAATGGAAGTTTGTTACATGAAAATTATCATGTAGTACAGGTATAACCATGGCTCAACTTAACAGTTCTTGCTCTGAAAAAGAATTAAAAAAAACCAACAAAACAAAGTTGTTTACCAAACCTGCCACTGATTTTGAAATAAGGCCAGGAACTAGGTCAGCATTAGATGCAATGTCTCTGTTATTAGTTGTTTACTTCAGAACTTTAAAAAAATCAGTCAGAACTGAACTCTATTCTAGACAATATCAAATCCAGTAAACAAAGTTATATTACAATAGCATCTAATTGAATTCAAAAATTTAAAAACTAACAAACAAATAATTAAATTGAATATACATAACAGTATATATACTGTTAAATCTAGATTCCTTAAATTTGGCATAGATGCATGTTTCAATGAGTATTTCACCCTTGCCACAAATGTAGGTCACTATGATTGCTATTTCATGACAAAGACTTTTGGTTTTTCCTCAGTGATGCATTTATCCAGAATCATCAAATTATTTTTATCTAGATTTAACCACATCCTCACAACAAAAGGTCATTGTGATCTACATTTTTTCATTAGCTCATTACTGTATCATTTTTGTAAATCAGTTGTTTAATTCTGTTATACTTAGAATCATGAAACTTAGTGAGATGTTGCATTGTTATGAATACTATGCCCTCATCTGAAATATTGGTCACTGTGATGATTGTATGCATCACTGTTAGTACTACACCCAAGCCAAAATGGTCATAATGACCTATGTTTCGCATTTTATTATCAGAAGTGTAAATGCTTGCATTTAGCTTGTGGTTACATAGGTTTTAGGCATGCTTTTGTACATATTGCGTTATCTAGAATCATAAAACTGGTGATGCATTTCGATGAGTAGTACTTCATTTCAGTATTAGAGTCTTATGGTCCATATTTTAGGTTTCACTGACTTAAATTTTTTGCTTTATATATATTCATTACTCCTTCAAATACATTACCTGATCACATTACATTAAGATAACTTTCTGCTACCTCCAAATCTATCCCTCTCAGAAAGATGAAAAATGTGTGTGTGTGTTTGCATATATATATGTATGTGTATATATATATATATATATATATATATATATATTTGCACACACACACGTACATATATAAACACACTTACATACACTTAGACAAATGGAAGCAACTCTTACAGCTTAACTGCCTTTGCTACACGCTTTGTGGCCACAATTATTATGGATGTGCCAGTTTTAACTTTCACTTCCATATGCTAAAATGTACTCAAAACAATTTCAGTTAAATTGTATGCATTGTATCGTTTAAATTTAATCATTTCATTTTTAGTGGTGCAGTAAGTCAAAATGTTATATATGGTGCACGATGCAGCATTTTTTCCAAAATCTTGTGAATTTATTAATGTTTTTTTTGTAATAATCAACTGTTTGTGATTGTCAAATTTGAATGGGATCAGTAACATTCCATTTCACTAGAGAAATGTTGAGGTGCTTTACTTGTCAACTATTATACTTCTGGGTTGTTTCAGTACATTATTTTATTTATTTTCTTTTTATTACTGAGGTGATAACCAAGTGTGAGAAGTGTAAACATTTTGGTTGAGGAAGATGGAGACAAGATGTGTCTATGCATACATTTGCTTGTTACATTTGTGTGTACTTTGGTACAAAAATACTTGGTCTGCAATTTGGAGAGAGAAAAACAGCGTACGCACAGCAAATATGAGCTCATTTAACTTACCTCACATCCGATTTGTTGATTAGTCTCATGTGGGATGTCAAGATGCCATCTACACCCTTCATGCAGCTGCAGAAACAGCACCAGAACATACCATATCGCTGAATACAGTAGAATTATTGATTAGTCCCTTAGGTGGTATCAAAATTGAAGACGTACCACAACATACCGTCTCCATGAATACAGTAGAATTATTGAGTAATCTCAGGGGTAATGCATTACACCATCTATGCAGATGCTGAAACAGCACTAGAACATACTGTTTCCATGAATACAGTAGAAAGTACAGGCAATTCTAATCAAAACTTGGAATCATACATGATCAGTGTCTAGCATTTTTACATTGAAATCCAAAAGGAGATAAGCCTAGGACCCTGACAGTGAGGTGTGATGGCTAACAAACAAATGTGACCATGCCCATTAGACATGAGAGCTTGCAATCTTTTATATTGCCCATGCAAACTAATATTAAGAAAACAAGCCAAACATGAAGATTTGCAATTTGATCAGCATGGTATGGATAGATGGCCTATAACAATACAGTAAGGTCATGCCGTTGGTATTGACCATACCGCAAAAGCTGACCAGACTGCAAAGCATATATTTTCTTTGATTTGCCTTTCTGACTGTTGACTGCTGATCCAATCATATGAAAGAGCTATGTATAATTAAAGTGATCATGAGTATGTTAGCTTCAACCCACATGCTGTCCAGACAGACCAAATAGCCAGCCATACTGACCATACTGCACTTGATAGTCAGATCACAAGGCATGTACCATGATGGTATGCTGTTCTAACTGCTGACCAACTGGTCCAGCCAAATTAATATGCTATGAATGTTTACAACTGTAAACTGCTTTTGTCAGCCAACCAATGAATCTGACATTTTCTATGAGATTCAAAGTGAACTGGCATTAATGAGGAAATCAATTACAAGAGACCAGCATGCCATAATACGATTACTACTGATGGCATATAAAAGAAAGAAAAAAAAGAAAAAGAAAAAATTAGGTAAAATAATTATGCATGTCATTATGAAGGTTGTGAAACAAAAATGTCAGAACATTCGATCTAACAATGAAAAATGTAATTCAGTTCATGTCAGCGATAGAAGAAATCTGTTGAATTCTGTCTCCAGAATGCCATGTTCCACCTTCAGTCAGTTTTACCAACAAGGTCATTGCCTTGATAGATGTAAACAGTGATAAAATTTCATCATTAAAAATCTTGCCACATTTGTTACGGATTACTAAAAAATTACCTGGCATCACTTGCAATATTCATGTTCCTGGTGGCACTAGATCTTCTTGATGGTTACCCTTTTGCATGCAACTTTTTCATTCCTGTGGTAAAACATCACATACAAAGATATTTTATCCAAATGTACCTTGTCTAGGTCTTGATGAACTGAAATCTTTAATGCCACATCAGAGTTAGTCAGGAATGTTGTGTACACTTCCTCCCTATTTGATTTTGTGTTTCTGACAATTTTTTTGTCTAGCTGAAAAAAAAATCATTACCGTATATACTCGCATATAAGCCCGTTCGCGTATAAGCCGACCCCCCTCCCCAAAACTGAATTGGTAAAACTGTTATAAAGTGCATGACCCGCGTATAAGCCGACCCATAATTTCTAGACTACCGGTACATCGCAAGATGCACAAAGTTTATTTAGGCAAATCACATTATTAAATAAAATGAAAGTAAGAAAGCTAATTTATATGTTGAAATAAAAACATATCTAAAGTGTTAAGTCTTAATGGAAATTTAATTAATCCTCAGTCTAAAATCATGATTTATAAAAGTTCTAGGCAGCGTCTTCCTTTTAAAAATGATGATAGGAGGCAGCTTTGATCCATCAACTAAACAGGCCAATACAACTGTGAAATGTGTTTATTCATGGCCGGTCATTTTTATCAGAATAGTTTTCTCACCAACAGCATTGACAGTTTTATTGCTTGGTAAGTCAAAGGTCATAGGCATCTCATCCATATTTCCAATTTGTGATAGTTCAAATGAGCACTCCTTTCTGCGTTTAATGATGAACTGCTGAAATGATTCAATTTTTTCTTCCAAGTCTTTTGGTAGCTTTTGTGCTGTCTTCGTTCGCTGCCTGAGGCAGAAACCATTCTGGTTCATAAAATGAGAACACCAGCCAGCTGATGCAACAAATTTTGAATCTGCCAACTTATATTTTCATTTTTCGCCATCTGCATAGCACATAGACGAATTGCAGTTCGTGTGACAATGTATCCATTTTGTCGATGTTCACTTACAAAATCACTGAGTTCTTTCTCCAATTCAGGGAAAGAGGCAATCCCAGTCCGACGAGCCTTCTTGGATTTTGGCATTTCTTCTAATGCTGCTTTGCTTTTCCGCCATTCCCATTCTTGCTTCTTGTTCACAAAAAATTCGCGTGCTGCAGCACAGTTGTTATTTGCTTCTGCATATTCAATAACTTTAAGTTTGAATGCTGCATCATAAGCAGAACGCTTTCTTTTACTTCCAACACTATTCATTTTATCTGATTGAATTGAATATAAACTTCTAGAGAGATTAAACTGAAATAATTTCTTATAGTGGTAGTATACTATTTATATACCTTATCCTGTAATTATTTCCATGTGTGGTTGGTTATCAATTTGTATTTGATAATTATTTATCATTGTTGTTTATTTGTGTGTTTTTTTTTAAACTACCGGTAGTGTGATTCAATTGATCAAAATATGATTGGTTTCAGCATGGACATTATTCAAGTATTGTGACAGTTTATAACTTTGAGCAGAAACCGTGTCCACTACCATATCTCATTAAACAATGCATCTGAGAGTCGGCATGTATTAGTAAAGTAATTGGCATTGTGCAACAAAAGAAACCTATTATCCCCGAGGCATTTACCACAGATTAAGCATATGGTAGCTATTGTACAACACTCTACCGCTAACAAACCACTTTGCTTTACAAACAACTAAACAACAGTAGTATATAAACTGTGGCTGCCGATTACTTCTGAAACACCTGTCAAAGAAATCCCACAAATTATATTGTTTTACAATTATTCACGCTGACTCATATATTGCCCTGTTATTTACCCTTCCTAAGCGTGTGCGCAACAAACCCCCTATGGAGCCTCTCGATATTGTTCCTTTAAGACTGTCGTACATGTATTTCTACTCTCGATCAAAATGTTTTGTCGTATATACCTTCAGTATCATAATTCTTTTATTTTTTTACGTAGATTCTTTTCATATTTACACTGAAATAAGCTAGCGTGCATTTGTACAATACCATAGAGTTTAATGATTACTGATTAGCTGAGGGTTAAATACTTGACTGGAGATTACTAATATGGTGGTTCTTTTGGAAAATACACGTACCACCGTGGTTCAAATAACATGTATGGCTGCATTTTCTGATGGATGGACATCTGTCAAATAGACGTCAAGTACGTTAAAACATGTTTTTCATTCATTATCCTACCACGACAGCACAAATCTTATGAGCCATGTGGCATCATTAGGCATGTGATCTCATCTTCGGCGATCGACAGAAACAATAAATACTGGAAATCGAGGGAAAAAAGCATTAAAAATTTCAGACTTGGACCTTGGCCTGCAGATAAGCCAACCCCCCTTCTTCCAGGCCTTATTTTTTTCCTAAATTTTTTGGCTTATACGCGAGTATATACGGTAAGTATCATTGCTGCTTTCGTATGCACTCCCTCACTTTTAGTTCTTCACTTCTGTTAGACCATCAGATTGAGGAGGTGAGAAAGCATGAGGCACAAGAGTTGCCAGAGAATTTGTAATGTTGGTTTTAAGCAATGCTGGATCATATGGTTCTGTTTTTGCAGGCAAGCAGGGAGGGAGTGTGAGGAATGCAGCTTTTTTTTCCCCCCAGGCTTTCTGTCAGTTTTCATTGATGCCACATCCTCATTGTTGCTATTGTTTTTTTAAATCACATTTTGACCAACCATTCTGGCAAAATGATGGGCAATCCAAACTGTTTCAGAATGTCTTTGGGTTTTGTCATCTGAACCTCTCCACTTTCATCACACCTTGATGTAGGAACTTTCCTAAGTGATCCCAGCCAGAGAGATATTTTACAAAAATCTAGTTTTTTCTGCTTGGGAAGAGCAGTTTAAAGTATTACAAAAGCTGTATAAGCAGGTTTTTACTCCAAAGCATTTCTGGTTATGAATCTTGGTTATACAGTTAACCCCTGCGATACAGATATAACAAGTATGTGATTAGCCTTGACAAGTCTGACATATACTTCTGTGTATCAATTCATATGGCCCTAATCTAAGCCTTTGGGCCATCGCTAAGAGTTCAGGACATCTGCCGCAGTTACATTGTTCCTGCATGACACATCGCATAACATTTGACAAGTTTGGCTTTTGATTCATGACAACCTGACTCCCTTCATTCCCTCAGAAGGATCAAATAAGACATTGAAGTAGTACCAAGAAGCCATTACACCAAGTTACATCTTGGATCACAACAGCTGAGAATCCTCCACTTTCAGGATGTTCAAGCAGAAATCTTAGGTTGTCCATGACTGGTGTTAAATCGGTGATGTCACATCACTAAGCAGATATTCCATTGATGGAAGAGTTACATATTTTTCTCTAGAAGAAAAGTTAACCCGTAACATATTTTTCTCTTAAGATAAGTTAACCCGTATCATCATCAAGGGATGCTGTTCCATGATCTCAGACACATTCAGACTTAATGAAACAAACAATTTTGGCCACATGAATTTTCTTTAAACTATTTTAAAGTTCTATTTTATGCCTGTTTTTGTAAAATAATTTTTGTCATGTTTAGACATTTTTTTAACTTGTAGCACATGGCAGTTCCATAATGACTTGTTTTTTTCTTCTTCTTCAAATACATTCCCCATTCACATTATGCTTGGAATATTAGCGTGCTACCTTACAAATCCAGCCCTGCTAAAGACAAAATCATCTTTTTCTATCTCTATTTTTACTCCATTAGTAATGGGGGTGATATTAGCAAGTTCACAACATGCTGAATTACTAATTTATGTTTTATTTTCTCTTGTTTTGTTTCAGCAGAAATGTCAACTAAATGTATGAAATGCAAAATTTCAGGGCAAAGAAGTCAACTGTGACTCTTGTTTTGTATACGCTAAGTGTTTATCATCCATGGCATGCAGTGTGTGTAATACATGGTCAGAGGAAGTCTTGGCTACTGTATTAGCAAATTAGGAACATGCTGAATTGTTAATGTATGCTTTGTTTTCTCTTGTGTTGTTTCAGGAGAAATGTCAACTAATTGCATGAAATGCAAAGTTTAAATCAGTAGTCCATAAGGAATCAAAGGAACAATGGAATAAGTTGAGGAAAACAACGTTGATGTCCTCGGTATACATCCAAAGACAACTGAAAGTTTGTCTCATTGAGTGAGTGGCCTCCCCATTTTTAGCAAGGGTTTGGGCCTGTACGGCCAGATACATGGGGTTTGTACCAGATTCGTTGGATCCATTTTATATTACAGCCTCTCTGTCACCGGCCGTCCAGCCCTCACCATCCATCTAGCATGGAGACCTTTTGAGAAAATGGTCTAGCCAACTAGGATTTATGGGATCTTTGTGACAGATCTATCTGTTTAGCCATACATTCAGCAACATAACCTTACTACGACAGAGATTTCAGTGAGAAAGCTGTCTGTCCTGACAGGCTTTTGGACTGGCTGGTACTGGTGATAGCCATCAAACCATCCCTGTCCACCCAAGTCATAGAATTTCTAGGTTTCGTTTGCTATGTTTATCAGTTCAAAGTCTTACCATGTAGCCTCAATTTTACCGAAGTTATGGACTGCATTATCAACCAGTTCCAGTTGACTTCATCTACAGTGGCAATTATGAACATGGATGACACCCTCCAAGGCAAAATGATCTCTCACTTTCAGGTGAATTAGGCTTTCTAGTGAAATCGGAACAGTTAACCATCTCGATGTTTTGGCCATCTGGTCATGGAGTTTATCATCAACCTGAATCTGGTATAGCTTCCTGGTATTCACATAATCAGGATTGTCGAATTCATCAAGTCCGTTTTCAGCAGACTTGGATTTCTGCAAGAGAGTTCTTGCAACTCCTGGGATTATTCATTATGGCAGTGGACTTAATTTTACCCATCCATCTTTTTATATGCCCCTTACAAATGATGTTGCTAGCTGAAATGCACACTTTTTCAAGCCCCCCCCCCCCCCCCCCCGAAACAGTCATGATGATGTCCAGTATACAATCAATCCCGCATCAGTGGTGCAGCCCAGGTTGGCTGACCATGAGAATCCCATTGCAGAAGCCCAAGGGAAATAACATTATGTACTGAGGCCAGTACTTATGGTTGGGATGCCCAACTGTTGCCGGATTTCATTACTGTTAGTGTCACTTGGAAACAACTGGAGCAGCTTCTGCATATCAACATTTTAGAAATTAAGGCTGTCATCAATGCCTTTCAGTTCTGGAAGGATGTGACTCTCAGGCAAAATGATTCTCATTATGTCTAATAAGTCTGTGGTTGAGTCTTACCTTCTCAAATGAGGGCACCAGATCACCCAATCTGTGTATTCTGATCTGGCAGTTTCTACTTTTCTGTGACAAATCTCCAGATCAGTCTACAAATCAGTCACATCCCCGGCAGTCTCAATGTCTTGGCCAACACTCTACTTAGGAAAGGTCAGGTCCTTAACATAGAAGGGTCTTTACTTTGATTTGCGAACTTTGGGGGTCCTCGATTATCAATCTTTTTGTGACAAGGTGGAATCACAAGTAGGGATGTGAATGCTTTGTCAGTCAGTCGGAAGGAGTTGTGGGCAATTACCTACCCCGGCCATGGTACACCAAATATAATCGAGAATGTTACAGAATCAGAAATGCAAGATGATTCTGATAACCTCTCTCAAATGAGACATGTCCTGGGTTACTGTTCTACTTGATCTAGTGATAGATCTGCCCAGGAAGATTCCAGCCATCCCAAATCTGATCGTCTTCACATTTTGCTCTTGTCTGGACAGTTTTGTGAGACAAACAATTTAAACCTTTGATTTTGGAGAGGATCTCGAGAGCAAGAACACCCTCCACTCTGAAAGCTTACAAGGGATAATGGCATGTTTTCAGGGAGTGGTGCCATATCCAAAACATCGTTCCTCTGAGTGTCTCAATCCCTCAGCTGGCCAACTTTTTTCTTTGGCTCTTTGAGGAGAAATAGTAGGCCCCAGTTTATATTAAAGGCTACTGCTCCATGATATTGGGCATATTCCGGCATCATGTTAGTCATGATATTGGGCATGATCTTTTGTTCAATTTTGATCTCAATTGACAAAAAGCTTCACTGTGTTCCAAAATGGAATCCATCCTGGGTTTTGACATTGGTCAGTTTGAGCATTTAGCTCACACATTGCTAAAGTTACTATCATAGAAACGGTTTCCTGATAGCTCTCTCTTCAGCTTGCAGGGTGAATTAGCTACATGCCCTTTACATCGACCCAAACTATCTTCAGTTCAGATTGGATGGATCGTTGGTCCTCTTGACACAAATTGGCTTTGTAGCCAGAAATACGTTACAATCAGTAATCAAAGAATTGTCATTCACTCACTCCTCCTTAATAGGCTGAGAACAGCAGCCATGCAAGATCCTGTTCGTGCACTCAAGCACTTCTTGAAATGCACAGAGACAAGCCATTGCAAGTGCAAACACCTCTTTCTTTAAGTGAAAGCGTGATGTCACCTATCAAGACCTTGTTTTATGACTGAAATAGCTTGGCATATTCAGAGGTCTCACAAGTTATAATTTGCCTCATGATTATTACTGCTTATGGGATTAAAGCAATCTCTGCATGCCTTACATTTGAACATTTTGATTTGAGTTATATTAGAAGCTTTTGTTTGGCATGCAGAGTCAGCTTTCTCAAGTTTTTGTCCCAGAGATTTAGCTTTGCAGAAGCAAACCTTGAATCTGTTAGGCCTGGTCGCGGCAGCCCAGATGACCACCAGACCCAGTTTAAACAATCAAAACAACATGTTTGCTTTGCTGGATTTGCCAGTGAAATTTTGTAGGTAAGAAGATTTCAGTAATTATCTTAACTATATGTAATAGTCAGAGAACAATTGATCCTAGGCTGTGTTATGTAATTTGGAGAATGGGTTATTGTTCACATGGGGAATCCAGCCATCTTCCTGTAAGATACCTGAGGTTGAGTTCAAATGTTCAGCATTCCAACCTCCAGTTAACTTTTCTCCTAACATAATGTGATTCGAGAACTTACTTGAAAGAGAAAGCAAAATTTTAAGTAAATTGTTTCTCCGAGAATACTTACTCAATCTCAAGAATTCTTACCCAATCATATTACTTAAAACCCTCCCAACCATACTGCCATGTGAGCATCCTCGTAAGGATATTGTTCAGCTAAAATACTAGTGACACCTGTCAGTGGCAAGGAGAGGCAATGGGCAAAAGTTATTGCCCTTTGTCTATGTGGGACAGACAGAAAAAGACTGCTTTCATCTTTTAGAAGGGGTGAATTTGCATGATAGCAGGCTAATATTCCTAACATAATGTGATTGGATAATTTTTTGTCTGAGAAATATAGTTAATAATTTCCTGTCTCAAAAGAGGATATTTCTAAAACTCCAGGACAAAGAAGATGGTTGACGTGTACACATAGCACTCTCTTTTCCATATGTATGGAATGAGTGTCATTACTCTGTATGACAATACATACAAATGGTGCTGAAACCATTTGTGCATGAAACCAGTTTGGTAATTTTAGCTACATTTGAGGACACATGAAAATTCATTTAGAGACTGTTGTGGATATCAGTTGTGATGCTGAGCTGAATAATCTATAGGAAAGAATTAGATAAGTTATGTTTTTGAATTTGCATAAGTTGTATATTTCTGCATGCATCAGTCCATATGAGTTTGTATTCTATATTTCAGTCCACCAACCTCACTTACCATCAGTCCATATGAGTTCTTATTCTATATTTCAGTCCTCCAACCTCACTTACCAACAGAATTATGGCTGCTCATATGATGCTTGATTCTCGAAATGGAAGTCCAAACTTGAAGGGTCTCAGGTAATGCAAGTTCTCTCTGCTAATGATACATCATGCTGTATGAACACTTTTAGAAGATCATATGAAATACAGCTGGTTATAGAGTAGTTCGAAAGGGATGAGTGATGTTTCTCAACAATTTGTCAGTCAGGTTGAAAATCTGACCTTGCCTTAGTAACCGTTTATTAATGTTGTGTCAGTTAATTAAAAAAAATGCAAATAATGTTTAGTGAAGTCAAATGAGTAAAGATTTGATTATAAGTTTCTGTAACTGGTTACAGATTAATAAAGCTTTGTTCTTTCAAAACCTATGGGATGATTTTTTGTTGTTGATGGTTTGAACAGGACATTTGGCACATCATTGGCAATATCATGTGATTGAAATGGGAACCAAATACCTTTTTTCATTGAATCAGTTGCCCATTCATACTACCTTAGAAAATCTACTGTTACTTTGCAAATCCAGCCCTCCCAGGTTAAACATTTTCAGCTAGAAAGCTAAGTTATCTGCCCATCCAGGTGGCGGTCAGGCAGCGTGATCACCCCTTAGTACAGGGATTGGTACCAAATCCCAAGACTAGCTTAGTTACTACTTCTGCTCATGCTAAGACACTTGCTGTCACAAAAGAATCAACTTCAGGAAGATATACCATATCAAAAGTTGGAGTCTTTTCATTTTTTAGGATAGTATACTCCATCTATATTTCCAACTTTCTTCGTGTGCCAACAAGATTGTTCCTTCTTAATTTTCTAACACTTTGTCTTCTTCTCACACATATTATACATGCAAGTTTCTATGCCTATAGAAAACTCTTTATATATGTATAATTCCTTTATGACCAATTACGTACAGGTGAGTCTTTTATACCAATGCATAACTCCCTTCATCTCTTACCTATTCTTCTCTGGTATTATGATTAAGTAACATATTCAAGGAAGAAACTACTTTGCCTAGTAAAATGTTTCTTCATGAATACTAACCCAATCATAATACAAATACACCCTTCCAACCTCCCCACAAGTCCATGCATATAAAGAGCATGCCTTCCACTCCAATAGTAACTGAGATATTTTTGAGATTTGGTGCAGATCCCTGTGGCAAAAGAAGATCACTTTGCCTGACCACCACCTAGATGGGCAGATCATTTTTTAGCTTGTTAGTTAAACATTTTTAACCTGGGAGCGCTGAATTTGCAAGGTAGTAGTAGTTCTCTTAAGGTATTATGATTGGGTAAGTATTCATGAAGAAACATTTTACTAGGAAAAAAAATTGTTTTTCCAGGATACAACAAGGTTACTCTTCGTCTTTTTGCCTTTAATTTTAATGTTTTTGCTTTCTGGAAAAATAAATTGTAATAATAAAAACCTTTTAGATATCTTTTCACAATTTAATGCAAACCGGTACCAAGAACATGGATTATTAAAATGTCTCTATTAACCTTTTGACTTCCTGGGGCACAGAATGTTTCCAAATATGTACAAATTACATTGTCCATAACATTCTAGGAAGTAACACTCACCAATTAAAATTAATGGTTCAGCATTTCTGATGAAATAATCATTGGTCTTTATATTTTTCCCGATTCACAGAACTAAAACTACCTTTTGCGAATGTATGCACAGGGAATAAATCCATGACTTCAGAAGTGCAGATCCTCTTCACTCTCAAGGCTCCTTTAAAATTTTATATTTTGTAGCATATTGTAAGATCAGCATTTTAATAGTCAGTTTTGCAAGTTTACCTTTAAAAAAGATTTTTCAAGTGCATATTACAATATCAACATTTGTACAAATTATTTACAGAATATTTTCCTATTTCAGGTTCAAAGGCAAGACCAGAATTATGCCTACAGTGCCTAACCAGCCTAGTGAGGCATCTGCACACTTTATGTTCGAGTTGGCTAAGACAGTGTTGTGCAAAGCTGGAGGAAACAGTTCTACATCCCTTTTTACACAGCCTTCTAATAGCACAGCACACACAGGACCCCATCGCAACCTGCATCTGTGTGCTTTCCAGATAGGATTGTATGCCCTAGGGCTGAACAATTGTGTGTCTCCTAACTGGCTGTCTAGGACCTACTCCTCTCATGTTTCTTGGATTGCAGGTTGGCTCACATGTTGGAATTTCTCCTTTGAATACATCCCCGATCACATTAACATTAAGGATTTTAAGCCTGCTACCTCCCAAATCCAGCCTTACTAGCATTGAACCACACATATGGCTTTTTATATGTGTGTGTGTGTGTGTATATATATGGAAGAAAAATTTGAATTGCTTGCCAATGTAGAGAAAGAGAAATATGACCTAGAGTAACAGGTCGAGAAACAATAATAGGAACTAGAGCAGCAGGCTAAGAAAGAAAAGGTCAAGTTGACTCATAAACTACATAGGGACAAATCAAGTTGGAGAGGGAAATTGAGAAAGAGAAAATGGTATGTTAGAGCCTTGTAGGGAGAAATTAGAAGCCAAGATGATAGCGACGGCATAGAAATTAGAGTTTGAATTAAGATTAGAAAGCAATAGAGAAGCAAAGTTCAAAAAATTAAATTAACTACAACTTCATGTATTTGAAGAAACAGTAATGACTTGGATAGCTACCAGATATGGTTTGAGAGATATGCATTTGCACAAAACTTCTAAAGAAGGTTGGGTGTTACACCTTAGCACTTTACTAAAGGGTCAAGTTTTGGGAGTGTCCTCAAGGTTACCCAGTTGGATGCACTGAATTATGACTTATTGAAAGACTCACTGTTAAAATGGTTCGAGCTCATTGAAAAGGATTTTAAGGAAAAATTTAATTTTAATAGGCTAGAAAAGGGTGAAATCTTAAAACAGTTTTTACATAGAATTTTTACATTGTCCCATTGGTTAGCCTGTGGGAAAGTCACCATGATGCATGATGAAGTATGTGATTTCCTGATCTGAGATCAATTGCTGTCAGTATATAGCAAGGAATTGTTTCAGAACTTGAAATAAAACTATCGAAAGAGAAAACTGTCAACAGTACAGTGATATTCTAAAGAGTTCTTGCATTACCTCAGGTTACTCAATAAGGCATATCATCCTGTTAGGCTGTCTTTATATGTGCCCCATTACTTATGACTTTGCTAACTTATTGGTGCCCATTTCCAGTCCACTTACCAGAAGTTCAGTATCATGAATGAGGTACAATCATTCCTGTGCCAGTGGCACAACCAGTTACATAGACGCTGCCAGGTTGAGAAACTGTTGGAATCGTGACTATTTTATGAACTTGCACAGTTGGAGAACAGTGATGCTTGAGAAATCCCACAAATTAGTTTAAGTAGCACATATAAAAATCGACTCTTGCAGTATACAGTTTATATTGAACTACTAACCCTGAAAATACTTCTCACAACATGTCATGCTGCTGGCAGAAGTATCATAAGGCTTGTCAATCCAGTCTTATTTTCTTGAGGTATAAGTAGGATGCTCAACGTTCTCTCCATCTGTTACCACCAGTTCTCCCAATGTTAATGTGATCGTTGAATGTATTCAAAGGAGAGGCAGATTACATAGTAAATTATGTTTCTTCAAGAATACTTGTCCATTCACATTACTTGAAGTCCTTTCACCCACTCTGCTATTTGAGTATCTGCATTGATATTTAGCTCAACTTTAAAACTGATGACATCTAGTGATAGGAAAGAGTTACTGTCCTTTGGCTTTATGACATAGTAACATAGTAACAATAAATACACTTAAAAAACGTGTGACCAAATCAAATGATTAATTTATACATGTATAATGTGATTAGATTTATCTTTTATTTAAATGAATTTTGCTACTTTTGTCAGGAATTTTAGTTTTTTTTACATGGACTTTTTATCTCCACTGGCGTATATATGTTTTACAGACACAAATCTAGTCTTCAGTAATGTAGTCAAAGATCACTTTCAGAACTCCCAAGATTAAACATTAACTGGATTAGTTGGTATTGTAGATTTATGCCTGCTTTTGCATATGTTGTCAGAATATATATCATGGATATTTACTCTCTTTTTCCTAGGTCAAGCTATGGAAATTGGAAGTGCTGCAGTCAATATCCTAATAGATACATGGGAAGGTCATCTGACACCACCAGAAGTTGCATCATTAGCAGATAGAGCATCAAGGGGTCGTGATCCTAACATGGTTAGAGCTGCTGCAGAACTAGCTTTGTCATGTCTTCCACATGCTCAGGCCCTGAATCCCTCCGAAGTCCAGAGGGCACTATTCCAGTGCAAGGAACAAAGTCGTGAGATGTCAGAAAAAGCATGTCTGGCTGTAGAAAGTGCAGCCAAAGGGGGTGGAGTTTACCCTGAAGTGTTATTCCATGTTGCAAGAAGGTGGTATGAACTTGCAGAGGAAGTTGCTCAGAGTCCTAACAACCAGGATAATGAACATAGCTCAAGAAATAGTGGTCGTGAAAATCGGAACTCATCCCCAGCAACAGTGTCTGTGTCTGCAGTCTCCAATGCAATGGCACCTGAGCGAACTAGTCCAGTTTCTGTTTCTGTGTCTGTCATTCCATTTAGCACCACATCACCTCATACCTGCACCCAAGTCACCGTGTCCAGCCCTCAACTGTTACAGCATCCTGGCAATGGGCAGATTCCAACACAGACACTTGTTCTTCCATATGCCCTGCCTCAAACTAGTCCACACCCTCAACTACCTCATCCGCCTGCATATGTTCAGCCAGCTTATAACATTGTACAACAGATCCAGCCATTTGTGGCTTCGTACCCTCAACAGCCCATGGCAATGCAGTCTCACACGATACACCCATATGTCACCACATTCACATATCAAAATCCTCAGTTCAGCAACCTAGCTAATATCCACAACCCTTCCATGTTCCCAGCATCAGCTGCACACTTCAGGGCCCTAGCTCCAGCTCAGGCTGTGCAAGTGTTTCCCAGTCAATCTTGTCAGGTGACCAACATTCATGGGATGCACACTGCCCCAGCAGGTTCACAAATCCACTTGCAGCATGTCCCAGCAGAACATCAGCATCACCAACATGCAGAAGGGGTCAGCCATGGTGCCATGGTTGTATCTGGGGGCCATCAGCATGCACCAAACCAAGCACAAGCCAACTATCTACAAGCAGCCTTCAGAGTAGGTATGTTAGCCATGGAGACTTTAGCCAGAAGAGTGCATGATGACAGACCTCAGACTAAGTATGCTCGGAATCCACCATATGGGGAAGACGTAAAGTGGCTTTTGGGAATCGCCATCAGATTAGGTATTACTGTTTTAACCGTTCGTCTTGTTACTTTGTATATACCAAATGGAAGTAGAAACACACAACAAATAAACTAAAATTAGTACTTTCTAAAAAGAAGTATCAACATTAGAATTAATTATTTTTACATTTTTTAAAGCTCTAATGGTCATAGACCAGAAGAGCTTATGACATAGTTTTTAGTCCATGGTCCATCCATCCTTCCATTGGCTCAAGTTAAGTATTGCTAATCCTCCTAAACTACTTGGAGGATTGCCACCAAACTTACACAATCGTCCCATGGTTTTGTTGATTTTAAAATGAAAATGATCCCACGCAGGCATCCAGTATGGCCACCACAACAGTCATATTTAAAATCTTGTTATCGCTACTCTATAGTGGATGGTGATGTCAACATGCGGTTTTTACAGAAAGTCTTCTTATGTCTAGTTGGTCCTAAATTAAATTGTTGCCAGTTTGATGACTAATATGTCTCCCATGGCAGCCATCTTGAAAATCTTGTTATCCTGATTCCTCCTGAACTGATAGTCATTATTGATATGAGGCATTTCAGCAGATGACTTGTTATGAGGTCAGGTTGGTCCTAAATGAAAATGGTGCCAATCTGATGCCTGATATGGCCATCACAGTTGTCAGTCTAATTAAAATCAGATCTTTATCCTACATGAAGATCTGACAGCAACCACTTTGGGGTTATGTTCTGGTTTACCTTTGAATTAGCCAATGGAAATGCAGCTTTCAGAAATTTGAAAGTGAATCACATTGTTTGGCAAACATTGATGCTCTACAGCCATACTGCTCAGTCTCCCAAATGTGAAGATATAAAATATTATTTGATTGGCTGATAAATTTAGTGATTATGGTTACATCATAGGTCACCAGAACATGATTCCTAAGTGGTTGCTGTCGGATCTTCGCGTATGAAAGAAGGGATCATAATCAGATTTTCACATTGTTCATCTTAAAAATCATGTTTTCACTGCTCATGCTTTATGGATTGAATATCAACCTCCGGTTTTCACTAAAAGACTTGTGATGCCTAGTTGGTCTTGAATGGAACTAGTGCCGATCTGACATCTAATATGAGCACCATGGCAGCCATGTTGAAAATCATGATATTGCTACTCCTAAATGGACAATGGAAATGTCATATTGACATAGAAATGTCATATTGATACAGGAGTTTTGCCAGAAGACTTATTATGATGCCTAGTTGGTCCTAAATGAAAAAGGTGCTGATCTGGTCTAATCTGGCACCACAGTAGCCAACTTGCTAATTGTTATAGCAGAGACTTTAGGGGACCTTGAAAACCTTGAAAAGTCTTGAAAAATGAATTGTTTCCTCAAGGCCTTGAAAACATCTTGAGAATTCAAAATATTGTCTGGGTACCATGAAAAGCCTTGACTTTCATGAAACCAAAAGAAATTAATTAATAGTTTTCATTTTACAGAATTAAATAAAATGAAAATGGGGGACAAAACAACAAAAAAACAATCTCTTGCAAAGATTGTGCCGGAACAGGAATTTTTTCACAACTGGCCACTGCACAATCATACATTTTGAACTTCCAATTGCATGAAGCCTGGATGTAGGAGTGGTTTAAATTTGAATCCTTCGCTTCAACATGGCTGGCTGCTGATTCCAACTTTGGTGGCTTGATGAAGAAAAATATGAAGCTTGGATTATGAGATCTTTCTCAGAGCTTTACAAAATGCAAATTATGCCAGAAGGATATTGATTTGCGTGCAGTGGGACAGAGTGCTCCATGGTCACATGTAGCTGAATAAAAACCCAAGCTCTTGTAATGGCGCTTAATACAGGCAAAACAAGAAACCTTCAGCATGAAATTATTTTTGACGAAAGAGATATGTCTGTGAACACAGAGATTCAAGTTTTAAAATAGATACTGTATATAGTCTTAATTTGGGATTGAGTGGTAATAGGACGATAATAGCAATAAACACGATAATCTAAAAATATAGAATACAGCTAAGCTGAGAGAAGTATTAATATATGTAATATGAAATAGTTTAAAATTATCATATGCTGTTTCTAAATAAGCAGCAATATAGAAAATAAATATCTTTACTTTTTTGTTTATGGGGATGAGTGAAGAAGAATGGAAGGTTCTGAAAAAGACAATGACAGCTGCTGCTGCTGACTATGCATTGAAAGCAAAGATCCATAGGGAAATTTCTTTTATCACGACATCAAAATAATTTGAGGAAAAGGGAAAAGGACAAAATAAACTTTGAGTTTTTGAAAAACAGCGTGATGAGAAGCTACAAGAACTGAAAAATTCATTCAGGAATATTTTGGACTTGATAAATGGTGTAGTGTAGACAGAGTAAAATGAACTTTGTTCAGTGACTACATTATTCTAATGTTTAATATTAATGGGAAAGATATCAATGATCATACTACTGACTTCATCTTTTAGTTTTTTTTTTTTTATGAAATAAATTTGCAAGAAAGGTTCCTCATATGGAATAATATTAAGTATTAACTTGTGTTTACATACAGTTTCATTTATGTATCCTTTAAAATTAATGTAATTATTTGCCTTGAAAAACATGATTTTGAACCTTGAAAAACCTTGAAAATTTGAAAGAAATATGCTACTAACCCTGTTATAGTTATTGCCTCACCTCCTGAATGGACAGTCATAGTTCCATGGGTTTTTTCCTTGGAGATTTCTAATGATGTCTGTTACTAGTCCTCATTGAAAATGGTGTCAGTCTGACATCCAGTATATCCACCACAGCAGGTAATTTGAAAATTTTGTTACTGCTGAAGAAGATCAGAGATGGTTTCAACACTCAGATGTTCAAAGAAAGGAAATGATCCAATTGTTAATTCCTGGAAATTCTTTTTGCCCAGAGGGATTCTTGCTTTAAAAATAGTAGTCTTCAAACAGTCCCAACAGTTTGTGGATTAGCAATAATTTTGTGTGATTTAGGGAAACATAAAATAGGTAGAGTTTTGAATTATTAATGACTGTATATGATTTATGGAAGCATCCATTGTGTTAGATTAGTGGATTAGAATTTATTGTGTGTGAGTTAGGGAAGCATAAATTGAATTAGATTTGTGGATATGCATTAAGTGTGTTTGATTTAGGGTAGCATACATTGTATTAGATTTGTGGATTAGAATTAATTGTTTGTGAGTTAGGGAAGCATAGATTGTATTAGATTTGTGGATCAGCATTGATTGTGTGCATTATTAGGAAAGAATACATTTTATTTAATTTGTGTATTAGCAATGGTTGTGTGTGATGTATGGAAGCATAAATTGTAATGAATTTAATATAACTAAATTCACTTTTTTGTGGTACCAGTTGAAAACTGAATTTACAGTAGT
Source organism: Sinohyriopsis cumingii (assembly GCA_028554795.2). Taxonomy (NCBI): domain Eukaryota; kingdom Metazoa; phylum Mollusca; class Bivalvia; order Unionida; family Unionidae; genus Sinohyriopsis; species Sinohyriopsis cumingii. Next base: position 5,651,889 of record CM068826.1, on the reverse strand, counting down.
CATTATACTGGACCATTAAAAAAAGAGCACACATCTTTTTGATTGAAAGGTAGATACTTTTTTATTCTAGAATAATTACTTTAGCATCTTAAAACTGCTAAACACATCCTTGTTTTAACTGTTGTCCACATAAGGGATGCTAGAAATAAAGTATATGCATGACCCTAAGGACATTAGGTTTAGACATTTTTTATAGTCTGATTTTGAAAGAAGCATTTAGTTCTTCCAACATTATTTACTCTTTTAATAATATTCTGTTTATTATTTCTTCCAGGTACTAGCTATTTACAGCAGTTTACTGCAAGTGCAGTAAATGCAGTGGTTAGTCCCTTCGTTCTGTATGACATAGCCTTGGAAGCTGCCCACATTTTGGCACGGAACAACCCTGCAGTTGCCCAGAATCATCTGCGCTCGAATATTCTCAATCCTCTTGTACAGAAATGCCTGCAAATGTAAGATTTAAATGAATACATAATGTGATAGAGTTCACACACAGTTTGCACTATTCAGATGTTCCTTAGAGCTTTAGAAAATATATTCATCCATAGGACAGAAACTGAGGGTTCAGATTCTTTCTTGAGTATTGCAGCAAACATTCTGCCATAGTCATGTATATATGGTTCTTATCTTTGGATAAGTTATCAATTCTTCAAAAACTTCTTGTTAAAATTGAAGTAGCTGTAATACAAATACATGTAAAAGGTAAATCGACACATTCAATTCCAGTCTTTGAAAACTGCTGATGATGTAAGAATGCTGTCCTCAAAATGGTTAAAACCAAGTTTGATATTGAAGAATTTAAGATTTTGCTTTGTCATCTTTTTATAGCAGATCATCATAATCGTTTTTTTAAATACTCCTACCTATTTGAAATCAGGTATATAGGATTCCATGAGTCTTTCCATCTTTATGTAAAGGCAACTAGTCTTCAGGTATTTGACCAGTTGCTCTGAAACTTCATGCACATTATGGTCATCATCTAACAAATGATAATGCTCTTAATGGTTTTTGTTGGAGTTATTGCCCTTATTAATTTGCAGCTGGATGCAGTGTAAAGCAGTGTTATGAACATGACTAGTCATAAAGATTCTGATGGATTGCATTGAAACCGGGTATGGGCATCATATTAATATACAGTATTTACAAATCACTGTGATCCTTTATTTAGAGTTCCCCTTCTTTACTTCTAGCAATATCTAGTGTATGATAGAATGTTGTATTGATGAATGAATTGACGTGAAATTAATACATGTAGTGGTTGTAAGCTGAGCATGCACATATTGACAAATCACTTGGTTCCTGTACTTTTTGTCTGAGGTATTGCCCTTATTTACTCCTGGCTCTATATACATTGATAACATAATCTTGTAAGTGCAGCTAGTTTCTCAGAATGATTGCATAACTTGGTTCACATTTATGTCATTTTCAGATGATACACATTTTAACCAATCATTTTGTGAACCTGAGATTTTTGTAAGAGTTGCCTGTTTTGACTTTGTAATTTACGGGGTGCAATGTATAAAAGAATTTTGTACTCTCAGTTATTGATAGATTTCAATAATCTTTGGTACATAATATGTTTTATTATCTGAACATGTACTGCTTTTTAGCACATTTAGCCACAGGGTCAGGTGAGCTTGTGGTATGACACCGTTTTGCAGTATGTATCATCCTTTGTCCATCAACATTTGGTATTTGAAACTTCTAAAAAGAAGAGACTGATGCTTTGCTGGGTGAAAAGAATTTTGAAGATTTTAGGATAAGACCATTTTATTGTTTTAACAGTGTCGAAACATTACCTGATTGTCTTCAGCAATAAAAAGATTTTCAAATTACCTGCTGTGGTGGACATATTAGATGTCACTGTGGCACCATTTTCATACAGCCTAGCAAGGTATCATAAGATTTCTGTTGGTGAAAACCTTATTTTAATATAACCATCCATTTGGGAGGACTATTTTCAAGATAGCCAATATTGTGACCATATCAAAGGTCAGTTTGCATCATTTTCATTGAGTACCAGTTCAACAGGATAAGAACTCAAATGATGAAAACCCAATGTCAGAACAACTTGCCATTTAAGAGGAGTAACTATCACAAGATTTTAAAGCTGGCATCCAGAACAGAACCATTTTAATTTAGGACCTTTAATACATTACAAGATGTATTCTTATAAATACCCCATGTTGGTATAACTTTCCATTTTGGATTAAAAATAACAAGACTTTCAACATGGCAGCCATTGTTGCCATATTGGATATCAGATGTACACAATGTCCATTTATGACCAGCTTAACATCATGAGAAGTCAATAATAAAAATTGTTACCTGTTGCAACCATTTGCAGACAGTGAAACTAAGAATAGTTACCTGTAACATAATAGATTTTGACGCATTAGCCTTCAAAGTTATCACAAGGCCTTCATAACAGGAATGACTCTGGACACGAGTCATGTGATCAGCAAAATGTTGACCACATGGCAAACCCTTCTGTACAATGGCAGAAGTTCCAATCTGGAATAATGATTAAACTCTGGCTTCCCCTCTGTGATTTCAGTAGCTTCTTATGTTTTATCCTTAGGGTATTATTCTCTTTACTGAGTACTCTGATTTTATTACAAGAAACAGTATGCCCAGATTCTTTGCAATGTTCACCAACTCCTCTCAGGGATTTTCTGTTGGTGTATACATGTTTTTTAACTCATGTTTCCAGGCTTCTACCAGTTTCCCCAATGTTGGACTTGGATATTTTTAAACCACATTACAACCCATGTTGATGCATGTTCTCATTTAAGTTTTTGTGCACATATGCACAATATCAGAGCAGGTTTGGAATATTATTGCCTCATCTTCAGTGTTAGAGTCTGCATCGTTGGGGTTATTCCGACAGGCTAAATATTCGTCCAACCAGTCTGCATTGGATTTGACATCCTGAATTGCTGAAGTCATCAACAGAGCAGTCCTCACCATTTAATGGTGAATGCATTCACAGCCTCTACCAATTTTGATATGGTTTGATGCATGTTTGCGCACCATTTGGCTTACCATTGCTGCTAGGAGAGGGAGATTGAAGTTTGGAGGCAGGCAGCACAAGAACTACCCCTCCAACTTGCTACTCCACCTGCAGTGTTTTATTTATAAATGGCTCATATAAGTCATTTGACTCATCAAGGCAAAAACAGTGAGTCAAATTCCAAACCTACTAGACTTATTGAAGCCGATGATCAGTTTTCAGTAGTTTTTAAAAAATATATTGTTTAAATACACAACAAAAATATTAGTTAGACTAAAGCCAGTAAAGCAATTCCTTTGCCAGAAGCATCTGAACATTCTGTATTTGTTAAAAATTTTGTTGATGGTTTATTGTCATCAGAAATAATCTCAGCAAATATGACGCTTTTATTAGTGTCTATGTCAATGCTTTTATCTGCCATTGCTGTCACAAATGATGAAATTTGCAGGTCATGTATAAAACTTTCCTCAACAATGTTTGATAGGCTCTCCAATAACTCTGATCAGGTAGTAGCTGAGTCATACTGATTGGCAGAATTCTTCAAAATTCCAGTGGCATCAATTTCTTCAGCTATTAAGTCATGTATTAAGTTAAGAAGAGATTTTTACTTTAAAAAAGGGATGTCTTCTACACACAGCCAATGTACACACTTAAGTAGCACTTTCACTGCTATGTCTTTTTTAAAATAATGTTTTTTAAACCTGCATTCAAAATCTGCCTGGTGTTGTGGACCTTCAGTCAGCAGTTTGTGTTCTGGCAACCCTGCATGCCTTGCCAATGTACTGTTCTGAAAGTTATTGGTTTTTGCACGTTTTCTTTTTTTAGCCTCTGAACATATATGGCAAAACATAAAGGCGTCTTCACTGTTTCTATCTTCACTCAACTTCTTTTTGAAAACATAGCCAGCTGTGTTTTCAACCATTGCTGCACAAATTACGTTTCATTGTAAGAGTACTTCATCTTTTGGATGAGGAAGGCTCCACTGTTTCGATAACAATACTATTATTGTCGGTCATAAATGCGGTCCTAAGGATAATTTCGTTTATTTTGGATCTGTTTTAATTTTTTGGCCTTGGACACCATTTTCAGTCGAACACTGACAGTATCTTGGAACAACGCAAGGCATACAATTGAGCGAATGGAAATTGCTGTTTCATTGCTTGACAAAGATATGGACAAAATAATGGGTTTTTGTGAGAATCACTTCAAAATCATGTGTTTATTTTCTGCCTCTTTCTTTAGTGGGGTGATTATATTGTTCTAATATCCTGTTGGTACAAATGATGTGAGTTATGTAACAGTTACAGGTCACATAAGGTCAGCTCTAGGCTCCACACTCAGTTGTAACCCTATGTATTATGATAACATAAGCATAAGAAACTTATGTGTGAGTGATTTCCCTGTTTGGGAGAGTTGTAATTTAGCCATTAAAGTAGTTAAACCAAACCTTAATTGTGTGTTAATTAGCAACACATAATATTGGGGTTCATCAATTTAAGTACCATCAACAATTTTTAGACCAAACCTTTGTTTTTTTTTTAATCGGCAAAACATAACATTGGGGTGCCTCAGTTTATGTACCGGCAACAATTTTTGTGTGTCAGATCAGAAAAGTTTGTGTTTTTGATGCATGGTGCATTGGTAGATAAGACACCGCACCTGTGTCCTTGCTTAAAAGCCAACCATCCCTGCCTCAGTGGAGAGAAGATAGGCGAGCCAAGCAGGGATCTTTTAATCTCAAGTGTGATTCAGATCTCAGCATTATGCCAGCAGAACCTGTCTAGAAGTTCCCTTACAGGGAGGTAAAAGACCAAGTTTCTCCACTCCTAAACCCCCAACCGAGTCATACCAAAGACTTACAAAAATGGTACTAACAGCTGCCTTGCTTGGCGCTCAGCATTAAGAGGTTAGTGTTTGGATTGGTTGGCCTGGTTTCAGGATAATGTGACTAGGTGGGACATCATGCTACATGTCTGCAGCATGATGCCCCAGTGCTAGACATCACTATAAACTGTCACACTGCAGTCATCATAGCAATATGACTGAAAAAGTGTTAAAGCTACATTAAAAATCCAAATCACACACACACGCACAGACCACTCCTAAACCTCCTGGCTACCACCATTTACTTTTTACCCCCTACTGCATGCAGGCAGTCTACCAGTGGGCACCAGACTCTTGCAATTCCAATCACTTTGAATCAAGCTAGTTATGCAAAATGAATGGATGATCCAGATCATTTTAGAGTGGCTTTGGATTTCATTTTCTAACCCCCTGCTCTTTCTTCGTCTCTCTTTTTAATGGATGTGCTATCATCAGATTGGGAGAAGGATGATATCCTTCAGCAGGAGATACAGTCGCTTATCGACAAATGTGCTGTTGAGATTTACAAAATCCATGGTGTCCACAGTTCATTTCATGGCTGTTCTATGTCAAAATGACCAAGGGCAGGTTGAGTTAGAACATATACCTAAGTCATGACAACAAATTCATTCATCTGCTGAGGTTCAAGATGAAGATGGTGAGATCTGTATGACTTGCTGTCTATGGGGACAAATATGCTATGTCTTGATCTCACCATTGCCTACTCACCTGATGTTGTAAACGCTTCCTTGGCTTGCTTATCACTTTGAAGTTTGCAAGTCCTTCCCTTTTTTTTGAAAATATTAGCCCCTTGGTCTTTAGCAAAATTATGGATTGCATCATCACCCTGTTCTCTTTGACTTCCTCCACAGCATTTGTAGGGTATCTAGATGAGCTGAAAAAAACATTGGTGACTTCCCCCTTCAAGGCCAGAAACGGGGAAAAATCTGATTTTCTCCCTTCCCAGTGTTTTATTCACCTTGGTATAGAGTTTATAACCAATCTGATCTTGTGCATCTTCCATGTATGCATCTATGGATTGTCAAATTGATAGAGTTGATTCTAACAGGACATGGATTTCAGTGGGAGAGTTCTTGCAACTCTTTGGGTTATTTAATGCAACACCTGATTTGATTTTACTGGGGAGCCTTGATGTGCACCCATTACAGATGAATTGGCTGGCATAATCTTGCCATTTTTCCAGTCCACTCAGTGATAAGGTCAGTATCAAGAACAAGGTACAATCATTCCTGCGTTAGTGGCACAACCATGTTTTCTCACAACAGGAATTCCTGTGGAGAAAACCTAACTATGAGTGATGGTAAGTATAGATACCAGTGTTGTGGAATCTACTTCCATTAACATGGGAACTTCGGCATCACATCAACTCTCCAGAATGAAAGCTACTCATCTAACAGGGTGGCACCAAATTACCTGACTTGAGTGTGTTGGTTTGTCAGTCTTTTCTTGTCAGTACTGCAGACTTAAGGTTGGCTCACAAATCCGACTTATTCCCGGCAGACTCTGTGTCCTGTCCAATGTTCTTTCCAAAAAGGGTCAGGTTATCCATACAGAACGGTCCCTTCTGTCAGTTTTTCATTAGATTTGTGCACTTTGGGGGCATCTGTGATTTTCCTTTTTATGTCGAGCTAGAACCACAAGTTTGCCCACCTTTATATCACTAGTTCTGGACCCAGAAGCTTGGACCACAGATAATAATAATAATAATAATAATAATAATGAGGACATTGTATAGCGCCTAATCTTTAGAAGCTCTAAGCGCTTTACAACAGTTGACAACACCTGTAACATAAAAAACATATATAATGATATGATTACAAAAAACAAACACCATGAAATTAGAAAACATAAAAAAACATGCTGAAAATATTTAAGGTAGGAAACATTATTAGGTCTTTAAGTTTGTTCTTGCAGTCGAAATAAGTGAGTTCTAAGAGCGCTCTTGAATGTGATCACTGTGTCTTTGTGTCTAAGTTCAGTGGGCAATTCATTCCACATTGCTGGGCCCTGGTATGCAAAAGAATGTTGTTCATATGACTTCATTTTCATTGTGGGAATAATGAGTATACGATTGTCAGATGAGCGTAAGTATCTTGCTGATGTGTACACATGGGTGAGGTCGGATAGGTATTTTGGACTGGAGTCCGTCAGTGAAATGTAGCACAGAGCAAATTTTGTGTTTGATTCTGGATCGAATGGATAGCCAGTGTAGGGTACAGAGCAGCGGGGAGGTGTGCTCTGATCGTGGTACTCTATGTATGATCCGAGCAGCTGTGTTTTGAAGTTTCTGGAGTAGATATTGAGATGAACCAGACAGAATTTAGTTACAAATCTCAGCTCAAGATATGCAGCCTTGCATATGTTCATGACATGTTGGTGCAGTGTGATAGTACAGACCAGAGTATCACCTAGGTTTCGTACTGACTGTGAATTTAATGTTGGTGTTGCTGATATTTATTGTTTGAGGTGAAGGATGTGAATGAGAAAGTCTTTCTGTTGTGATCAGAATGGCCTCAGTTTTATCATCATTCATCTGCAACTTGTTACATGTCATCCATGATTTCACATCAGAAATGCACCTCTCAACACCTTGGATGGTAGCATCAACTTCATTTGTGTGGCTAGATTTGTATATTTGGGTGTTGTCATCATACAATTGGTAAAACACTGGGTGATGATCTATGACACTTGAGAGCGACTGAGTGTATAGACTGAAGAGAACATGTCCAAGAACAGACCCCAGTGGAACACCACAACATAGATTAACTGGGCTGGAATGTATTCCACTTGCAGACACAATTTGTGTCCTGTTGACCAAGTAGGACTTGAACCACAGTAAGGCTGTGTCATGAATGCCAAATACATGCTGGAGACGGTGAAGTAATATATCATGGTCTATTGTGTCAAACGCTGCAGACAAATCAAGGAGGGTGAGGACTGTAATCTTCCACTATCCAAATGTGTTTCAGTACTGTGGAAAGGGCGATATGCAGATTGTACATTGCTGAAAAGACTGTTTGAATTCAGATGAGGCATAAGCAGGGATAGAACAGCCTTTTCTAAGATTTTTGAAATGAATGGGAGATTAGAAACTGGGCAGTAGTTCTTTAAATCGTTATGGTCTAGTGTTGCTTTCTTCAGCAGAGGCTTTACAATAGCAGTTTTGAAAAATGATGGGAATTCCCTGGATGAGAGTTAATCATAACATCAGTTAGTGAAGGCAATACTGGATCTAAGCACTCAAACAGCAGTGATGTTGGAATTGGAACAAGTTCACATGACTTTGGTGCACTTTTCATCATGATTGTACTTTCTTAATCCATAGAGACATGTTCAAATGCTGCTGATGGTTGCTGCTGAAATTCTGTATCCGAACTGTATGGTGACGATGAGTCAATTGATATTGTGTTGTCAAGCTTATCTCTAATGGTTTGTACTTTGTCACGGAAGAAATTGCAAACAGGTCCGTTAGGTCGACTGGAGAGAAGGTAGTTGGAAGTGGTATACATTTGTTCCCTGACATTAGCTTGTTAGTAATCTCGAAGAGCTCTTTGCAGCTGGAACTTTCCATGATCTTAGTAGTGTAGTGGGCTGATTTTGCTGCTTGGACTATTTTTTGTGACATTCTTCTTAGCGGCTTCATAGATTTGCCTTTTGAATAATGAGTCTGGTGGAAAGCCAAAGCCTCTCAGCTTTATGGCGGTCTCTTTTAGCCATATGAAGCTGGTCCCTAACACTGCTATACCATGGAGAACACGTTTGAATTGATGTGATGTGAATCAGTTGGGAGGGGTTATTGGTCTTTGCTTGCCCATCCCATGCCCTTAGTACTGAAAATAATACACAAAATAAGGGGTCAGATTTGCAAGATAATTCTTATTGCCCTTCTCGGATGGAACAAGTCCTGGACCAAAGATCTACTAAATCTAGCACTATACCTACCTAGGAAGATTTTGGTTAAACCGAATCTTTTCAAGCATCTATGGTTACAGGTGTTCCACCCCTCTCCAGACCATCACCTACCTCATGCCTTACTGTTGGTGAGACATGCCTTCAGTCATTGAGAGTAACAAGATCCTGCACTCTGAAGGCTTGCAATGGAAATTGGTGTCTTTTCAGGGACTGGTATCAAGTCAGTAACATTGTTTTCCCATTTAGTTCCTTGATTCTCAACTAGCTGACTTTTGTTCTTTGGATCTATGACGAGAAAAAGTTGGTACCAATTGCTATCCAAATGTTATCTGATACATTTAGACATCATGGCAGAAGGGATCAGTCATACAGACCATGATCTCTTATGCTGTTTCCAAAACGGAATCAGTCTTGCTTCTTAACATGGCTCAATTCAGAAATGTGAACATATAGCCTGGACCTCACTGAAGTTGCTGTCATACAAAACCTATTTACTGATAGCTTTAGCTTTGGCATACTGGGTGATGAGTTACATGCCCTTTTCAGTTTGGTAATCTTTAAAGACACAAGTGTCTGTTGCCAAGAACTAATTATTGTCAGTAGGCAGTCAGAGGATCTTCATATGTGCCCTCTCATCTACCGATAAGTGAAGAGCAGTGGCTATGCACTACTTGAAGCACACAGCGACAAGTTGTGACAACCACAAATGATTCTTTTTCCCTAAAGCCAGGAAAGCAGAATATCATCTCTCAAGCCCTGTCTTGTTGGCTTAAGTGAGTCATACACTCAACATACTCAGAAATCTCAAAACATCAGTGACGGCATGAAATTAGAGCGATCGCTGTTAACCTCACATTTGGATACAACATTTCGATCTATGACATCATAAAAGCAGTTGGCTACCGAGCAGAGTCAATCTTTTTGAGTTTTCTCACAGATTTAGCTCAACAGAGACATAACCAGCATCTGGTAGGTCCTCTGGCTGTGACACCGACAACCACCAGACCCAGTTAAGCCATCACAACCTTCAGTTTGACATGATTTGCCAGTGAAATTTTGATGGTAAGAAGATCGTCATCTGGTAGAGTGGTCATCGATCACATAACCATAGGCTATGTTGTTTTAACTAGTTTTGTGGGTTGTCATTCATATCAGGAATCTAGTTTTTCTTCCCGGGAAGGATACCCATGTTATTGGTAGGATGCTTAGAATTCCCTCCTTTTTCATATTCTTCTAATGATAATGCGATCACTGAATGCATTCAAAAGAGAAAGCAATTTGTTTCTAGTATATTCTGTTTCTCCTAGAATAATTACTCAATCACCTTATGTCAAGACCTTCTCTATCACACTGTTATGCAAAAACGGGCAACACCTAGGTGGTGAAAAGGGGGAGATAATGGACAAGAGTTATTGCTCTTTGTTTACCTGATCTAGACAGAAAAGGCCAGATTTTGGAGTTAGCAGGCATATATTTCGGATGGTAATATCTTTTGGAGAGCTAGTTTATTTACTATAAAAATTTGTCTTTTATCATATCAGGCTTGTATCATTATGAAGCTAGGACAATAAAATCTACATTTTCACTTCACTGAAACTTTGCATTAAGGTCTTGGTTAAAGTATTTTTATTTGCTTGTGTTTTCTGATACCATGGTTAGAGTCTCATTATGTTTGGCATGAATCTAAGACAGGTCATCCTTTGGTACACTATGTCACCACCATAACCTTGGTTTAAAGGTTACAGTCATAGGAAATCTGTGTTAAGGTATTGAGTAAGGTTTGTTATTATTGTTTTTCCTAAACCACCTGATGGATTTTCTTCATACTTGGGATAAATCATTTTAAAAATGAGGAGAAAATAAATCATCAGGGTTCTCAAAAGATTTCAGAAGTGAAGAGTCATTTGACTCTTGAAACCAAAATCTCAAGATTTGTTTTTGTGATTCTTGAGTTCATAGATGGGATTGTTCATTATTCATACAGTTAACTGATGTTTAAGATTTCTTGTCTGTTGAATAAAGAGAAACACATAGTATTTTGTAGGAGACATGCAAGCTGACAGTGAGACTGACCTGGTCTGTGTTTTCTACAAGTATTTCTCTTTTGTTATGATATATATCTGTTTATGTTTTGGTATAATCAAAAAGGAAAAGGATTATTTTATTTGACAACCTCATATCGTGTGCTCTATTCATCTGGTTATTGAATGTGGCATGCGGATGCATCTCAGGAAGGACAAGTCAGCCATTTCAAAACTGTCAGTTTGACATTTTTTGTAACACTTTACTGACTTTTGTATTGTCAGCTGCTTGTTAATTACACTCGATGTCTTGGTTCCAGTTTCACCAAGACTGATAAAATGTGGTATGTGGATGCATGTAGAGTAACTAATCATGACTTATAGAAGGTCATAATGATCTGATTTTTAGTTCTGAGTAACTCTTGTATTTTTATTTTGGCTATTCCAAATGTGCTTCAGTTGGCATATGGATGTGTTGACAAGTGTCCACCTTGTTTAAGAGTGATTGATCATTTTGAATTTCAGCTGGTCTAACAGTTGTTTTCAGTGGAGCTCTTCAGACTATGTCACACATTGTGAACAACTGTCCACTGACAAAGTTCCCTGGTGGACTGCAGGCTCTGCACCTTGCTGATGATGCTGTTAAATAGCTGAGCATGCACTGGACACAGTAATAGTAATAATAATAATAAGTTGATACAATATGTGGATGAAATCATCTGTATCATGGTCATAGAGATGGCATCTTGAGGAGGCTGGGATATATTTGCATAGGCCATTCCATTAATTTTTCACTTCTAATGGTATATGACTTGATAATTGTTGAGATAGAGTCCTTTGTACAGAAAATAAAACTCCAGTCAAATGATTAAAGGTTTCACTGATGTTGCATTAGATATTTATTCTACATTATTTAATTTCAGGTTTATTCAGTGTGCCCACCAACGCATCCACCATATTAGTCAGCCAGAGTATGATGATTTTGTTAGCACCATATGTAGTGCTAGAAATGCCTTCTATCTAACACCAGGAGGTATGGTGCAGTTTCAAGAACTTCTGCAAAGTTTACGTCGTTCAAAGTCCTGCCGCAAAGATCTATGGCAGCGCCTCATGAATGGGTTGTCAGCCCCTGGAAGCAGTTGATAGCCAAACATATTTTGTCTTCTGTTATCCATACCCATTGTTTTTGTACAAGAAAATTAGGAAGATATTTATTAATTGACTATTAAATACATAAGACTTAATTTAAATCAGGGTTTTTTGTCATATTTCTAGATAACTGTGCTTCGTGAAATATGTTAGAAAGTGTTTCATATGTTAATGTTGTAGAGAGTAAGTCAAGATTAGTAAGTGGATAATACTACACAAAGGAAACGTTTAATTTCAATGAATGTGTTATACCAGTGTTGCAAAAAAAAATCATGAAATGTTGAAGATTTGCAGGTTTGGTATTGTGTTAATATTGGAAAAAAGAGGAGCTTGTAGGAAACGAACAAGTTGAATGATTGCATGGATGTCATTCTTGTTCACTGTAATCAGTTCACATGCTATCATCATTATGAAAAGGACTTTACATTGAATGTCAAACTTAGGATAAATCTTGATATTTACTCATCTTTTTATGCATACAGTACTGGTTTCTTTTAAAGTTCAAATTTTATTTGTACTAAAGAATGTCTTCACGGTTTCTTCTGTCTTGGTAAATGATATTAGGATTTCAGCTGTATACAGTAACAGGCAATGACTTAGTCACTTCTTTGTATACCACATCTGGTGATATAAAATGGGAGCAAACTGAAAACAGCACAGGTTGAGTGGGAAATTAAATTGTTTTCTCATCTGTACAATTTCCTGTGAATAATTTAGATATTGGTCTACACTTTTTACAGCCGGATGTGCATTGCTTGTTGGTAAGTATGATACATAAAACGGTACTGTATAACATTAGCAAACTTTAGTATGAACTAAGAATTCACTGTTGTTCATAGACTACCAATTTTTGTGGATTATGGGCTTGAATTTAAAGATCTGACAAATGATCTTTCTCTGAAATTGATTTTCTCTCTCCCCAAATCCACAAAACTAAGTACTGACAAAAATTGAAAGTAAATAAATTCACAGTACTATAACCTGGTAGATGTCTTATAATACTTCTGTTCCGTTTTTAAAAAATAAAAAAAAATATGAAGGCAAAATTTCTGACAATCAGCTAATGTATAATATCTGGGGATTACGTTCTGCCTCAGTGGTATTCCTTAATTATGACATGGCGAACTCAGCAGGAATGAGTTCAGTCATGTAGCATAACACAATTTATAATTGTTCATTGATTCTTTAATAGATATCCAGTACTACATGTAATATAAAATGACATAATTATATACTACAGTTTGTATTAGTTGTATATTCTTCCAGATGTTGAATGATTTTGTTATATGCAGCGCACTTCATACTTGCTGGAAGTATTGAATATTGGTATTTCATCAGAATTATGTATATTATTTTTCAGTATTAAGATTCTTCTATAAAAAATGAACAAATTAAGAAAAGGAGAATTACATAATGCAGTTTAGAGATATAAGAAACATTAATAAGTATATTTCATGGGAAGAAACTAAAGATCCAGCAGGGTTTTAACTTTTTGCAGAAGAACTGTTGGCTCAGCTATTTTTGGAGAAATCTTTTCAGATGCCTGCAATTCACATGACTTTATTTTCATATTTTACCTAATAAAGGCAAATAGGGAGAACTGGTCCAAATTAATTTAGAAATATGAAAATGCATCTGTCATCAATGACTACATTTTTGATTGCCAAGTTTTCTATATGGTTTATTTAAGAATAAAAGATGTTAGTATTTAAACTTAAAGTTACATTCTGGCTACAAGGGAATAAAAAGGTATATTTCATGTAATGGAAATTTTGTCAGATTTCTTTTCCATTTCTGATTTTTATAATCTAACATAAAATGATTTTATACACCCCCCCACCAAAAAAAAAAAGATGAAGAAAAAAATTCAAGAGCTTAATAGGTAATTGAATATTTATCTTTTTATACTTTGGAAATACAGAAATGTTTTTATTATATATTTAACAATGACTTAATGAAACGCTTAGCGTTGAGAAAAGGTTTTATCACCATTTTACGAAATTTCCCTAATTTAAAAAAATCTACCATTCATAAGGAATATTGCCTTTTTTAGGCAGATTTGTTTTTCTCACCTCTCCGTCGAGTTCCTTCAAGGTAAACATATATAAATATGCCAGCACTCTACATTTATATAAGCAGCAAGGAGGTGTCATCCAAAAATGTCTAAAAGCAAACCAGGGTTTCAAGTATTAGCTTATTTAAAACAGTTTCTGCATAAATCATGAAAATTGTCATTATCTGAATTTTACATGAGATGTTTATGTTTCTGTTACACTGTACAACAAGCAGTAAATACTTTTTAGTTCAGAAGTATGGATTAAATGTGTTTAATTATGATTTTAACCCTCATTAATAGGGAGCCCTGAGTGGCCGAGTTGTCCAAAGCGCTCTCCATTATGGATCACTGCCATCTCACCTCTGTCTGCGTGGGTTCAAGTCTAGGATTCGGCCAATGTGGGTACATGAGAAAGCTTGCCAGTAGCTTCTCGTGGGTCAGTGGTTCTTCTCGGGGTTTTTCCAACACCATTAATACTGGCCGCCATGCATAGCCTATCATGTGCTGAAAAATGGCATTAAACCCCACAACAACAACAACTCATTAGATTCATAATCGTGTTTAAGAACAATGGAGAAATGGGAGATGGGTGGGTGTTGATTGTAAACCAAAGTTAAGTGAATATTTTAGTGTTGTTTCTGTTGCCAAACTAGATTAGGAGCTCACTAAGACCACATAATTTGTATAAACTATAAGAGTAAATAAACATAATAAGTAGGCAAGATCCTAATTGGTATATTCAGATTCAAACCATTATTTTAAAGTTGTTATGCCCTGAAGGCTGTATGACCCAACCGCTCTACCATACTGCTGCCTGCACCACAACAATATTTTCCATGTCAGAATCCATGCAAGAAATGTATTAATATGAAAATAGTCATCAATTAGACAGAAAACACAATCTGAAGCATTATTTATTGGGGAACATTTGTAAAAGAGACATTATGCAAAATTATTAATTTCAGCACTTAGGTTTATTGATGTAGTAAATAGCTTATCTATAGTGTTAAACACATTGACACAGAATGGTACAAGTTGATGTGTTGGTGTTCAAAAATATATAAAAAAGAATACATTTTTTCAGTAGATTCAAGGGAATATTTTAATAGTGAAATGGAAACATTTCATATGGTCATTCCTGGCATTGTCTTGTATGTACTCAAAAACATGGGTATCATCTGTTTATTTTCCTAAACTCCTCTGTGTGTTTGACATAATGGTGCAGGTCATGGAAAAGGACTGCATACAGTTCATACAGTAAGTGGTCTGACAAATATACATATGTACCTGTACTTGGCTATCAGAATGATTTTGCTTGTATTTTCTTTTCATAGTCTAAATGTGTCTGTGCTACACCATGGCAAATGTTTCATGTTGCTCTTCAAGACTAGGGCTTTCCATCTATATATTGGCAATAACAAGCAACCCAAATTTTAAAAATATTATGAAAGAAAGTAAGCGAAAACTAGAGAAAGTATTGTAAACTTATAGTATTTATGAACAGCAACCAAATCTTGATAATATTTTGTCATATGACTATTTCAGGATTAGTTGGACTAGTCTTGTATTTAAATGCCTTGTTTTCCATACTGTATATCATTTTGTCCATACCTGGGAGACTGTTCAGGTTTGTGTGCCATCAGATTTTCAAACATGCTGAATTGCAGATATTGCTTGATTTGTTATGTAAGATAAGGGCTTTACTCATATGCTCTTATTATTACAAAATAAAGGATTATTTACAAGCTGATTGGTAAATTATATAAAGTGTAATTCTTTTGACATCAGTGGATTTCATTCATTTTCAGTGTTTAAAACATTCCATTTATACCCGTGAAGAACCCATGACCAACTGTAAAACATAGACCCTGATCTGCCATCACATAATGTGCCAGCAGATCAGGATGTGTTTTGTATTCTTTTGATTATTTCTAACAAACTGTAGAGACCCAGATCTGCCAGCGTATTATGTGTCAACAAATCTGTGTGTGCTGTTTGGAATTTACTTAATAAGAGTGTACTGTTTGAAAGAAATCAGTTAAAGCCATAAACTAAATTTGCACAAGGATTGTTAGAGAATTTTATTTTGCTCCGAGTAAACTATTGTTTATTTCTTTTCTTTTCATTTGTTTATTGGTGAACTTTAGTAAAAACCTTTTTTTTGATCATTTGTGGTCAGTCATATATTAAAAGTTGTCCTTCGATGTTTAGGCAATATAACCTTTATACACACAGACCTCATAACAAGAACAGATATAATATAATTTATATGTATTTCAAGAATGCAGTACTCTTATTATTGGCCAAAAATGAAAGATGAAGAGAATTTTCATTGTAAGCAGTAGATATGCAAACACAAGATAACTTTTGATTACCCAAGGAGTGGTTAAATGCATGATAAATGTCAATTTTGAAGATTTTTTTGTTAACTTTCTGTGTAATTTTCAATATTCACTATATATTTTAGATTGTTCTGTTAGTTTACATTGTTCATAGTAGTCAGTGTGTTTTATTGGCTACTTTCTTTATTTCTAACGTGTAATATGTTTCTATCAGAAACTTAACCATTTTTTTTTATATAAATCCTAACTTAACCTTAAATTTTTAAATATTATTTAGAATAAGTTTTGTGTTCTCTAAGTTTTGTCCTGTAATTTTAATTTTAAAAAAAATTCTTGACTCATTTTATCTGAGTCTAAAGTATGTCCTTTTGTTCTTTATTTGTACAACCATTTAAAAAAATAGCAAAAAGAAGGATTGAATACATGTACCATCAAATCTTTTAACTGTAGGATCTGATTATTATTGTACTTGTACCGAGGCCCACCATAGAATCATGCTGAAGATAATTTTCAGAGAAAGCATGGAACTTGTTATATGAAGGCATTCTTTTGGCATTCTGGACTTCTAATTTTAGGTTGTCAGCCTAGCTCTACAAACATTCTACAGTAATGTGGAATTATGCACATAATCCATGTATTGCAATCATATATGTGCATGTACTGTTCTATTTGTTTTTCCTTTTCATTGCCTATACTGATTGGAGGATTGTATGGCGTTCTACTGTGAATTACTCATATATTAATGTAGATTTGTGTGATGATACATAGACGGGTTTCAGGTAACTTTTGATTACATCGAATAAATTTCCAAAAATTAATTTTTTTTTATCAGTGATCAGATTTTCCAATTAATGATGAAGAAAGGTTCAGAATGAATCTTTTAGCTGAAACATTTGGGAAAGCAGGATTGTAACCAACAGTCTCACTGTAATAAATATACTAAAAGTCTGCAAATTGTTTTCAATGTATGTGACAGGAAATGTATG
Organism: Sinohyriopsis cumingii; assembly: GCA_028554795.2. NCBI lineage: Eukaryota > Metazoa > Mollusca > Bivalvia > Unionida > Unionidae > Sinohyriopsis > Sinohyriopsis cumingii. The sequence continues at coordinate 5,634,526 of CM068826.1, read as the reverse complement.
TTTATATACTACATCTGATGCATGTATCCCTGAAAAATGATACTGCTTGTCTTTGTCCAGTACAGCAATGTTCGTGTCCACTAAGTCAAAATTACTCATCAGGTTTTCAAAATTGTACACGTTCATTTTTCTTTACAGTATATTTAGGATGTGTTAATTTATTGAAACTAAAGTTTATCAAAAATTGTGATCAACTTTTGCCATACATGTTATGTTGCATCTATTTATATTTATAATAAACCTTTCTCCCAACTGTACTGGTTTTTTTTTTTATCTCTGAAGAAGTTGTAACTTGGATACATAATACAGGTGTTACACTTGCACAAATGTAACAGTGTTTGCTCCAAAGTCCTTTGGTTGCTTAAGGAAATCTTACTTTGATCCCACCACAAATAGAACTTTCTTTTTTTCTTCTTTATGGCGCTATGAAGGCATTATTAGCTATGACATGCTGAGGAATTGGGAGTGAAGTGCTTTTTGCAGGTATACACTGAGGCATTCAACTCTGGCTGGTCTGTTTATTTTGGCCAAGGCAGATGACTGCATGATATTATCCTGGGTAAGGTAACTCCTACATGATTTGGACACATGCACTGACAGAATTTCTTCCCTTGTGTCTATCAAATGAAGGCAGTAATATAGAAATAAATATGACACAATTTAAGATTACATAAAAGTTTTTGACTGAGCAATAGCGGATGAAAAATTTATATGGAGAGGCAGTCTTCGTAAATATGTATTGCCCAGTTGCACAGGGTAGGATTGGAGTTTATCGACATGGGGACATTTACCAGTGGACTTTTTGTGATGTTTAGTTGACCCTAATGAAAATGGTGCCAATCTGATATGCTGTATATGTCTGCTATTTGGAACATCTTATTGTTATTCCTCCTAGATGGATGGTCATATCAACATGTAGTTATCACCACAAGACTTCTTAGGATGAAAAGTTGGTCCTAAATGAAAATGGTGCCAATCTGACAGTATGATTGCCATAAGTTTTGTTATCACTGCTCATCATCAGTGAAAATGCAATTCACCCATGAGGTTCCTGCTAAGATGACCATCTTGAAAAATGGTTTTTGCTACTCCTTGTTAAAGGAAAGTCATGGATGTAGGGTTTGCAGCAAGAAGCATAACGCTGGTTTGTTGGAACTAAATGAAAAGCATGCTGATCATACATATATAGTATGGCCACCACATTAACGAAGCAGAAGATACTGTTATCGCTCAGGAATATCGGGGATGGTTTCAGCTCTCAGTAGTTACAAAGAAGAAGTAGTTTTATTTTGAACTCCTGGAATTTCTTTTTTGGACAATAGAGCATCAGCCCCTTCCATAGGGTCTTGCTATTCTGAATTTTGAAGCAATATTTTGAACTATAGTAAACACAGGTAGTCATACTTCATGGAAAAAATGAGAGTATATCTGAATAGATAGCCCCATTAGAGTAATGTAATCTAGGTCCAAGTGTGCGTGTTTGAAGTTTCACCAGTATCAAAAGGAATCCTAAGCTGAGGTAAATTTGAACAGTATTGTTCGTTTAGCTTTAGGGTACAATATGACGGCAGTATTTGTGTTGACATTGTGAGTGAAGAAAATTACTGCTAGCTGCGATTTTAAAATCAACAATAATCATAGCCAACATTGAAGCAACATGTAATAGAACAAAAGCTAAGATTGTGAGGCTTAAGATGACAAATGTGAAAACGAGCATCTGAGATGAAAGTGATGTATTACTTGGGATTAAGGATCCAGTCTGAGGCTTTCAGAATTTTACTGTACTGACAAGGTCGGCGAATCAAATTGCAGCAATCGCTTAATATATACCCACTTGGGAAAACTGATGTTTTAAATTTAAGATATCTTTCCATGGACGATTATATTCAGATTTGAAGAGATTTGATCATCAAGTTTCAGGGATATTTTGCAGAATACTTAAAAAAAAGTAATTATCAAGAATCTTGCTGAGGATTATTATTGTGATTATGGAAGGTATTGGAGGTAATGTTTATACGTACTTTTCAGACTTCATTTGGTTTGTATCTGGCTGAAAAATGGACAGAGCTTTAAAAATAAGATTTTGGTGCACTTTTTAATAGAAAAAAATAACTCAAATGTTGATTAAAAACGCTAGTCATAAAGCTCACTCTAGCTCTTATTAGAATACATCTGCATATTGTTCTTGAACTATGTAACAGAAAAGAGCGAAAACGAACGATGTTGTAAAATTCGACAAATAATTTATTTCCCCAGAAGACAGTGAAAATTTGTATAAAAAAAAACCAAACAACTTACGGTATTGTGAATCAAATCCCAAATAGTCCTAAAAGTTTATATCACAAGTCCAACAGTAGAGTATTCCGAAAGATTTCCAGCGGTGTTCAGAATGAATATTAATATTGAATGTGCTAATGTTTCATTATGTGCTAATGTGCCAACAGTCTTGACGAATCACATTGATATAATTCAAAATGCCCTTGAATGAATTAATTTAACTCAAATTTGTGATGAGCGTCAAGGAGCGGGTTATATTAATTTTGGAACATAATTTAGCCACTTTTACCAAATTATAACCGAACTTCAAATAAAAGCCATTATATGACTGGCCTAATGACACAGCTATATCAGTGCTAGTGGGACATGCCATATTTTCGTACAGTACTTTCAGCTCGCTAAGAAGATGTCAATCGTATATCGGTGCATAATCAAATGGTGAGCCCAAGGTAAATAATTCCATATCGGAACCTAGCAAAGAGACCTACCCTAAACGAACTATATTAATTTTTGGGGCCGGAATATATTTTTTTTATACTTTTATCTCACGACAATATTGTATAATGTATTGGGCTTAATAGCGGGATTTCATTTTTTGGTTATTGCTATTAATGAGATGAAACCGGATTCCCCCCTCCCAGATAATCACCCCACACCCCACACCTCGAAAATGAAATTCTCGTTCCCTAAATAGTCAATAGTTTATTATAGGGCTAGAAAGGCGTTTTACACACAGGCTTTTGGGGGCTGTTTTTAGTTCTTTCATTAAAAGAGGACTTTCGACTGTCTTTATAATTTAGTTAAAATAGGTTTACCGTAAGTGCAGAATGGAGTACCGGGCACGTAAACCAATCTTTCATAAAGTTAAAACTGCAGTGTACACAGCAAGAATGTATTTTCATCGATGCCCTTGGTCTTTGTCCGGTGAAGGTAGTAGGGAGGGAAGATCATCTAAAACGTAGACAGCGGTTTTACAGCAAAACGTATTCTTTAATAATAAACTAATAACCTCACTGAAAACATATTTATCTTATTTGCTCCATGTATATCCTTCTATTACAGTCACAGATGGATTTAAAGTGTCTGAAAAATCGGACACATTAGAGGCTCGGTTCAGAAATAGAGTTTCGCAAATTTTGATTATAGAAGACGCGAATAGTGTTAGCAGCTCAAATTAGGAACGAAACTTCAAGGAACAGTTTGATTAATTTTAATTTTAAATAATTTCTTCTGTATCTTTCTTACAACTCTATGGTCTTAAACTAAATAAAAGAAAAAAGCGAAATCAAGAAGCTTAATAAAATTCAACAATATATTTCCCTCGAACACAAAACAAACATTTTAAAAGAACTTTAATTACTGCGAAATAAATTTCAAATATTCCAAAATGTTCTATCACAAGTTCAAAAGTAGAGAATGTTCCGAACGAATTCCAAGAATCTTGAATGTGCTGATGTACCAACTGTATTGATGTATCACAGTGATATAATCCAGTTTGATGTATATTTAATTTGTAGTGTGTGATTTACCTTTGTCCATTTTTGAGGTAGGAATTTGGACCTACGTGACTAATGTTTTGTTATTTTGTAAACAACATACTACATTGTTAATTTTTGTCTATGATTGTAGCTTGGAATGTATTCGGAAAACCACTGGAACTCATTCGGAACACTGTACACTTTTGGACTTGTGATAGAGCTGTTAGGACTATATGGAATTAAATACACAATATTCTAAGTTTATTTTAAATCTTCACTTTTTATTCAGGGGAAATACATTATTTGTTCAACTTTACGAAACTTGCTGGTTTGCGCTCTTTTCTATTACTTAGTTTTAACCATAAGATCGTAGCAGAAAATTTGAAACACTCGTCCGGGATACTATTTTGTGAAAAATATTTTAGAGAAAGGTAAATTGCTTTTTAAATTGAAATTAACTTTGTTTCGGAATTTTGTTAGTCTCTGGTATTTTTTATTTTACATCCTCGAGAAATCATAAGTGAAACCAGCAAGATTTTACTTTATCATCTAAAGTGGAGAACTTAGATTTAAAGGGTTAGAGTCCCTGAAGAAGGACGAGTTGATTGAGATTGTCAGACAATATGATCTTTCTGAGGCGAAGGCATCTTTAACGAAGCAAGAAATTGTTTTGGTCCAATATTTGGTGGCAATGAATTTTGTGCATAAAATTATTCTGGGCTGGATGAGTGAGTTTGTATCTGGTTCCGATAGGAAATTAAAATAATTGCAGTTTGAGAGAGAGAGAGAGAGAGATCAAAGACAGGAAAATGAAAAAGGAAATGCTAAGAGAAACAGAAGAGATGGAAAGATAAATGCAGGGGGAAGAAAGAGAAATGCAGTTTAAATTAAAAGATTTAGAAATGGCAGACGGAATGCACATCCTCCACCATGACAAACAAGTTCAAGTTTTGATGTTACCAAAAATATTAGGTTAGTACCATTTTTAAAGAAACAAAAAGTAGTTCAATATTTTCCTCATTTGGAGAAATTTGCTGAAAATTTTCAATGGCCAAAAGAGCATTGGGCTTTTTTTCCCAAAGTTCAAAGTCTACACTCCACTGTAGGTACAAGAACAGTGCTGAATACCATTTCGTCAAGAAACTGAAGAGTTATGAGTTGGGGTATACTGGCAGAGCTTTAGGAAGAATTATGAGTTGGGGTATATTGGCAGAAATTTAGGAAGAGTTATGAGTTGGGGCATATTGGCAGAGATTTAGGAAGAGTTATGAGTTGGGGTATACTGGCAGAGATTTAGGAAGAAACTGGACCATGTCTAATTTGCACGGCATAAATAACAACTGTTGTACTAATTGAAGAGATAAATTAATTGCGTCCATAGTGACACCAAGACCTACCTTGACGAGTAAAAGGTTCAAATTTTGTAACATACAGCTAGCAATGCCAATGATTATGCCTTGAATTGCAAATTGTAATTTGTCAATAAGTCTTCCTCTCAGCAGAATTTAGGTAAAATGTCACATGAGTCTCACATGAGAATTTCCAATCTCAGTCTGACAGAGTCTTTAGAAAACAAACTTATGAGACTGATTAGAAATCCTTATCTCGTCCTACGTCCACTTATTGCAAGAAGAAAGTTATTTCTGATTGCTACAAATTGAAAAACAAGCAACAGAAAAGACGGATATTCAAAGGGGTATTATTTATAAGAGGTCAAGGTCACAGTAACGGTCATGTAGTGAAAGCAATACATTAGTTGAAACTTCTTTCAATGGAAGAAACATAAACTAATCCTCTCGACTGTGTCTCTGATTTCGAATATAAGCTCTGAAATGCTTGTGAAGTTGCAAGATCTAATCTGCACTCTACTCAGTCAAAAATGAAATTAAGGTATTATACAACTACAAAAGAAAGGGATTTTCACCCTGGTGACAGAGTTCCAGCTCTTTTGCCCGTACCTAAACATCCTCTTCAGGCTGCGTATAATGGTCCTTATACAAAATACTAAAAAGAAATTAAGCGATGTCAGTAATATAATTAACATTCATGGGAGCCGAAAACAGAAACAACTTTGCCATATAAAAATGTTAAAGGAGTATGTTGATAGAGATAGCACTATTAATCATGCCAGGAATTTAGTTGTACCTGTCCTATCCAGTGATGATTTAAACTTTTACATGCAATCTGACAGTAATGACATTGGTGGCATTAATCTTAATAAGTTAAAAATATTGAGTAATATAGACCAGAAACTATTGTATCTGTAGCCACACGAAAAGAAAACAGTTATTATGTGAATATGAGTACTTGTTTCCATATGTTCCAACAAAAACAAATACAATCTACCATGGTCTTGAAATTGTAGATTCTATACATGGGATCCAACATCCCGACATGATGTATACCAAGTAAAAGTAACTGGAGATCACAATGTATTCTTGTGCCGAAACCAGATAATACTTTCCATATGTGTAACGACTAGAGAAAGGTTAACAGTGTCACCAATAAAAGATTCATTTCCAATATGGTATCACGGTACCAATTGTTTTTCCATATACCTCAATGCTAATGTTTTGTGAAATAAATATACTTTCTGTCCTACTTGGGCATGCATGTCACACGCTGTCATATAGAACAATGCTAGATTGTCAATTTGACAATGACATAACCAGGTACTCCATTGCATTTAAGAGAGATAACTCTACTGGAACTAGACAGGGGTAAGAGTTATCTAGTCACAACAAGCACATTTTCAGGCATGTGTACCATATTTTAAAAAAATCATAAAAAATACAAAATATGATCTAGATAGAAATTAACACAAACTCACATGTTGCCAAGAGGCTCAACTTTTTTTTAAGCCAAACAGAAAGTACAAGTCTTACATAATGCACCAATCACAGCTAGTTTTGTTCTTTAATTCTGAATACAATGTTCCATACACCTTAAGCTCCGCCCACCTGGACTTGCGCAATTGGTACCGTTATACCTATAGCAAACCTTAATTTTTCCAATAATCTGTGAAATAGTTTGGGACTGTATAAGTAACAAATATACTTAGTCTCATTTGTGAAAAACAATTTGATGAGGTACTAACCTATGTCTTATATGAATGTGTATAGAAATGTCATTGAGCTGTTTGAACTATTGTTTTCATACTTTTGCTTCACCATCAAAATCATCTTTTGAAATAAAATGAATTCTTTCAACTATGAGTTGTATCTTATTCATATCAGCAATTATTGAACTTCACATAGGTGATATGGGATAAATCACATTATATCATATTATGTAATAACTAGGTCAAAGGTCAATGTACCAAATAGTATGCACCTGTCCTACTTCAAAATGTACAATTCACCTAAAAGAAAGGAATTTATATTTGTTTGGTAGGTGCAGAACTTAACATCAGAGACAGGTGGACATGACCCAATCTTATTATAAAGTATAAGCTTTGACCACTTTACACTATCTACAGATACAAGAGGTCACTAACCACCAGTCCTCACACAAAGGTCCACCTACCCATCCTCTTTGTAACACAAATAGTAAGCTTTCCTCCTTTGTAATGTGAATAAAATTGTTTCAATAAGCCAGTCAGTCACCAAATATAGTAAATCGCAGCTTCTAAGTGGTTATGTTTGGATTGGGAGGTGAAATTAGGGGAATAAAATACAGAAAAATGCCAAATATAAACACTAAGTATAGCACATCAAATGGAGTTAAAAACAGGAGGAAAGTGTTTATCTAAAAGGGAGAGGTAGCTTATGATAAAGGAATTAAAGGTGGCAAAATCAGCAATGCGAAAAATGAGAAGTGAAAGTTTGATGACCTTACCTTGGACAAATATATGGGGCAGGGCCCAACAGGTCCAAGGACAGCCCAAAGGCAACTGTGCTATAACATCCCTTACAGGACCCAAATTTCAAGTGAAGTTGTGTTCATTTCCATCTAATATAAAAGGGTGAATAATTTAGATAATATAGATACATATAAAGTATATTTCTTCTACATAAGAATTTAATAATAACTGGCATAAGATAGAGAGAAACTTATCTCAGAGCCAAGCAGAACATACCTTATCAGTTTTTAAACTTGTAAACTTTACTGTGAGAAATTATCAAATTGCTTCTACTTACATTTGCATCAAGATTGAGGGCTAATATAATACTTCACAAATCTTCTCTTTATTTTCATAATCAGTCACTGAAAATGTGAGATTTTATTTCCTTGAAATGTTATGACTGGTGTAAGGGAGATAACTGAATGATACACATAAGGTGTGGTAACCTTGAATACATTATCCATGTAATATAGATGAGTTCATCAACAACCTGTATTAACTTCATTGCAATTAAATTATCTCAAAATACATTTAGACTCCTATGTTTAGTGGAGACCTCAAGAGTCATGTAATTTTAATTTCTAAGATGACGCAGCTCTTTCATATCACATAGTTCATATTTTCTACAATGCCGGCATGTAGAGTGCAGCCTTCCATAACCATGCAGATATCATCTCATGCCAATTTGGATTCTTGCGATGGGATGCAAAGTTTCAAGAACAGTGTGGATTTGAATGGAATGAATACGCACTGTGTGACTAAAATGGTTATCATTCTGTAATGTTGGACCAAACATGGAAATTCCACAGGAGCAGCTTGACAGAAAGAAATAGGATTAATTGAAAGTCAATAGTAGATTATAATTGGGCTTATACAAGTGCCAATGGGAAATGCTGACTTAAGGAAACTGTTCTTGTTTGTTGGTATTCACTGCTACTTCAACAAAAGGGAATGCAAGAGAACTGAACTAACTACATGAACAATTTCAAAGCAGGAGAGTGTAAAAAAAAAAAGGGACAATTAGAGCAGGACAATTCAAATCAAAATGGGAAGGAATACCAAATCCTTAATAAATTACCTAAAAATTACTCATGCCAGAACATCCCACATGGTACAAGTGATCTATCTACAAGTGTACTTAGAATGTTCTCTATCCTGGTTTATGGCATGCCTTACAAGAACAAGATAGTTGTTTTTGTACACATGATTTTTCATCTTTTGCAGGTACAATAGCCAATATTTGGCCAAAATCAACTATATTATGTTTACATAACTTATTTTGTTGCATGCATTCCAATCTAGGAGGTAACAGCACATACATGAAGGCATCAGGTAACACAAGTCTATATCTATCATAGCTATAGTTATCAAAAGTCCCCATCCAAAGCCATCTTGTGCTATTTTCTAAAGATTTCATACATTTTATTCTTAAAGAACTTTCAATATTTGACCAAAAGTGTTCAGCATACATTTGTTTTCCTACATCAAACTAGTATAGTTCATAAATGCCGCCCACATGTATGCGTTTCTATGGAAACACTGTGAGGCTATTCTTTCCTTTAGGTATCACGGTACCAATTGTTTTTCCATATACCTCAATGCTAGTGTTTTGTGAAATAAATATACTTTCTGTCCTACTTGGGCATGCATGTCACACGCTGTCATATAGAACAATGCTAGATTGTCAATTTGACAATGACATAACCAGGTACTCCATTGCATTTAAGAGAGATAACTCTACTGGAACTAGACAGGGGTAAGAGTTATCTAGTCACAACAAGCACATTTTCAGGCATGTGTACCATATTTTAAAAAAATCATAAAAAATACAAAATATGATCTAGATAGAAATTAACACAAACTCACATGTTGCCAAGAGGCTCAACTTTTTTTTAAGCCAAACAGAAAGTACAAGTCTTACATAATGCACCAATCACAGCTAGTTTTGTTCTTTAATTCTGAATACAATGTTCCATACACCTTAAGCTCCGCCCACCTGGACTTGCGCAATTGGTACCGTTATACCATATCAAGAATGGATGTGTCACAAAGTTTAACCTTTTCAAAGGATTCTGCCAAATTCCGCTGACGGAAAGAGCAAAGGAAATTTCGGCATTCTGAACCCTAGATTATCTTTATCAATATAAAGTGACGCCACTTTGGTATGTAAGGTTCTCCTTAAGCTTTCCACCTTTGAATGAACACGATAACACCTGGTCTAGATACTTGTGAGGCATACTTCGATTTGTTTTTCAAATTCCATGATTTCCGAACCCCTTACTAATGTGTTGAGTAAGATAACAAATTTTCATTAGTGTAAAAATGTTAGGAGGCTTTTGATAAAATAAGGGCCATACTTATGAGATCAATGGATTTTTCTTTCTTTATGAGGGGAGGTGTAATATGCATTAATTTGTTATGTGATTACCTTTGTTCATAATTTAAAGGACGAGTTTAGGCCAATTTGATTAATGTCTAATTGTTTTGTGAACATCAAATTGCATATGTACTTTTTGTCAATGTAGCCTATATATAAAGATCATTACTACCTGTGGGAAAGCTTTGTAAGTTTCTATGAGTGATCTTGTTTATAAATTTGATTGGTAAAATGACCATAATCCTAGTTCTATTATTGTGTCTTATATATATATATATATATATATATATATATATATATATATATATATATATATATATATATGTAATGATAAACAGAATTAATCAATCCATGTCTTAATATCGGTCTTAGGGATCTTAATTTCAGATGTGTTCAGTTACTATTTCAGAGGAATGTTTTTATAATTAATTATTCATTGGAAATACCATGTGCTCATATAGTTTATGACTAAATGACTATTTTGGAATTTTGTGTATTCATTCCAGGACATTTTTATTATATCATTTTGATACACCGAGAGCATTGGCACATTAGCAAATTCAAGACTATTGGCACATCAATACTTTCAAAATTGAAATGTATCAGGAAAACTACTGAATTTCACCAAAAATACCCAATACTTTGGACTTGAGCTACGAATCCATGCTCTTAAAATAGTTGCAGAAAAGAGTGAAAAGAAACAGGCTTTGTATAATTCAAAAAATAATTTATTTTCATCGAATATAATGTGAAAATGAAAAGGACATACTGTATTGCGAATTAAATACCAAAAATAGTCCTAGAGTTACAGATAAAAGTCCTAATAATTTAAAGTTCTGAATGAACTTCAGTAGAAATACAATTTAGGTCCAACGCTGAAGGTATTGATGTACCTGTGGCGGGCTCTATTTTGTTGTTGTACCAACATGATTTTGTTGAAATGCATTAATATAATTCCAGGTTTGAATTCCCTATAAATTCCAATGAATGTCTCTAAGAATATTATTTTGTATGTGCAGTTTACGTTTCCAGAGGAACCGTCATTAAATTAAATAATTTGAAGAAATGAATTCCAGCCAAAATGATATTCTCGACAAAACAATGATACAAATAGATTATGCTAGATTTTATGCACGAATGAATAATGATTCCAGTATCCAGTTTATAAAGTCTTCCGTTTGAATACGGTCACAAACAACGTTTTCTAAAATAAAACAATTACCTAGTGGAAAATAATCTTCTAGAAAGTTCTTAGTGTTTACAAAATAAAATGTTAGCTATAATTAGAAAGTCCGTGGCTACAATTATAATACATAATTTGGGCTATGTCAGGTACGCCAGGTAAAGTGTAGAGGAGTTCCAATAACCCTGACCCTGACCTAAATTAATACGTTTACTTCTATAAATAATGATCCTGATATTGAACACATACGCACAGAGAATATTTTAGTTATGATTAGTTGTTTACAAAATAAAAGCAAATAAATTATTCAGGTCAAGTAGAAAATAAACTTGATTTTGTACAAGGTTAGGCCCAACATAACATGTTAAATTACAATAGCATATAACTAAACAGAAACTGTAAAAATGATCACCAACAATACAAAATAAATATACATAACACGTCCCTTCATAAAAACGAAAGATGTATGCAATCAAGCTTTCTTTTAGATATTAGTTAAATGTACATGTACTAAAAATATTTCATAAAATGAAATCTTATGAATAACTCAATATTTTTATTAAACAATACTATATTAATATATAAGTGAAAGTGCTTATGCTATTAAATTATTTGTTCTCTTAACGTGCCTAATATCAATTCTGTATTCCTGAAATATCAAACTCTACCATAATAATCTCTCATTTTGGTTTTCATCTTGCCAATGAAAGCAATGTACTTGTATTGCTAAACAATAAAATAAGCTAAGAAAGAGTTGAACTAATGTACACTTCAAAGTGTCGCAAAGCCAATATCAAAACCAAACATTCCTTCTGGAGTGTGAACTAATTTGTCTGGTCCTTACTTAATGTCTCAGAAAAAAGAACACTGGATGATCTACACTCTTTTGGGTCTTCTTGAATCAGTACTATACCAACCCTAACATCGCTTGCATCAACATAAATTTTAAATGATTGTCTGAAATTCGGAGCAGAAAGAACAGGCACTCTCTTAAGTATTGCTTTTGACTTATCAAGAGCGTTCTGACATTTTTCAGACCAATGAAACTTGATTCTCTTGTTCAACAAATCTGACATGGGTTCAGCAATTATTGAAACATTGGAACAAAATTTCCGATAGTGTCCGACCATTCCTCCAAAACTCATCATTTTTTTTTTATAGGTACAAAAGAATTCAGAGATGGCCTGGATCTTAACATCTGTAGGTTAACTTCTCTATGTACAAGATCTGTAAAACAAGCACGACAAAAATCACTTTTGGAAAAATTAACATTTGCATCAGTGAGTCTGTCAAATAATTTCCGATTTATCTCTAAATGATCTTTGCAGATAAAGATATTATCGATGTAAAAAAATCAATTATCTAGACGAGACGTAATCATCTTTATTAAACGTTCACACGTGCAAGACGAACCTTACATTTCAAACGGCATCTCCTTATAGTAGTCCATCTGGAGTAAAGAATGTCGAGATTTCCTTGACCCTTTTAGTCAGTGAATTTGCCAGACTACTTTCATAAGGTAAAATGTAATTACATACTTTGCATTTCCAATTTTGCCAATGCAATCATAGATTCTTGGCAATGGAAATGAATTTGTTTTAGTCACACTGTTCGCCTTTCTATAGTCTATTTTTTCGGAGCAAATATACATGGTGAATACAAATTAACTGTATTCGGTTCAATAAAATCATTCTCCAGCAAATGCTGAATTTCTTTATTCAAAAATTTCTGTTTAAGAGTGTCCATCCGGTACAGATATTGTTTCATTGGTGTGGAATATAGAATTTCAACGTCATGAGAGATTATATTTGTTCTTGTATGAAAATAAGTGAAAATATTCAAGAAAAATACCTTTTAATTCCTTCTTTTCGTGTTGCTGCAGAGGTCTAAGACTGTGATCCAGATTATTCATAATTTCTACATTTTGAGAATTGGTTGCTCCAAGGTTACTACAGTCCGATTTCATTCCATCGCTTCAATTCTCATTAAGTGGGACAGGTACAACTAAACTGATTGCATGATTAACCAGGCTGTCTTTATCAACATATTCCTTTATGATATTTATATGACAAAATTGTTTTTCGTGTTCGGCTGCCAGGAGTATTGATGATATAACTGAAATCATTTACTTTATTTTCAACCTTATAAGCACCGTAGTACTTAGACTAAAGAGGATTTTGCGGTATTTGCAAGAGAGCTAGAAACTATATCACCAGGCTGAAAACTTCCATTCTTTGTATTTTTGTTATACCTTAATTTCATTTTTGACTGAATAGAGTGCAGGTTGGTTCTTGCAACCTTAGGCTTAGACACATAATCCAGAAGTCTAACTTGTATAACTTCATTCATGTGAAAGAAGCTTATCCTTTAACAGCTTCAATTGTCCATGCAGAGTATGTTCAAACACTAGTTCAAAGGGACTAAATCCTAAAGATTCTTGAACTGATTCCCTAACTGCAAACAACAGCAAATAAACACCTCACTCCCAATCTTTTCCAGTGTCAAAAAATATGACCGAACTTTCTTTTTCAAAGTTTAATGAAATGTTTCTAAAGGGTGATAGACTGAAAACTTGAATAGCTTGATGCCTAATTTATGCATGGCTTGCTGAAAAATTACAGACATTAAATCTGACCCTTGATCATGGCAAATTGAGTAAAATTCCTTTTCAAAGTTTTTGCTATTGTGTTAGTTTAAAGATTCCTCAATGAAATTGCCTTTGGAAATGTTGTAGATGGACATATTATGGTCAACAGGTTGGTTGCCTGAATTTATCTTGGTTAAGGTACCGACACAATCTACTTAATCTGTTAAAATGGTTCATCAAATACATGCATAGGTTGCAAATGAGTCTTAGATATCTTCTGATTGGGTTTTCCTACCATTTGATAAGTGGGACAAGATCTACAGTATTTACAAATTTCACTTTTAATATTTGGGCAATAAAAGTGATTCAAAATCTTGTGATACGGCTAACTGATCCCTGAAAGACCAGCAAAAGTAGTTTGATGGGCCAAACTAACAATTCTCTGTCTGTAGGATTTTGGAAGTACACTTTGATAGTTCACAGACCACTTGTCACCATCAGGTACATCCAGTGGTCTTCATTTCCTCATAAGGGCCCATTCTTTGACAACAAAAAAACAAACAGGTACTTCTGCCATTCAGTTTCACTAATGGCCCTCTGAAACAAAAAAGAGATATCAGGACCTTTTTCCTATTCGACGTCAAGTGATTGCCGTTTGTCCTTTGTTACCCTGATTAGAAAAAAAAGAATGAGTAGTTAAAAGAGGATCATTGTGATCAATATCCTGTGATTGATCCAAACAAGGAGTAAAGGTGACCTTATCAAATGCCTGACCAAAACATGTGTCAACTAAAGGAATAATTTCTTGATCAACATCATTCTCAAGAGCTTTCTTTTTCGTAGCTCTTGTAACATGACAAGCTGGGTATAAGTCAGGGATTTCGTTTTCAATATGATCAACTTTCTGATCAAAACAAGGCTTGTCAGTTACAAGTGGATTAACTATAACCTTATCTCCTGCTAGGTCATTGTCTAGTAATAAATGAATACCCTCTTTGGGTAAAAGACGACACTGTTCTGACTATCATATGTCCAGAGACCAAGTCTTATGACTAAGAGGAACAATAACAAAGTCGCGCTCTTCTCCCTGAATAAGAACACTCTCATTAGAAGAAGACTTCTCAGAAAATGTCAAAGTACCTGTTAATAAAAGACTCCGAGAAGCTCATGTGTCCCTTAAAAGTTTAATAGGGATAGGATTGACCAAATATCCCATGAGTGATTTAGAACCGATCGACATGAATGGTTCATGATTCTCTTTGAGAAAATCAGACTGGAGTTTCTTTAACCCAACAAATGTATTGCTTTCAATATATGACCGTGACTATGACCTCTTGGAAATACGAGCATTTGGAATAGGTCTGTCTTGATTCTGTTACTTACTTTTCAATTTGTATCAATCAGAAATGACGAACCCTTTCTTCTTGCAGTTGGTACACTATAGAGAGATAAAGACTTCTGATCAGCCTTAACATAAACTTCATTTCTAAAAGTTGTGCTAATTTGAGATTTCAAAGTGCGCGCGTTAGGTTGAAATATTTGTTTCCCAAAAGAGTGCTGAGTTGAACACTTACTGACAAAAGAAACTTTATGAGCTAAGGAATACTCGTCAGCTGTACGAGCAACATTGTCTAACGTTATGACCTTATGCTCATCGAAGTAACTCTTAACGTCACTATGGACGCAATTCTTGAACTCTTCAACTAATATGAGTTGTGTTAGATTTATGTAATCTTGACCAACTTTCTTGGTTAAACACCATCTATCAAATAACCGTTGGTTTTCTCTTGCAAATTCATATGGGTTTGTCCAGTTTATTTTCATAGTTCCTAAAATTTTGTCGATAAGCCTCAGGTACCAACTCATAACCCTTCAAGATTCATTCCTTAAAATATCATAGTCAACACTTTGCTATACTGATAGGAAAGTGTAAATGTTACGAGCCTTGCCAAAAAGTGAGATTTGTAATAACAGTTTCCAATGATCTCTTGGCCATTTAAAATTTTCAGCAGTTTGTTTTCAAAATGAGGAAATTATTGATCTACCGGTTTTAAAAAGAGGGTAATAACCTAATATTTCTGGCAACATTAAAACTTGAACTTGTGTGTAAATGAGGGGATTGTTTTCCACTTGCCAGCTCTAATTCTTTCAGTCTAAATTGAAACTGCCTTTCTTCCTTTTCTCTTTATATCTGCATCTGTATTTCTCTCTCGTCTGTTTATCCTTATACTTGTATTTGCATTGGTCTATCTTCTCTTTCTCTGTTTCCAATTTCTGCAATCTCAATTCTTTTTCTTCTTTTGGTAGCTGCACTTGATTCTTTCTTTATTTTTCTGAAGTTAAAGCTTTCTTAACTCCATTTCTATCATGTGCTTTAATTTCAATTGTATTACTTTTATGTTGGAGCCATTTAGAGACTTTATAATCCAAACCCAAAGCACTTTTATCCAAAAAGCTCTTTTGCACCAAATATTGGACCAATTTGTTTTGCTTCGTTAAGCATGCTTTCGCCTCAGAAAGATCCGGAACTAAGTGAATTTAAATTTCAAAAGCAAAGTTTTCTGAAATTATTTTAGAGAAATCCTGGACGACTCTATAGTCTTCAACTAAGTAACAGAAAAAAGCAAAAACCAACAAGGTTTTGTAAAATTCAACAAATATTTTATTTCAATATAATACTAAATAAACATTTAAATCCTAAATAGTCCTAAAAGTTTTATCACAGGTCCAGCGGTATCAAATTCCAACTGCATTCCAGCGTTATTCCCAATAAATTCCAATATTGAATTGGTTGCTAAGCCTGTAGTCTCAAACTTGTTAATATGCGAACAGCCTTGACTGTATTGATGTACTGACAGTCTTTTGACGCACCACAACAATGTGATCTAAAATATCATTGTTTGCATTTACTATAATTCCACATTAATGTTTCTGTGCAGGAATATTATTAAGCACTTTGTAAGTCTAGTGAACAATAATTTGAAGAAATTAATCCACCAAATCAAGTCCTAAACACAACAATAAGAATGATTCTCTCTCTCTCTCTCTATCTCTCTCTCTTTCAGTCTTTCTCCACATCAGAATGAATAGATCTTACATTATGCCAACACAGTCGACTCGAAAGTATATATTTATAAAATCATGAAAGGAACCGTAATGAATGCATACAAAATAAAGTACAAACACAAAAAGCATTCTGGAATTATTAAGTTTATTATCAATAATTTTCCAGAGAAATCATATACATTGCCAGTAGGAACTAACATGGCATGTTGTTATTCGATATTATGTGTCAGCTATAGGGTATTGTATATCTAATAGCATACACTCAAATCAAATGGTACATATTTTAAGAAATATTCTTTACTACATATAGTAATAAATTGTTTAAGTGATTTTAACTGTCCTCACAATCATAATCATGTCTGAAAACGAAGGCGAAATCAGGTATGGATTAGTGTCAATTGCAAGCCGAAATTAAGTAACAATCGAAATTAGGGTGCATCGTCTCGCACTGAAATATACTGCAAGCCTGCTAACACACAAAACTTCACGTCTGAATGCAGAAATAAACACAAATAGCAGCAAACATCGTTACAATTCATCTCACTGTCATACAAATCTCTTATTTAATGATGGAACGTTATGCTCTGAATCCTGTAGGAACTATCTTTCGATTTTGCTATAGGACCACATCGCCAGCAATGTCGTTAGCATTATTCAGTCTATCAATACGCGCAAGAAATGGGTTAACGAAAAAAAAATCTCTTCATTTTTATATGAAAACATTCATTAATTTTATAAATTACACGATTTTAAGGAATATATGTACAATCTAAATTTGTAAAAGGTCGCTGTCCTAAATTTTTTGTAGAATTTCGGAACTTTGTTTCATCAGTGTTGCAATGCAGCCATTAATTGCACCAATCCTTAGCCATCGAATGTTAACATACTGAAAAGGAAATCTTGCAAATTGGGAAATTATCATATAGTCGACCTTCGACTGAGTTACATAAAAAAAGCCTTGAAATGGTACATATGAAACACGAGGACAGTTTTATGCAAGAGAACTTGGCAAGATAAATATAAAACAGGATCATTTTCTTACACCGAAAGGTACACAATTAGTTATTTTTTGGGACATTTTAAATTTTAGAATGAAATTCTTGTCCGTAGATTTTTATAGCCGAAAATCTGGCACGCAGTTCTTTGATTATTTTTTTTTTTATTTTAGAAAAAAAGTCACATTTTATGCATGATCATACTTTTCTGCGAGTCTGTTTCTTAACATCGGGGACATACATTTTGCTTATATACATGAAGCTTAAAACAAAAATTCAAAATGATACTTAAGTTTTATTTGTTAACTTTGAAGGGAAATAAGTTTATGAGTCGAGATTAGAGGAGTATTTGTATTATTTTGACAGCTAATTTGGTCCCGATTTTATTGTATAATTTCTGGCACTATGTGTATTTAAATGTCCTCATTATGATGGTAACAAGTCTGATTTCATTTGCAAAAGACATGTATATATGAAAGGCATAATAACGCAGATCTTTATGGGACGAAATTTGATAAAATAACATGTCCCATTTTGATGTCTATCTCCGTTTAGTATGTTTTACAGTATTTTATGTACGTGAGTGTATGTGTGTGCGTGTGTGTGCGAAGAAAATGCATAAGGATGATTCGACTGTACGCATTTCTTGTTTATATGGCATAGTGCATGTTACCATAGAAACACCACATGACCGGTTACTTGGAATACACCAGCATTGTACGCTGAGCATCTTGTCTAAGTTGTACAGAAATAAAGCTCTTCAATCGATATTTATAATTCATCCAACATACTGATTTTCAGTAAGACACCAGTGTATGTCGTCAGCTAACGCTAAGTCTAAGCCATTTAGTCGTGCAAGAAAGAATCGTTCTTACTTCTGATTTTTGAATGTCAAAACGTGTGGATATATCAACTATTTCATTAGCACTGTTTGTTCTGAAATTAAAGCTAGTGTAAGGTTGTACAACGAACTTTGAATCGTGTAAAACCTAACGATCATAGTTTGGTTTTCGATCTTTAACATTATTGATCCAACCTTGTGAAGCAGTTAATCAATTATCAATTGTCGGTCCAAGTGCTTCAGTATCTGTCTGAGGAAATTCAATACCAAATCGCTTTTATCAAAAGCATGTAATGCTTATATTTCACACCTATAAGAATTTGATGACTCACCTTGTACGTCTGCTTTAATGTAAGTTTTATCATTACCACTGCTAATATATGTGATTATATCATAATAAAAAAGCAGGTTCATCACATCCATAAAATACTTGTGTTATACCAGATATTGAATCTGGAAGTTGTTTGGTCTGGTCTGGGGACTTTGACTGGAAGAAACTCCCATAGGGCAACCTAAAAATACATCTGGTGTACCAAGTAGAGTAATAACAGTACATAACATTTTTAAATACATAGCAAAAAGTATAAACGTATTTTATGCGGTGAATATCTGATCGTCAGTTCTTTAAACTTGAGGATAGTTTACTTGATCTCTTGTTTTAGGTCAACCCCATCTCACTAGATAAAATAACACTCAGTCCTATTCGATATTGCTGGTAGTGGTATCGATGTCATAATTACACTATGCCGGTATTGGTATCAATGTCATAATTACACTATGCCGGTATTGGTATCAATGTCATAATTACACTATGCCGGTATTGGTATCGATGCCATAATTACAATATGCCAGTATTGGTATCGATGTCATAATGACACTATGCCGGTAGTGGTATCGATGTCATAATGACACTATGCCGGTATTGGTATCGATGCCATAATTACATTATGCTGGTATTGGTATCGATGCCATAATGACACTATGCCGGTAGTGGTATCGATGCCATAATTATACTATGCTGGTATTGGTATCAACGTCATCATGACACTAACTCTTACCTCTTAAACGTGCTTATCTAAAGTCTGATCATCTAAATCAAACGTGTCCGCCAACTTCCTTGGTATAAGAGGTTTAACACCAAACTTCATCGAACAGTATATTTATTTTTGTGTGAACCCAAGTTGATAAACTTACAATACAATATTTGTTTAAAATAAATGAACATAAGGTTAAATTAGGGATTGGCCTTATATTGTTTTAGAGTCGTGGATGGTTGCGGGAGGGTTGGTGATATCCCTCTGTAAAATTATATTTGATTGTACCTTAAAATATATTACTATTCTTCGGATAATAGCGAATATAGAAACATACAGTGGACTACAGAACAATAAACTGTTTTAATAAATAGAAGGAACCTACTTATTTCGAATAATACCCGCCAACCCCAATCAACTCTAGGAAGTTTTACATACTTTTTTAATATTTTTTTCGTATAGAATGCTACGTATCATTAACCTACATTTTATATTAGATGTGACGATCAGCATGCTAAATGTATCACTAACCTACAGTTAATTCCATCTTAGGCAACGAGTATATTCAACGTATCACTTTCCTAATATTTGTCTCATGTATGACAACAAATATATTCAACGTAACACTAACCTACAGTTCCATCTTAGATATGACAACGAGTATATTCAACGTATCACTTGCCAACTTAGAGTCAGATGGTTCGAAATAAAATCACTAGACTTCATCCAACTGACTGGAGTTTTGTCGCATGGCTTGATCTACAGTTTTCATCATAACAACGAAAGACGTTTACTGTAAGCAATATTGGATAAATATATAGCGACAATGGGAATTTAACATTGGATTTTGGTGCTGAATAGCTTCAAGGGGATTTTAAAATGGCGAGCCTGTATATCGAGAAGGGAAATTTAATATGGCGAGACTGTATAGCAACATGGGAATTTGACACGGGTTGCGTCACGGTACTGGACACTGGGGAAAAAAAACATCAATGTTGCAAGTGACTGACTTCAATCGGGCATTACATTAGTAACAGTGTTACATGTAGCTGACCTGAATAGGTGCTACTGCAGGTAGGGACAAACAAAACATAGACACACACACATACATATGCACATAGAAAATATGGCAATAGAGCACATTTCTCGAGGCAATGGTCTGACATCCGGACCGTATATCAAGACTCTCTTCAGGCAGCATTGCATCGCCACATACATAGTTCTATTCCAAATAGCGTATATGTCATCTTCGTGATAACCCAGTAAGCACTCCAACGGCTCCTGAGTTACCAACAGTAGTGGTCTCTACCAAATCATCGACAGTAGCAGGCGAAGAAGTAGGACTTGATCGTGGCAAATGTATAAGATAGTTAAAACTCATTGCCTCCCGTTTCTGAGTTTGCTAAAAAAAAAAAAACAAGCAGCCAACGGTCCTTTTCTGGACCGCTCACATCTATCGAAAAGAGTGACTTCTCAAAGTATTCTCAATCAATTAAAACTTAAATCTATCTTATCCTATGATGTTCGTGCGTGAGTGGTTGAGTGTATGTATTTATTATTATAAACATTAAGTTTCTCTTTCTGGTCTATTCTCTCCTTTTAGAAGTTACAATCCAATTTCACAACACATCACCAAAACAGTTCATTTGTTTCTTCTTTCACTCACTGTCTTTTTTTCTTGTGGAATTTCTTCAACGTCATAGGTTTTTCCTGCCCTTATCGCTTTCTGTTCTTATCCTTTTTGATTGATATGTGTTTTTCTTCCTTTTCGGAGGGTACTTCGTCATGTTCGGAACCTTCTCCTGCTCCTGTTGTTTATTTCATCGGGCCTCTTTGTTCTTATGGCAGACCCTGTGGCTCCACGCTTCACGTTGAAAGTTCACCCTCAAGAAGTGCATGGACATCTGTTGTTTCGAGGCGACAATTTCAAAGACGGAAAATACATTCAAGTCTATCATCACGATGAATATCTCGATGCCATTAATATTATCACGACATTCCTTCGATACGATTATTATTGTGAGAAATGCGAATATGTGTAATAACAATCGAGAGCAGCACCTTCATTGCGGGTCGGAATGTCAATATTGTTCAGCCTCTAAACCCTGTCAAAAAGAACGTATTGCTTAGCTTGTCAGGAAAGAGGTGTCAGCCAACCGGTTAACAAAATCATCTTAAGAGGAAAGGTTCACAGCGGAAAAGGGCTTGTTAACTCCAGAGATTGTGCCCCACTTGTGGACAAAGCATACGAACCAATCGTACCAAGTTTCATATTTGTCAAGGAAAGAAACTGTTTCGCATTTGTTGCCAAATCATCGACTTCGAACATGAATTATACATTCAAATATGTCAATCCAAACAGGAGAAGGAGGATGACACGAAGAAAGGAGATTTTGAATGAACACAAGAGACCGGCATTCACATTCCTAATTTCTGCGTGGCTCATCGGACGTGCAAGAAGTGCATCCAAGAATCTTTCTTCATTGTCCACACTGTAGCAGGATTCACAAAGGATGTGAAAAAATCTTCCGGGGACCTCGCACACTGGTCTGTTTTGCCCAGTAGATCTTAGACCCTAACGAGGATACGTGAAGTCAAGAGGACATCGTACGTTAAGGAAATTCTCATCACCATGTCAAGTTGATGGTTCACAATTTCTCGGGATACGATGAACAGTTTCTTCTGAAATACTATACAGAACAAGGCACCGAAAGCCCTAAAGTCACTTCGAACGTAGCCAAAATCATTTTCGTCAAAGTGGGACAAGTATAGTTTAAAGATTCTATGAGTTTAACGGATGCTTATTTCACAGATGTCCGATCTGCCACTCTCAACCGGAGATGAAAAAATCAGTTTACACAACGTACCATGGAAGACATGCAAGATGATACTTGTCAACGAAGCTTGAAGTTAGGACAGCAAGGATACCAAGTCGTAGAAATGTGGGAGCATAAGAATGATCATCGTTTGAAAACCGATCCTGAATTTAAACGCATCAAGGAAAGTTACAAACTGGTGGACCATCTTAAGCCACATGATAGTTGGAATGGAGGACGAACGAATGCCACATGTTTGCTGTACCACGCAAACGTGTGTTTAAAGCATCGTTATGTGTGCAAATATCGCCACTGTCAAGCAGGACATCAACAACTACTGACGGAACACATCGACGTGTAAACTTTCGACAATACAAAGGATTGATCAAGTTCAAAATCTTGCCTCCCACCGATTTTCCTTACCATTTTCAAGGAAAACTGATTGTTTCTTTGTGTGTCACTTGTGCCAATAGCTGTAACCAAGACCATCCTTGTCATCACACTCAGGAAGAACGTGCATTAACAGAAACATGTGTCAGCATATAATTGTTTCGTGCTCTGGAACTGGGATGCCATCTGTTAGAAAAAAATCTACATCGTTTCCAAGACATAAAAATACCAGAAGGACTACGAGACTTAGAAAGGAATTTTCGCGGACTAAGTGAATGAATTTAAAAAATAATCTGAAGCCAGAAGCCAGCATCTATCCTTCATAGTGCCAGACAACCAAAGACCAAAATATATTCGAAGAGGAATTCTGTGACCAGGAAGGCATAACTTTAGACCACTTGGAGAAAAACGAAAGTCGACCATCGCTTGTCTAAGCGATGTTGAGTTGTCTGTGGGGAACAATGGCAGAACGTCCTTGTTTACTCAAGACGGAGTATTTGAGAGAGGCTTCCCACTACTTTCAGATGATTCCAACATAAGAAAATACACCAAAGATCTTGACGTCGTTCGTGAAAATTTGATCATGGTCAATTACGAAGAAGGACTAGAGTTTGCAGAGTCTTACGAATTTGGAAATGTCATCATTGCGGTCTACCTGACAGCCATTGTTTGCTTACAATTGTACGAAGTCTTACACGAATTACGAGATCGCGTCCTGTTCTTTGACACGGACAGTCGAATTTTCATTTAGCATACTGATTATCATCATTACTCTGAAATCTAAGGAGCCTGGACGGACGAACACCACGTAGACAAGATCTGAAGTTTTGTTTGCGGTGGCAAAACAATTGCGACTACGAATAACGGGACAAACGTGGACAAGTGTACACCAAGTGTAAAATCAAAAGATTGACTATAAATAATCGCTCGAGTCAGGTGGTCAAGTTCGACGTGCTGAAAGAAGCGTTGCGATCTGGAGAGGATCAAGACTTTAGAGTCACCACCCACGAATCGCACAAAATTGTACCTTTAGCCACTCACCAAATTGTCAGTCGACCCTATGAAAAAATGTATCAAATCGTGTTCAAGAAGCGAGTGCGGCCTCCTTACCACTTTATTTTACTTTACGGGCATGCTGATATTTCCTGTTATAAAAACATGGTTCCAAGACGATAGTCGCGAACATGAAAGATGACTTTGAAACAGCAAGAATCGAATGAGGGTCCCACAGCCAACTTTAAGTTCAAACAATACAAATTTCCTGTCTTCTTGCCCGACTATTGTGATTGTGCCAGTCGATTGGAAACGTTTTAAAAATGGTCTAAGGACAGGAAATGATTACTTATTCCGAATGTTTTAGCTAGATAAGGGTTTGTCTCTTTGTTACCTGAGGCTGGACTGGAATACGAAATACAGTATTTCAGTTGTGTTCAGCTATAATCAAACGTAGTAGATGGTCTACGCAGTGTCCCTACCTTTGTATGGTCTTTCCACCCATCACACTGCAGCACATTTGTGACGGTACCTTAGAGAGAGTGGTATCGTTGTCTAGGAAGAAAAAGAGGAAGACTTCCCAAACTATGCATATACAGGGAAAGATTTACAGGCTCCGGACTCTATTACGACTAGTATATAAAGGGGAAAACTTCCTAGACCCATACTTCATTGTGAATACAAGCGCCAAACTAGAAAGATGAATCCTTTCGCACAGACACAAGTCAACAAGCGGTTCAGGTTCAGTGATGATCAAGTCGAGTGCGATGTTGTTACTTGCAATTGCCGTACGTTGCGAAACCAGCGATTCCGCATGACATAGGAACTTTGCTATGAATACTACATCCACCATAGAATGTGATGATGTGCGTGTAAAACCCTACGGATGCGAAAGGTATTCCACCTCTTATAGTTGACTCTTTACTGATTTTCATCGTCAACGTACTACTTTGCAGATACTACCCTAAGGATGTCATCCATGCCTGAGCAAACTACTTCGTCCTCTCATCGAAATAAACATTCGTTCATTATGCATTAGTATGGATACTTCGATTATGAAAGTCGATTCAGAATGTTCATAGGACAGTGGCCAATATATATTTGAGGACTTACCACCTAAGAATTAGCCAGAGCTGGATTCATTACCTGGGAGAGGGAAATAAAGTTAGGTGCTTCACTTAACAAGCGTGGGTAGAAAGACTCGGTTTACCTGGAATTTTGTCGATGCTCTCCGCATTGTCACTACCTTCCTTTAGTGTGACTCAATTAATCTCTTTATTGATACTTTACAAGAGAACATTAGTGGTTTGACTCTTGTGTTATTAGAACGCATTTATAAAGTGTTTGTAAAGATACAAGTGAAATGCAAACTCAAAACCATTTCTCCATTTTTAAACATTACTCTTTTCCACAAAAAAAGAAAACTGATTCTTGGAGGACACTATCTTGTTATTATTTCCAAGAAAAGAGAGTATCAAAGCGAGCTACCATACCACGACCTTTATCAGTAGCGTTGCAACAGATTTCTTGGCAGGAAGTCAATGCCACTATTCAGACTTTGAAGGATTACCAAAACTACGTACAAGAACTGTTTCTGGGATTCCGTTTATCAGCAGATTCTTTGTAGCCACTCATGATGCTGAGGAAGATATATGTGTAGGAAATGGCCTAATCTTCACTGGTAAGATGTAAATGACTATACAAGTCTTGGTTTCGATGCTTGGACGAAAGAAGTGGCTGACTATGCCAAACATTTTGTTAATGAATTCAAACGTCCAATAAAACATATGACCTTTAAACCCGTGTTAGTCACAGTGCCAGAAGAACCCTACACCGAGGAGAAAAGTACCGTGGTCGAAGTCGACATCCGCGAAAAGTCATTCCTGAAGGATAGTTATTAGACTGAGCCTAATGTAAAACTTCTAGAACATCACATAGTGTCCTTTGGTCACTACACCTTCGTCAAAAATACAGTAACGTGTTTGCATAATAGTTTAATCGTTGTGCTTATCACGTTAAACATGTACTTAACCAGTTGGCTCTATGTATTTTTATATTTCGTTTCCAATTTTAACCCTTAATAAACGTGTCGTGAAAAGTATAAAAAAAACCTCTTCTCTTGTCTATGTTAGTTTCAAAATTTTGAACACTTTCACTATGACAACATCCTCATTGTCCTCTTGTTTCAAAGTCATCGACGAAAAGGTAGATCGGTCCAGTAAAGAGGCATTGTATTTTTGCCATCCCTTCAACATGTTTTTTGCTGCACCAAGTGGTTTAGGCAAAACCGAATTTGTCAATCGTTTGATCGAACACAAAAGCAATTTAATTAATGGTCCACCTCAACGCATCGTGTGGTGTTACAAAGATCTGCAATCGGGTTACAATCACCCTCGAGAAAATCAAGGAGATTGTATCGTTTTGTCTAAGGCATGCCTTGCGAAGATGACGGGATCGTGTCTGACACCAGAGGAGTTCCGTCAACAATTTCACGCATTCCTTGTTCAGAGAAGTGGATTGGTATTTGAATAACACACTAGTCAGCAGCAGCGAGGATACGTACCCTTACCTAGCTCACCTAGAAAACCTCTTGACGTACGGAGAAGCCAAGAACACTCATCCGGATGCTTGTGCAGTATGGACAAGCCGGATAAGTTCAATCTCACAGCCGTGACAAAAGTCTATAATCATCACAATGTGGACTACAACGAACGTCGAAAGAAAGTCCCGCAAGGGAGAAATTTAGAATAGATTAGTTATTTGCGTTTGGACATGTGGTTGTAAGACAAGTATTTACTGAATGAAGTGGATATCCCTTGAGAATGAATTGAAACAGTACCGTTTTCTATTTGATGCCTTGTGCAAACGAGTACAAAACCATCATTCAAGAAGTCAAACTTTACGTACAACGTGTAGAAGTGTTACATAACGTGGGAAACGACAGGTCACACTATGAACAGATCGATTGCCAAGTATCCAGTACGACAAATGGAAGTGAAAACCTTCAACATTGCCGCTGAACTTCGATTAAAGATCGAATATCATATGTTCCAAGGACAGTTACCCAAACGTTTAATCATTTGTATTGTCTGCAATGAAGCCATCAACGGAGCCCTCACTTTCAATCCTTTCGAGTTAATAAATTACCAAAAGATCGAAGTAAGTCCAGGTAGCCAGACCTTGTGTACCAGACCTTTCAAACCTAACTTTGAGCAGAAAAATTACTTGAGATTGTACTTGTCCCTGTAAGAAGCCACCGGACAGTTAGGTACCAATATCAGCCACGACATTTTGTACGATGATTATGCATAGGTTACGCTTTGTGGGCTTTTGATTTCACTCCAGACCAAGGCAGCGACGAGGGACATTTCCATCCTACACAATGCGGTCAAACTCGTGTGCAACTTCAGTTTGCAGAAGCTCTACCCAACACCTTGAACCTTTTCTTGTATGCAGAATTCAACAATACGTTGGAAATCAGCAGCTTGAGAGAAGTGGTTCCAAACTATTAGAAGCTATGGAAGACTCTTATTCCTCTTTGGACTGTGGAGTCTCTTTGGAAATGAGAGACGATGATGTATCTGAAGCACCAAACGACGAAGACTAAGAGGACATCTCGATGTCGAGATGGCCAGAACAAGAAGACCATTTAGTTTCCTGTTTCGCTAAGTGCCTGGCTAAACAATTTACAGCGTTAACCCACAAACATTGTTATGAATATAAAAAATATTATCACAGTTAAATTCAGCAAGATAATTGCTTGATGATGAGCCAAGAAGAAAAATTAGAAGAGTATCTTTTGAAAAACAGTTCTTACACCGCTTCTTGGAATCTTGTCATGTGAGGGAAAGATGAACTTCCTCCTCATCGCAAACCCAAAGACAATCAAGCTCATGTCATCAAATCCGACGACAGTCATCTCCCAAGGAACCCACTGGGTGGCCGTCTACGTTCCCTACGATCACAGTGTGGAGTATTTTGATTCTTATGGATTAACGCCTTAAGAAGACGACATCATCGACTTTATAAGAAGAAATGTCAAGAATAATCGATTCAATGATATGAAATTACAAGGCACACATACATTGTGTGTGGACAATATTGTCTATATTTCCTTCATCGAAGCTGTCTTGGATAACACTTAGAACATTTAGTGACTTATTTGGCCGTGGTTCTTCTAAATATGGCGACAAAATAGAAAAATGGTTGTTTGAACTTTATGATTATCTCTTGTCTTTAGCTAGGAAACGTAGTTTGCAACAATTACCAAATGATCTAAATCAGTGGAAGTCGAGCTTGACTTTACAACTTTGTCAACCTTGTAAATAAGTTCGTATTTGAAAAAAGAAATGTTAACTTGTTAATTTTGTATTTTTTTTTTGATTGATTGTTGTGAATAAAACACATATTGTATTGTTCAAAATGGATGTCTGTGTTTGTTTAATAAAATGGACACTGCATGAACGCATGCTTAAACTCTGTCTCTAGATCTCTGGGTTATGTAATCTATAGCGTT
This sequence comes from Sinohyriopsis cumingii, assembly GCA_028554795.2. NCBI lineage: Eukaryota > Metazoa > Mollusca > Bivalvia > Unionida > Unionidae > Sinohyriopsis > Sinohyriopsis cumingii. The sequence continues at coordinate 5,606,129 of CM068826.1, read as the reverse complement.
CCTACAAACACCGAAGGGATGTTTTTCATCGCGTCCGAGCTTGCGACATAAAGCAGAACTGTCGCCAGTCTGACCACCCACTGCTGACTCATCAACTAGTGAACATGACTTCAAAATTAGCCATGCTAATCGACGCTCACGTGCATTTACATCATGTCAGACAAAAAGTGATGTGAAAGTCGGAATAGATCGAAAATATTAGAATAATTAAGGAGGCACAAGTCCTAATAGAAGAGGTCTTTAGATCAGAAATAAACAAGGACCAAGAAGAGTGGATAGAAAAGTACAGACTCCAGAAAAAACAACTGAAGCATCAGCAGCAACTAAAACAACAGCAGCATGAGCAAAAAAGAGGATTCGTGAACTACCGTGTGGACACCAAGAAGTTCTCGTCCTTCCCAAGAAGCTCCCCGTATCCTGTAGGAAAACCTGCACCAAAAGAGGGACGTAATCCTTGACGTTAAGAGATTGCAAGACCCTTCAACAAAAAAGCCTTCTTCATGGCTACCTAAAAGCTCTATAAACGAGATACTACTCTATTACCAAAACTATTTTTGTTTGGATGATAGTGTGTGTATATGTGCGTATTTTTCCCTAAACAAAAACCTCTCCCCTATCTCGTGTTTGTTTATATGTGAGGGTTTAGCCGTGTAACTATCACGACTTCCGCGCTTTGCTTGTGTGATAGCGTGTGTTGGTAGGCTTGGTAATTATAATGTGATGGTTTTATTGTGTGTTTTGTTTTGAAACGACTTACGTCTCCAATATGTATTGGTATGGAATATAGTGGGCTTTGTTTGTAATAGTGTGTTAGTTTTTAAAAATATGTGAAATTTTCTTTTAGGTATGTAATATTACCTCTCTGTGTTGTTCGGTATGTGTTTTGTGTAGCTTAGACGGGATGTTTTCATTCTTGTCTATGTCTGCAACATATAAAGCGAAGCGTTCGCCAGTCATACTATTGATTGTCTGTCAGTGAAGGATGGCTACAAGGAACCTGAACAAGATTGATACGTTGCAAATGGTGTTAAATACCATATTGGTGCTAGAGCAACTGCTAGAGCAAATGTATGCATGATATTAGAGTCTTATCAGAGAAAGGATGGAAATAAATGTTCTTAAACCTACTCCATGATAGTATGAAGGAGGAAAAAGAGGCAAAGGAGCATCTAAAAGTTGTTATGGATGAGGAGAGGAAGGTGGAAGAGAATGAGAAGAAGACAAAAAGAAGAGAAATGGAAAGAAAAAGATTAAGAATTTAACGGAGAAAATGAGAAAATGGTAAATAAGATGAAAGGATGAGAAAAAGTAAAAATACCCTCCCAGGACTGTGTATGGCCACTCCATTTCCTCGAAAAATTTTACTCTATTGCCATATTTTGTTTGCGTATTTGTCTGTTTGTGTATGTGTATAGGTATATATGTGAAAGAGATCAATCCGTTTCTATCCGCTCTTAAACTATAAATACCCGTAGTTCACCTCATTCCATTCATCTGTTTTCACGACAAGATGTGGACTAACGTCGAGTCGTCTACCCTCATATCGGGGATGCTGTTCAACCCGGACCATCCCATATACTTCAAATCATCATGAGCTATCACGAAGACGACAAATACGGCTATTCGGAATAGAAGAATTTATGTGGCGAGGCAAGGCTGCCTGAAGAGATTCTTGGTCCGGATGTCAGACTAAGTTTGAGGAAGAGAAGACCAGTAAGATGCTCCGTACGTTAACTCTTTGGTGTTAACAAACTTCAACGGCCCTTTTCAGGGCCACTCCATTGCCTCGAAAAGATATACTCTATTGCGTACGTGTTGTTATGCATATTTAATTTAATTGTTTGCCTGTTAAATTGTTTTCACCATTACATGCTACTGTAATGTAATCTTTTTACTGGATTTGATATCGTCCAGAATATAGTTCATTTCTGACATTTTTATATTATTTTCGGCGTACACAAATAATAAATGATACATCGTATCTAGTTGCTAACCTTGTTTCACAATCAGTGACATTTTTGGAAGACATGATGTTTATCGTGCAACAAGCTTCCACTTCTTTCTAGAAAATTGAACTCTTGACCCCCATCTGGGAATCTGTTTTGCGTTGGAGTAAGTTTTATAGATGATGTAATGATAATAGTTTTAATAGATGGGCCTTAAGATTTGAGACTTCAAGTAGTGTTAAGTTGTGACCAGTTTGGGCTGATTTTTTATTATTTTTTCTTCAAATTATTGAAATTAAATTGATTATTTTCCCTGAAAATACATAAGTGCTCAGATAATTCTTGTCAAAGATATTCCTCGGAAATTCTACAGAATTCATAACCTGGAATAATATTTATTGTAATTCAACAAGAGACTGTTGACACATCAGTACAGCGTTGACTATTACAGACGTCATCGCCTTCCATCTTGGATTCCCTTCCTATTTGAACTCGGATTCACTTAGAATTTTTCATTGATAGGACTTGTGTTTTTAATTCTTGGAATATTCCGTAAGTTCCTTTTTATATTTTTCATTTAGGGAAATACATTATTTGTTTAATTTTACAAAGCTTGTTGTCTTAACTATATTCTGTTCCTAATTTCAAGAGCATAGACTCATAACAGTGTATATGTATGTGTGTGTCTATTTTTCCCCAGTGTCCAGCACCGTGATGTCACCCCTGTTAAATTCCCCTTGTCGCTATACAATCCCACCATATTAAATTCCGCTTGTCACTATACAGGCCCACTATGTTAAAATGCCCTTGTCCCTATTGAGTCCCAAAAGCACATGTTAAATTCCCATTATCGCTATATTGTCCCCCATTACTACTATTATAACATCGCTGAATGGCACATGCGTGGTACATATAATTAGTGAGAGAAATGTGTGATGAATAATTAAAATAAGAAAATTCAGTATTTATTATAGGCTTAAAAGTAAAGCATTGATATTACAGGATGAGAAAATGTTCGTTAAAAACCTGCATGTTCTCTTTGATAAAGTTCAATATATGAGCGATATCAAGAAATAATATAAAATCACATGTTGTTGTCTTATTTTATCATCAAACTTACATCACGGAGAAAGCTGACATCTTCATCAAAACAGTGCTGAATGTCAATACGCAAAACAAATGTTTTACCGCACGTACTTGCACACCCTTCGTTAAGGTTCAGTGACTTTTGACACTTATTTGTCATTTACCGTATGGGTCATACCAACCATTAGAAGTAAACAATTTCTCTTTATTGTCATCCTTTAATCTGCAAAAACTAATGTCTGCAACAACTATTTGTTTGTTTTATGCACATACATAGTGTTTTATACATATATGAATTAATAAAACATTATCATGTTGAAACACATGAAATAATTAGTTTAATGAACGATTTATGTATCGATGATTGTATGCAGTTCATTTTGGGAATAGTGGAAAGTTCAAACGTTTTTCTGTGACATTCTATTTGAAGGCAAATATGTTCAATGTATCACCTTCAGCATGCTGAGCTCATTACTAACCTACATTATGTTCAACGTATCAATCACATACACTTCAGATATGCTACTGAATAAATTTTTCCACTTGCCAGTAATACACATTATAGCGACAATAATAAATGTGCTATCCCAGTGCAATGACTGCCATATATAGCTTTAAAAGTATCACCACGTCTATTTGGGTTTGCGGATAATATCTTCAATGAAACCATTTTGGTTCCATCTTTTGCATTCCTTGTCTTTCATATTAAGGGCTCTTTGTACACGAAGTTCCATGCTGAAGTAGCGCGCTGACTGATATTTGTAAATCACAATATCGTCCATATTAAGATCTATTCTGTATGTCACGCACCTGCCGTAGGAAGGGAAACGTCCTCTGAGAACGACTACATTCATATCAAATTCTCTCATTGCATTTACGTCAACTAATTTGACAACGATTCCTTTCTCGGACCGATACTTCACTACATCACCAGGTTGGATCTCAACTGAAAGATGCACAGCAGCTTCGGTACATAAAATATTATTTTCCTCAAATGTTCTTACTGGTTTCATTTTCGCCCAGTAACACAAATGTTTGGATCTGTTGGAGGACATACGCCACTTTTTTTCGCCTACTCGGCTTCTTGCTCGATTTACGACTTCTTCAGGCGAGAATGTATTATCTTGATCTAATTGGAGACGTCCTACATAAGATGACGTAAGGTCCACGCTGAAATATTCTTCAACGACGACTCTCGTCTTTAAAAGGCCCGGTAATGAGTAATGGATACAGCGTATCTTTCCGTGTTTTATATCGTCCTCCAACTGCGCCTCTGTGACAATGACGAGATGGTCGATGCCATAATAGGCGAGGGAGACAATGTCTCCAATCTTTACATCTAGCAAATTCTCAGTTTCTGTTATGTTACATTCGAATGGAGAGAAATGTGCTTTGCTTATACGGGGCTTCAATATAATATCCTCAATGAATCCAGTTTGTGTCCACCGATTGCTGATTCTATCTAGCATATAATTCGCTCGTTCTACTCGATTTTGCATGCTGACGCAGTGTGATGGGTGATATTTGTGAACACTGAGGCGGTCCTTGCTGAGGTCGATACTGCATGAAACGCGCCTGACGTAGCAAGGCCAGGCCTCTCGAAGAACTGCTAATTCCATTTCGCCAATTTGCGTTTGCTTTATGTCAGGTAAATGGATGATGATTCCTTTCTCGGACTTATACTCCACTACATCACCAGGCTTGATCTCACCAATGGAATGCACGTCACTTTTTCCAATATATAGGGAACTGCGAATTTCGAAATTTTCATTCCCATACTTATTGTCTGTTAGATCCTCTGCGTTTTTAGAAAACACTTCTGTTTTCACCTTTGCCCAGTAACAGAAATGATCTGATCTGTTGGAGAACATATCCCACTTTGCCTCGCCCATACGGCTTTTCGCTCGGTGCACGGTATCTTCCGCTGAAAATGTATCTAGCGAATGTAATTGTAGACATTGCACTTTCTGTTCTGCAAGGTCTACAGGGAAACACTCTTCGGCAACTTCTTTTTTGCCAAAGACATTTGTGCGAGAGTAATGGATGCCTCGTATCTTACCTAGTTTAGCGTCAGGTTCCTGTGTTACACACGAAACTATTAGCAGATGATCCAATCCGTAGTACTTCAGACAGACAACATCACCTGCTTTCAGTTCTGACAAGTCCTCAATTACCTTTGCGTCGCATTTAAATGGAGAAGACAGAGCCCTTCGGATCTTGGGGACAACCAAAGCGAGACCTGTGGCTACAACAACAAGGAGTATTTGGATAGGTATTCCCAAACCTGGTACGAGCAACGGTAGGGCAAATTCTACAACGGCGTACGTAATTGCAGATGTCACTCCATAAACACCAAACTGTAACCATAGGTCATGCAGGCTACTTTTCCAACAAGCATGGCACATTTCCCTACTGGTTTTGCATTTCCAGGTGAATATGGTCATAAAGATGCAGTAGAGCAGGTAAGCGACAGTACAACCTCCTAACACACTCACCGGAACAATCATTGCTTTGGAAAGTCCAGAGGCCACCTCGTCAGAGGATGTATACAATAGCCGCCTTATAAATCTTGCTATCTTGCTACCTTCGCCTAAGACGTTTCTCAAAATATTTACGAAACCGTGAAAAAGGCTCTGTACCTGGAAACTCTTTTCCTTTCCAATGACACACCATCTTGCAAAATGTTCACAGTTTTTCAAGAAGGGGTCATATCTTTTGAAGAGCCCATCACTTTGTTGCAAAATAGATTCAGCTCTTTGAACAATTACAGCTGGGGAATATCCAGGATGTTGATATTTAATTACATACAGTTCATCAACTGTTAAGTCGAAAACACGCTTTTCCTCCGAAACCTTGATCTCTTTGTCTTCGTTTTTAGCAAAATGAATCACGATTAACTCTGCTTTAGTACTTTCACTCCAGCAAATTTCCTTAATGATGAAATGATGTCGGTATAAGGAAATCTGCTTACGCATTGACTCGAAATATTTCCTGAAATGTTTCCCGGGACAAGATATATGTTGTCCTATTTGCAAGTGGTCCATTAATTGTACTCTGATTGCCTGGGAACAGTTTGCACAACTCCTTGCATCATTATCATTTATCAGTGCGTCAGCTGTCCTTGTGAGTTTGTCTGTTGCATTTTCAGCTATATTTTCGTTTTCCCGATTCGTGTCTTTCTCATATATTGATTTTTCACTAATGTTATATCGTCTATAAACGTCGGGTAATTGACTGAGTTCATCAAGGAATGGTTCTATTTCCTCGTCGGAAACTTCGTCATCCGTTACAATATTATCGTCAGAATCCTCCAATGTAAGACGTCTGTAATTTGTTTGAGTCACGATCTTTGCCGCCATATTAGTCTGCAAAAATTAACAAATTAAGTGTATACATTTCCAATGATTAAACCAAGACAACCTCATATGGATATAAGTAACCATGTTAAAGCAAATACCTACTACGTTCGTACTAGTGTATTTATATAGTGCCCCACAATTCTGAAGAAATCTGTAGCATTCAGGTAGGCGCTGACGCCATATCAACAGGTACCTAAAATGTAATATTCGCTTTTATTGGTTGTTTCTACTGAAATAAAATGTAAAAGCATTTGTGGAAAATATACTTTTATAGCTCTACATTTTACGTAATAGAAAATACGAAAAATAAATCTGAAGTCTATAGAAATTTGCATTTGCATATTATGATGCAAGGAGAAAACACATGGATGGTAAGTTTAATTTCGTTAAATTTAAAGTCTGGCTTTTCACTGAAAGCGGGATTTGTGGAGCTATATTGCGTCTCAGATTTTGGTCACGTGACGAATCATTATATATATATATATATATATATATATATATATTAATTCAAACTATTTTCCTTTTCGTGAGAGATTTGGTGTGATTTATTTATATATACCATTCTCTTGTTGTATGTGAATATGTAAAGGTGATAAGCATTTAGTTTTACATCATTTGTTTACATCCTTTGAATGCTGTAAATTACACATATGATAGCTATTCTAACAAATTCATTTACAGATGGATATTTTGACACTATGTTCAGTACTATATTATGCCAAAAAATGTTCGGTGAATTTCAAACGATTTTTTATTGTGTCAGTTCGATGTCATACATGTATTTTACGATGTCCATCATCTTCGTTTTGGAGGCAGTTTATGTATTGGAGGAATAGCCAGTTTTTAATATACAGTACGTGCACGAGTATTTGAACAGTAACAATCTGTTTAATTAACAAGTTTTTACGTAAAATAAGTCCTGTGCAGCAATAAAATAATTCACGATACACCCGTATTATGCATGGTTCAATTATATCTCACCCACTACAAACCTCAGGCCACTGTTTACCGTTATGCATCCACAATCATATCAACCGTGGTCAGCTACCGTGTTGTGTCATTCTGCAGGGCACTTTGCTCCAATCGCCACGTGTTATGTATATTTAATTTAATTATTTGCTTGCTAGTCATAATTTTAAAAAATTTCACTACAAGCTATTGTAATGTAATATTGTATGCTGGACTTGACCTTGTCCAAAACTGAGGTTATTGCTGCTTGACCTGATTGACCTTTTCATATTATTCACTGTCAACAACTAATACACAGCTAAATTAGTATCGCTGTGTATGGGCTTAATATTAGAATCATTATTAAGAGAAGAGGTAAATATATTTATTTGGGTTCAAAGTTTTGGAGTTTCCTGAGTGAATTATACATAATCCATGTCATTGTTTTGTAAACATCAGGAGCATTCTAGAAGGTTATTTTTATTAGGTAATGATTTGTTTTAGAAAATGCTAATTGCTACCTGAGGTCAAGTAGAGAACTGTATTAATCCTGTAATTGTGAGGACTTGGTCCTTCGTACTTTAACATCTAGCCCTTTCATGCTGTAATATGTTGTGACAAGTTGGGATGAATTTTATTTTCTTCAAATTATTTAATACAAATGTTTATTTTCTCTGTAAATACAAAAGTGCTCTGATAAAATACTCGGATATTATTTATTATTCACTGGAAATATTAGTATATTCAAAGCCTAGAATGATATTTATGAGATTCAACAAAAGACTGTTGATACATCAACACTTTATTAGCATCATCGACTTCAGTTTCGGGATTTTTTTTCTGGACTCTTACTTAATTTTATTCAGGACTTTAAATTACTAGGACTTGTGACTGTAATTCTTCGATTATTTTTGGAATTTCCTTCGCAATACCGTAAGTTCTTTTTTCTCATTTTCACTTTGTATTCTATGGAAATAAATTATTTGTAATTTTTTTCAAAGCTTGTTGTCTTTCATTCTTTTCTGTTATTTATTTTAAAAGCATAGACTTGTAACAATCGTTACTAAATAACCTACTTGTGTTGCTGTGCCGTAAAGCACATAAACCAAACTAATTTGGTTACATTGGTATTGTAGTGTGAAGTGGCGTGGCGTGTGGTAAGAAGGAGCAAGAGATTAGACGTGCCTATCGAGTACAATCTGCCGTTTAGTAGCAATCACTTTTGACTGTAGATCATCACACGTGACAAATCAGAATCGAACCACGGTCCCAACCTAAGTACTTATTCAAAATACATAAATATACCCAACAACCTCGTAACAGTGATAATTGACCTTATTAACAAAATATGGGAAACGGCAACACCCCCAGAAAAGATGGAAGAAAGCAGTAGTATTCCCAATTACTAAACTAGCAAAACCAATAAATGCCGTAAAATCATATGGACCATATCACCAATTCATAATATGTTTAAAAATAATGGCAACTATGATAAACAATCGACTTAAATGCCATCTAGAAAGCAGGAACTAATATCGAACATTCAGGGCGTAGCAACCACAGCACCATTGATCAACTATGTAGATTGAAATCCGTCATTAAACTAGCATTTGGTTTTTTAAAAAAAGATCCCCTCCCCGGTCAAGTTATGATACGTCCAACCACGTAGATTAGGAGAACCTGATGTGGACGAAAGGGCTGATACATACTGCCAAAGAATACAGAATAACTTGAACAAATGGACAGTCAACTTCCTCACTGATAGGCTGAATCTAAAAGAATTTTCAGAACACTCGATAATGTCACGCCGCCATCAGCCCGAGACTTTTTAACGCCATGATCAACTGATAACCTGAAAGGTATTGAGCTATCACAATTTGCTGATGATAGCGGCATATGGAAAGCTACGAACCTGACAAGCAAAGAAGTCACCAGACAACTACAAAAAGGGATAAATTGGAGCAGGAATAGGGCAGATAAATGGGGATTTAAAATAGCACAGGAGTAGTATTCGAAGCAGGAAATCGAAACTGCCCACTCCAAAAATATTCCTTAACGGAGTACCTATAAAGTTTGATTAAGAGGCAACTTGCTTGGGTATGATACTCGATGAAGAGCTAACATGCCCGACCCACACCAAAGAATTCGTAAAACGGTGCATTCAAGACTTGCTCTGCAACCTAAGAAGCTCTAATTGGAGGGGGCTGACCAGTAAACGTTCTTACAAGTCTATGGATCCACGAGAGCTTGTGTTATGAACAAAGTAAACGTGAAAATGAAATTAAGTCCCAGAAAGGCTACAATGAACCAACATTAATGATTCCTTCTCCGAAAACATCAAGTACGCTTAGTACACAACCCCGGCTCCCCCACCCCCACCCAGGACCGGCGTTTGGGGATGGCAAGTGGGGCGACCGCCCCAGGCCCTGTTCTTGACGTGTCCCCGCGCTTCAGGCCTAAAGTCGTCCTTATGAGTTTGTCAAGCTATATTCTCCGGTAAATTGGAAACACTGATACAGGCCGCACGTAATGCACGCAAATCGCGAAAGTTGGTTTAGTCCAGACATAATCAGTGTTTGTAGTAGCATAACAATCGAGATACCGATACTCTGGCCCCGCGCGGTCATGGTCGGCCCTAGGCCCCGCGTACTCCTAACGCCGCCTCTGCCCCCACCCTACCTACACCCCCAAGTATATAATAGGAAAATTCACTACGCAGGATTATTTGATTCGTGAATGTAACTAATGCATCTTTCGGTGTTTGAGTAAGAAACGCCCACAGAATTAAACAACTGGGCATAGATTCGAGAAACATCCACATTGTGATAACAGGGAGGCGGGATAAGTGGAACAGAAGGATGGATGGAAGAAGACGAGGTGTTGAACCTGGCAAGCGGAGGAGGCTGTATCCATAGGGTTTCCTTCTCATCTAGGGACCACACAGGTGTCGGTCTTGTTGGAGCCCTTTCTTCTCTTGGCTTGCTTGGGCGGCATGCATAAGCGGATAATCGAAATAATTCATAAATTTATAAAAGCGCACTAATTTAAGTTTGCACATGCCGACAAGGCGATAAGCGACATTAATCCAAGGATCGGACTAACCCGAGAAGGCGAGACTCGTGGTAGTGTTGCCGAGTGATTATAATACAAAAGCGTTTTAAAAAAATCTGTTTTCCCCCTTTTCAAATATGAGATTGTTTCATAAGAAAATGTATATTAACGCCATAGGAGGATTTCAAAATAAGCTAAGTTACACTGGCACTTGCGGGTGAGAGTTTTCATAATGGGATCTGACTTGAATGTGTGTGTGTGTGTGTGTGTGTGTGTGTGTGTGTGACTGACTACCTTGAAAATATCACCCTATTGTATAATAAGTATCCTTCATTTGGACAAAATTTACTTCGAAGCCTACATACTACATACGTCGAAAAGAAAAACGAAGTTCAAGGAAAAGTAATGGAAAATGGAATCATCTAATGTAGTGAACCAATACATTGAATCATCTAATGTTATAGACTAATGCATTGCACATCTAATGTAATGAACTAATGCATTGACAATCTAATGTAATGAACTAATGCATCGACAATCTAATGTAATGAACTAATGCATTGACAATCTAATGTTATAGACTAATGCATTGCACATGTAATGTAATGAACTAATGCACTGACAATCTAATGTAATGAACTAATTCACTGACAATCTAATGTAATGAACTAATGCATTGACAATCTAATGTAATGAACTAATGCACTGACAATCTAATGTAATGAACTAATGCATTGACAATCTAATATACTGAACTAATGCATTGACAATCTAATGTAATGAACTAATGCATTGACAATCTAATGTAATGAACTAATGCATTGACAATCTAATGTAATGAACTAATGCATTGACAATCTAATGTAATGAACTAATGCATTGACAATCTAATGTAATGAACTAATGCATTGACAATCTAATGTAAGGACTATTCCTATATTCTCGGTTTCCCTGTTGATAAATTCCGTGTTTATTCAGTACATAAAAATATTGTTTTCTTGCCCACATATACATCATGAAATATAGCAGATGGACAAATTTCGTGAAGTTAAATTTTCATGAATAGCTTATCTTCAAATATTTCAAATATTTCACACGCTGAATCGTCACAATTATGTCACAGAGAAGAAATGTTAATAATTTCCAGTAAACAATAAGTTTAATGCGTATAAGATTTGGCTCGACATAAAAAATCTCAAAAATAAATAGTACCGTGTGAAAATGTATTCATGTATACATCATACTGATCAGGACTGACGGCCTGAGAACTATACAAATATTAAGTTGTGAATAAAGCAAAGTAAATGGCTGTACGCAAATGATAAAGTCTAATAGCAAAGTTAACGGCTGTACGCAAATGATTAAGTCATTGGCAAACTAAACGGGTGTACGCAAATTATAAAGTCAAATAGCAAAGTAAACGGGTGTACGCAAATTATAAAGTCTAATAGCAAAGTTAACGGCTGTACAAAAATGATAAAGTCAAATAGCAAAAAGGTAGAAAAGATGTACAAGAAAAGTATGAAAACCCACCTGTATGGAACGTTTTGATCTACGATGTTCGGACCCGTCCTTTCATAGCATTTCTGTTTCATGTCCACGTGATGGCTTGTATTAGCTTGCATGTGACTCAACCGATAATGATCTCTGCATGTACAATCTCAAAACACATGACATCCATTCGGTTTTGGCCTTGACCCATATTTGGTTATATGCATGTATTAAAAAGGCGCCAGCTTAATAGGTAAATGGTACTTGATATAAACAAGTCAATGTTCAAGTAGCCATGATAGCGTTGGAAGGGTAAATATGATGGTTGTAACTCGATAACACTTTATCTACAACAGAAATATTTCTAACACTATTAGGCAATCCTTAATCTATAGCATTTCATTTGCAACTGCGTAATGACAACGCATTATCCTCATTCGATCAATCCATCGTCTGTTTTTCTTAACTATTTAGTACGAATATCCTATGCAGTGAGATGAAGTGAACTGCGAATTGCATGACGGGATCCCAATATGTTACTAAGAATAAACTAACTGATAACGTTGTCTTCTAACACATAGTGGAAATTATAGAAGCAATAACTTATGATAGACTCATAGTAATGTACATGTAATAATTCTAGCAATTGACATCAGTTCATCTGGTTCTACAGTTGGGTAAACCCAAACAATATGTAACCCTAAGAGGCTATGATCGCGAAGCTCCGCTTTCAAATGTACCATTGATGGCGTTATAGGTTAAATTAATCAGAATCAATGAGGTAATCATGGAATGTTTGGCTCGATATATCCAAGCGTTCTGGGTTTTCCATGCAGAATATGTTGGCTTTGGGGATTCTCATGAATGTCTTCGGACCAAAGTGAATTGTTTTCAGCAATGACTGTGCGGAGTCAACCGCGTACTGTGCAAATTTAATCAAGATAGGGAAGTTAAGTGTAGGCTAGTGTTCGCGTCTGAAAATTGTAGTCTTTGACAGTCTTTAACAAAATACGCCGTTGAATAGTATCATTGATGGATTCCATATCCTACGCGCTAGTGAAAAGTTCAACAGCATCCCACGTTATCGTACCATGCTCCGAAAATACAGACGAGTTATTGCTAGAAAGGCCTCCAAATGGTCGTGGTCGGATATTAGGAAAACTGAATACAAGCGGACAATGCTAGTGAGACCTCGAGCGTGCGGGATTATACCTGCGGTGATTGATGTAGAAAATGGCACATCAAATTCTGGGTTTGTCGATGAGATTATGATGATCAATGTGAGTGTTCTATTTAAATCGACATGATGCATCGCGACATTGATTTCGTGTAAATATGTTTCAATGGAAAGAGCTCCAGAACTCATCATTACTATTGTAATATACACCAATGGTGTCTTTTTGAGAATGGTTCTCGAAATCATGATGTCGTTGGGGAGCTACCGTTGATAAAACGATGCGGCTCCAATAATAACTTATGGTGCGTTGTTGTACATGATGGGTGTGTATCCTCGGATAATTGAGCCGCAGCGCCTGTGTATGTTCCATGCCACAATGGTCAGTTGACACATATTTGTTTTACGAATGTGGATCAGGACAGGTACATGTCAGATCCCCACGAGGAGTCCTTGAATATAAAAATGTACACATGATATAGACATGTCATTTAATACAATGATATTCGTACATTGAATACCCGTGCATGATAATTACACGAGAAAATTTGTTTACATGATATATCAAAGAAATGGTCTTGATGTGGTCCGATGCATGTATAAGAGCGCACCTGAGAAGCTCGTGGTCTTGTTCTTTTGCCCTACATTGATCGCTAAACAAATTGCAATGCGAGTGGTTGATAGCATTAAAAACGTTGCTGAGGATAAGTTCAAAAAGACCACTTTAGTGGCATTAAAGTTATTCAAATAATTTGTGACACAAATGCAAAAAGCCGTTGAAACGCTTCCTTTCTCGCAGTCTTTTTAGAGTTGTTAGCTGCTATGACTTCAGCAGTTGAAATTGTAGGTTCCTTACCGGCGTTTGGAGGCCGATGGTTGTCTCATAAGGGAATACAAACAGTAAAATGACCTCGACTACTAACGACGATTCACAAAAGGCCTTGCAATTTATGGCCGCAGTGCATCCGTTGACCAGTTTTGATTTACTCGCTATGGCAAATTCAGTCAAGCATTTAAGAATTGTCTTGATGAAAAATGCTCTTTCATCAATGATCTCCCACAGACACGAATTTGGAATCGATAACCTGTATTCATAAACATGCCGTGGGACTCATTATGTTGTATACGTGGTTATGCCTTGACAGAAGTTGTATTTTGACTCGTACGGGCTAACACCAACACTTGAAATTGTTCATTATTTAACGGGGGCGCTGGATTCCAACCACTGTTTTATTCAACACCATCGTTGCAAACTTAAATGGAGTCAAATCTGTCGAAAATCGCGTCGAAGCATTGAGTGCACTTGAGCGTTCACCAACTCCACAATCATGTTAATTTTACGTTGTCACTTAGAGAGTAAGCTTAATTGTATACAAAATGTCTGTTAACACTTACCCATACTACAGCGCAAGGACAGGACACGGCGCAGCAGATATGGCCATTTGTTACTGTAAAGCGGATTTGTCTGTCTTTACCTGCTGGGTTGTTGTTGACGATGACCCGAGTGAGTTTGTGATTTTACAAGATCAAAGTGGAAAACTTAACACAGTCAAAAGGAGCCATCGCGAAGAACCTGGTCGAATTCAACGAGAAAGTAGTACGTCAACGCAAAGATTGCAAAGGAGGATATTCAGAGGAATATTAGTCAAAGGACGAGCTGATAAATAGGATGACAATAAAGTACATGGTTGACATTTTCATAACTGTTGTGGCTGGATTTGATACACCCAATCAACATATTTTAAAGGTGCGTTAGCCTGGATCGTATAGTTTTTTAATAATACACATTGATATGGAGATATGTCTGTAATGACATTAGTGAGAAATAATTCTATGCATAGTGATTGTTATTACAGAGTCCAAGATTAGATATATGTTGTTAACACCTTTTTCGACTTAAACTAAGGAACAAAGAAGAGCCCAAACCAACATTTGAAAAGAACTTGTGTTGCGAATTAAATCCAAAAATGTCCTAAAAGTTCTATCACAAGTCCGAATACATGAAGTTCCAGTCGAATATGGTACATTTAAGAGGAAATATGTGATATGATTATTCATTGGAATTACAAAGTGCTCATTGGACTAGAGCTTAATTCTGGGACTTTTTTGAATTATTACTAAGTTATAGGCAATGATATTGTCATATGTACATTTGACAATCTGCTTTGTATTCGAAACATGCCATTCCTTCTGACTTGAAGAGAGTTTTTTATGATTATTTTGAATTGAATTCAAAGTACTGTAAGTTCCTCTTAAATTATTTGTTACCTTTTACTAAACATGTTGGTTTTGCTTCTTTCTGTTAGTTATTTTCCAACCATAGATTCCTAAGATGAATTGGGAGTTCGTCTGGGATGAAAGCTTTAGAAACATTTCAGAATTTTAAAATTGATTTTGAAATTTTGAATTAATTGTGTTGTGGAAATTTCTTTGTCCCTGGTCTTTTGATTTAACATAGTGGAACCAACAGTTTTTAGACTATCATCCGTGACTGAGAGTTTTGTTTCCAGTTTGTCCCAGGAAGGTCTTGAGTGTTAAGGAAAGATGAGTTTGACCTTGCCAACCGCTATTCTTTTTCGGACATAAATTCGTCTTTGTTATAACGTGAAATTAAAAAGAAAAATTTGTCAAGTATTTGGTGGAAATGGAAGTTTTTGATGCTTTCAGAATAATTAGTAAGTTTCTATCTAGCTCTGAAATGAAATTTCATGAATTAAAATTTTAAAAAGCCCAGACTGAAATAGAATTAAGAACACTTCAGCTTGTAAAAGAAGAAAAGAATTTGAAATGAAAATGCAAATACAGAAAGAAGAAAGATAGTGACAAATGCAGGAAGAGGAATGACAAATTCAAATCCTAATCCAGACAGAAGAAAGAGAAAAAGAAATTAAAAATAAGAAGGAAGAAGGGAAGAATGACAAATGCATATGCAAATGCAATTTGAAGAAAGAGACATGTAATTAAATTGCAAGTACAAAAAGAAGAAAGAGAGATGGAAATGCAATTAACACTGAAATAATTATAACTGTCAAGCAGAAAGCGCCCCAATCACGTAATTTCGGTTTGTGTGTTACCAAAACTATTAGTTTAGTATTTTCTTTTAAAGAAATTAGGTAGATAAATATTTTCTGCACTTTGAAACAAAATAGCTGAAAATCTGAAATGTCCTTTAGAGCATTGGACTTTGTTCTTACATGATATACTTATTAGCAAAACTCGTGAAGTGGATACTTTACTGTCAGTTGCAGTAAATGCTGCTGATGACTTTGTTAAGGAATTTATCTTGAAGGGTTATCAGTTGGTACCTGAAACACATCCGCAGATGAATTGCAAAAACATAAAATAATAATAATAGCCAAGCTAATGCCGAGTTTTTTTTAGGGAAAATGACAACTATTTCACAGGTGGTTTACATCTAAAAAGAATAACAAAGATTATGATCAACTGAAACAACTCATCATGTTATTCGAGTTCAATAATTGTGTTCATAGTGACATCTAAACTTATCATGATGGACACATCGTAGACACTTTGGAAAACGATGCACGTATAGATGACTACGGTTCCTTAAGTCACAAGGTTTCACTTGTCGATACGTTTTCCGCTCAGCAGATTGGTAGTTAGAAACCGACTCAAGTTCATGCGAGTACTTACAAATATTTATTGGGCACAAACTTTTGATAAATGTGATTAGAAATCATTATCTCTTCCTACGCGCACTTATTACAAGAAAATTGAGGACGCTATTTGTGTTTCTTACAGATTGAAAAATAAGCAAAGATTCAAGACAGAGCTGTTCCACATGCTCTTGCTTCTTAGAGGTCAAGGTCATGGCCATCGTTTAAAAACAATACATTTACTGAGTCTGAGTCTGACTGCATTATGGATAATTATGAACCATTCATGTCGAAAGGTTCTATATCACTTATTGGTGATTCTGTGAATCCTATCCCTATTGAAATATTATCTCAGTCTTTTTTTACCAGATACTTTGCCTTCGTCTGAGAAGCCTCCTTCTTCTGAAATTTTTCTGATCAAGGGAGTAGAGTGCGGCTTTATTCCCATTCCACTCTTTATAATATTAATTTGTCATCAGACATAGTTTAAGAAACAGTGACCATAGGAGCTGTGATTTCTTTGCTTAATAAGGCTTTTTATTTATTTGTAGGCAATGACTTATCTGGATTTACGGTTGTGGGTAATCCACTAGTAACTGACAAGTCTCGTTTGGATCAAGGAGTTTATCCTATTGAAAATGAAATCCCCGATTTACATCCTGCTTGTGTATTTAGCTATGGCAAAACAGTTCTTGAGAATTAAGTTGAACTAGAAATTTTGCCTTTGCCTGACATATTTATTGGTCAGGCTTTTCACTAGGTCACCTTTGCTCCTTGTATTAATCATTCAAAAGGTATTGGTCATCGTGAGCTTCTTTTAACTACTCATTATTTAATTTATATTTAGGGTGACAAACGAAAACCTTTTGTCTTCGAACAGGAAGAGGACACTGAGACCCTTTGTTTGTTATGGATATCTATTAGTGAAACGGAAGCAGCAGAGATACCAACTTGCTATTTTGCTAAAATGGGGTCATTATGAGAAAATGGAGATCACTTTACGTTCTTGATATGACAAGTGTTCATTGAGATAAATTGTCTAGATAAGAAGTTAGTAGTCTAGCTCATCAAACGCCCTTGGTTGGTCATTCATGAGTCAATAAGATTTACCACAGGATCGTACATAATTTATATTGGGCGAAACTTAAAAGTGATGTATCTAAATAATGTAGATCATTTCACAGTTGTCAAATGGTAGGAAACCCCAATCAGAAGATACCTAGGGCTAATTTACAAATATTCCTGCAGTTGACGAACCGTTTATCAGAACAGAGAAAGGGGGGTTTTCCTGTACCTAAGACCAAGTCGGCATCCAATACTTGTTCAACATAAAGTGTGCGTCGATAAGATTCCCAGGGGCAATTGCATTTAGAATTTTAAAACAATAGTAAAAGCCTTACTAATATTCTATACACTTTTTGGCCTTCCCAAATCCGTCCAAGTTGATCAAGGTTCCTATATTATGTCAGGGATCTTCCAATAAATTATGTATGAATTAGGTATCAAATAGTTTTAGTTCTCTGCATATCATTATAAAAGTCAGACGTTAAAGAATAAGATTCGGTCATAGTGCTTTGATACAAGAAAATACTAGGATGGGAGTATTCATTTACAGCTGTTTGTTGTTAGGGAATCGTTCCAAGAGTCTTTTGGGTTTGTCCTTTTGATTTTGTTTTTGGACATACTGTTCGTGCACCATTGAGGTTGTTTAAAGAGAAACTTCTTTTCGCAGATGATCCAGTAAGTATCCATAAGTATCTTCTTGAGTATGTCTCTGATTTTGAATTTAAGCTGTCAAAGGCCTGTTAAATAGCCAGAAACACTCAAATAAATTAAAAATTATGTTAAGTAATGACAAAACTACAAAGATTTATTTTAGTCTGGTGATAAAATTCCGGCTCTGTTGCCCATATCTCAAAATCCCCTTCCATGTATCATGGTCCCTATATACTTAAAAAGAAAGCAACTTACATTATATCAACACTCCTGGGAAAGAGAAACATCTCTGCATTTATAAATATGTTAATGGAATATGTTGATATAGATAGCCCTGTTAATCATGCAGTCAATTTAATTATACCTATGCCATACAGAGATGATTTAAGTGATGGCGTGCAAAATGATTTTAGTGAATTTGGTTAATCAGTCTTTGAAATTCGGAAATATTAAAGAACGTGGACCAGACACTTTATTTCAACAGCCATATGAAGAAAAAAATTAAAGAAGCTATTATGTGACTATGAAACCTTGTTTCCAGAAGTACAAACAATCTACCATGACGTTGAAAATGTGGATTCTACGCATGCAAAACAGCATCGTTACAAGATGATTCCACTCAGGCAGGAATGTTTGAGAAAGGAAATTAAACCTTTGTTAGAGAATGATTTTATTGAACAAATCAAAATTAACTGGAGTTCACCGTGTAATATAGTGTCAAAACCAGAAAACACTTTTCGAATGATCACTGACTCTCGAAACATTAACAGTGTCACCAAAATAGATTCATTTTCATTGCCACGGCCCTTTTTATACTCCAGATGGACTTTATCAATATAAAGTAATGCCGTTTGTGATGAAATGTTTACCTTCTACTTTTGAACCTTTCATGAACATGATTACATCTGATCTAGATAATTGTGACATTTACATCAACGAAGGCATCTTTACAATAGACCTGGAAAGATCAGTTAGAGACGATTCTGAAATGTTTTTATTATAGGAAAATAAATGTTTTATTGAAGTTTACAAACATTTGTGGTTTTCGCTCTTTCCTATTACTTTGTTTAAGATCACAGAGTCGTAATATTTTATAGAAGGATTTTGTGTTGATACCAGGCCAGACATAGTTGTTAGAGAAGGATTTTGTGTTGAAGTTTAGTCATAATATGTTTCTAGCGGTGAATTTTGTGTTTACAAATCTATTCAGTGTTTCTAGGTATGTATTGTGAGTTTACATCAACTCATACAATGTTTCTAGAGGTGAATTTTGTGTTTAAAAATCTATTCAGTGTTTCTAGGGATGTATTGTGAGTTTACATCAACTCATACAATGTTTCTAGAGGTGAATTTTGTCTTTACAAATCTATTCAGTGTTTCTAGGTATGTATTGTGAGTTTAAATCAAGTCATACAATGTCACTAGGGGTGAATTTTGTGTTTACAAATCTATTCAGTGTTTCTAGGGATATAATGTATCTATAGACGGCTTTATGTTGAGTTAAAGCCATATAATATTACCAGATATGGAATTTGTGTTGACATAGAGCCATACAATGTTTATAGAGATGGATTGTATGTTGAGCTAATGCCGTTGAATGATACTAGAGATGGAATTTGTGCTGACATAAAGCCATACAATGTTTCTCAAGACTAATTTGTACATCATGGTTTATCCTGACACATTATTCTTTAATGCATATTTAATTTATATTGTGTGCTTGTCTTTTGTCCATAATTGAGTATAGAGTTTGTGTGTGCCTGAATATTGTCATATTTATAATATAAATAATTGGGTTATTGATATTTGAGTTTAAGATCTAGACGTATTTAGAAATCTAGAATGTTCTGGAGGAGAATTTGTGAACCATTTTCTGGTCATTTTATGGTGCCTTAAATCAAGCGAAATTATTACATAAAATTGTGGTAAATAATATTGTTTATTCCCGTTTTAAGTTCAGTCTGTTGAACTATTTACTATATTGTCCCGATATTATTGAGAGGTATAATTTATTTGAACCATTCATTCGATTTACAAAATGCTAGATACCTTAAGTTCCTTTGTTCATTTGTACTTTGTATTCTAGGGAAATAAACTGTTTGTTGAATTTTACAAATGTGTTGGTTTCGTTCTTTTTGTTACTCATTTTAAAGCCATAGAGATTTAACAGAAAGTTGGGGCTCGTCCAGTTTCTTAATTTCTTTAGAACATTTTAAAAATATTAAAATATGTCTTTAAAATTAATTGACTTTATTTCAGAATGTTCATTATCCCTGGTAAAGGTTTTCATTTGAAACATTTATATAATACCAGATATGGAATTTGTGTTGACATAGAGCTATACAATGTTTATAGAGATGGATTGTATGTTGAGCTATTCATTTATTTGAACTATTCATTCGCGTTACAAACTAACATTCGTAATGTTATCAAATGCAGAGAAAGTTGTTTCAAATCCTTCCCCGAAGGGGTTAGATTATATGAAAAAGGACGATTTGCTTGAGATTCCATATATTTTAATATTTCGAAAACAAAAACAACTTTACCAAGGCAGGAAATAAGAAATAATTTCGTCCAGTATTTTGAAGGAATGCAAATCTTCAAAGATAAAGCTTGGAGCTTTAATATTAAGTCTGACACTTGTTTATACACCAGATTTAATTCGAATTAAGAAAGGTTCAGCTTCAGAAAGAAGGGTTGGAAATGACGAGAGAAGACAGGAATTATAAACTCAGTGAAAGGAAAAGGAGAGAGAGAGAGAGAGAGAGAGAGAGAGAGAGAGAGAGAGAACAGACAGAACTACAAACATAGAAAGAAAAGAAACAATTGCAGATACTGTTCAGCTTAATTTATAAGTTATTTTATTCTACTGACCAAAATAACACAAAATTGTTATTTCGAAACATTGTATGACTTATGTCAGCAAACAACCCATCTTTGGAAGCATTGTATGGCTTTAGGTAAACACGAAACCCATCTCTAGAAATATTGAATGGCTTTACGTCAACACAAAATCCATTTGCAACTCCATATGGACTTTATTAATGTAAAGTAAAGTCATTAAGTAAAGTGTCCGTCAAAAGTATAGCGTTTAATGATTATGATAATTCCTTATCTAGGCAACGGTAACGCTTACATCGATGACATCATACTTTACAAAGATGCTCGGAAAGATCGCTTGGAAACCATTCGGAAATTCTTTAATCGAATCTGACAATTAAATTTCTCAAATGTGGTTGTTGCTGTGCTTGTGTTACATTTATAAGACATGTTGTGGGACATGATCAAATTAAACCTGTACAGATTAAGATGAATGCTATCTCTCAATTTCCAATGTCTATCAGTAAAAAGCGATGCGCTTTTCGGATATGGCTAGATATTAGCTTAAATTTATAATTAATAAGGACTCTGGCAAATTTGCTGACGAAGAAATCCGGGTTTCAAAGGTATGACATGTGACGCGAATCGTCAGACCAATGATAGTGTCAGATTGATCGTTTTGTGCTTTTTACCCCTTTTGGCCCTGACGCAAATCCACAGCCTCTACCCCCTCCCCATGAGTTGGCTAGAAAGTACAAACAAACAATGCACAACCAGCACATTATTAATCCATGGCAGTAGTCAAAACATATACACGTTTTTCAGGCCGTATACGGTTACTAGGCAGTCAGCATTGCTGAATAGACCAATGCTTCCAAGGCTTTATAAAGAATGCTACGTGATTACATCATGCACAACTGATGCAGATTTAATCAAAGAAATGTTTTTGGGGTATTATAAAGGAATGGAGGTGGAACACTTGATTATTTAAGTATAGCGCATTTTGTTTGCCGAACCTACCCTGATTTTGGGCTGCAATTTCTTTTTTGCAGCATGTTTTCGACAAACTAGTATCTCGACAAAACAAAATCCAAAAATCAAACACCAATATTAAATCACAAAACGTTTTGGCTACTTCGTGGATCAATACTCCACTGGTTGAGCATTTCTTTTATGTGGCATGCTTGCCAATCATTGAGGTAGTGGCCGTGACTTTGGATCACGACCTAAGTGGCAAAAGAACCAAAATATCTAATCTGACACTACTAAAAAGAATTCTTACTTGAAGATGCACCAGTTCTGTTAGCTCCGAATTTCAGTAAATTATTTAAAATGTCTGCTGATGAAAGTGATGTAGGGGTTGATGGAGTACTGATTCAAGAAGATACAATTTGTGTGGACCATCCATTGAGTTAGTTTTCTAAATAACACGACAAGTAGCAGATAAATTATTCCACAATTGAAAATGAATATTTGACTTTGATATTGGCTTTGGGACGGTATGAAGAGTACTTTCATTAATAAACTGAAGAACAAAAATCAGAGACTTTTGTCGTGCAGTTTGATGTTGCAGTAATACTATGTATGTATGTATGTATGTATGTATGTATGTATGTATGTATGTATCTATGTATGCATGCATGCAGCATGCATGCATGCATGCATGTATGCATGTATGTATGTCTGTATGTATGTATGTATAACAAAATTCCTGTTTTAAGTTCATTCTGTGGAATTATTTACTGATGTGCTCAAATATCATTTTAGAGGAATTATTTAAATTATTCATTGTAATTACAAAGTGCACAATGATTGTTGGACTAAAATGCTATTTTGGGATTTTTATGAATTCATTAAAAGACACTGTGGATTATATCATTATGACACAGAAAGACTGATAATACATCAACAATTCAAAAATATTAGTACGTCAACAGATTCAACATTATTAAAATTCATTCGGAACACCTTATACTGTATGGACTTGTGATATAAACTTTATGATTCAATGATAAAACTGAAAGTTCCCTTTTAACTTTTCACTTTGTATTCTTGAGAAATAAATCGTTTGTTGAATTTTACAATTTGTTTTTTATTTTTCTTCTTTCTGCTTCTTCGTCTAAGACCATAGAGTCGTAAAACTCTATAATCTTGTTGATATTTACAAAATAAAAAATGCATGACATTCATTTTCTACAAGTGACAAATTATTTCTACAACCAAAAGCAATATGAAGCAGCAAGCCAATCAGTATATATAGACAGTTATTACTACAACAATAAAATCTAGAGAGACATAAATTGGTGGCATATCACTTCTCAGCATCTAAATCGTTTATAATTGTGATAATACATACATTTATCATACCAATTTTGACTGATGCAATCCTTTACACTGAGAAACTGTTATTGCAAAGACATTTCAATATCTGATGATATCCATACAAAGCCAAAATGTTTGCTAAATAATAAATGTCTCACGTGTGAAACACATGTATTTCACCCAATATTATACGATGTATAAGTGCTGAAGTTTTCTTGGCATCTGATTGGTTCAATAAGTTAACCTATATTTAACGTACCAAGTGTAATAAGTAAAATCCAAACAACAGTCTGCCACGTTCAGCAAGGGCAACCAAATTATTCATTTAAAAAAGGGCATATTGTTTGGAACAACGGTTTTAAACACATTTAATTCATTCTGAATATGTTTTTTTTGTTGTTATTTTAAACCTATGATATGATATAGGTTTTACCATTGTATCAAATCTATTAAAGACATCTACACAATTAAAATACACATATTTCTTTTCGTAATAAAATATAGCATTAGTAAGGGAGTTAATACACTGTGCTACTAATGTTTGTATAGCTTTCATCCTGGATAATGTGGGTGTAAAGGTCAAGAGCTAAATATTAGTACCATGCAATTGTACCATTCTGTGACTCGTTGAAAATGTACTTTAAATTTGATTAAGACTCTTCATTAGAAACACACAATTGCTTGTGTCTCATCCAAGTTAACCACCATTCTATTGGTATGACAAAATCATTCTTGTAGGTCAATCTGATCCTGTAATGCTATCACTGTATGAGCGGAATTAAATTTATCATCAGCACATAAAAGCGCTAAGAGACCGGGGACAGTCTTTGATATAAAAGTACCCACAGTAACCGCGTCAAATCCTTATTAAAAAAGAAAACAATAATACTGGACTCAAAACACAGCAATGTCCAGTCCAAGGAGTATAGCCAATTAAAACTTCGCTTGACTTCGCCTGACCCCAAGTTTGAGTGATTTTTTTATCACTGTAACATGATCTTTTAAATTGAAGTGTTACTATGTAAATTGTGGTACAGTTAAAATATTGACACTGATTCGAACACGTTGAATTATACTGTGTTTCCGATTGTATCGAAATGGCCACGTGAAATTCGCTTACTTCTTGAAAACGTCATATATATAAATCATGCAAGTCTGAAAGTCATGTCTGTTTACTCAAACAGACTATTTAATTATCAAGTGTGGTCCTTTGGCTTTCGGATAATGTCTTCAATAAATGTGTTGTGCCTCCATCGATGGCTTTCTTCGTCTATCATCTCGCGAGCTCTTGCAGCACGTTCTTTCATACTAACACACTGTGCTGGGTTATACTTGTACAATGTAAGGTGATTGCTATTAAGATCAAGATTGTGTGTCACGCACCTGCCGTAGGATGGAAAAAGAGATCTGAGAACGACTACTTTCATATCAAATATTCTACCTTCTTTTTTATCAACTAATTCGACGATAATTCCTTTATCTGACCCATATTTCACTACGTCACCAACCTGGATCTCATCCATAAGATGCACGCCAATTTTTTCCACGCTATTCAGACCTCCAAGACCATCGTGTCTCCAATCCATTTGCAGTTTTTCCTCAGATATATGATCCGGTTTCACCTTTGCCCAAAGGCACAAATGCTTGGACCTATTTGATAAAAAATGCCACTTTTTCTCGCCAATGCGTTTCCTTGCTCTATTCACAACCTCGCTGGAGGGGAAGGTATTTGAGATGTCTAATTGCAGAAGCGTGATCTTGAATTTTTCGAGATTTATTTCGAAGCATTCTTCAGCGACTATTCTTTCGTGAAACAAACGCGGTAATGCATAATGGATACCGCGCACAATTCCGCGTTTAAGACCATCCTTCAACTGAACGTCGGAGACAATGATTAAATGATCTTTGGCATAATATGTGATAGAAACAACGTCCCCAGTTTTCAACTCTGATAGATCCTTTATTTCTATCCCATTACATTTGTGTTGGGAGAACAATACCCTGCTGACATGGGGCTGAAGGATGATGTCTTTAATAAAACCCGATTGGGTCTTTTTTTGACTTTCTTTGTCTATCATATAGATGGCTCGTTTTACTCTCTGCTGCATGCTGACACAGCTCTCTGGACTATATTTATGAACCACCAGGTGATCTTTATTAAGGTCAATTTTATAGGGCACTCGTCTACCAATGAAAGGGAAAGCGTTTTTTAAAGTGACTACATCAATGTGGAATTTTCTCCCGTCTTTTATGTCTCGCATTTCTACGATGATTCCAGTATCAGAACCATACTCCAGTACGTCTCCAGGTTCAATCTCATTGATAAGATGTACATCTGCTTTTCCTAGTTGAAGGTTAGCAGAACTTTCAGTTACTCCCTCACTCTTAAATGAAGTCTTTCTGCTAACAGAAATTTGCTCCGTTTTGACCTTCGCCCACTCGCACAAGTGATCTGATCTGTTGGATGTTATGTTCCATTTTTTCTCCCCAACTCGTTTCCTTGCTCTAGCTACAACTTGTTCTGGGGGAAAAGTGTCAAGCAGATCTAATTGGACACGGTTTGCTTTCCTTTTGTTGAGGTTAACCGGGAACAACTCTTCAGCGACTTCCCTTATTCCTGACACACTGGGCGTTGAGTAGTGAATGCAGCGCATTTTTCCTACTTTAGGATCATTTTTAAACTTGATCTCTGAGACAATACCCCAATGTCTAAGATGATAGTAGGTAAAAGAGGCAACGTCCCCATATTTTAGCTCATGAATGTCATTAATAGCGCTTATTTCATAGTGAAAAAAGGGCATCAAGGTCTTGTTCAACTGGGGTACAAGATATGTATCGTGTTCGTGATGATCTTTCCCTTCATCTTCTATGTCTATCTCCTCCATTGTAATCTGCAAAATATATGTCGATTGCAATGATAAATTCGACGATTCAATACAAAATATACGTTGATTGCATGATTAACTCAACAATTCACTACAAGAGATATGCAAAATAATATGATTAACTCGACAATTCCCTACAATGGATATCTCGATTGCATGACTAACTCGACTATTCACAACAGTGACAATGTATTTCTATATGGCTTATCCATATTACTCAAAGAAATCGACAAAAATAACGCCATCAAAAGATCCACACAGGTGATTAAAACTATGGAAATATAAACTACTTAAATAATTTTACACTATAGTTATCAACAAATATTAACTTTAGTGTCGTCATTAGTATATTTCTCTGTAATGCTCGTACATACTATTTTCTGAACTTAAAATCATGCAATAATAATTTGGTCCAAGTGTTAATGTCCTGTATTCACTTGAAGTAATAACTCGAAGCAATGACATATAGTAACTACTAGCAAGTATTAACTCAGAATATTTAATTGAATGTTTGACTCAGATCGGAAGTAAGTACAATTATCACAACCTAAAACGAGGATAGTATTAATTTAATAACATTTACTTGCAAATGTAGCCTATACTGTTTTTAAATAATCCCATCGGATACAACAGTCTGATATATCGTTGTGTTCGAAATATTATTAAAAACTAACGAAGGAAGACTTCTGTACTGTTTACACACAATGTGTCTCATGTCGATGATACAAACACATGAGCGATAGTGGCTTGATAGTCAATGTTTTTCACTATTTCCAAGGACCTTGAAACAACAACCGTTGTTAACTGAATAATACAGTAATAGTCCTCTAATCATATTGCACTGATTCTGAGTTACATCTACTTTATGCTATAATTACTGTCTTGAACATGCGTATACATGCATGTAGAGATATCATTGTTAACTTCGCAGTGTGTGTAAAGCTTTGTATTGACTAACAGATTTTAGCCTACTGCTTCTTTAAAGTTTGTTTCCTGAGCTTAAAATAGCTTATTGTTTTTCTTTTAAAAAAAACCCTACTTCATAAAAGCACTAGACCCATTTTTCAACAGCTGCATTAAAATATCACCAACTGCGTTCTCAACTACAGAATAAAAGCTGTGTTTTTAGTCAAAGTTAAAGTAGTCAATATTGTACCACAGCATAACAAAAGAAAACATTAAGTTGGACCACATTATCAAATGCTGTTTAAAAAAACAATACCAGACCACTTCATTTATATTTGCATTAAAAATAAAGCTGGACCACTTTCTCAACAACTGCTTTAAAAAACAACAACACCAGACCACTTTCTCAACAACTGCATAAAAACAAATTGAAACAAATTAAGCGACTTTATAAACTGCAAGGCACTGTACAAGGAAAAAGAAAGAGAGGCAGGCAGAGAAAGAGATGGGAAGATATCACTCGAGAGTGGACAGGCTTGACATTGAGCGACTCACTGAGAAAAACTGAAAATCGAGAGGAATGGAGGAAGCTGTTTGTTCGGTCTTGTCCGATGCCCCAATGGTCCACCAGACTACGTGACCGATGATGATGATGATGATGATGATGACGATGATGATGAGGAGGAGGAGGAGGAAGAGGAGGAGGACTGATGATGATGATGATATTTACTTGTATAATTATGTATTTTTATCATTGCTAATTACGAGGCATCCTTTAAGAAAATTGCATGATATATAACTCTTGCGCGTTAAAAATAGATGGAAAATCTGTATACTTGTGACTTAATACAACATGATTTGAAATATCTTCCTTTCTCGCAGGTCTCAGAGCAAGGTATTGGTTTCTGGGTGAAAAAAGAACTGATTATAGACTTGAGATGGGTATAATATGTGCTAGAGTTTGTTTTGTGGATTATTATTTGAAGACTACAATCAGTGTTCTCGCTTCCGATATTGTCTTGCACAAACACAAAATTTACTTTTCAAATATCTTGTGATTGCCCAGTGCGAGGCTGTTGGCTAACGGAGTTTCATTAGCAGTCCTTATAGGAAGCTGTTTATATCAAACAAATGCCTCGAAGCATCCCATTAAGATTCTTTAGAAAGTTTGTACTCACCCAATGATTAAAGGCGTTTGTTTGATATTATGCAATCCAATGCACACATATTATTTATCGTAACATTAATATCACCTACTGAAAATGAATTAAGGTTTGGACTCTCTAAGCAAGCGAGAAAAGATATTTGCGATTAGAAACGTAACCTGAATGGTAGCAACCTGAAGCAAAACTTACGACAAGGAATAAAGTGAGAAACGGGCGTTAACGCAAAATCCAATAATAACAAACCTAGTTTAAATGTCCTTCCGCTCCAGTCTGTATTACATGTTCACAGTCTTCGTTACATCCGTGTCTGTATTTCAAACTGCGTCCCTGTACTAAGGCATACTGATTACTCATACGTAAATAATATCTTTTGGAAATTCATCAAATCACGTGAACATCACACGGCTCTGGCACGAACCCCTATAAATTCCTGTGTAAAGATATAAAATATGACAATAAAGTAGGTTAAACACACGAGATAACTCTTCTCCAAGCTAGCAGTATAGGTGGCAAAAGAGCTGCATCTACCTGACAGAGCTGATTAAAATTACATTAGTAGCATCAAAATAGGGATGTTAGATTTCAGAGGCATCGTTAGGTCCATGCATTCTGTACCCCATGATTTTATTACTTTTACTTTAATCAGTATGGCTACAACTTAAGCAGAAACAATACTTCTAACGCTAGCGAGAACCGATTTGGCTTGGCTACAGCTATGTACCTTTTATTAACTTTCTTGAAATACAATTATGACAATTACTAAAACAGCAGCAACACGGTCATAACTCTGCCACCGCACGTGTCGGCAATTTCGTCTTTGCGTATACGGTGTCACTGTAAAATACTCTACAAACAAGAATTTTTTCGCTTGTTTATTTTGACCAATGGTCACACAAACGATTTTTGCTGGAATTACAGATACTCATTGAAAACCTAGTCATTGTTCTTTACGAATTTTACACATGTGCGCTATGAACTTCATTAGTCTCTGGAGATGAAATTCACTTCAAATGGCTCAATGCTGTTTCTGACTGGTACTTAATCGCATTTGGTGTTTGTGTTTAAGATCTGTTATTACAGATGAATAATGAATTCTGATCTTGGTGATGATGTTGTGGAATTTACCGAAGGGATACTGAATCAGCTGGCAGGGGATGCTGACATTGATAGTAATTGAGTTCCACTTCTTGATGAATATTCGTGTCAAAGTCGTGTTAAGAAACCCACATATGAACTGTCGTATAATTTTGTTTGGGTCAAGTGGATAATGGTAGTTGAAACAACCATGGTGTACCAGCGACAGCTCAAGCTCATCTGGGATTATCGCACGTGCACGTGAAAACGCCTAAGCATTGACGGCACAACTATTTACGAAAACACAATGGCGAAGTTGTATACACAGTTTTATCTGCCCATGGTTGCGCTTGTCAGGGAATATTGTACAACAAAAATTGACTCAGTGGAGAAGAGAAAGATGTCGACTGTTATTCAACAAGGATGTACAAGTCCGTGTAACAGTAATTGTGCAAATATTACAGAGATAATCGATGTGTATTTAAACAACAATGTGCTAGACTTCAGAACGTACGATCGCCAGAAATTTAAATCTTCCCCAGTAAGATACAATCAATGATGAATGACAGTTTCACCATTAAAAAAGGGTAATCCGCTTGAGATGCGTGTGCGTATTGCATATGGACAATTTAAGTAAAGTTAGACTACGCAGTTGTATTATTAATAGAAGAATTAAGATAAACTCTCAATACTACCAATGAGAAAAAATTATTGAAGCGGATAAACTTCGAGATTAAATCGTTATTCGTGAAATACAAACACGCGTGTTTAGTTGTATATGCTATTTGAGGACTGTCTTGGTGTGACTTGAATTGCAACTACGAAATAGGTGCACAAATCGGAATTATTGTCTGGGCTATATCGATAGGAACCGGAGTTTATTATGGTCCTGGCAAATTAATTTCGATTATATTCACGAAAACGTGTCTATACAGAACTGCTTGCAGCTGTACAAAGAAGTCTCAACATG
The DNA here is from genome assembly GCA_028554795.2 of Sinohyriopsis cumingii. Classification (NCBI taxonomy): domain Eukaryota; kingdom Metazoa; phylum Mollusca; class Bivalvia; order Unionida; family Unionidae; genus Sinohyriopsis; species Sinohyriopsis cumingii. Next base: position 5,575,598 of record CM068826.1, on the reverse strand, counting down.
ATTAGTAAACATAAAAGGAACCGTGTAGCAATTAGCACTTAGCAAAAGTCGAGTAAAAGCAAAAGTAATTTGTCCAAGGTTTTGTCCTAGTGTGAATCTTGCTTGGGTCACTTCGCTATCATAGGTTACTAATGATAATAATCCACGAGTAGCACAAGGTGTTGGGTTTGCTTGCTAAATAAGTAATATTTAGGGGATATAGGCTGTGACGTATATAGAAGGTAAAAAAGCAAAACCGCCATAACGACACTGCTATAGACATACATACATACATGCATGCATGCATGCATACATACATACATATATACATACATACATACATACCCACCTCATTTATAGATAACCCTGAGTGGGGTGAAGTTTTAGACACTATTTATAGATGCCTATTTTTAGACGTTATCTTACAATTTACCTGTATGAAAATATTCGTTCTGGATGCATGAGAGAAACTGTGTTAAGTGTAATCAGTGTTGTACCGATAGGGCACTTTATATCTAAATTATAAAGTATAAAGTAAAGTCTTCTCATAAATCTTTACCGTTGCAATCTGGTAAAGTGTTAGCTGTTATTTAGAACACTTGCAATAACAAATTTAGTATAAACATGATAGAGCCTTGTCATACAAAAGAGAGCATTTGCCATGCAAGCGAAGTTGTTATCGTTCGTTTGTACCACCAACAATTTCTGTTTGAATCCCTTTATCGGATCGGTAGTTTACTTTATTTACCTCATTAGAACATAACCATCGTGTACTGAAGTGTCATACATGAAAATAAAACAAGAATAATGAAAAAAAAAACCCACTAAACCATTTTGTCTTTCTTGTTGCGCTTCAGTTTCCTCAAGCTCTATACTTTTCTTATTGCAATTATTTACAGGCGTAGAAAACACGAGATGAAAAGATTTACTTTATTTCAGCAGGTATGCATTCTGTTAAGATATAAACCGAAATTTAACCAATTTGCAATCTCGAGGCCAAGTAATGAACTTTGTAATGCTATTCGTTTTACTCACATCATCCTATTTGGTTCTAAGTTTGATAATTGAGACAGTTGATGCAATTGTACATGATTTACATGAGTAACATTTATACTGCCCTTTTTTGTAGACCAGGTGACTGCCAATCGATATCAATATCTGTGATAAGGCCATATTGCATCTTTTGTCTTCATTTGGGTTTATATCTTAACAGAATGCATACCTGCTGAAATTGAAAATTGAAGATTCTCTGGAATATTATTGACTCTTCAATGCCATAAATGAGATCTTCAAGAACAAGCACATACGATCGCTGACCTACAGTACCAAGCACGAAAGGAGACCCTTTTTTGTTCAGATTTCACTCAACACATATACAGTAAGTGGCACAAGTAGTTGTATGGGCTAATATAGAGCCATATCATGAGTATACAGCTGCCCAGATGTTAACATATGGTATCACTATAGAGCCAAACGGGAAATACTATAATAAAATGGTCCATAGGATTTAAAGTGGGGTAAAGTTTAGAAGAGGCAGATCTCAATTGGGGTCAGAAAGCAACATTCTTTAATCTGACCTCAATATGTGTTACTATATACTATGTATAGCGACAAAGAGAATTTAATATGGTGAGACTGTATAGCAACAAGGGAATTTGACAGGGGTTGTGTCACGGTACTGGACACTGGGGAAAATGTCAGCAATGTTGCAAGTGACTGACTTCAATCGAGCAGTGCATTAGTAACAGTGCTGCATGTGGCTGACCTGAATAGGCGCTACTGTATGTAGGGGCAAACAAAACACAGACACATACATACATACATACACAAACAAACAACTGCACAAACAAAATACGACAATAGAGAACATTGTTTCGAGGTAATGGAGTGGCCATGAAAAGAGACGCTAGGGTTTGATAACACCATTGAGTTAACATGGAGCATCTCACTGGTCTTCTCTTCTTTAAACTTCGTCTGACATCTGGACTGTATATCGAGATTCTTTTCAGGCAGCCTTACCTATCCATATAAATCCTTCTATTCTAAATAGCCGTATATGTCATCTTCGTGATAACCCATAATGATTTCACATATATGGGATAGTCCGGGTTGAAGAGCATCCCCGACAAGAGGGTAGACGATTCTACGTTAGTCCATATCTTGTCGTGAGAAGAGGTGAATGGAATGAGGTGAACTACGCGTATTTTTAGTTTAAGAGCTGGTCTAACGGATTTATCTCTTTCACAAATCCAAAGACGCGTTACCAATTTTTAGCAGAGCGCGGTGTCTCTCGTACGGTAGCGTCTGTGAGCAGTGAATCGATGCGATCAAGTTTCAAAATGACGGAAACTAAGAAGATGAATATGATCCCTCCGACAGTGGAGACGATGAGTGATGGCGTGGCAGCGGCTACCAAAGCAATCAAGGTGATACTTCCAGAACAGAAAGATTTTAACTGGAATTTAGTGGATTTTCTTTCGTTTTCTGAAAACTTCGTACCGGTACTAGCACCTTTGATGCTGTCTCCTCTCTTACCTTAAGTCGAAGATTTTAGACAGGAGAAGAAAGAAGAACTGGAGAATTTGTTTCAACAGAAGAAAGAAGAAAAACAAGCCTATCACATTCAACAGAGAGAAGAATATTCAAGACAAAAACGAAAGGAAGAAGCAGCAGAGAAGTAACAAGGTCTAGGGAAGAAGAAGGACAGTGAAAGTCACACTTAGACATTTTGGCAGAGTTAAAGAAAGAAAAATTGTCTCAGACTTCTTTAACTTGACCCAAGAGAAAAAGACCTTCCTGAGCCAAACATTCCAAACCAATCAGCACTCCCACTACTCCTGAGTTACCGACAGTAGTGATCTCTACCAAATCATCGCCAGTAGCAAGCGAAGAAGTAGGATTTGGTCATGGCAAAGGTATAAAGTAGTTAAAACTCAATGCTTTCCGTTTCTGAGTTTGTTATAAAAAAAACAAGCACTAAACGGTCCTTTTCAGCGCCACTCACTTCTATCGAAAAGAGTGACTACTCAAAGTTTTCCCAATCAATTAAAACTTAAAACCATTTATCCCATGATCTACGTGCGTGAGTTGCTGAGTCTATGTCCTTATTATTATAAAAATTACGTTTCTCTTTCTGGTATATGCTCTCACATCACCAAAAATGTTCATTTATCTTCTTTCACTCACCGTCTCTTCTTTTTGAGGAATTTCGTCAATGACAGGTTTTTCCTCATCTTCTTGCCTTCTGTTCTTATCCTTCTTGACATGTGTTCTTCTTCCTTTCAGGCGGGTACTTCTTCATGTTCAGAAGCCTTCTCCTCCTCCAGTTGTTTATCCGATAGGCATCTGTTTTCTTATGGTACAACCTGTGGCTCCACGCTACACGTTGAAAGTGCACCCTGAAGAAGTGTGTTGACATCTGTTGTTTCAAGGCGACAATTTCAAAGACGGAAATACATTCAAGTCTATCAGCTGATGAACATTACGATGCCATTAACAACATCGCCACATTCCTTGGATACGGCTATTTTTGTGAGAAATGTCAGCATTGCTTAGCCTCTAAATCCTGTCAAAACAAATACATTTCTCAACTTGTCAGCTATCATTTGTCAGCCTAACCTGTTACCAACATCATCTTAAGACGAAAGGTTCAAAGCGGAAACGTGCTTGTTATCTTCCGAGACTGTGCCCTAAGTTTGGACAAAGCATACGTACCAATAGTACCGAGCTTCATATTTGTCAAGGAAATAAACTGTGTCGTATTTGTTGCCAAATCGTTGACTTGGAATATGAATGATACATTCAAAAATGTCAATCCAAACAGGAGGAGGAGGATGACACGAAGAAAGGAGATTTGGAATGAATGCTTGAGACCGGCATTCAAATTCCTAACTTCTGCATACTCATCGGGCGTGAAAGAAGTGTATCAAGATTCCTAGAGGACGTGGAAAAATCCTTCGTGGACTTAGTACACTAGCTGAATTTGACCAGTGGATCTTAGACGCTAACGACGAGATGTGGAGTCAAGAGGACATCGAACGTTACGGTGATTGTTATCGCTATGACACGTTGATGGTTCACAATGTTTCGCGATACGATGGACAGTTTCGTCTCATATACTATACGGAACAAGGCACCGAAAGCCCTAAATCACTTTGAACGTAGCCAAAATCATATTTATCAAAGTGGGACAAGTACACTTTAAAGATTTCATGAAAATACCTTGGCTGTCATAAACCCTCAAACTGCGGACTTCGTCAAACGTCGATACTCGGTAATAGATCTGCGCCGGGTACATTACTTGTGCGAAAAGGAAGATGCCTTGGACTTAGATGACCCCAAGATCGTCTAAAAATTTACCGGATGATTATTTCACAAATGTCCGATCTGCTACCCTCAACGGGACATTGAAATCAGTTTTTACAAGGTACCATGGAAGACATGCACAATGCCACTGTCAACGACGTTTGAAGTTAAAACAGTAAGGATACCAAGTCATTGAATCATGGGAAAATGAGTACCATCACCGTTTCAAAACCGATCCCCTATTTAAACGCATCGAGGAAAGTAACAAGCTGATGGACCCTCTTGAGCCACATGATAATTTGTGTGGAGGACGTATGAATGCCACATGTTTGCTGTACCACGCGGAGAAGACATCAAATACATGGACGTGTGTTCGTTGTATCCTTACGTGTGCAAATATCGCCACTTTTCAGCAGGACATCCACAACTACTGACGGAACACATCGACGTTTAAACATTTGACAATACAAAGGATTGATCAAGTCCAAGGTCATGCCTCCCACCAATTTACCTTACCATTTCCAAGGCAAACATATGTTGTCTTTGTGTTGCAATTGTTCCGAAAGCTGTAACCAGTACCAACCTTGTTATCACACTCAGGAAGAACTTGCATTGATAGAAACATGCAAATAACAGCTGAAACCAATTTGAAGCTAAGGCGGTGGAAAATATCGGTTAGCCAATGAAGTCACTTACAATGTATAACACATTGTTTGGTTCTACGATTCTAAGATCTAAGATTCTAAGTTTCGCGATTGGCGATCCTAAAGGTTACGGCTACGAATACCGGAACCCACAAAGAGAAGTGCACACCGAGTGTAAAGTGAAAGGATTGACTCTGAATTATCTCACCAGTCGAGTGGTCAACTTTGGGGTATTGAAAGAAGCCTTGCACTCTGGAGAGGATGAAAACTTTAAAGTGACCACCCGTGAACCGCATAAGATTGTACGTTTACCCACTCACCAAATTGTCAGTCGACCCTTGGAAAAAGTCTATCAAATCGTGTACCAGAAGCGAGTGAGACTTCGCAATCACTTTACGTTGCCGTACGGTCACGTCGATATTGGTCAGCATATAAATTGGGACAACGTCCAAGACCAATAGTTCATTGTCACTACCAAGACCAATGGAGAAAAATGAATCGTTTCAAACAGCAAGTAAGACTCAAGTCCAACGAGAAACTCGGGTGTGATTCTATGCCTCACGATCACATCACCAATGCAGTACCACATCTTAGTTGTTTATGTACTAATGCCATGACAAACTACGTGCAACCAGTGAAACTTCCAGACCACAAAACTTTACCTTATGGGCATGCTGATATCACCCAGTATAAAAAGGGACGACTTTAAACGACACTTCATTGCGAGGACAAGCGACGAGAAAGATGAATAACTCTACGCAGAAGAAAAAAAGAAGGAACGAACATCATTGACCTCTGCCACCACAATACCGTCACAGCAATGTGCGTTCAAGAAGGGAAAGGATTCAATAGACCTAAAGGAGTATTTTAGCATCCAAATGACTCAGACAGCGACCTCGAGAAAATTTAGAACGACAACTTACACCTACACGGTGAAATTTAAAGACTTCACGTCTGACGTTCCAGCCGAGGAAGTATCAGGTTTCATTACGGATCTACTTGACTCACTGTTAGAGGAACTCAAATGTCATTGCCAAGTTAAATATCGATGTCGTTTGAGCCTATATATGTATCACGACAGTTTGAACTCGCCTGTATGCCTCGGATTTAGCACACCTGCAGAAATAACTTCTTCCAAACTTTTGAGGGCTATTGAAGACGTGCAGTCGATGAGAGAAAAATTTGACATCACCGATGGAAAAGTGACTATTCATATGGCATATGTTGTACCTCCATGGGAAGAAGACGATGACTGCTCTTGATCTGCTTACCGATAAGTGTACCTAGCACGACTGACGTAACAGCAGATTTACGACTGAAAGGGAGTACTTGATGGGAAACATCTATGCTGGGACACAAGTGGTAGTTGACCAGATTTTAAACAACGTGTGTGACGGACAGAGAGACAAATATGAACTTTTTCTTATTTGATTGTTTGTTACTTGTTTTGTTTTAGCTTTTTCTTATACACGAACATTTAATGTAAATTAGTTGCATATGAAGTGTATTTAGAAAGGAGTGAACGTTAATTTTAAAAATTAGTTACTAGGGTCAATAACTAGATAACTCGTAAATAGGTTTGTTTTATGTCCAAATGTTTGTGTATTAAATGAATAGTGCTTAGACCAAGGCACAGGCCAGAGAACCCATGTATATACTTGAATAAATGTTTTGAACCCATACAACAGATCTTTGTTTTTTGAGTCTCTATGCTATATGTGAGTCTTTCTTTAGAATATTTCTGTCCTCTTTTCTGTGTTTGGGTGTGTATTTGTTTGTTTCTGTATGTCTATGTTTGTCCCTATCAACCCTTTGTCCCTACAAATACATTTCACTCTATAAAAGGTTTAGACCCTATAAACCCATGACGTCACTAATGTTTAATTCCCATTGATCCTCAGGTGACATTCCCATGTTCAATTTCCATTGACGCCTATTTGCATATTTTAACGTTAAAGTCCCATTGACGCTAAAGTACCGGTCCTGTGTTTCCCATGTTCAATTTCCCATGTTAAATTCCCTTGATGCCAAAGTGTCGGGACCCTATTTTAACATTAAAGTTCCCATGTCGCTACAATGCATATCATGTGCTCACCATGTTGAATTCCCCTTGTCGATATAGTGTCGGTCCTGTATTCCCCATGTTAAATTCCCCTTGTCGCCAAAAACCATAAAATATTTCCCTATGTTAAATTCCCATTGTCGCCAAAGGGCCGGTACAATATTTTAACATTAAATTCCCCTTGTCACTGAATCGCCCCCATATACTACTTGTATTTCAACTAATAATACGTAGAAGAGGAAAGAAAAGAAGATATAGAAGAAAAATACGAATAATAATAATAATAATAATAACAAAATAATAATCAGTACATCGAGTAATATTAGAAAGCTATAAACACTTTACAGCAAGAGCACACACACACACACTGACACACAAACACACATCGAGGCACACACACACAAACACACATCGAGGCACACACACACACACACACACACACTGACACACAAACACACACCTATGCACACACACACACACACACACTGACACACAAACACACATCTAGGCACACACACACACATACATACATACATACATACATACACACACACACACACACACACACATATATATATATATATATATATATATATATATATATATATATATATATATATATATATATATATATATATATATATATATATATATATATATATATATCTTTTACCTGTCCAATACAATTTCAAACAACTAGCTGAATCCATACTCATTTGTAAGATAAAATATGTTCAAATATAAATTAGAAGGAATCAAATTTTTACAAATTCGTTCAGTGTTTTTCCTAAATACTTTAAATATCAAATGAGAATAAAAGACGATATAAATGTTTTGCAGTGCTTGAATAAAAGTAAAAAGTCATAAATGTAGTATAGGGAAAAATAATAAAAACTAAAACTCGTATGAATGATACTCGGCGTACCTATTTAAAAATGATCCACATCCATCAGTTTGATAAGCTGTCAGGTACCAGCAGCATAACGCATTGGTATATTAGTATTAATATATACAAATGCAATTAGTGTCACTCTTAATTTAGTGCCACTCTGTTAAAAATAAATACTGTTTAATTCATGTCAGTCACTGCTTTCAGCCATATTTTCATGGTCACAAGGATATCACATTGTATTAGCTCTTACCAAAAGTGCAAGCATTTGCCTAATGTAAAGGTATATATCTTTTAAACATCTTCTAGTTGAGAGTAAATTCGATTTGTTTAAATTATATTTTATGGTATTTGGACTGCATTTGTTCTAGAAATGTAATCATACTTAGTAAAGACATAAAATGCAACAAAAACAACTACACATTAAATGTCTCCCAATCTTTTAAAAAATCATTTCCTTCCAGGCATTCAATTGAATCCAGCGTTTTTTTTAAAGAACTTATACACTGCTCTTCAAAAGATCTTTCCCTGATTAAAAGTACCACACGTGTGTCGATGGTCTAAATTCAACCTCTTAATATATAGAACTATACTTCCTTAGGAAAAATTATGTAATAGCATTATGCGGTTTCCTGTCTTCTTGAGAAACAAGAATAATCAAGCATAAATCTACTATCTCTATGACAAATAAATGATACATAATTGAAGCAAAAGTATGCCCTCAGTTGATTAGTCCATTAAGATTGCATACTTATTGGTACCAAACGGATTTTCATGTCTTAATGTTTTAATCACCAAACATTCCCAAACTAGTTACTGCCTGTTCGCAGCAAATGTCTTCCCGAAATAAGCGTACGTACTTGATAATACATGGATTAAGATAATGTTACGTATCTATGGTCTTAAACTAAGTAACAGAAATGAGTGAAAATCAACAAGCTTTGTAAAATTCAACAAATAATTTATTTCCCAAAGAAAACAAAGTGAAAATTTTTAAATTACTTACAGTATTGTGAATTAAAACCGAAATGGTCCTAAAAGGTCTATCACAAGTCGAAATGGTCTTAGAAGGTCTATCACAAGTCTAAATGGCACTGGAAGGTCCATCACAAGTCTAATTGGCACTAGATGGTCTATCAAAAGTCTAAATGGCACTAGAAGATCTATCACAAGTCTAAATGATCCTAGAAGGTCTATCACAAGTCTAAATGGCCCTAGAAGGTCTATCACAAATCTAAATGGTCCTAGAAGGTCGATCACAAGTCTAAATGGCACTAGAAGGTCTATCATAAGTCTAAATGGCCTTAAAAGATCTATCACAAGTCTAAATGGCCTTGGAAGGTCTGTCACAAGTCTAAATGGCCCTAGAAGATATATCACAAGGTTAAATGGTCCTAGAAGGTCTATCACAAGTCTAAATGGTCTTAGAAGGTCTGTCACAAGTTTAAATGGTCCTAGAAGGTCCATCACAAGGCTAAATGGTCCTAGAAGGTCTATCGCAAGTCCAAATGGTCCTAGAAGATCTATCACAAGTCTAAATGGCCCTAGAAGGTCTATCACAAGGCTAAATGGTCCTAGAACGTCTATCACAAGTCTAAATTGTCCAAGAAGGTCTATCACAAGTCTAAATGACAAAAGAAGGTCTATCACAAGAATAAACAGCCCTAGAAGGTCTATCACAAGTCAAAATAGCTCTAGAAGGTCTATCACAACTCTAAAAGGCACTAGAAGGTCTATCACAAATATAAATGGCCCTAGAAGATATATCAAAAGTCTAAAAGACCCTACAAGGTCTATCACAAGTCTAAATGGCCCTGGAAGGTCTATCACAAGTCTAAATGGTCCAAGAAGGTCTATCACAAGTCTACATGGCCCTAGAAGGTCTATCACAAATATAAATGGCCCTAGAAGGTCTATCACAAGTCTAAATGGTCCTAAAAGGTCTGGTACAAGTCTAAATAGCCCTAGAAAGTTTATTACAAGTCTAAATGGCACTAGAAGGTCTATCACAAGTCTAAATGGTCCTAGAAGATCTACCACAATTCTAAATGGCCCTGGAAGGTCTATCACACGTCTAAATGGCCCTGGAAGATCTATCACAAGTTCAAATGGCCCTAGAAAGTCTATCATAAGTCTAAATGGCCCTAGAAGGTAGATCACAAGTCTAAATGGTCCTGGAAGGTCTATCACAAGTCTAAATGGCACTAGAAGGTCTGTCACAGGTCTAAATGGCCCTAGAAGATATATCACAAGTCTAAATGGCCCCAGAAGGTCTATCACAAGTCTAAATGGTCCTGGAAGGTCTATCACAAGTCTAAATGGTCCAAGAAAGTCTATCACAAGTCTACATGGCCCTAGAAGGTCTATCACAAATATAAATGGCCCTAGAAGGTCTATCACAAGTCTAAATGGTCCTAAAAGGTCTGGTACAAGTCTAAATAGCCCTAGAAAGTTTATTACAAGTCTAAATGGCACTAGAAGGTCTATCACAAGTCTAAATGGTCCTAGAAGATCTACCACAATTCTAAATGGCCCTGGAAGGTCTATCACACGTCTAAATGGCCCTGGAAGGTCTATCACAAGTTTAAATGGCCCTAGAAAGTCTATCATAAGTCTAAATGGCCCTAGAAGGTAGATCACAAGTCTAAATGGTCCTGGAAGGTCTATCACAAGTCTAAATGGCACTAGAAGGTCTATCACAGGTCTAAATGGCCCTAGAAGATATATCACAAGTCTAAATGGCCCCAGAAGGTCTATCACAAGTCTAAATGGTCCTGAAAGTCTATCACGAGTCTAAATGGTCCAAGAAGGTCTATCACAAGTCTAAATGGCCCTAGAAGGTCTATCACAAATATAAATGGCCCTAGAAGGTCTATCACAAGTCGAAATGGTCCTGGAAGGTCTGGCACAAGTCTAAATGGCCCTAGAAGATCTAATACAAGTCTAAATGGCCCTAGAAGGTCTATTACAAGTCTAAATGGTCCCAGAAGGTCTATCACAAGTCTAAATGGCCCTAGAGGGTCTATCACAAGGCTAAATGGCCACGGAAGGTCGATCACCAGTCTAAATGACCCTGGAAGGTCTATCACAAGTCTAAATAATTTTAGAAGGTCTATCACAAGTCTAAATGGTCCTTGAAGGTCTATCACAAATCTAAATGGTCCTAGAAGGTCTATCACAAGTCTAAATGGCACTAGAAGGTCTATCACAAGTCTAAATGGCCCTAGAAGATCTATCACAAGTCTAAATGGCCTTGGAAGGTCTGTCACAAGTCTAAATGGATCTAGAAGATATATCACAAGGTTAAATGGTCCTAGAAGGTCTATCACAAGTCTAAATGGTCATACAAGGTCTGTCACAAGTCTAAATGGTCCTAGAAGGTCTATCACAAGGCTAAATGGTCCTAGAAGGTCTATCGCAAGTCCAAATGGTCCTAGAAAATCTATCACAAGTCTAAATGGCCCTGGGAGGTCTATCACAAGTCTAAATGGTCCTAGAAGGACTATCACAAGTCTAAATTGTCCTAGAAGGTCTATCACAAGTCTAAATGGCAATAGAAGGTCTATCACATGTCTAAATAGCCCTAGAAGATCTATCACAAGTCTAAATAGCTCTAGAAGGTCCACAACAAGTGTAAATGGTACCAGAAGGTATATCACAAGTCTAAGTGGCCCTAGAAGATCTATCACAACTCTAAATGGCACTGGAAGGTCTGTCATTAGTCTAAATGGCCCTAGATGATATATCACAAGGTAAAATGGTCCAAGAAGGTCTATCACAAGTCTAAATGGTCCTAGAAGGTCTGTCACAAGTCTAAATGGTCCTAGAAGGTCTATCTCAAGGCTAAATGGTCCTAGAAGGTCTATCGCAAGTCCAAATGGTCTAGAAGATCTATCACAAGTCTAAATGGCCCAAGATGGTCTATCACAAGTCTAAGTGGTCCTAGAAGGTCTATCACAAGTCTAAATTGTTCTAGAAGGTCTATCACAAGTCTGAATGGCAATAGAAGGTCTATGACATGTCTAAATGGCCCTAGAAGGTCTATCACAAGTCTAAATAGCTCTAGAAGGTCTGTCACAAGTCTAAATGGCACTAGAAGGTCTATCATAAATCTAAATGGCCCTAGAAGATATATCACAAGTCTAAATGCTCCCAGAAGGTCTATCACAAGTCTAAATGGCCCTGGAAGGTCTATCACAAGTCTAAATGGTCCTAGAAGGTCTATCACAAGTCTAGATGGCCGTGAAATGTATATCACAATTCTAATAGCACTAGAAGGTCTGTCAAACGTTTAAATGGCCCTAGAAAGTCTATCTCAAGTCAAAATGGCCCTAGAAAGTCTATCACAAGTCTAAATGGCCTTAGAAGATCTACCACAAGTCTAAATGGTCCCAGAAGGTCGATCACAAGTCTGAATGGCCCCAGAAGGTCTATCAGAAGTCTAAATGTTCCTAGAAGGTCTATGACAAGTCTAAATGGCCCTAGAAGGTCTATCACAGTTCCAAATGGTCCTAGAAGGTCTATCACAAGTCTAGATGGCCCAAGAAGGTCTACAACAAATATAAATGGCCCTAGAAGGTCTATCACAAGTCTAAATGGTCCTAAAAGGTCTGGTGCAAGTCTAAATGGCCCTAGAAGGTCTATTACAAGTCTAAATGGCACTAGACGGTCTATCACAAGTCTACATGGTCCTAGAAGATAAACCACAAGTCTAAATGGCCCTGGAAGGTCTATCACAAGTCTAAATGTCCCTGGAATTCTATCACAAGTATAAATGGCCCTGGAAGGTCTATCACAAGTCTGAATGGCCCTAGAAGGTCTATCATAAGTCTAAATGGCCCTAGAAGGTATATCACATGTCTGAATGGTTCTGGAAGGTCTATCACAAGTCTAAATGGCACTAGAAGGTCTATCACAGGTCTCAATGGCCCTAGAAGATATATCACAAGGCTAAATGGTCCTAGAAGGTCTATCGCAAGTCTAAATGGTCCTAGAAGATCTTTCACAAGTCTAAATGGTCCTAGAAGGTCTGTCACAAGTCTAAATGGCAATAGAAGGTCTATCACAAGTCTAAATAGCCCTAGAAGGTCTATCACAAGTCTAAATAGCTCTAGAAGATCTATCAGAAGACTAAATGGCACTAGAAAGTCTGTCACAAATCTAAATGGCCCTAGAAGATATATCACAAGTCTAAATGACACTAGAAGGTCTATCATAATTCTAAATGGCCCTGGAAGGTCTTTCACAAGTCTAAATGGTCCTGGAAGGTCTATCACAAATCTAGATGGCCGTGGAATGTCTATCACAAATATAAATGGCCCTAGAAGGTCTATCACAAGTCTAAATGGTCCTGAAAGGTCTGGTACAAGTCTAAATGGCCCTAGAAGATCTATTACAAGTCTAAATGGCACTAGAAGGTCTGTCACCAGTCTAAATGGTCCTAGAAGATCTACCACAAGTCCAAATGGCCCTGGAAGGTCTATCACAAGTCTAAATGGCCCTGGAAGGTCTATCACAAGTCTAAATGACCCTAGAAGGTCTATCATAAGTCTAAATGGCCCTAGAAGGTATATCACAAGTCTAAATTGTCATGGAAGGTCTATCACAAGTCTAAATGGCACTTGAAGAATCATCACAGGTCTGAAAGGCCCTAGAAGATAAATCACAAGTCTAAATGGCCCTAGTAGGTGTATCACAAGTCTGAATGGTCTTAGAAGGTCCATCACAAGTCTAAATGTTCCCACACGGTCTATCACAAGTCTAAATGGTTCTACATGGTCTATCACAAGTCTGAATTGTCCTGGAAGGTCTGGCACAAGTCTAAATGGCCCTAGAAGATCTATCACAAGTCTAAATGGCTCTTGAAGGTCTATCACAAGTCTAAATGGTCCTAGAAGGTCTATCACAAGTCTTAATGGCCCTAGAGGGTCTATCACAAGTCTAAATGGCCATGGAAGGTCTGTCACAGGTCTAAATGACCCTGGATGGTCTGTCACAAATCTAAATGGTCCTAGAAGGTCTATCACAAGTCTAAATGACCCAGGAAGGTCTGTCACAAGTCTAAATGGCCCTGGAAGGTCTATCACAAGTCTAATAGCCCTAGAAGGTCTGTCACACGTTTAAATGGCCCTGGAAGGTCTATCACAAGTCTAATAGCCCTAGAAGGTCTGTCACACGTTTAAATTGCCTTAGAAAGTCTATCACAAGTCTAAATGGCCCTAGAGGGTCTATCACAATTCTAAATGGCCTTAGAAGACCTACCACTATTCTAAATGACCTTAGAAGGTCCATCACAAGTCTAAATGGCCCTAGAAGGTCTATCACAAGTTTGAATGGTCCGAGAAGGTCTATCACAAGTCTAAATGGCCCTAGAAGGTCTATCACAAGTCTAAATGGCCCTGGAAGGTCTATCGCAAGTGTAAATAGCCTTAGAAGATCTACCACAGGTCTAAATGACCTTAGAAGGTCTATCACAAGTCTAAATGGTCCAAGAAGGTCTATCACAAGTCTAAATGCTCCTAGAAGGTCGATCACAAGTCTAAATGGCCCTAGAAGGTCTATCAGAAGTCGAAATTTTCCTAGAAGGTCTATTACAAGTCTGAATGGCCCTAGAAGGTCTATCAGGAGTCTAAATGGTCCTAGAATGTCTATCACAGGTCTGGATGGCCCTAGAAGGTCTATCATAAGTCTAAATGGTCCTAAAGGTCTGGTACAAGTCTAAATGGCCCTCGAAGTTCTATTACAAGTCTAAATGGCATTAGAAGGTCTATCACAAGTCTAAATTGTCCTAGATGATCTTCCACAGGTCTAAATGGCCCTGTAAGGTCTATCACAAGTCTGAATGGCCATGGAAGGTCTATCACTAGTCTAAATGGTCCTAGAAGGTCTATCACAATTCTAAATGGCCCTAGAAGGTCTATCACAAGTCTAAATGGTCCTGGATGGTCTATCACAAATCTAAATGGTCCTAGAAGGTCTATCACAATTCTAAATGACCCTGGAAGGTCTATCACAAGTCTAAATGGTCCTGGAAGGTCTGTCACAAGTTTAAATGGCCCTGGAAGGTCTATCACAAATCTAATAGCCCTAGAAGGTCTGTCACACGTTTAAATGGCCTTAGAAAGTCTATCACAAGTCTAAATGGCCCTAGAAGGTCTATCACAATTCTAAATGGCCTTAGAAGACATACCACAAGTCTAAATGACCTTAGAAGGTCTATCAGAAGTCTAAATGGTCCTACAAGATCTATCACAAGTCTAAATGGTCCTAGAAAGTCTATCAGAAGTCTAAATGGTCCTAGAAGACCTATCACAAGTCTAAGTGGCCCTAGAATGTCTATCACAAGTCTAAATGGTCCTAGAAGATCTATCACAAGTCTAAATGGCCCTAGAAGGTCTATCACAAGTCTAAATTGCCCTAGAAGATCTACCACAAGTCTAAATGACCCTAGAAGATCTATCCCAAGTCTAAAATGGCCCTAGAAGGTCTATCACAAGTCTAAATGGCCCTGGAAGGTCTATCACATGTCCAAATGGCCCTAGAAAGTCTATCACAAGTCTTAATGGCCCTGGAAGGTCTATCGCAAGTGTAAATAGCCTTAGAAGATCTACCACAAGTCTAAATGACCTTAGAAGGTCTATCACAAGTCTAAATGGTCTTGCAAGGTCTATCACAAGTCGAAATGCTCCTAGAAGGTCGATCACAAGTCTAAATGGCCCTAAAAGGTCTATCAGAAGTCTAAATGGTCCTAGACGGTCTATGACAAGTCTGAATGGCCCTAGAAGATGTATCAGGAATCTAAATGGTCCTAGAATGTCTTTAACAGGTCTAGATGGCCCTAGAAGGTCTTTCATAAGTCTAAATGGTCCTAAAGGTCTGGTACAAGTCTAAATGGCCCTAGAAGTTCTACTACAAGTCTAAATGGCACTAGAAGGTCTATCACAAGTCCAAATTGTCCTAGATGATCTTCCACACGTCTAAATGGCCATGGAAGGTCTATCACAAGTCTAAATGGCCTGGAAGGTCTATCACAAATCTAAATGGTCCTAGAAGGTCTATCACAAGTCTAAATGACCCTAGTCTAAATGATCCTGGAAGGTCTATCACAAGTCTAGATGGCCCTGGAAGGACAGTCTCAAGTCTAATAGCCCTAGAAGGTCTGTCATAAGTTTAAATGGCCCTAGAAAGTCTATCACAAGTCTAAATGGACCTAGAATGTCTATGACAAGTCTAAATGGCCTTAAAAGATCTACCACAAGTCTAAATGACCTTAGAAGGTCGATCGCAAGTCTAAATGGCCCCAGAAGGTCTATAACAAGTCTAAATGGTCCTAGAAGTTCTGTCACAAGTCTAAATGGTCCTAGAAGTTCTATCACAAGGCTAAATTTTCCTAGAAGGTCTATCGCATGTCCAAATGGTCTAGAAGATCTATCACAAGTCTAAATGGCCCTAGATGGTCTATCACAAGTCTAAATGGTCCTAGATGATCTTCCACAAGTCTAAATGGCCCTGGAAGGTCTATCAGAAGTCTAAATGACCCTGGAAGGTCTATCACAGGTCTAAATGGCCCTAGAAGGTCGATCACAAGTCTAAATGGCCCTAGAAGGTATATCACAAGTCTAAATGGTCCTGGAAGGTCTATCACAAGTCTAAATGGCACTAGAAGGTCTATCACAGGTCTAAATGGCAATAGAAGATATATCACAAGTCTAAATGGCCCTAGAAGGTCTATCAGAAGTCTAAATGTTCCTAGAAGGTCTATCACAAGTCTAAATAGCCTAGAAGGTCTATCACAAATATCAATGGCCCTAGAAGGTCTATGACAAGTCTAAATGGTCCTGGAAGGTCTGGCCCAAGTCTAAATGGCCCTAGAAGATCTATCACAAGTGTAAATGGCCCTGGAAGGTCTATCACAGGTCTAAATGGTCCTAGGAGGTCGATCACAAGTCTAAATGTCCGTAGAAGATCTATCACAAGTCTAAATGGCCATGGAAGGTCTATCACAAGTCTAAATGGCCCTGGAAGGTCTATCACAAATCTAAATGGTCCTAGAAGGTCTATCACAAGTCTAAATGGCCCTGGAAGGTCTATCACTAGTCTAAATGATCCTGGAAGGTCTATCACAAGTCTAAATGGCCCTGGAAGGACTATCACAAGTCTAATAGCCCTAGAAGCTCTGTCATAAGTTTAAATGGCCCTAGAAAGTCTATCACAAGTCTAAATGGACCTAGAATGTCTATGACAAGTCTAAATGGCCTTAAAAGATCTACCACAAGTCTAATGACCTTAGAAGGTCTATCACAAGTCTAAATGGTCCTGCAAGGTCTATCACAAGTCTGAATGGTCCTAGAAGGTCGATCACAAGTCTAAATGGCCCTGGAAGGTCTATCACAAGTCTAAATGGTCCTAGAAGGTCTATCACAAGCCTAAATGGCCCTAGAAGGTCTATCACAAGTCTAAATGGCCCTGGAAGGTCTATCATAAGTCTAAATGGCCCTGGAAGGTGTATCACAAATATAAATGGCCTTAGAAGATCTACCACAAGTCTGAATGACCTTAGAAGGTCTATCACAAGTCTAAATGGTCCTACAAGGTCTATCACAAGTCTAAATGGTCCTAGAAGGTCGATCTCAAGTCTAAATGGCCCTTGAAGGTCTATCACAAGGCTAAATGGCCATGGAAGGTCTATCACAAGTCTAAATGCCCTTGTAGGTCTATCACAAATCTAAATGGTCCTAGAAGGCCTATCACAAGTCTAAATGGCCCTGGAAGGTCTATCACAAGTCTAAATGGCCCTGGAAGGTCTATCACAAGTCTAAATTGCCCTAGAAGGTCTATCATAAGTCTAAATGGCCCTAGGAGGTATATCACAAGTCTAAATGGTCCTGGAAGGTCTATCACAAGTCTAAATGGCACTAGAAGGTCTATCACAGGTCTAAATGGCAATAGAAGATATATCACAAGTCTAAATGGCCCTAGAAGGTCTATCAGAAGTCTAAATGTTCCTAGAGGGTCTATCACAAGTCTGAATGGCCTAGAAGGTCTATCACAAATATAAATGGCCCTAGAAGGTGTATGACAAGACTAAATGGTCCTGGAAGGTCTGGCACAAGTCTAAATGGCCCTAGAAGATCTATCTCAAATGTAAATGGCCCTAGAAGGTCTATCACAAGTCTAAATGATCCTAGAAGGTCTATCACAAGTCTAAATGGCCATGGAAGGTCTATCAGAAGTCTACATGGCCCTGGAAGGTCTATCACAAATCTAAATGGTCCTAGAAGGTTTGTCACAAGTCTAAATGGCCCTGGAAGGTCTATCACTAGTCTAAATGATCCTGGAAGGTCTATCACAAGTCTAAATGGCCCCGGAAGGACTATCACAAGTCTAATAGCCCTAGAAGGTCTGGCATAAGTTTAAATGGCCCTAGAAAGTATATCACAAGTCTAAATGGGCCTAGAATGTCTATGACAAGTCTAAATGGCCTTGAAAGATCTACCACAAGTCTAAATGACCTTAGAAGGTCTATCACAAGTCTAAATGGTCCTGCAAGGTCTATCACAAGTTTAAATGGTCCTAGAAGGTCGATCACAAGTCTAAATGGCCCTGGAAGGTCTATCACAAGTCTAAATGGCCCTAGAAGGTCTATCATAAGTCTAAATGGCCCTATAAGGTCTATCACAAGTCTAAATGGCCCTGGAAGGTCTATCATAAGTCTAAATGGCCCTGGAAGGTGTATCACAAGTATAAATGGCCTTAGAAGATCTACCACAAGTCTAAATGACCTTAGAAGGTCTATCACAAGTCTAAATGGTCCTACAAGGTCTATCACAAGTCTAAATGGTCCTAGAAGGTCGATCACAAGTCTAAATGGCCCTAGAAGGTCTATCATAAGTCTAAATGGCCCTAGAAGGTCTATCACAAGTCTAAATGGCCATGGAAGGTCTATCACAAGTCTAAATGCCCTGGAAGGTCTATCACAAATCTAAATGGTCCTAGAAGGCCTATCACAAGTCTAAATGGCCCTGGAAGGTCTATCACAAGTCTAAATTGCCCTGGAAGGTCTATCACAGGTCTAAATTGCCCTAGAAGGTCTATCATACGTCTAAATGGCCCTAGGAGGTATATCACAAGTCTAAATGGTCCTGGAAGGTCTATCACAAGTCTAAATGGCACTAGAAGGTCTATCACAGGTCTAAATGGCCCTAGAAGATATATCACAAGTCTGAATGGCACTAGAAGGTCTATTAGAAGTCTAAATGTTCCTAGAAGGTCTATCACAAGTCTAAATAGCCTAGAAGGTCTATCACAAATATAAATGGCCCTAGAAGGTCTATGACAAGTCTAAATGGTCCTGGAAGGTCTGGCACAAGTCTAAATGGCCCTAGAAGATCTATCACAAGTGTAAATGGCCCTAGAAGGTCTATCACAAGTCTAAATGGTCCTTGAAGGTCGATCACAAGTCTAAATGGCCCTAGAAGGTCTATCACAAGTCTAAATGGCCATGGAAGGTCTATCACAAGTCTAAATGGTCCTTGAAGGTCTATCACAAGTCTAAATGGCCCTAGAAGATCTACCACAAGTCTAAATGACCCTGGAAGATCTATCACAAGTCTAAACGGCCCTGGAATGTCGATCACAAGTCTGAATGACCCTGGAAGGTCTATCACAGGCCTAAATGTACCAAGTTCCAGTTGAATTCCAGTTTTGAATGTGTTAATGTTCCTGTAGTCTCAAACATCCTAATGTATGAATGAAATGGAGTGTGGTGATGTACTAAGGGTATTTTGATGAATCACGATAATATTATTCAAAATGTTCTTGACTAATTTAAAAAAAATTCTGAATTAAAGTTTCCTTGCAAACTTGTTCACATATCGACATGGCCGAGTCAAAGACTCGAACCCACGCGAACAAAAGTGAGATTACAGAGATTGGATAAGGAGAGTGCTGTATGTTATTGATCCAAACGGTGTCCATGATATTTACTATAATGTATATTTTGCCTCAGCTAAGAATTCTCGTTCCCGAATTTTATTGAAAGTTTATTTCAATATAACCAGTGTTATAAATACTGCTCTACTTTAAATTCATGCAGCCGCAGGGCAGAGTGTTGAGTCTACATTTGTGTTCTTTTCATGTTTCTTTAATGAGATCGTCACAGCATGTAATAAATTAAAATAAACTATCGTTAACACTTTGTAGTTAATAGTCTAAGCAATAATGAATGAGTTAACCATACTATTTTCTTTCCCTATTGCTGAAGTGTAGTTTGCTATCAGAACGTTTACTCAATACTGAAAAAACATCCATAAAAATGCACTACCCAGTACCATAAGACATATGCCACAATATGTTGCCTCGTGGGAAGATTAACAAAACACCTGCTGAATAGCAGGACAATGAAACACAATGTACAACCAAGCTATCGTATTCACTATCCCCCCACCTTTCCAAGTACATGATACTTTCTATAGACGAAGGTGTACTTAACTGGTTTATGGGAGATTTTTTAATTTAGACAACCACTAGCTACGACAGTTTAACTTTAAACATCAGTCTAATTATATCTTCGAGTAATTCATTGCATTCCAATGTTCCTAATCCCCGAGAACAGTTTGATAATGACAGCTATATCGTCTGAACACCAAACCTTAGTTTACCTTATGTATAGACAGTGCCGGATTAAAATATGTGGAGGCCCTTAGGCAGTCTAAATCTTGCCCCCCCCCCCCCCAATTATCTCCTAATATTTGTATCAATATTATTTTGATCCGTTGTTGCGGGGCCCCTAACAGGCGTGGGGTTCATAGACCGGTGCCTAATCTGCCTATTTGGTAATCCGGCATTGTTTGTAGGTGGTTTCATGCTTTCCTAAGTTTCTTAACAATGATAAGTCCATTTTATTTAATGTTGCACTGGGTGGGGGTGTTATAGATAGGCCTACACACCAATTGCGATATAGTAAATCAGCTTTGTTACAAAAACGAACTATTGGCGAAGTCGAATACCGGCAACCGGAAATGCCATCAGCATGAAGCTGCATGAAAATTTTCCTTGAGAAAAAACATGACTAATAGAATTCTCGTGATGAAACAAATTTATTTGGACCAAACTGTAGCTGCAATAACTCGCTAAGCAGTGGAATAGAAACCTGAAGGTTAACAAGAAAAGAGATGTATATAAGTCTTACTTGAAACGGTAGGATAACTACGATATGTTGTTGCGTGGAGTTCAGATCGAGCTGTGAAAAATCTTACTTATCCAATGTCTCATTAACGGACTCGCTAAGACATAACGTAATACACAAAACATGGCACAGACAGTCAAGCTCAGATAAGGACTCGTCAAAATCAAAGTGCTAAAAAGTTTCATATTCCATTAAGAAACGATAGAAATAATTAAATTCCCAGAGACCGTAACGCTATTTTGGTTAAATTCATATACTTGTGCAGTATGATTGGCAGATCAATCCTACATCTATGAATTATATATCCAAGAAGAAATTACATAGGCAACAAAATTGAGACGCCCCGCGAAGGTGTCAACTACAGAAATCGAGCATTGTGAGTTCTACCTGTTTACATAAAATAGTAACTGCGGAGAGACCGGGTTTTACGTTCAAATCTACTAATGTGTACAACTTACCAATACGCAAGGTTCGTCTGAAAAATGATGTCACTATTTTCACCAAACCTTAATTCCCTTAATTGATGAAGTAGAATCCTTAAGATTAAATTCACCTAAGGTATCACCAGAATCAAGATGCATACCAAGTCTGGTTAAAATCTGGGTACAATTTCTAAGTGGTGTGTTTGTCAAATATGCCCCGATTCCAAGAAAAAAAAACTTTCTTCACTGTGATCAAGTTGATTTAATTTGCTTTATGGATGGTCTTTTGTTTCCGTTTTCTGTGTTCAGTGCTTATCCTCGATAATGAAATCGTTTTTGCATGAATGTAAAATTACTTTTCTAATCAAGTAGTTAATTTTTTTTAAACCAAAATGTTTTATTATATGTAGATCATCAATTAAAAAATTAGTACGAATCTACCGGTTTGTCGCCTTCTTTGGTATGAAACACAGAAGACTGTGTATGTGCACTTTTAAACCACAGCAACCCAGAACAAAAGGATCATTACTTGTCGATATTAAGAATTATGTAAATCTCTGCATTTATAATGGCAGCGTATTTTGTCTATTGGTGATTTTGATTTGTCTTTATTTTCTAATGCTGCTTATGGTACGTTTCTAGGGTCTTAAACTACGTACGAAGAACCAAATTTGTTTTGTATAATTTAACACGTTAATTTATGTTCCTAAAATACAAAGAGAAAGAATTAAAATTAGGTTACGGTATGGGGAATGAATTTCTAAAATCCTAAAACTTCTATCAATCACAACTGTACGAAGTAATCCGAATACGTTCACATTATTCCGAATGATGACTGTATTTGTACCAACTTACAATAGTACAAAATTATTACTATGTTATAAATCCAAATGTCTATAAATGATTATACGTGAATTATAGTACAACGATTTCTAAGAGCTATTATATATCCAAATAGTCTTTGAATGAATGTTACAGCACTCCATTTACAATGAATGGTTGCATTAAATATATGAATCAATTGCATCAAATAACTTAGAGGTTGGTATCCCTTAGACTCGAGACGAAGGAAGTGCCATATGAGAGATGTCTCATTTGAAAGTTGTTCAGCATCTGCTGTGGCCATGGATCTCATGCTTAACTTGAAGGTAGTGTCTAGTGTGGATTAGAGCTTCTTCTTCTTCCCAATGCCAAACTTGCCAAGACAGGATGACTAAGAGTCATGGTCGGCACCCACCCTAGCATTGAAGTCGCTCAGTAATATCAAGTTCTCTTGTTTGGGAATTTGGTCGATGAGTGAGTCTAACTCGTCGTAGAACTCAACCTTAGTATCTGCGGTGGCGCTTAGTATGGGAGCGTCAACGCTGATCGGTTTGACAGGCCAAGTTGTGGTGTGGTGGCGGAGGGACAACAGTCTTCCGTTTCATTTTTGGCATGGTCCTATTATCCTCAGCAGAGAGTTTCTGACGGCGAATCCAACACCAAACTCTCTGGCTTCGTCGGCGCTCTTTCAGTGCCAGAAGAAAGTGCAATTCCATTCTCTGAAAGACCGGAAATGAGTTAACTGTGTCGCATGTAATGAGGCGACGTCGACCTGGAGTCTTGCAAGTTAGTCGTTTATGACTGAAGTCTTTCGAACATCGCTGATTGCCTGGAGGGCATCTGAGATCGCAGTCAGCATGGTCCGGACATTCTAGGTACATAACTTAATAATTGGAGGTTTCCTTGTTGGTTGTTTTTCTTATTTCTTAGTGCAGTAGTCATAGTTCGCTTGTCAGGCGTTTGTTATTTGTAGGTACCCAGCAGTTGTATGAAATCTGGCGTATCCCGCCTAAATCCAAAGCATTGTATCAAAAAAGTTAAGGCGGGATGTCGCAAAGCAGCTGGTATGTAGCAACAAACAAAACATCTGCTTTAGTTCATTCGGAAAAAAATTTAATCAGCCAAAATGTAAACAGCCGATTATGTGAGTGTACGTGCTATGTTTTCAAATCAAAAGTGCTGACCTTCTGCGTCCATTGTTTGTTTACAATGGAAAGTGGTGCCTCTATGAGTGCAATATGAAGTTGCGCGCGAGTTCAATATCGTAAAATACTGAACGATTCATACAATGCACTGTTAACAGAGAAACAAAATGAGCAGATAATAAAGTACTGTTACAACTCTATGGTCTTAAAAGTATAAGTAACATGCGAAAACCAACAAGGTTTTTAAAATTTGAAACATAATTTATTTTTCTGAAATAAAAAGTGAAAAAGTAAATCCTAAATAGTCCTAAAGTTCCATCGAAATTTCAAATGTATCTAGGAACCCAAATGAGTTGTGCCAGTATTTCGAATGAGATAATGTCAATAGTCTTGATGTAACACATTGCTATAATCAAAATATCTTTAAATTAAGTCATCTCCTGAATCCGAAAGTATAAGTACTTTGTACAACTGAAAGATAAAAATAATTCCTCTCAAATGTATGCAACTATATTACTAATCTAAGACTTGGTTCACTTATGATGGTCACTTGATTATGCAAACAGTGGCTTCGGCATCAAACTGAGAAATAAGTGTTAATCCAAATTAAAATGGAAAAACACGTTTCAGCCGAGTCAAATACACTTAATTGATTCGTTACTGTTTTTAAATTCGTCCTTAGTCAAGTTGGTGAGCAATTTACTGGTGGAAAATTTTCAAATTACCCATCAGTAATATCCAACCTATATGAACTCGAATCGAAAAGGTGTGAATCCGTACAAATACTAGAGTGTCTGGGACAAATTTGATTAAACACAGTTGCCACCGATTTCAGCATTTACTGATCTGCACACAGCGAAAACAAATGAGTTTGGGAAAGACTTTTTTGAAACTTATGAACAATGCTGCGTTATGAAACCCACGTAGCAGCTTTGGAAATAAATCCATGTAGATCTTGAAAGTGAACAATAAAAACGTTGAAGACTCATCGCTGATCCAGCATTTGAATCCGAAAAGATCATTGACGGTGGATACATACTTGGAATGTCCTCGAGACTGGGATGAATTCGCACATTAGGAAAAAATGATACGGTGTCGGAAACATCGCATGGGTGTTTACAAATACAACAAGGGGCCCCGAGTGGCTGAGTGGTCTAAAGCGCTCTCCGTTAAGGATCACTGCCATCTCTGAGTGGGTTCGAGTCTAGGATTCGACCAATGTGGGTATGTCAGAAAGCTTGCCAGTAGCTTCTCGTGGGTCGATGGTTCTTCCCGGGGTTTTCCCGGGTTATTCCTCCACCATTAATACTGGCCGCCATACATAGCCTATCGTGTTTTGAAAAATGGCCTTAAACCCCACAACAACAACAACAAATACAACAAAGCAGGATTTTCTCGGCTTCATACGAAGTGATGGATACACCCCGGCGGAATCACCACCTACGTGTTAGACCATAATGTTACTTTGAATCAACTTACGATTAATGATTTTAGTGAATTATAAATCGCAAAGTGATCCAATAGCATGATGCACTGGTGCTTCAAAAAAGAACTTGGTGGCAGCTCTATGTTTGTTAGAATGACTTGCAATTCCTCTCACACAAATGCTCTGCTTGGTGGCTTTGCCTCCCATGTTTGTACTACTGGGCTATCTTGGAGTATCATGCCATTCTAAAATCGTAACGACATCAACGGACCATACCGGGTCAGTAGCACGACTTTGTACACCTTCTAGCTCCCCATCTGCATACAGATACCGAACAAATTTGTTCCCTTGTCTTTGCATTAGTGTTCAATTGAAATTATTTTCTGTGTAAATGTGACACTCTTTTTCCAGGTGACATTTGCCCAATCCTGCGTGTAATTTCATTATTCAGTGCTTTTAAGACTTCTGAAAGACGCACTATCTATTCATGAGTCTGTTCTAAGGTCCGAGATTGCTCTGTTGTCTGAGATCTCATTAATAATTCCTTACTGATGTTCAAATAACTGGTCCGCAAGAGTAATATGAATCGTTTCACAATAGCTTGCTCACGATGAATGATAACATGTGTAACAAGAATTCGCTATCGATATTCAGACAAAAATGCATCAACAGATCCCGTAAATTCTTTATGCGGATCCACTTGCAATAATCGTAGCCATTTTAATGATGAACATGCATAAATGCGTTTGAGTGAACCTGCGAAGCAGCAGAGAGACTGAGCCCACCAACTATTCCGTCCAACAGAACCCTCTATCGAGAACACTCTTGATAGAGGGTCTTATTTCACAAAATAAACCCTCTATTCAGAAAACTATGATAAATAAGCCTTCTCTGCTGACTAGAAGAGTTATTTCATGAAAAGTAACTAACTATAAAAATACTTCTTGACTCCGGGGTCTACTAGACAAAACATTCGGTGGCTCAGTCTCTCTGCTGCTAGAAATGTAAATATTCTAGGATTTCTGCTGTGAATTAAAAATTTAAGTTAACAATAATGGCCAACATTGAAGAAGCACATTTTGCTAGACTGGCTCGAGAGCGACTAGAAGCAATAAAAAAATTTATTCCTGTGCGAGACAGTGTAAGACAAAAATTATAAGCGCGGCAACAAGCACAAATTGAATTTGCAACAGGTGCAGAAGAATTATTTAAACCAATTACTGAGCCAACCAAAAAGATCGCTGAAGCCACAACAGCAACACAGCAAGTTATCGCGGAATTACCAAAACAGATCAGCGAAGCAATGGAGTCTGCTAACAAAACACGTGCTGAAATCGAAGACGTTAAAAATATTGTCGAGGATCTATCTAAACCTAAGCTAGAATTAAAAACTAAATATTTTACTCAGCAGGGTTACACACATGTTATGTCTGATCCTGTTACTGTTGCTGCAAGGGGATATCAAACGCGTCATCTGATTCTAAAGCCAGAATTTTATAATACTCCAGAACATGAGTGGAACGCGAGGGTATTTCGTGAGTATAAAGGTATTTCACAGATCAGCAAAAAATATAAGAGTGAATATGATAATTTTGTTGAGCGAGTTAGTGAAATGAAAGGGGGTATTTCAACACCAATGAAGCAGCGATCTCGACCACGAAGACAACCATCGCCTGACCCGGGTGTAACCGGTAGTGGTTTGGGGGGTAATTTTATTCCCTGCCCTGATAATATCATTAATGATGAATCACGGCTAGAAGTTCTCTTAGGAGGAAAACGTGCCGGAAATAACTCACCAGAAATAATTTTAATGAAGCGGCTGATATCTGTCAGCGATTATTTCAAGGCGGCATCATGGATACTCACATCTATCGAGAACTTATTGATGAACTCGTGGACAGCGACTAAAATGTCTTTGACATTTTCAAAGTCGTCGCGATTGAAAGTCGATTAGAGAAATAACTAATTAAATAAAATGATCGTACACAATTCTCATCGTAGACCAGTCATGGTCAGGGTGGTAAATTCACGAGTACCTGTATACAGGATGACTTATGGAAACGGCTTAGGCGATGTTGTTCAGGGTTTATTTGCGAGGATGGCACCTAAAGCAATACCGATCGCAAAACAATTATCAATGAAAGCCATTGATGTTATTAAAGATAAAGCTAATGGCGCTGTTGGTAGCGCTGCCAGTAAAGCATTCCTGGCAATCAAGGACAGACTAGCACGACTGATACGTAGAAAACCTCCGCCGGTAAAATTACCAGCCACTGCAGACATGCCAGCAAATGTTAGTAAAGTAATAAATGAAGCCGCAAATCAAAAACTAGCGGCGCTGATAAATCCTGAACAAATAAACACAAATTTGATTGCGGGAAGTGGTCTTCGTTTTAGACGATAACTTTTATAATAAAATGTTTAAACGGGAATCCGACCCAGCATTCGACATAGACGAACCGGTTCTTAAAAATGAATCAGTGCGTGATTATCAGTATTATTCTTTTGACGCACGAGAACCAAATAAACGAGGACGAATTGAATTGCAAGTTCAGGATATAAGTAGATATTTCCTGCCCGCTGAAGCATTTATTGAGGTAGAAGGAGAAATTATAAAAGAAGATGATACAGAATACGGACCCAATGTTAAAATCGGTTTTGTCAATAACGGAATTATGGCCTTGTTTGATAGTGCTATCTACATGAGTGATGGAAAAAATATTGAATCAATTCAAAAGGATGTCGATGTTGCTACAACAATAATTGGTCTAGCGAGATATTCTGAAGTAGCATATGGGGCCACCCTAGCGACAATGGGAATTAGCATTACAGAACCCCTTGGGCCACTCTAGCGACAAGGGAAATTTAACATGGAGAAAAACCCTGGGTCACTCTAGCGACAAGGGGAATTGAACATGGAAATTGAACATGGGAATGTCACCTGGGGATCAGTGGGAATTAAACATTGGTAACGTCATAGGTTTATAGGGTCAAAACCTTTTATAGGGTGAAATGTATTTTTAGGGACAAAGGGTTGATAGGGACAAACATAGACATACAGAAACAAACAAATACACATTGAAACACACAGAAAAGAGGACAGAAATATTCTAAAGAAAGACTCACAGATAGAATAGAGACTCGATAAAGAAAAGTCTGTTGTATGGGTTCAAAACATTTATTCAAGTACATATATACATGGGCTCTCTGGCCTGTGCTTTGGTCTAAGCACTATCCATTAAATACATAAACATTTGAACATAAAAGAAACATATTTACGAGTTGTTTAGTTACTGACTCTAGTAAACTAATGTTTAAAATTAACGTTCACTCCTTTCTAAAATCACTTCATATGCAACGAATTTACATTAAATGTTCGTTTATAAGAAAAAGTTAAAACAAAACAAGTAACAAACAATCAAATAAGAGAAAGTTCGTGTTTGTCTCTCTATCCGTTACACACGTTGTTTAAAATCTGGTCAGCTACCACTTGTGTCCCAGCATAGATGTTTCCGATCTCGTATTCCCTGTCAGTCGTAAATCTGCTGTTACGTCCATCGTGCTAGGTACACTTATCGGTAAGCAGATCAGGAGAAGTCATCGTCTTCTTCCCATGGAGGTACAACATATGCCATATGAATAGTCACTTTTCCATCGGTGATGTCAAATTTTTCTCTCACCGACCGCACGTCTTCAATAGCCCTCAAAAGTTTGGAAGAAGTTATTTCTGCAGGTGTGCTAAATCCGAGACATACAGGCGAGTTCAAACTGTCGTGATACATAGATAGGCTCAAACGACCTTCATCTTTGACTTGGCAATGGCATTTGAGTTCCTCTAACAGTGAGTCAAGTAGATCCGTAATGAAACCTGATACTTCCTCGGCTGGAACGTCAGACGCGAAGTCTTTAAATTTCACCGTGTAGGTGTAAGTTGTTGTTCTAAATTTTCTCGAGGTCGCTGTCTGGGTCATTTGGATGCTAAAATACTCCTTTAGGTCTATTGAATCCTTTCCCTTCTTGAACGCACTTTGCTGTGACGGTATGGTGGTGAAAGAGGTCAATGATGTTTGTTCCTTCTCTTTTTTCTTCTGCGTAGTTATTCATCTTTCTCGTCGCTTGTCCTCGCAATGAAGTGTCGTTCTTGGAAGTCGTCCCTTTTTATACTGGGTGATATCAGCATGTCCATAAGGTCAAGTTTTGTGGTCTGGAAGTTTCACTGGTTGCACGTAGTTTGTCATGGCATTAGTACATAACAACAAAGATGTGGTATTGCATTGGTGATGTGATCGTGAGGCATAGAATCACACCCGAGTTGGACTTGAGTCTTACGCTCTATACTTGCTGTTTGAAAGGATTCATTTTTGTCGATTGGTCTTGGTAGTGACAATGAACTATTGGTCTTGGACGTTGTCCCTTTTTATATGCTGACCAATATCGATGTGACCGTACGGCAACGTAAAGTGATTGGGAAGTCTCACTCGCTTCTGGTACACGATTTGATAGATTTTTTCCAGGGGTCGACTGACGATGTGGTGAGTGGGTAAACGTACAATCTTGTTCGGTTGGTGAGTGGTCACTTTAAAGTTTCCATCCTCTCCCGATTGCAAGGCTTCTTTCAATACCCCAAAGTTGACCACTCGACTGGTACGATAATTCAGAGTCAGTCCTTTCACTTTGCACTCCGTGTGCACTTCTCCTTGTTTGTCCCGGTATTGGTAGCCGTAATTTTTAGGACCGCCACTCGCGAAACTTAGAATCTTGTCGTCGGGGTGTTCGTCTGTCCAGGCTCCTAAACGGTTTTCTTCGATGTTAGGGTGTTGCTGACCCGGTCGATCGATGTAGATGCAACTGTCCGTGTCAAAGTACAGGACGCGTTCCCTTAACAGTTCTAAAGCTTCGTACAATTTTAAGCGAGCATGAGCTGTCAGGTAAGCCGCAATGATGACATTTCCAAAAGGGTCGTCTTGTACAAAGTCCAGATCTTCTTCGTAATTGACCAAGATCAAATTCTCTCGAACGATGTCCACGTGTTTCATGTATTTGGTTTTGTCGTGAATCATCTGGAAGTAGCGGGAAGGTTCTGTCAAATATTCCGTCTTGGGTAAACACGGTCGTTGTGCCATTTTACCCCACAAGCAATTTAACATCACTTTGGCAAACGATCGCCTGCCTTCGTTTTTCTCACTCTGTGGTCTAAAGAGATGCCTTCTTGTTCATAGTATTTCTCTTTGAATTGTATTTGGTCTTCGGGAGTGTGACACCAGGAAGGATAGCCACTGGCTTCTTGTTTCAGTTTCAAAAAGGCATCCACGTAGTCTGCGAAAATGCCTTTCTGCGTGGGGTCACCCTTGTGGTATTGTTGTGTCTTGGGAAAGTGGCAAATTTCGTACACTTCTAACAGTTGGTATCCCATGTCCAGAGCTTTGAACAATTCTACGTTGACCCACGTCCCCGTCAAGACCCGTTCTTCCTGGGTGTGCTGACAAGGCTGGTCTTGGTTGCTCGTTTCAGCACAAGTACGGCACAATGGAAACATCAGTTTGCCTTGGCAATGGTGAGGTAAGACGGGATGGTATAGGTTCGTGGGAGGCAAAACTTTGCACTTGATCAAGCCTTTGTATTGTCGAATGTTTTTCAGGTCGATGTGTTCGGTGAACAATTGTGGGTGCCCTGCAGGAAAGCGACAATATTTGCACACGTAAGGATATATCGAACACACGTCCAAGTATTTGATTTCTTCTCCTTTCTCTTCGTCGGCTTGGTACAGCAAACAGGTGGCATTGGTCCTTCCTCCGTAAAACTATCCATCGGGTTCAGGGGGTCCATGAACTGGTAACTTTCCACGAGGAGTTTAAACTCGGGATCGGTTTTCAAACGGTGATCGTACTCGTGTTCCCACATTTCCACCACTTGGTATCCTTCCTGTTCCAACTTTAGGCGTCGCTGACAAGTGGCCTGGTACAAGTCTTCCATGGTTCGTTGTAAAAACTGATTTTTAGTGCTACGATCAGGGTAACAGACGGGACATCCGTGAAATAAGCAACCGTTAAACTCGTACACGATCTTTAGGTTTTCTAAGTCCCAGCCATCGACCGAATACGTTCCGATGGTCTTTTCACCCCCTCCGTTGCGGGCATGCTGAATCCATTTGTTTTCCTTGTCGCACAAGTAATGTAACCAACGTAGGGCTTTGACCGAGTATTGACGTTTGACAAAGTGGGTCGTTTGAGGGCTGATGACAGCCACTGTGTTTTCAGGCATGAGTCGTTGTCGATACACTAAGGAACACGCTTTGGCAATGGTGCAAGCTTCTTTCAAAGGATCGACCCCTCCGTGTTCCATGAACAGTTCTCGAAATTTTCCACAGCAACGCCGTAAAATGTCCACGTCGGAACTACAATACTTTAGCATTTCTTCCTGAAAGTCGAAGGGGTCGGAGGCATGAGCCTGGTACCAAGCGTAGAAAGCTTCTCGTTGTTCGGTACGCATGTTGTCGGGGTCGTAATAGTGAGCCTCAGGTAAATGGGGTAGAACGGCGTGTTGATTGGCTTCCGTATTGAAAAAGTGTGGAAAGTACCCTTTAGCCATTTCTGTCATTCCAAACGTTTTAGGCATTCGACTCAAAGGCATGGCCAAATAGCTCATCGAATCTTTAAACTGTACTTGTCCCACTTGCATGAAAATGATTTTGGCTCCGTTCAAAGTCACTTTAGGACGTTCGGTGCCATGTTCCGTATAGTATCTGAGAAGAAAATGTCCATCGTATCCGGAGAAATTGTGAGCCATCACCGTGGCATGACGATGACAATCTCCGTAACGTTCGATGTCCTCTTGGCTCCACGTCTTGTCGATGGGGTCTAAGACCCATCGAGCGAAATCGGCTAGCGTGTTCGGTCCCCGAAAGATTTTTTCACGTCCTCCAGGAATCTTGCTGCAGTGAGGTCAATGACTGAAGATAGGTTCTTGAATGCACTTCTCGCACGCTCGATGAGCCACGCAGAAATTAGGAATGTGAATGCCAGTCTCTTGCATGCATTCGAAATCGAAAAAAATGAAATTGCGTTTCTTCTTGTGACCATCCTCTTTCTCTGGTTGGGGTTGGTATTTTTGCACGTAGCACTGGTGTTTCAAGTCCACGATGTGATGACAAATGTGACATTTTTTTTTCCTGAACATACGTGTGCCTTGGTATTATTGGTACGTATGCCTTGTCCACACGTAGGGCACAATCTCAGGAGTTAACAAGCACATTTCTGCTGTGAACCTTGCGTCTTCAGATGTTGTTGGTAACAGGCAGGGATGACAAACGTGCGCAGAGAAGCAGGATATTTGCAATGGCTTTTGCCCTTCGCTCAGACAGGGTGGAGAGGCCAAACATCCTGGGCATTTCGATCCACAATGTTTGTGTTGCTCTCGATTATTATAACCACGGTCACATTTCTCACAGTAATATCTGTATCCCAGGAATCCGGGGATGGCGGTAATGGTATCGAAATGTTCATCGTGATAATAGACATGAATGTATTTTCCGTCCTTAAAGTCTTGGCCTCGAAACAACAGAGGTCCGCGCACTTCTTGAGGGTGCACTTTCAAGGTGTATCGTGGAGCTAGGGCATCTTGCAATTTTTGCATCTCAGGAATGCCACAGGGTGTGTCTTTGGACAGTCCGGCTTGTTGCAACAGGAGTTCTGCTTCATTTCGTTGTTTGGCTCGGTCGGATCGTTGAATAGTTTTCCAGGTTCTTTTCCATTCTACCGTGTCGTTCTTGTTGGTATAGGTTCGTCCCACCACGATGGCACGGGCTAAACACATCTGGTCTTGAGGGTTGTTAATTCGGACGAGACTTGTTTTGGTGTTGCGAAGGTCGTCCACCAATAAGACCTTTTTGCGTCCAGTCCCTTGAGGAGGAGAGACGTGGACCATTTTCAGTGTGGCTTTACCATCGGTGATGTCAAACTGATCATTAGATTGTTGTACGTGTTGAATCTTGTCCATGACTTTGGAAGGGGTTAGTTCTGCGGGTCTGCTAAACTCGATCCAAACAGGGGATTTCAAGCTGTCGTGATCTATGGATAGTGTCAAGAAATCGTCTTCTTTGGGTTGACATTGTCGCTTTAGTGTGGTGAGCAAAGAATCCCACATCTCGGTGATAAACCCTTCTGCTTTCTCCAAGGGTACGTCGGACTTGAAATCTTTAAACTTCACCGTGTAGGTGTAAGTCGTGGTTCTAAATTGTCTAGAGGGTCGCTTTTCCGTCTCTCGAATGTGATAGTACTTTTCAGGGTTAACTGGTGGACTTTGGTTTGGAGTGGGCTCTCTATGTCTGGTCGCAGACGTGGAAGGTGTTGGTTCAGATTTGCTCATGTCTTCGTTTTGAGCGAACACTTCTTTTCGTGTGTGAGGCGATACGTCACTTCGCTGCCTCTTACGTTCTTATTCTCTCTCACTGAAATCGTGCGATCGTTTCATCTCGATTGCTGATTCAGAAATGATTTAACCAAGTTCATTCTCTCCATATATACCCTCTCTACCTCTTGTTGTCACAATGACTTGGTATATTTCACAAGGGCAAGTGAAAGCCAAGCATATAGGAGCCCAACGACAGCGGTGCGTCTTAAACACCTCATCCATCTTGATGACCCTTCGATTCAAACCCTACCACGAAAGAAAAAAGTTGCACGAAAAAAACCCAGACAGTTGGTGTCTTCAAGAGAGCTAGAGACGCCGGCACTGTGTCGCTGGGACACGTACGTACTCCAGAAAACTACGCCACTCGACAACGTTGTCTCCTTCTCTCAGTCACTTCTACTTTGTCGCAGAATACATTCTACCAACCCTGTTTTAACACACGTTTCTTCATCTGATATTTTTAAAAAATATACTAAACGCATTTTTAAAAGAACTACCCTTTTTCGACAGCAGTGACGGCGTCTCCTCCTGCTGTTACCACTGTTGCTGCACAAAGATGATCTTTCCTTAAGATCAAAATATGAGACAGAGCAAGTAAGTTGTGAAGTTGAGCGGAGGTGTCTAAACAACAACTGTCAAGCCCCTATGTTCCATTTCTGTTTGTGATAATAACTTGTGATACTTCACATTTTCTAAAGTGGAAATCTTTACAAACCGTACAAAAGTTATATGACTTTGGCTTCTGACAGTTGTACAGACTCTTCACTTTATAAGTGTCACGAGAAAATAGTGTATCCAAGTTTTACCATTTTCCAAAACACCCACACACTTGCAACGTGACCAGAATCTGTACTTCTTTATTTGTGGATATCCAACAGACCCGTCCCAGCATATATAGCTGGTTAAGAACTGTGGGAATATCACCTCATTTTTTTCAGAAATATCAAAGCTTTTATGTGTATCTTCCCTGTTCCACCCTTTATTAGTGCTTAGGTATATTCCCTAAAAAACACAAACAATTTGGAACAAAATTAAATTTTGAATTAAGGTTTCTCTCTGTTTATACATTTTTTTTCAAGTTGTTGGTACATGGCATATGACATCCAAAAACTTTCTCAAACTGAGAGGCATTTCTACACATGTCATTGCCTTTGTTAAATTCGGTTTTGTTGGTTAGTCATCTTTAATCTTTAATTCTATTTTTATGATGTATTTCTTTTTTGCTAGAAGATTTAATTTATTTATGTTGTTTAGTCTGTTGCTGCAAAAAAGAAAATGCATGTATCTATAGCAAAGTGTTTAAGTTTGTTCAGTTTTTTATTTCAAGCTCTACAAAAGGTACCAAGTTTGTTTTGCAAGGGGATTGAAACTTTAAGTTACGCGGACGTGAAGGAAAACATACCTTTGTTACTACAATTTGCTGTCTTTGTGTTCGTTCTAATCATGCTTGCCTTATATCTTTTTGTTTTAGGATCATATTTCTTCTGATGTAAATACATACATCAATGGATAGACAGCTTGGGTTATCATCCTTGAGGTTCACTGTACTTTTAGTTTCTTTACTTCATACAAACCCCAAAATCACTAGCTTGAAGGGAAAAAATAACAAAAAACTGACACCTGGTACTGTAACACATCTGTCTCTGTTGATGTGAGTGTGCTTGACAAAATGTTTGAGTAAGATTAAAAATGTTTGTCAGTTTCAAAACTCGAACCAGTACTGTGGCCGTTTAATATTGTCATGTGGCAAGAAGAAATGGTACAATACGCAACAAAGGGATTGTACATTTACACTCCAATCTGTCTGCACTGCAATGGTAACAACGCTCTTGCGTTGACATTATTTTGCCACACTACCTAAGAAAAAACAATTCATCACTCATCATAAACGATTTCATTGGCTATACATATTTTCTTACCGCTTTCGCTTCGAATTGACTTCAGTATCTTTTCGCACAGTGACAAGATCGGACGTGTTTTTTGCTTTTTTTTTTCTGCGGCTGGTCGCTACACTACTTGCTCTGAATTTACAACCAAACATTGTGTTACGCATTGTAAGTGACTTCATTGGGCCAACCGATATTTTACACTTCTGTCTCTATTCATGTGAGTGTGCTTGTCAAAATGTTTGAGTAAGATTAAAAATGTTTGTCAGTTTCAAAACGCGAACCAGTACTGTGGCGGTTTAGTATTTGATCTGGCAAGAAGAAATGGTACAATACGCAACAAAGGGTTTGTACGTTTACACTCTCCAATCTGTCTGCACTGCAATGGTAACAACGCTCTTGCGTTGGCATTATTTTGCCACACTACCTAAGAAAAAAACAATGCATCACTCATCATAAACGATTTCATTGGCTATACTTATTTTCTTACCGCTTTCGCTTCCAAACAAACTGTCATTAACTAAAACCCAACTAAAACATTTCAATAAAGCAAAGCAAGCAACGACTGGAACTCAGCTTGATTTCTCTCCTGCAGCTGTCAAGGATATGGTTAAAACCGGTGGTATATTTCCTCTTCTCGTGGCAATACCAGTACTGATAGCTGCTGCTGCTCCCGCAGTAGCAAAAGCTGCAGCGTTAGGAGCTGTTGGAACCGCTGCTGGAATGGCACTAAAGAAAGCCACAGGAAAAGGATACAAAAAAGGGAGCCCGCGGATCCGGGCTAAGACTCCCAGGAACTCCGCCATCATGGTACCCAAAAAGGTTCTAAAAACACAAAGTGTTTTCAATACTAGCGTTTTCACACCGATGTCAAATTTTGATTTGCTTGATGCTGTTAAACAATTGCGTATAAAGAACTTCAGAGGCGTCTTTATGAGAGATCAATTACCTCAACAACCGAATAATCCAGAAACCGGAATTATTAATCTCGATAACAGCAACGTCCAGGAACTCACTGGGTTGCTTACACGATCGATCCACGTGGAATTATCTATTTTGATTCGTACGGGTTAGCACCACCAGTTGAATTTCTTCGATATACAAAAAACATCCCCGCGTCAGGGGCGAAAGTTTGGTATTCAACGTTACCAACACAAACACTGACCGATCCTCCGATATGTGGTCGTGAAGTATTAAATGTTCTTGATGCAATCTCGAAATCAGCGAGTTCTCCTCACAAAGTCGTTCATGAATACACGTTGAAATCACAGATGTGATTTCCAAATTTAAACAACCCCATAACTAATAATGGTTGATATTTACGGAAGATCAAGCAGAACAAAGAAAAAAAAAAAAGATATCGATTTATCGAAGTATGCGACCAAAGATGAAATTGATAATCTTTTAACGTTAACCGGGATAGACCCAGATGAGGTTGTAATTTTTCAAGATCGACATGGCAAATTAAAAACTAGTAACATTAAGTGGAATGACATAATTCTCAGGGTTATTGGAGCTACCACGGACAACATCGTTGTATTCACTGACAGCGGCAGAATTAGAGATTCGCTGATATCAACTGCAGCTCTCCGAGATGATATGCAAAAACTTGCACTAGCCCGTGTAGCGAAGACCGGTGATACAATGACAGGTGAACTCAATCTCGGCAACAACAAAATAACCGCGTTAGCGATTCCAACCTCGCCGGAAGATGCCGCAAACAAACAATATGTAGACACCATTGAAGGTAAACTAACCACGTTGCGGGGAGAGTATGATGTTCACGTGAGCGCGTTTACAAGACTTCGAAGAAACTTCGCAAAAACTGATGAGGCCGTGGATAAGTTCTTTGGGACTCCTCCAGTCATCGACATGAAACTTTCTGAAAACATACCAAATCTTACTAATAACGCCAACGATATCAATAAGATTAATACCCGGTTAGGTGTAGTCAGAACAGATAGAAGTTTTTCAGATCAAATCGCGTTGATACAAAATAACATTGACACGATCAAACAAACACAGCAAGATATCGTATCGGAAATTCCTGAGATCGTTAACAAAACCAGTCTGATTAAAGTCCCCACTGGAGTTACTTCTGGGCATATCACCAACATCGTATATACAGTATCATCGGGATTCGCAACATGGTCCCGACAAAATAATACTATCAAATATACAGCAACAGCCACTGGTGTGTATAGACTGTCTGTATTCAGTGCCGCTAAGTTTGAAATCTTCACAACATATCCCTGGAGACATTCCACTGACAAATATTCCGGGATTGTGACTATCATAGACAAGAAATTAAGCGCAACATCCTACTGGTGGTGTTTGGAATTTGTAGCTGAAACGCCTCAATCGGTTACCGCGTAAAATAATAAATGCAAAGTGTTTCGGCATCAACGACAACACTAAATGCTCAGCAATATAGGTATGATCAAGTACGCGAATGGCAGTCAGAGTTAAAAACCACTATTGACAATTGTGCAACAAAGATAAAAAAAATACAAACGGCGTGTAACTGTATTAGACACAATAGCGTATTCGGTATCCGCGGTAGTTGCATCTACTGGGGTGCTATTATCAGCGCTGACACCAGTGACAACTGCAATCGCGATTACAATCACAATTTCAGCATCAACGACGATTGCAGGAGTTGCTAATATAATTGCAAAAAAAAATATCCTCGTGTGCGCTAACAAAATTGCACGAATATGAAAAGTTAAACAGCGCGGCCACGAGCACCTACTCGAAATTGTCCTCGTTGATATCATCCAGCCTTGACAATACAACAATATCCGATTCCGAATTCACGTTGATGTCCAGCGCATACAACGATTACAAAAACACAAAGTGTTTTTCAAAGTACTTTGATTTGAAAACGATGAAGATAAATAATGACGGAATTACTTCAGCAGATAGCCGCAAACACAGCTCCGGTAAAAACATCAATGATAACAATATCTTCAACGCAACCAGAGTTTAATATTAATTTTCCAACTGCAATTCCAGTAAAAGAAATCGTTTTGGCACAATTACGCGTATATCACAGTTGGCCCAACATCAGGTCGACATCATTTCACAGACAGTTGCCAAATAACTCATTTGTATTTTCGTATCTGAATAGACCTGACGGTACCCCCGACTGGAACGTGTCACGTTACCAACAGGGTCTTATCAGATAGAAGAAATCAACAAAGAAATACAGCGTCAAATAAAGCGTATCACGGGAAAAGAAGCAAAAATATCAATAACCGCCCACGAGCCAACGTTGTCAACGATCATCGAAGTCGCTTCACCGGGTTACCACGTAGACATTTATAACAGTTCAATCAGAACAGTATTAGGATGGCCTGAAAATCCACCACCGACACCACCGATACCACCAGAACCAAAAAAGTCTGATTATATCACCGATAAACAATCATATCACGGAATTACACCGTCATACAAACAACATCTTGACAATATAAAAAGTGCAACGTTGGGTAACTTGATTAACTTCTATGAAGATGGCAGCGATATTGTGTGGGTTTTTGTTCATACAGCAGATGAAGGATTTAATATTTGCCTGAGCGAAATTACTGAATATTTTAAAATTATTAATCAATTACATAAAACACAACTAGCGCATCTACGGCAACGCTTCCAAGAACATCTTGGAAATGTATACATTTCCGATATAAGTTCACGCAGCGAAATTATTAAACAAATTGAGATATTAAATCAGATTGCCGCAGATATGGAATATATTAACCAGCGAGCAATTCAAACAGTAATTGACAGTAAACCCGGTGATAAACAAAGATTTCTAAATAAGTACTCGCTGAAAGAAGCCGAGCTACCGAATTTTAAATTACCAGGATACGTTTCCCCGGTCATCTTGAGAAAATTTATCACTGATATCATCAATGAATACTTCGATGACATACTTGAACACCACAAGCGAATATTGCCACCGCCAACTATCCTCAGACATGACAATTCCACAGCGAGCGATGGCAGACATATTTCTCCGGGAATCGTAAATATCACTGATGTCGTCGCGGTCAATCTTGTGTGTGACGTAATCGATGGCAGTTACAACATAGACACAACAGTATCAAATCAAGCCCAGCAAAGGTTTATACTATACTCATTTACTCCTAAAGAACCACCTGGGTTTTTGATTGTACAAGAGCCAATCAATCCAGTATTTCTGCAGTGTTTAAATCCAACCCTGACAAGGATGAATTTTAAAGTCACTGACCAGCAGGGTAGACTTTTGGACCTGAGAAACGATTTTCAATTAATAATATCATATCATAATAATGTCCCAATAATCTTCGACTTACAAGAAATGCAAAGCGTTTCCGAGAAATTCGAAGAATTACCAGAAGTATGATGATGATGATGAAAATGTCTCTGACAGTGATTTTATTGTTAGTGATGAAGATGTCTCTGACAGTGATTTTATTGTTAGTGATGAAGATGTCTCTGACAGTGATTTTATTGTTAGTGACAGTGACGACGATGATGGCACTGTTGGTAACATCACCATCAATGACAGCACTGTCACAATAAATTATATTAAATGATAAAAAAAATATAGCATGTATCAGCACGTGAAATGTTTCATATACGACAAACAAACACTTGAAGAATGTATCAAAAAATTATTCAGCGGAACGTCGTCGATTTCATCAATGATGAAATTAGGTGAAGTTAAAATAGTTATTGATAAATACGGTAATAATGATTTTTTACTGACAGAATCGCAGTTGAAACAACCACAAGAGAATCATATCATAGCGATCACATGTTTTCCAGACCAAATCATGAATTATGCTCACTCGAGTATTTCGCGGGATCATCTTGATAAGATACTGCAGTGAAAGTGCAAGCACTTTTGAAAATCCTTTAGGATTTTAACGCTAGCGTTAGAAATGTCAAAGACATTTCCAGAAATTCTTTAGAATTTTCAAATATTATATATATTTTTTTAACACTGACAATTTCGCTGATTTTGATAGGGTATTTGCTAGTAAAAACCAGAGAAATTGTCCAAGTTGCTAATCCTGATAGGGTATTTGCTAGTAGCAACCCGAGAAATTGTCCAAGTTGCTAATCTTGATAGGGTATTTGTTAGTAGCAACCAGAGAAAATGTCCAAGTTGCTGATTTTGTTAAGGTATTTGCTAGTAAAAACCAACGAAATTGGACAATTGCATAATTTTATTATATATATATTTTTTTTTAACACTGACAATTTCACTGGTATTTGCTAGTAAAAACCAGAGAAAATGTCCAAATTGCTGGTTTTATTATAATATTTTATTGCAACACTGTCGATTTTACTGGTTTTCATAAAGTATTTGCTAGTAGCAACCAGAGAAAATGTCCAAGTTGCTAATCCTGATAGGGTATTTGCTAGTAGCAACCAGAGAAAATGTCCAAGTTGCTGATTTTGATAAGGTATTTGCTAGTAGCAATCAGTGAAATCGGACAATTGCATAATTTGGACAGTAAAAATAAGTAATATTTTTTTACTTTCGATTTCACTTCCAAGTACTCGATTTCACTTCCTTGATTTTATCAAGGTATTTGACTTCGTCAATGACGAAATCAAGGTGAGGTATTTACTTCCTCGTTGATTTCATCGCTGACAGTGTCATCGCTGACAGTGTCAGCGGACATACAATGTTTCAATTTTCGGACGCGATTATTTATTATCTTTTTCATCTCATACTCGCCTGCTCATGCCAGCCTGATCTTTTCAATTGCACGAGACAATGGAACAAATTCATTTATTTGTGCTTCTTCTATACCAGCTAGTGATTTATACAAATTATTTTGGATCATCTTTATGAATCGATATTGTGCAGGAAGAATATAACGCCCTGCGCATTTAGCTTCATATAATGATTCAAAATCAGACAGAATTGTTTCAGGATTTAGTAATATATTAAATCCTTGTTTTTCTAATTTTTTAATAGCATCAATCACGTTATTGATATTTTCTCGATTCATGTTTCTATATATTTTTATATATTTAAAATAAAAAACATCACATCTCCTTGAGCTTCTAGCTTATCATATGATAGGCGGAAACACTACCCCAATGAGCTCCTAAACTGTCAAATAACAGTCTAGAAAGCCCAGAGGGTGTGTTTGCGAACGAAGAGACATTCCCCATTTGTGAACCTCCTAGCTTACCATTTGATATGCTAGCAAGGTTCATATAGGGACAACACATAACATGTAGCATTTACATCTGTAAAGCTTCTAAATTGCCACCGCAAGCTTACACAGTAGTATAACTTAATTCTAACTTATCTTAAGACGGCACAAACACATAGTAGTTACAATATTTACAGTAGAAGCATATTTACAGCAGTTGTATTTACAATATTTACAGTAGAAGCATATTTACAACAGTTGTATTTACAATATTTACAATTGCATATATAACTTATCCTAGGACGGTACAAACATATAGACAACACAGACAGATGCGGGGTTATATTCTACGTCCAACGAAGTTGCACCCCCACCCCCAAAATCAATCCCGTTAGGTGGTCAAAGACCACCCCTGACGGGGCGATAACGGAGAAAGTTGTGCAACTTCGTTGGGTTTCGAAACCCCGTATATTATTCGGACGATATTGTATATAAACCGACTGATACCTGGAAGTTCAAAAATAGCTCAGCGTGACTTGTTTAAAATGTTTTTTTCTTAAATATGATCGTGTGGAAAATACGGATGTACCATAAACCCAAACAAGTGTAATAAAATAGTGATATTGTCTGTAAAAAAAAGATAAATACGAGTTTGTCCCTGACAAAGTCAGGGATAAAATCATTCTTGACGCTGTCACCTTGATAAAATCAAGGGTGATAAAATGAAGGGAAGTTATTTGCTTCCTTGTGCAGAAAACCGTCTGCTGTTACCTGTGAAGTGTTATGGCGCGCTGTCATCCTTGACGCTGTCAAGGTGACAAGGGGGAAATAATTGTATCATTGACTTCAAAAATCCTTCGGATTTTCACACAGTCGCTGTAGAGTTATCTCCGTTTGGAAAATCCTCGGATTATAGTAAACTACCTAACAATAATGAAAAATAATTTTCTGCTTATTATATGTTTTTGTCAACGCGGATTTATATACATTTTCTGCGACGTTTTGTACTGAGGGTGCACAAATACCGAAATACTTGCCAGCTGCATATATCGATTGAAATATTATTTGTTCATTCGTACCTAAATTTATGGAAACAACCTTCTTGGCGTATTTACTATAACAACTAGTATTACCAGCCCTACAATTTTCGCTCTGCGTCACAGCTCTCAGATTAGATAAATTATTATTAAGTTTCTGTCCATCAATGTGATCAATTACAAGACCATCTTTGATTATCCCAAAGAACACTCGTACACGATCCTGTGATTATGATAATGTTTCTTTCCAGCAGCAAACATTAGATAACCAGAATTACTAACAGCACCAACTGGTTTTTTCAATCTACGATGTCTCACTATTCCCTCGCGAGATGCTTCATAATTCTCGATGGTTGGATGTCGGACAAATTCTTGATTCATTTATGCTTCATGTATTTGTCTAATTTATAATTTGTCTGAAAACTTAGTTATATAATCACTCTCGGATTTCAGCGCATCTCCGTTATTTTTTTAATTGTAATATCGCTTGAGTTCACGGTATCGTTTCCCCCCGCATCCCGCACATAATTGTGTTTTACCCCTGACCCCAATGCCACATCGCAGGCAGGGAATAGGTCCTGTGCTTCCTCGTTTGATGCTTTGTATATGTTCACCGCAGAATTCCTTCCTACAGGGCTTATTACAGACTGTTACGGATCCAACTTTTAACCAGTTGCAGTTATTCATTGTATATATATAATATTTCTTATTTAAATATTTGTCTTAAATATAATATGAAGGGTTTATTTGGCGCTGGGAGATTTGATCTTGACAGGCTAAACAGAGACTTACGACGGCGGAATCTAACTGATCTATTTAATATTATCAGGGAGGGTAAAAAAGAATTCCGCGACGACGGCGCTTCTCATGTATGGTCATCATTTAAAATTATCCGCGATAATGTCGTTGACGAAGTCATCGATGCTACAATGACTGATGCCCGAGCAAAAACAATTATTGATTATCTATTTGATATTCATCAAAGCGACGAACACAGTAAGAAATATTTTTTCAGAATAAAATTTATCGTCAACGTTGAAGACGATGAATGGATTATCCGTGACAAACTCGACCCTGTTCTTGCTAACGGAAAGACCATTCTGTTAAGTAGTGGTTGTAAACCAGGAATGCTGACCGGGATTGATAAACCATATTACGCTCGAGCGTA
Organism: Sinohyriopsis cumingii; assembly: GCA_028554795.2. Taxonomy (NCBI): domain Eukaryota; kingdom Metazoa; phylum Mollusca; class Bivalvia; order Unionida; family Unionidae; genus Sinohyriopsis; species Sinohyriopsis cumingii. The sequence continues at coordinate 5,532,057 of CM068826.1, read as the reverse complement.
TCCTGTAACCGCAGTCGTTTATGGAATCTATCTGGTAAAACAACCAAAAATTGATAAACTCACCCCGATGAAAATGACTTCGTCATCAACGTTCGCGCTGAATTGTGTAGCTGAGCGAGTAGTGGAACATTTTAAAAACACAAAACGAGGAAACGGTTTAACCGATCTGCGACGTGAAAAAATAACAGCATGGGCTGAGCAAGTCAAAGATACTGGGGCAACAATAAATGATGTTGCTGTGCTATCAAGTAAATTAAAATTTTCAATAACAGTAAAAACACTAACCTGGGAAATATTATACAGTTCGAAGCATTATAAAAAGTCAGGATCACCGATTGAAATTATTGATCATAACTCTCATGCCTGGACTGATGCAGTTACAATATTTCCACGAGATCGTGTTGTCAAACTCTATTCCGGAAACATATTTGATGCTATTTACACACTGAGTAAAACCGACCCTGTGTCAGTGTGGTTATTTAGGTGTTCCGAAGATTCCGAGTATGATCAATTTGTAAAACCCAACGGGGAATTATACCGGACGGAGTCGTTGCAACAACAAATGAAAAAACTCGCAGAGAAATATGTGAGAAACGCAAGCGTTTCTGAAGACATTGAGCAGTTATTGGTTAATTGTTTTACAGTTCCAAGTGTTGCCGCTCACGCCGCCAGAGAAAGAAATTCGTGGAGACCAACCCGAAGTCAGTTTCTTTTGGATATACGGTTAAGTTGTGTCGAGTATGGACATGGCGGGTTGTGGAATACCCGGTATGACTACCGGGATATGATTTCCGTGGATATGATTGCTTGCTATACAGGAAGCTTTCTCGGGATGGGCGAGTGTCGCGAATACTTTAAGCGATTTGGACATCCCACGAACTCGATGACACGAGTTGCTATAAACGGCGTTTTACCCGACTTTGACCTGACAGGATTTGCTCGTGTGACTTCGTTTGAATTTGCTAAAGAGCTTCATACGTGCTGTTATGTTTGGTTTGGCAGACACTTCAGTGAAAAGCGCTGGGTACCAATAGTGTTATTGCGATATATGCTTGACAGCCGAATACTAGTATCGTTGACTGTCTGTGAAGCAATCATATCATATCAACCGCAGACCTCAGTTTGGTTGCCAACACCGGCGCGTGTCAGTGTAGATGAAGTTATCGGCGAGTATGCACGAGAGAGTCCAAATACCCCGATGGATGTCATTATCGGTGAGGCTCCTAAAATTCTCAAGATCAAACATAGCAATAGTGAAAAAATAGCAAAAGATCTCGGACGAAGAATAATCGGTAAATTTACTCAGGGTGCAGCATTTGATCATAAAATGCATCACTCGCGACTGATTATCGATGATGCTGAATTGGATTTTATTATTGCTGACGCTGTTGCGAGAAATATATTTTGTAATCGGGAGGATGTGTTCTTGTCCGACGGAAGAAAGTTGGGCACAATTGTAAGTTATATCAACGGAGAATCGCCTCAGTACACACATTTAAGATCTTCAATGCTGGGTTATGTTTCTATAAATTTACTATCAATGATAAATCGATTTCCTGACACCGCAGTTAGAGTTGCAACGGATTCATTTTATATCAATAAAAAATATTCAGAATTACTGGCCCGTTTTACAAGCACTGATGAATCATGGAGTTCGTGGAGAATAAAAGCGGAGATGTTACACGAATATTGTGAATCCGCTGATGTTGCAATTAAGGATGATTATTGTAAATCAGAAATGTCAGAAATGTCGAACGCACCATCTGTGTATGATCCAATCACTAGACCCAAAACTGTTTATTTAAACGGGCCGGGTGGGTCTGGTAAAACAACTCGAGCGATTGAATTATTTGGAAAATCGGATATGATTGTGCTAACACCTACACACAGGCTTGCCAGAGAGATGAAACAACGAGGAGCCAATTCTTGTACTTATCATAGCTTTTTCAAATACAGCGGCGGTGTGTGGACGTCAGATCGAATGGGAACAAAATATATTCCCGAGAAAATAATTTGGGATGAGATATGTACGGTGCCGCTGGAAACTTGAAAAACATTTCTTGATTGGCTGCTAACGAAAAATACTGCAGTCGTTATGTGCGGCGATCACGGTTAACCACCTCCGTTTGTCGGCGCATCTCCGCATGATTGGCTGAGGGATTTTGTTGATTATTACGAAGAAGTGTCTGATGATCATAGAGCACATGATGCAACGTTGAAAGAATTTAAAACATTAATCAGATTACAACCGAATAAAATTCAATGTGAAATTATGCGCGAGATGATTCCTGAAACTTCGATAAGCGACTTTTGGAAAACATGGAAACAAGACGATTTGATAGTGGCAAGTAGAAAGATAGTCAGAGACACACTTCAATAACAACTATTTCAATTACAACAAGAAAAGTTTCCAATGATGCCAGTGCCGTTATGTTATAGACCAGCTGATACGCGGTTACAGAATATAGATGTTGATATACCAGGGCGCCTGACTGCGTCAGAGTCAGGGAAACAGAATTTAGTACTGAATGATATTGTGTTAGTTGATATTAATGTTGTCAAAGATGCACTAAAAATGAATAAATCCCCGTGGACGCTAGGATATGCAATGACAATTCATTCATCTCAATGACTAACTATCGGTGATACAACTGTCTGGATCGTTGATGATCGAATCGAATGGTCAAACTTAGTCTACCTAGCGGTGTCCAGAGTCAGAAAAATATCTCAACTGCGAAGAATTGTCTTGGAAGAGTCAATAGCTGATAAAATTAATAATGAAAACAACAGCATCACCGATGATGATGTAATAAGAAAAAAACTTTCTGGTTACAAACAGAGTGACAAAAAAAATAATCGCGACTTTGATCTTGATGTTGAATTTATTATTGAGTTAAAACAACAGCAGAATAATCACTGCGCGAGCTGTACTTGCATAATTCTATGGCAGTATTCGAATAAAAATTCAAGACAATTTACCGTAGACAGAAAAGATAACAATCGCGGTCATACACGCGATAATATCATGTTGACCTGTCTTGAGTGTAATCGACGTCGGGGTGCTAGTTAAGTGATCGCGGTGGTAATTGTGTGTCCTCGGGAATTACCTGTAGTTGCTCACGTGTGAATCCACGTTGAGGAGCAGTTGAATCCAACCTATAGATTGCTGGTCTACCAGTGGATCTTGTCGCGGTGGTTATCTTGTGTGTGGTAACACTCCAGATAGGATCAGTCGCTCTTTTTTTACCACCTTCAAGTTCACCGGGCTCATATAAATATCTAACTGTAACATTACCCAGTATTGGCTGCGCTGAAGAATCACGTCGTACGGGTATATGTTTTTTTGTGATCGCGATGGCAGGTTTCATGTTGGTTGTTCGTGTGATCTCGCTATTTAGCGCAGCTATCACGCTTGGTAATCTTGCAACCCATTCGCGCGATCTCGTATCCTGAATAAATTCCTTCGCGTATTGATATCCAAATAACCACTCAGCAAGTGTTCGATTGAATCACTCAACAATTGCCTGATCACGGTGAATTTCAGTATGCCCTCGTTTGATGGTGACGTTATGTTGTTTCATCAGTGATGATACTGCACCTTGAAATTCTTTGCCAGGATCAACTTGTAATAAATTTGGCCATCGCAGAACATGTTGATAAATTCGTTTAAACGCAGAAACAACATCAGATGCTGTTTTAGTCGTTAACGGTTCCGCATCTTTGTATCTACTTGCAACATCAACTACAGTTAACGCGTACTTGTATGTACGTCTTCGGATAGTATCATGTGGCAGAAATAATATATCAGCCTGATGAACCTCATTTGGTACACTAACATCAAAATGTGCAAAGTGAATTTGTTTAGGACGCGGTAGATAAATTTGCCATATTGCCTGTCGGGATAACCAATTTTTAGCAGTAACTTTTGTAACTTTTGCTGCTTCAGCGAGTTTACTAATTGCTGCGCTACCTCTCCAATATCCGCTTGGGGAATAATAAATTGACTCCATTATAATTAATTACCAGCGCCTAATACAAGCTTAGATTTCATCGCAGATTTTATTAACCAGGATGCTAACTTTTCTTTGAAAAATTTATCAGGGATGGCATTTAACGCATGAATTAATTTCACGTCCGCGAGATGGCGCTGTTGCAAATCCTTACTTCGGTAAGCTACATCATGATCATGACACGCCTTATCAATAGCATTTATCGGATACTCACCTGGATTTGGCTGATCCTGAGCATCAAGTCTGATATCAAGTCGGGTTCCAGGACCACAGTAATTATATCCTGGAAGATGTTTTTCTCCTGGGTATTTAGCCCACGGTGTTCCTGGTAACTTGGCTAACTTGGCTGCAATATCACCTCCCTTTTTTTTAAAAATAAATCTAAACTTTTTTATACCGCATCGTTCACACTTGCCTGTAAGCACTTGTCGATTATTTTTTGTTGTAATTGTTGTCATATCCGCAGTTGGGGTATGTGCTCGGCATTTCACACAATATAAATTCATATTTATTTTATGATATATCTAATGGAGATCACTGACTTTTCTGCGTCAAAGCGACTAGAGACAATCAAACATAACTCAGTGCTACCAAATTCAATTCGAATGATTATTATAGGCCCATCTGGGTCGGGTAAGACACAGTTGTTACTTAATTTAATAATGAAGTGGATGAAGTGGGATAAATTATATTTGATAGCACCATCAGTGGACGATCAGCGATGTTATCAGGTATTAAAAGATTTTAACGAAAGTGCAAAATCGATAAGTGAAGAAGATGTTGTTGATTTTATGACTGATATTGATGAAGCACCGAGTATCGATGATATTGATGTGAGTATTAATAATTTAGTCGTGTACGATGATATCATGTTGGACAAACAATCAAACCCTGCCAGGATATTTTCACGTGGACGACACAAAAACGTTGATGTGATTTATGTAACTCAACGGTATACACAAATTCAGAAAGTGATCAGAGATAACTGAGTCGTGCTCAGGCAAAACCATACGGATTCGTAACGATAAATTTACATGATCCTGCGGCACGGTATCGAGTTGGGTTAGATACAATTTTTAGTTAGAAATCCTGAAGTATTAAAAATATTTACATTTCTAGCAGCAGAGAGACTGAGCCACCGAATGTTTTGTCTAGTAGACTCCGGAGTCAAGAAGCATTTTTATAGTTAGTTATTTTTCATGAAATAACTCTTCTAGTCAGCAGAGAAGGCTTATTTATCATAGTTTTCTGAATAAGACCCTCTATCAAGAGTGTTCTCGATAGAGGGTTCTGTTGGACGGAATAGTTGGTGGGCTCAGTCTCTCTGCTGCTTGCGACAGTTGCAGGATCTTTTGATGTCAACGGCCAAGCCTCTTTATATCTGCTTGTAACATCGACAACAATTAACACGTACTTTTATAATTGCATCGACAATGTCACGTACACGATCATGTGCAAGAAATAAAAAAGGAGCCTGATAGATCGCTTTAGGTCTTTGGACATCATACCATCCACGTAACGTTTTTCTTGGGACTGGTGGGTAAATTGTCTACAACGCTTATTTAGGCAAAACTGCTTTAGCAATCCCATCAGTGATCTTTGCGGCACATGATAAGCTTTCCACGGTGGCTTCACCTCGCCAATATCTACGCGGACTGTATTATTTTTGATGACGCTCAGTTTGTTGCGCACGTTGACATGCACGGATATCCTTTGATGCTTTTATAACTAGGTTCATGTCAAAAACATGCAGCATTGACACAGTTTACTAGTGCTTAACCAGACATATTGATTGTTGTTTATAAATAGTCATATATCCAGCGGTCCATCAGGCCCAGAATAATTGTACCTTGCTGGACATCAATAGTGTACTGCTCCCATTAGCGTACGTTGTAATTAGCTAACATGTTAGAGCATGGAATTAAAATAAATATTTTGAGTTATAGACGGATAGATTTCGTCTCATGGATGAAAAGTTATATTGTGTTGAGTTTTTGACCCAGTGAATGGAGATATATTTTTCATGTTTATATATCGTAGCTGTGAAAACATTTGCAGCTGTATATGTCTATGTACATATATATGAGTGTACACGTATAAAATGGTTAAATACATTTTTTTCTCTTGTTCTCCCACTCTCTACCTCTGTTTCTCCTTAAGTGACTTTTTTGAATTATCAACATTTAACATTTGTCTCCCTCTCTTATTTTCTCTTTTTTTTTCTCTCCATATAAAAATACCCTATGATTTTTTTTCTTCTCTTTATAATTAGGAAATAATTTTATGTGTTTGTATATTCCCCTTGAAGATATTCGCACGTGTAATAAATATCGCTGTAGTAGTTGGATGGTGCCACGACGCACTGCTATTTATGTATAGGTAATATTAAAATATCATATGCTATGTAATTAGAGGTAATCCTAATACACCATGTGCTATTTATGTACAGGCAATGCTAAAATAACATGTTCTATTTATGTACATGTAATACTAAAATAACATGTGCTATTTATGTACAGGTAATACTAAAATAACATGTTCTATTTATGTACATATAATACTAAAATAGCATGTGCTATTTATGTACAGGTAATACTAAAATAATATGTTCTATTTATGTACAGGTAATACTAAAATAACGTGTTCTATTTATGTACAGGTAATACTAAAATAACATGTTCTATTTATGTACATGTAATACTAAAATAACATTTTCTATTTATGTACATGTAATACTAAAATAACGTGATATTTATGTACAGGTAATGCTAATATACCTTGTGATATTTATGTACAGGTAATACTAATATACCTTGTGATATTTATGTACAGGTAATACTAAACAGCATGTGGGTTTTCAATATAAGTTTGAATGCTCTATGAAATCTTACATCTTGCCATTACTGTGTGCGTGTATGTATGTATGTATGTGGACATTATTTTTTTTACAAGATATTTCAGGAAAAGATAAGTATGATATGATCATGACATCAATAAAAACCTAAATACATGCGAATTAGAAATTAATTCGAACAATTGCGTAGAGCCTAAACTCGAATACGAAAAGAACACTATTTTATACAAAATATTTGTACCTTTATATTTACCTCTGTAATACAACTAAAGCTTTTCGGAAACGTATTCGAACGACATGCGATCGGTTTTATCTTTATAAAAATTATGGATAATGATCTAGAGTCAAGTACATAATCAAATATGGAACGCTTAGTCCTCTTTTCGTGGAAAAATGACTCATAGCATTCCATTATAAAAAGACTTAATTTGATGAGCAGCGTTTTAAAGGGATTGCAAGGGATTGCAAGCACAACGACAAAGATGAAACTGACATGCCTTGTAACGTTTTTTTTTTTTTTCGGGGGCGGGGTAAGATTTTGATGTACACTTCACAAGATCATATGCTGTTAGATATTGACTACTAACTGATTTAAAAGAATGTATTACTTATAAGTTGCCTTAACGTCAGCAGCAACTTGTCGATTTCAAAGAGACATTACAAGAAGACGAATTTATATTTGTATAGCTTTCACCAATTGTAAATTAATACGTTCAACTGAATCTGCACTATGAATTCTGAAACAAACGATGACAGTGGTTTGGGATTAAATGCGTTTCGATTCGAATGATTTCATAAAATCGTTTGGTTCATATGTTCAGATTTACATTTACAATTTCTAAGACCGCTCCGGTGGACTAGTAGTTAGAGCGTCCGCCTCAGATGCGGGAGGTCGTGGGTTGGATACAAGGCCGAGTCTTACAAAAGACCTATAAAAATTGTACTATCAGCTGCCTCGCTTGGCGTTCAGCATTAAGACTGTTAGGACTGGTTGGCCTGTTGTCAGGATAATGTGACTGCGACATGATGCCCTAGTGCTATACTTCACTATAAACTGCCACATTACAGATATCGTAGAGCTATGACTGAAAAACTGTTAAAGTTACGTTAACAATCCAAATCAATTACATCACAATTTCTAAGGGTGCGTTTTAAACTGACTAGTTGTATATCAGAGGATCTGTTTCAATCGAACTAATTATACTACTATTTTGATGACGATTTCTTTTATTTTAGTGAAATTTCGGCCACTTGCTAAGGATATAGGGAAAACGGGCCCGAAAAGTTCCTTTAAACGTAAATTATTTAAGAATGTATAGGTTTTAAACTATAGGCATGATTTCAAATAATAATAATAATAATAATAATAATAATAATATCATGTTAAATATTTGACACATTCTTGCATATTATGATTCTCGATTCAAAATGAATGAAATCTGTGCCTAAAAGTACTTCATAAGCATAACTTTATTAAATCTTTAACAAATTCATTTATATTTTTCCTGACAGCTGGCGTGGCAGCAGATTATTCTCGTGCCTGCGATATACAGAAACTTAGCCAGTGTTCGAGGAAGTATCTTGATTTAATCAACTCAGTTAGACATTAAAATTATGCTCAGTTGATTTGCAGGTATCTAATTTTGTGTTATTGCAAATTAACTCTTGTTTGAAACGAGTGTAAGAGAAAGGCCATTTCTTATTGCTACCACGCAATTTAAAAATTCATGCACCATGGTCAAAATATAATTTTGTTTTGAAAAGAGGCAATTATATCCACTTAAAATTCACATAAGAAACGCTGGACAAAATTTAAGTCGACTACACAGCCGTGTTAAGTTATTGTAAACATATAGCAACTATGGAATTTTTCAGAATAATTAGATCGTCTAGCAATCTATGTTATAATTCCGATTTTATTTGATAGCGATGATAATCTCTTCCCTATTTCACATTGTGTTCAAGTCCACATGTTAGTTCATCTTTATCACAATGGTGTTGTTTGTATGGCCTCACTTCGTGCCACTTTTATCCATTTGTAGGTGACCTTTCTGGGACATTTTAACCTACTTTAATACACATTATTAATCTTCTAGGTCATGGACCTTTTGATGAAAACCTTGTCAGTACGAATGATCCAAAACCGATTTGAGATAAACCAGTGGATTTTGATGAGAAAAGGTTAACAATAAATACATGTTTCTGTTTTGTTTCCTTACAAACAAAAGAGCAATGCAATATGGATTAAAGCGTGGAATAATGAGATTTGTAACCAACCAAAATGTAATGTATCTTATTTGCAGCCGATTTGTAATTTTCGTTCTCATTTATAGATCTGACGTCAAGGGTTACATCAGATGTATTTTGGAAGAGGGAGAAGCACGTGGCACTATCAGCCAATATTTAGCATCCTTAAAGTATTCATCTGTGATTGAACTCGAAAAATACTGTGCTCGTAACGGCCAACCAATTTCAAGAAGAAAGTAACTAGTATCTTACGAAGTAATATTTTATATAAAGTTCGTAATAGTTTACGTTGAAACAGAATTCAGTTAAGGGGTTAGGGATGGGTGGGATAAGAACTGTAGCGTTTCTGCTAACATGACACTCGAATGTCCTGCTCTCAGTGTTTATTGTTGATATTTATTTGCCATGCATCTATTTACTTTTCTGTTTATTTGACGAGAAACGCATAAATAGAACCGTTAAAACCTATCTTATCTTGCACCGAAGTTAAGCAACACATCCTTAAACTTGTATCCCATTTATTCACTTTATCTCTATTTTTATATTCTCTGTAAGTGTTCGGACATATTAAATAATTATTAACCGAATATTAATATTAAATAAAATATTAAAATCTTTGGGAATTTAATACGCATTTTTCACAACGGGTATTTTAACTTGTTGTTGGTGGAGATTATGACGTTCGTCTGATATTTCCCCTGATATGAATATAGTCTCATTTAATTAAATGTTTTACAACTATTTTAACTATTGAATTTTACAGACTTTTTCATAGAGAGCCTAAATTATGATTTTCTAATTTCCAGAAAATTAAAATGATTTGAGATAACATAACTATAAATTATCAGCGGTGTCTCCCAACCTGTCCTAAAGAGAAAAATGTGGTTGTTCCACTGATTTTGTACCCTATCGGTCTACGACTCTATTATTGTTTTCGAAGCAGGCATCCATATTCTACTCTTGTCTTTATATTGTTGAAAATGGTTTCTTGTAGCCATTGCACTTAATCTTATTGAACAAGCAAGCTATACCGTTAGTAGCAGTTGCTTAACGGTGTGATGTTTTACACAATTAAACCAAAGAAAATGAATTATAATACTTAGTATTAGATCATTTGAGAAAAACAAATATTTAAAACCACGCGTTTGTAGAAGTACAAACCACTTCAAGTACATGCGCTTCCCAATGTTATCTGTTAATATTTCAGATGCAGCTGGGCAACCATTGCTGATCATCGTTGGGCTTATGACGGCCCTACTTATCCGAACTTTCCATTTTGATATGGGCGAAAATGTAGATGAAATTCTATATACAGCCCTTAATAATGTTGATCTTCTATGTAGCTTTATGATAATACTGACAGATAAACAAACACTCACACGCACGCAAGTAGTGAATGGGGCCACTTTAGTCTCAATGGGAATTAGCATTAAAAACACCCCTGGGCCACTTTAGCCTCAATGGGAAATTTAACATTACGAAAACACCTGGGCCACTTTAGCCTCAAGAGAAATTTAACATGGGAAAAAATTTTGGGAATTGAACAAGGGATTTTTTAAAAAAATAAAAAAATAAATAAAAAAAGTGGTAGGCAATTGAAAGTCTATCTCTTTTCGAGAGATTGGAGTGGCCCTGAAAAGGGCCTTTGGGTTTATGTTAATGTATCCATTAACATAAAGGGCACGGCATTGGTCTTCTTCTTGTCCTTAGGCTGCGTCTCACTGTAGGACCATAAATGAGTACTCTTTTGAGGCATCCTTGTCTTTCTACGTAGATCCTACGTATATACAGGCTCGTGTCTGTCCTATGGACAACTGTCCAGTTGGATCGGACATACATGGGTATGTCCGTCCTGAACATCATCGTTGACACAAGCGTAGAAGATTGCACATCGGTCCACATGTTGATTCGCCGAGAACAGGTGAATCAATGCAGTGAACTGCGCTTATTTATAGGTAGAGGTAGGATTGAAACGGATTGAGTTTGTTGACCAACCTAAACACGCGTTACAAAATTCAGTCAGCCCACGTCCAATCGGAAGAGAGCAGTCTGTGACGTCACGTGGTCTATATAGATTCGCTAGCACCTGTGCGCAGTCAATTCATGCGACAGTTATTCAACATGACGGAAACTCAGAAAACGATCAATTGGGGTGCACCAGCAGTGGAGACCACCCAAGGGAACCCGGACTTTCAGAAGAGGTGAATTGGGATTTTGTGGATTTTCTTACCTCGCAAGAATTTGTTCCGGAACCTTCGTCACCTTCTCCTTCATTACCGCACGTGGAGAATTTTAGACAGAGACAGAAAGAAGAATTGGAGAAATTTATACAACGACAAAAGGAAGCGGAACAAGCTTTTCTCCGACAGCAACAACAGCAAGAAGAAGTAAGAAAAAAACAAGAAGAAGAAGAAGCAGCAGCAAAGAAACAAGGGTGTGAAAATCAAACGGTCACGGTACTGTTAGACATTTTAGCGGAGTTAAGAAGTCTGAAAGAAATGTATCAGACTTCTTTATTACGACCGAAGAGAATACGACCTTCCCGAGCTAAACACTCCAACCCTGTGACTAAGCCTCCTGTGCCACCCTTAGTGATTTCAACCAAATCATCATCATCAACAGTACGCAATCCAGAAACAGGCCTTGCCCGTGGCAAAGGCTTAAGACAGTTAAAGTTGATTGCTTAAACTCACCCCTAAACCAAAAACCAAAGGCCCTTTTCAGGGCCATCCACGTCTCTCGAAAAGAGATAGACTTTCAATTGCCAATAACTCAAAAAAAAAAAAACAAAGAAAAAAAAAACATTTTACCCCTATAGTACGTGTGTATGAATGTGTGAGTGTAGGTTCTTATTTTAAAATCAAAACCCAAAGACACTTACCTTTTTTATACCTAATTTATTCTTTTATAAATATTTACAATCCAATTCACAATTCACAACAGAGCACTTTAAAAAGTTCATAGACTTCTTCTGTCTCATTGTTTAGTCTCTCTGTTTTTTGAATTTCTTCATCGTCACAGTCTTTTCCTCCTCTTCCTCCTCACTTTCTTCCCTTCTTCTTTTCTTCTGTTTCTTTTTCTTTACCTGGCTGCTTTCTTCCTCCTCTTCTTCTTCTTCTTCCTATGAATAATCCCTCTCTTCTTCTGACTCCTTTTGTTTCTTTTTGGGCAATCTGGAGACCAATGTCCTTTTTCTTGACAATGATAACAGGTATCTTGACTTTTGTCTCTTTTAACCCCTGTTTTTCTTTTTTAACGGTCTGGACACTCTGAAGACCAATGCCCTTTCTTCTGACAGATATAGCAAGTATCTTCACTTTTATCTCGAAAAGAAGGAGAGTAGTCCGAAGGCTGGTCTGAAGAGAATTTTCTAATGACCCCTCGCAAAGCTCTGACGAAACGTTCCATCTGGGTAGTCTCTTTCATCGTTGTGCTCGGTTTGAGAGTGAAATGAATAGTGAAAGGACAAGACACACACCCTTTCATATACGCTGGTCTGCCATGACTATAAATTAGTCCATGCTGTTTAAATTTTAGTCATTTGACGTTTTTCACTCAAGATGAAACGATCCAATTCATTTGAGAAGAAAGAAGAAGAAGAAAGTAAGAGGCAGAAACGTGATCTATCGCCTCGTACCAGGGCTGAAGTCTTGGCACAAATTCATGCCAGTGATTTTGAAGAGGACATGAGTGAACCAGAATCCAAACCCTCTAAACAAAGTTCACCATCCTTAGTCAACCCTGAAAAGTACTATTCCATTCAAGAGACGGAAAAGCGTCCCTCTAGAAAATTTAGAACCACGGCTTACAAATACACGGTGAAGTTTAAAGATTTCAAGGCTGAAGTACCGTTAGAGAAAGCAGAAGGGTTCATCACCGAGATGTGGGATTCTTTACTCACCACACTCAAGCGACAATGTCAACCCAAAGAAGACGATCGCTTGAGACTTTCCATACAACACGACGGCTTGAAATCCCCTGTTTGGATCGAGTTTAGCAGCCCTGCAGAATTGACCGCTTCCAAAGTCATGGACAAGATTCAACACGTGCAACAATCCAATGACATCACCGATGGAAAAGCCACACTGGACATGACCCACGTCTCTCCTCCTCAAGGGACTGGCCGCAAAAAGATCTTATTGGTGAACGACCTTCGCAGCACCAAAAAGAGTCTCGTCCGAATTAACAACCCTCAAGACCAGATGTGTTTAGCCAGGGCTATCGTGGTGGGACGAATCTATGCTAACAAGAATGACACGGCAGAATGGAAAAGAGCCTGGAAAACTATTCGACAATCGGACCAAGCCAAACAACGAAGTGAAGCAGAACTCCTGTTACAACAAGCCGGCCTGTCCAAAAACACACCCGGTGGCATTCCTGAAATGCAAACATTGCAAGATGTCCTAGCTCCACGCTACACCTTGAAAGTGCACCCTCAAGAAATGCGTGGGCCTCTGTTGTTTCGAGGGAAAGACTTTAAGGATGGAAAATACATTCATGTCTATTATCACGATGACCATTTCGATACCATTACCAGTATCACCGGATTCCTGGGATACAGATATTATTGTGAGAAATGTGACTATGGCTATAACAATCGAGAACAACACAAGCATTGTGGATCGAAATGCTCAGGATGTTTGGCCTCTCCACCCTGTCTGAACGAAGGGCACGAACCAGTGCATTGTTCTGCTTGTCTGGGCACGTTTGTCAGCCCTGCCTGTTACCAACAACATTTGAAGACGCAAGGTTCACAGAAGAAATGCTCTTGTCAACTGCTGAGATTGTGCCCTACGTGTGGACAAGGCATACGTACCAATAGTACCAAGGCACACATATGTTCAGGAAAGAAACAATGTCACATTTGTCACCACATCGAGGACTTGGAACACCAATGCTACGTGCAAAAATACCAATCCCAACCAGAGAAAGGGGATGGACACAAGAAGAAAGGCAATTTCATCTTTTTCGATTTCGAATGCATGCAAGAGACCGGTATTCACATTCCTAATTTCTGCGTGGCTCATCGAGCGTGCGAGAAGTGCATTCAAGAACATATCTTCAGTCATTGGCCTCACTGTAGTAAGATTCCCGGAGGGCGTGAAAAAAAATCTTTCGGGAACCGAACACGCTAGCCGATTTCGCCCGTTGGGTCTTAAACGCCATCGACAAGACGTGGAGCCAAGAGGACATCGAACGTTATCGAGATTGTCATCGCCATGTACGGTGATGGCTCACAATTTCTCCGGATACGATGGACAGTTTCTTTTGAGATACTTTACGGAATACGGCACCGAACGTCCTAAAGTGACTTTGAACGGAGCCAAAATCATTTTCATGCAAGTGGGACAAGTACAGTTTAAAGATTCGATGAGTTACTTGGCCATGCCTTTGAGCCGAATGCCAAGAACGTTTGGAATGACAGAAATGGTTAAAGGGTACTTTCCACACTTTTTCAATACGGAAGCCAATCAACACGCCGTTCTACCCCATTTACCTGAGGATCACTATTACGACCCTGACAACATGCGTACCGAACAACGAGAAGCTTTCTACGCTTGGTACCAGGCTCACGCCTCCGACCCTTTCGACTTTCAGGAAGAAATGCTAAAGTATTGTCGTTCCGACGTGGACATTTTACGTCGATGCTGTGGAAAATTTCGAGAACTGTTCATGGAACACGGAGGGGTCGATCCTTTGAAAGAAGCTTGCACCATTTCCAAAGCCTGTTCCTTAGTGTACAGGCAACGATTCATGCCTGAAAACACCGTGGCTGTCATCAGTCCTCAAACGACCAACTATGTCAAACGTCAATACTCGGTCAAAGCCCTACGCTGGTTACGTTACTTGTGCGACAAGGAAGACAAATGGATTCAGCATGCCCGCAACGGAGGGGGTGAAAAGACCATCGGAACGTATTCGGTCGATGGCTGGGACTTAGAAAACCCCAAGATCGTGTACGAGTTTAACGGTTGCTTATTTCACGGATGCCCCGTCTGCTACCCTGACCATAAAACTAAAAATCAGTTTTTACAACGAACCATGGAAGACTTGTACCAGGCCACTTGTCAGCGACGCCTAAAGTTGGAACAGGAAGGATACCAAGTGGTGGAAATGTGGGAACACGAGTACGATCACCGTTTGAAAACCGATCCCGAGTTTAAACTCCTCGTGGAAAGTTACCAGTTCATGGACCCCCTGAACCCGATGGATAGTTTTACGGAGGAAGGACCAATGCCACCTGTTTGCTGTACCAAGCCGACGAAGAGAAAGGAGAAGAAATCAAATACTTGGACGTGTGTTCGATATATCCTTACGTGTGCAAATATTGTCGCTTTCCTGCAGGGCACCCACAATTGTTCACCGAACACATCGACCTGAAAAACATTCGACAATACAAAGGCTTGATCAAGTGCAAAGTTTTGCCTCCCACGAACCTATACCATCCCGTCTTACCTCACCATTGCCAAGGCAAACTGATGTTTCCATTGTGCCGTACTTGTGCTGAAACGAGCAACCAAGACCAGCCTTGTCAGCACACCCAGGAAGAACGGGTCTTGACGGGGACGTGGGTCAACGTAGAATTGTTCAAAGCTCTGGACATGGGATACCAACTGTTAGAAGTGTACGAAATTTGCCACTTTCCCAAGACACAACAATACCACAAGGGTGACCCCACGCAGAAAGGCATTTTCGCAGACTACGTGGATGCCTTTTTGAAACTGAAGCAAGAAGCCAGTGGCTATCCTTCCTGGTGTCACACTCCCGAAGACCAAAAGACATTCAAAGAGAAATACCGGGAACAAGAAGGCATCACTTTAGATCACATTGAGGAAAACGAAGGCAGGCGATCGTTTGCCAAAGTTATGTTAAATTGCTTGTGGGGTAAAATGGCACAACGACCGTGTTTACCCAAGACGGAGTATTTGACAGAACCTTCCCGCTCCTTCCAGATGATTCACGACAAATCCAAATTCATGAAACACGTGGACGTCGTTCGCGAGAATTTGATCTTGGTCAATTACGAAGAAGATCTGGGTTTTGTACAAGACGACCCCTTTGGAAATGTCATCATTGCGGCTTACGTGACAGCTCATGCTCGCTTAAAATTGCACGAAGCTTTAGAACTGTTAGGGGAACGTGTCCTGTACTTTGACACGGACAGTTGTATTTACATCCATCACCCGCCTCAACAGCACCCTGACATCGAAGGAGACCGTTTAGGAGCTTGGACAGACGAGCACCCCGACGACAAGATTCTAAGTTTCGTCAGTGGTGGTCCAAAAAGTTACGGCTACGAATACCGGGACAAACAAGGAGAAGTACACACGACGTGTAAAGTGAAAGGATTGACTCTGAATTATCGTACCAGTCGTGTGGTCAACTTTGGGGTATTGAAAGAAGCCTTGCAGTCTACAGAAGATGAACACTTTAAAGTGATCACCTATCAGCCCAACAAGATTGTACGTTTACCCACTCACCACATCGTCAGTCGACCCTTGGAAAAAGTCTATCAAATCGTGTACCAGAAGCGAGTGCGACTTCCCAATCATTTCACCTTACCGTATGGACACGTCGGTATTAGTCTGTATATAAACAGGAACCCTAGGCAAGATCGATAGTTCATTGTGACTACCAAGACCAAGAGAACAAGGTGAATACTTTGAGAGAAACACAAAACAAGTTCAGACAGGCACAATTCAAGTTTGGGGGCTCTGAAGTGGAATGCGATTGTGAGCCTTGCGATGGGAACGATGCTGTACGTTGTGACCTTAGCGATGCCGTAAAGCATCGTGGGAACTTTGTTCTCACTACCCCTATCATGGCAAGTGATGCTGTGCGTGCCAAACCTGAGGGATGCGAAAGCGATGCCACTCGTCCTCTTGGACACTTTACTGGGTTTCGTTTTAAAGGTGAATGTCCACCTTCACGTCTACCTCCCTACGGATGTCATCCAGCCCTGAGCATACTCCTGTCCATGTCACCCAACCCACATCGAAACGAACCTGTGAAAGACGAATATTCGTTCCCTGTGCGTTTGTCGGAATACTGCGACTTTGAAAATCGTCTTCAATCGTTCAAAGGAAAATGGCCTAAGTATCTGGGAGGTCCGACCCCCGAAGAATTAGCCAGAGCCGGATTTTTCTACTTGGGCGAAGGGGATAAAGTCAAGTGCTTCAGTTGAAGTGTGTCACTTCACCACTGGGAACCGCAAGATTCGGCCTACCTAGAACATGCTCGTTGGTCACCGAATTGTCATTACTTACCTTTAGTGGGACCGAGACATTAAAGTAACTTACCATGTCGTTGAAGAAGAAGAAACCAGATTGGTTAGGAGTCAAATGTTGGACATCACCGAGACCAGTGTTTAAACTTCATTTCGAAAACGATATTGAATCATTACCTAAAGAACTGCAAGAGAAGATTTACAAGGAAGTTTGGCAGGGGTTTGCCAGAGTGAAATCTCAATGGGTGACTGTATAACTTTTGTGCCTAGAAATTCAGAAGAGGAAAGTGAAAAAAATCAACCAGTGTGTTAGATTTCTCTGGGTCAAGTGTGCATTGGTCCTATTATATTACTCTAGACCGTTTACATCAAAAGAGTTCAGTGTCATTTTTGAACGTTACCCTGAGTGGCAGTGGTCAGAAATTACTCACTATGTGGATTACTTTTGCTCTAGGAGAAGATTGTGAATTGTGATTGTGAATTGACTGACCTATTCATGGATGCTTTGCTAGAGAACATTCGTGCTTTGCCTGTGGAGTTGAGAGAACGCATTTACCGAGAGCTGGTCAAAATACAAGTCAAACGTAAGGAACAATTGTATCCGTTACGTCACCAGATGTTTAACCACTGGTACCTGAATGCTATACAAGGACTGATTCAGTTGAAATGTTCCATTGGACAGACATTGATGAACAGCCCCCTAGTTTTAAAAAGGATTGGTTTGCTATTGATGATTCTATCTACTACAATGTAAACTTACTGCATCGAATTCCAGAGGAAGAGTTAACGAATTACCAACATCCTTTACACAATGTCAACTTAGTGAAAGAGGAAACTTCTGAACGAATTGTAATGTGTAAATTAGTGACTAAACGATTTAAATTCGACACTGAAGTAAAACCATGTCTGTGCAAACGGTACATTTCTTCTGTCAGAAAGAGGATTTAGTATGACCTATTCATGGATACTTTACAATAGAACATTCGTGCTTTGCCTGTGGAGTTGAGAGAACGCATTTACCGAGAGCTGGTCAAAATACAAGTCAAACGTAAGGAACAATTGTATCCGTTACGTCACCAGATGTTTAACCACTGGTACCTGAATGCTATACAAGGACTGATTCAGTTGAAAGTGTTCCATTGGACAGACATTGATCAACAGCCCCCTAGTTTTAAAAAGGATTGGTTTGCTATTGATGATTCTATCTACTACAATGTAAACTTACTGCATCGAATTCCAGAGGAAGAGTTAACGAATTACCAACATCCTTTACACAATGTCAACTTAGTGAAAGAGGAAACTTCTGAACGAATTGTAATGTGCAAATTAGTGACTAAACGATTTAAATTCGACACTGAAGTAAAACCATGTCTGTGCAAACGGTACATTTCTTCTGTCAGAAAGAGGATTTAGTATGACCTATTCATGGATACTTTACAAGAGAACATTCGTGCTTTGCCTGTGGAGTTGAGAGAACGCATTTACCGAGAGCTGGTCAAAATACAAGTCAAACGTAAAGAACAATTGCATCCGTTACGTCACCAGATCTTTAACCACTGGTATCTGAATGGTATAAGAGGACTGATTCGTCTGAAATTGTTTCAGTGGTCAGACCTTGCTCATCACTTTCAGATAGTGAATGAACTAAATGTTCGTAATTTTGGTTAATTCGAGATTCACCTAGAGCAACGTATTGAGGAAAACGAGTTAAAGGATTACCAACATATTTTACGTGGAATCTGTTTAGCGGAAGACGAAACATCTAGACAAACTCTGAAGTGTAGGTTACAGTATGCAAGATTTAGATTCCCTACTGGAGAACGAAGCTGTCTAGTTAGAAAGTACCTTTATTGCTTCCGAAATAAAGAGACTATAAAATCAGGAATCCATGCCACGGCTTATGTCACAAGTGATTGAAGAGATTCCGTGGAAGGAACTCAATGACCATATGCAAACCGTGGATCATTACCATCAATTATTACAAGAACTGTATCCATTTAATTTGGGACGATGCATAGTGTGTGTCTTAGTGACTTGTTTTCTGGGATTTCGTTTACCAGCCGATTCCTTGTGGACTCTTTACGATCAGTACTTACCACCCCAATGGCCTTAAATGGTCACGAAAGACTCCTTTTGCTCAAAGCCTTGCGTTTTCATCTGGATACTTCTCGACCTCAACAGGAAAAAAAGATTCGTCAACTTTTACCTACCGAAGACGTGTATGACGATGTGTGTGTAGCTTGTGACTTACACCCCCATTGGATAGATGTTCGTGACTGGAAAAAGGGGGGTTTTGAGGCTTGGACCCAAGAAGTGGCCCAGTATGCACAAGAGTTGTTCAAGGAAAAACGTTACTTTTCAACCTGTGTTAGTGACAGTGCCAGAAGAACCCGTCACCGAGAACAACCAGTCGCTTCAGGACAGGACTGTCATGGACATTCCTGAAAGGTCATTCCGGGAGGACACTTGTGTGACAATATCTCATGTAGAGAGTGTAAGAACATTACACACTGTCCCTAGGACATCTTGGTTACCAAAAACATGTTGTACAGAGACTTGTTTATATTCCACTTTGATCGTTTTGATGTGTTTTTTGTTCCTGTACATAACTGTCTGGCTTTTATGTATTTTTGTCTTTCGTGTTGTTCATATTTGAAACATTCAATAAACGTGTCCTGAAAAAAGTATATAAACTCTCGTCTTGTTTGTTTTCGTGTCACAAGTGACATTCCTAACACTATGGCTACCTCTGCTGTCTCTGCTCCCTCTTCCTCTACTGTCAAAGTCATCGACGAACACTTAGATCGTGCCAGTTGGGAGGCTTTGTATCTTCGCCATCCCTTTAACATGCTCATTGCTGGACCTAGCGGTTCAGGCAAAACCGAATTCGTCAAACGTTTGATCGAACATAAACATCATTTGATCGTTCGACCACCTCAGCGCATCGTGTGGTGTTACAAAGAGTGGCAATCGGCGTACAGCCTCTTGCGAGAAAGTCAAGGCGATTCCATCGTGTTTGTGGATATCATTCCTAAAGAAGACGACGGTATCGTCTCTGACTCCCGTCAAACTCATTTGGTCATTTTAGACGACATGTTAGGAGAAGACGAAGAAGAAATTAAACTGTGGTTCACGCGCAAAGGGCATCATTGTAATGCCAGTGTCGTTTACATCACCCAAAATTTGTTTCAACAAAGTAAAGCCCATCGCACCATCAGTCTCAATGCGCATTACGTGGTCTTGTTTAAAAGCCCTCGAGATAAATCGCAAGTGCAAGTCTTAGCCAAACAGTTAGGGACGCATTGGCTGACTCAGGCGTACGACGATGCCACTCAAACTCCACACGCCTATTTACTCGTCGATTTGAAAACTACGACCCCCGATGATTTGCGATTTCGTACCCACTTGTTTCACCATTGGTGCCAAGACGGAGGGCCTGTCCTGTACACGTCTCCGTCCTCGACTTAACTTCACTCAACAAAAAAATCTATAAAAACCTCAGACACTTTTCGTCTGTCTCACACAGTTTGAACATGACGTCCCATCAGTCGCATCTTCCCGTTAAATTGATTCGTGCCTTGTATGGCATCAGTCGAGAAAAAAAATCCACAGATACGGGCTCGTGTCTTAGAAGCTAGTCTCAAAGAAGTCTTACGATGGTTCACGGTGACGGCACGTCAATTACTACAAGGGATCATTCAGATTCCTCATCAAACCAAACGCTTTTTTCATCGAAACAAAGTCGCTTTGACCCAACTGGCCGATCCTCGCATCGACACTCAAACCAAAAAAAAACAAATCATTTTGAAACCTGGAGGGAGCGGAACTCTAGGAGGGGTCATCATTCGCTCTCTCTTAAGATGGGATCCTAATGCTTCCAAAGTTCTCCCCAAGAAAAAAGTCAAACGAAGCTCCAAGAAGAAGAAAAAGAGCCACGATGGCAAGACCAGGTCCCCAAGGAGAAACGTATCTCCAAGAAGTTCTCCAGTGGCGGGACCCTCCTCTTACCAGACACCACCCCGCAAAAAGAAAAGCTCCCAGAAAAGGAAACAGACAAAAAGTCCCCAGAAAAAAAGCCCACAGAAGAAAACTAGTCGCAAGAGAGGCACTTCAACCAGGACGCAACCTTACACTCGCAAACCACGACCTGTCACGACGGTGACCGCGTCTCCGGTAGCCTCAGGTTCAGTCACCTCTCCGTTGATGACTCCAAGAACTGAAAAGTACTTGGAGACGTTGATCACACCAAGAACGTCTCCGTTGATGACCCCAAGTACTTCCCCAGTGGCAGGACCCTCCAATTTAGTGGCAGTGGCCGCTGCTCACAAAGTACCTTCTCCCAAAATCAAAGTCCAAGAGAAATCGGGCATATTACAAAATTTACTGGATTTGTCCAAGCAAGAACTGGCTCGATTTAGTCCGTTGCGTACCCCTGCACGACGTGTCATGCCTGTCCTCAAGTTGATACGACGTAAAGACAATCAGAGGCGACGCGTTCCAGTATAAAAAAGGTCTGTGACTAAGTAGGGGCATCAGTGTTTTTGGTGCTGAAGACTCAAAGATGTCACCCTCCAGAAAACATCCCTCTTCTAAAACCCAAGGAAAGAAAAGGAAAGGGCTGCCTCCTCGTTTAGTCAAACATGGAGACATGTTATCTGTCCTGTCCAAAGCTTCTCCACCCCTACGAAAAAAACTCATTCAATCAGCCTCCAAAGAGGTCATCGATACCGTGTGCGAATGTTATTTGAACGTGTTGAAAGGCACGATCCCTTTGTCCAAACACCAGAAATAATGCTTAGGCAAACATCGTCACGTTCTTCGCCAAATGGTTCAAAAGAAAATTCCCTTTGTCAAAAAAAGAAGATGTTGGTCCAACGTGGAGGAATTTTACCCCTCTTGTTAGGCCCATTGCTGAAAGGAGTCTTGGGAACAATGTTGGAAGGACTGGTGGGAGCAAGATAAAAAGGCCCTCTGAAGTCCCAAGATCTCAGAATCAACCCCTGACATCCCATGGAAGGACGAAAACTAGCTTTAGTTCCGTACAAACGATGGATGGAATACCATCGTTGTCAAGAACAATGCACCCCACATTTACCTCCCAATCCCAATTTGAGCGAAATGTCCCAGTTACAACACGAATTGCAGTCCTTGATGGATCGCCAAAATTTGTCCGAAACAGAAAAATCGCAAAAGTACGGTCAACTCTTGCAACGACTGCAACTCGTTCACCAGAAAGCTTTAGACGAAACAGCTCTACCCACTCTGAAAGATTTTAAGACCTTGATGAAAAGTCCAGCACCATCACCAGTACCACTACCACCACTACCAGTGACCAAGACAGAAAAAGGAGAAGAAGAGGAAGGGTTTCAAACTCCACCAGAAAAAGTACGCAAGTTAAGAACACCACCTACCTCCAGAATTGGATGGATTAAAAAGATGATGACCACCCCTTCTTCATCAGAAGAGAAAAAGAAAGTGAAGACAGACGTGAAACAAGAAAAAATATCCCCTGTTCAGACATCCTCCTCCTTCTCCTCGGCACCTATTGCTGATCGCACACGCAAAGCATTACAATCCAAGAAAGTACCCCAAGAGAAAAAGAGTAGCATCTTCCAAGAGTGGGTGCCTTATTAACACACAAACCAACAAATGGAAAAAGTCTTAGCCGGTATTTACTACGATCCCTCCCATCCTGCAGGTTACGCAGGAGTTCAAAAATTGTATCGTGCTGCCAAAACTCGACTGAAAAGTCTCCGTTTACCTCAAGTGCAACGATGGTTACAAGAACAAGTTACCTACACTTTACAGAAACCCATTCGACGCAAGGTTTCCAGAAGTCGCACCCGAGTGGAAGGCATCGATCATCAATGGCAAGCCGATTTAGCCGATGTCTCTCGTATGGCCAGCTACAATCGCGGGTACAAAAATTTGTTTTGTGTCATCGACGTCTTTTCCAAATTTGCCTGGGTCTTGCCCTTGACTTCCAAATCGAGCAGCGAGTTAGTGCGAGCCCTGCAACGGGTGTTGAAACAAAGCGGTCGTCACCCTCTTCGATGGCAAACGGACAAAGGCACCGAATTTCTGACATTCATTGTTTTACCACCGAGAATCCTGAAACCAAAGCCAGCATCGTGGAACGTTTTCAACGCACTTTGAAAGAACGCATGTGGAAATATTTTACGCATCACCACACTCTGAAGTACATCGACATCATACCACACCTGGTGCAAGCGTACAACCAATCTTACCATCGAAGCATTGGACGTGCCCCGCAAGAAGTGACTCCCGAAAACGAAGTGCTGGTGTTTGAGCGCCTGTTTGGTGCGTCCCCGACGAGGGCTATCCCCAAGAAAAGTGGAGTGTTGGACGTAGGAGATTGGGTACACATTGGCAAAACCAAACGCACTTTCGACAAAGGTTACTTACCTAACTGGACGGCCGAATTGTTTCGTGTCACTGGACTAGTAGATGGTCGTCATCCTGCCGTCTATAAATTGGAAGACATGAACGGAGAAGTGCTCAAAGGAACGTTTTATTTGCCCGAGTTACAACGTGTCACCTAAAAAGAAGACGACGTCTACGACATCGAAAGCATTCTCGAACGCAGAACCCGTAAAGTGGGCAAACGACGTGTCAAAGAAGTCAAAGAACGTTGGAAAGGATATCCGCCCAGTTTTCATTCTTGGATCGACGCTTCGCAAGTCATCGACTATAAAAAGAAGTGACCATCATGCCCTTTCAAACAGACGCAGCTACGTCGACCACTCCTTCACCCAGCTCTTCTCTGCAAGATTTACAGAAACAACCCTTGTGGGTGTGGTGTGGAGAATGTGTGCCTAAAACGCAAATCGTCTTTTTCTGCCAAATCTTCGTGTTGTATTGTGTCATCGGGGCAGCCATTGCCAATCTGAGTTTGCAACAAGGAGACAAACAATTGTGAACCATTTTATTGAGCAGTTGCATCGGTTACCTGCTTCCTAATCCCTCCCTGAAATTCACCTCGAACGGGAACAACGGGAACCTTGTGTCCAGTGCCAGTGTCAGTCACCACTCCAACAATAACAACCCCATTTTGGGCGGAGACACTCCTCTGACGTCCAGTAACCCCTCGGACAGCCACAGAACTCTGGAATTATGAACAATAACAACCAATTTTACTTAACCTTACCCAGTGACAGTTCCATGGAGGTGTTTCCCAACAACACGTTGTGCTGTTACACGGCCAAATTACCTCAGGCCATCCAATTAGATCACGAAGCCCATTGGGAAGTGGCTTTATTAGAAATCATTCACCCGACCCAAGTCCTCAATGTCCTTCCCAATCAAATTTTTTTTGATGTGGAAGTTCATGACGAACTATTGCAACAGTACTTGGATACCTATGGCAAATATGACAAGAAAACCCCTGGCACAAAAAATCAAAAGTACACCACCTATCACTTGTTCATTCCCCCAGGCTATTATTTTAGTGGTCAACATTTGGTCAGCACCATAGCCTCCAGGTTTAATGTCGTGTTTATGAAAGCTTTGGAAAGTGTCAAAAAAGTGTCACCATGGAATACCACAAAGCAGCTCCTCGCTTCTTGATGAAATTTGACGGGAGTAAAATCGTGTCCATTTTATTTTGTCCTGAATTGTTTGACATGTTGGGCGGAGACATGGACATGATAATGGCCATTATCAAGAAAAAGGAATTACCAATCATTTACGACAACGAGTCTTTTACCAAGTTATTTCGTGCCCCGGTAGAACTGAACCAAGGACTGAATTTGATGTTTGTGTACTTCGATGTGGTGGAGTATAACGTGGTGGGACACACGTCTGTGCCGTTACTGCGTGTCATTCCTTTCAAAGTGGATTCTGCCACGACCGCTGAAGAGGAAGATGGAAACACTTATCACGTTCACCGCGAATTTGTACATCCTCACTATTTACCTGTCAGTAAGTCGTATTTGGACACGGTCAACATTGCTATAAAAGGAGATCTGGGACAAAATATTCCACTCACCAAAGGAAAAGTCACGGTGAAACTCCATTTTCGAAAACGGTTTTCTCACGACGCGTAAGTCATGTATCCAGTGTACCGAGGGGTTGCTCGACAGCGAGGACACGGTTTAGGAGATATGTTAAAATCGGCCTTTCGTTCGGTGGCCCCGGTGTTGAAACCGATGGTGACACGCGGATTGCACGCCTTGAAAGATGCGACATTGACGCAAGGCAAAGAATTTCTCCAAAATGTCATCATCGACAAACAAAACCCCAAAGAAGCCTTCATAAGGGCAGGCAAAAATGTCTTGTTGCAAACGGGCAAAGACCTTTTGGGAAGACGAGACACACCTATAAATGCCCTGCACGCTACCGAGTCAGGCATTCAGCAAGGACAAGGCAGAAAGAGACGACGAAGAAAACACCCTTTCAACAGACATCACATGTCTAAAGCTGGAAAGGCAAATAAATGAAGAACCGTTCGAGACCTAGACGTTTTCGATTATTGAAAAAACAGAAAAAAATGATGCACCGAGAGCCTTGCGCCTGTTTCAAGTCGGAACTGGATCTGTTTGCCATGCCCCCCACCATGATGACCATGCAAGAATCTCAGTGGGTGGAATTTCATCCCGTCTCCTCTTTGACGGATTCTGCTCCCATCGAGTTTGAAATCAAAGGACATCCCGAAGATTACATCGATCTGTATAGCAGTTATCTGTTCTTGAAAGTGAAAGTGATCAAAACGGACAACACCAATCCAGGAGGCGATGCTAGAGTAGCTCCTGTCAACAATTTCATGCATTCCTTGTTCATCGAAGTGGACTTGTACTTGAATAACAAACTGGTCAGCAGCAGCATGGATACTTACCCATATCGTGCCTACCTGGAAAATCTCTTGACGTACGGAAAGAAGCAAAGAATACTCATCTGGATGCTCGCGTGGTATGGAAACCTGACACGGCAGGTGTAGCCACGTTTAACGACACAGTCTTGGCAGAAAATGACAATGCTCACAATGTGGGATTTAACGACCGTCGTAAGAAAATTCTGCAAGGGCGAAGTTTAGAACTGATGGATCGTTTGCATTTGGACATGTGGTTACAAGAAAAGTATTTGCTCAACGGGGTGGATATCCATCTGAGACTGAATCGTAGCAGTGCCTCTTTCCATTTGATGGCCCATGCCAATGAATACAAAACTATCATTCAAGAAGCCCGACTTTACGTGCGTCGTGTGGAAGTGTTGCCTAAAGTGGGAAACGACGTCAGTCAGACGTTGAGCAGAACGACCGCCAAGTATCCGATACGACGCGTAGAAGTGAAAACGTTCACCATTTCCGCTGGACAGCGATCTAAGATCGAAGATCATCTGTTCCAAGGACAGTTACCCAAGCGTTTGATTGTTGGTATCGTCAGGAATTCAGCCTTCATCGGAACCCACGATCAAAATCCTTTTGAGTTTCAACATTACAATGTGTCCAAGATCGAAGTCAGTTGCGACGGCAAGACCTTGTGTACCCGACCCTTTGAGCATAACTTTAGTGTCGCGAGGAATTATTCGAGATCGTACTTGTCCCTGTACGAAACCACCGGACAGTTAGGAACCAACACCAGTCACGGTATTTCGTACGATGTTTATGCAGGAGGCTATGTTTTGTGGGGTTTTGATTTCACTCCAGACCAAGGCAGCGACGAGGGACATTTCCACCCTATAAAATCCGGTCAGATTCGTGTGAACTTCAGTTTGCAAATCCACCTCCAGATCACACAGTGAACGTCCTCCTGTATGCAGAATTTGACAATACCATAGAAACCAACAGTTTGAGAGAAGTCATTCTAGACTATTAGAAGCCATGGAAGACTGTTATCCCTCTTTACCTAGTGGAGAAACTTTGGAGATGGAATGTGAGGAGACCGGGGAAGAAGAATCTCAAGACAAAGAGGAAGAAGTTATCATGATGAAGTCGAGATGGCCAGAACAAGAAGCCCATTTAGTCTCCTGTTTTGCTACATTCCTGGCAGATATAATGAAAGAATTGATCAAGGAAGAGTGTTATGGATGTCACAACGATCATCCCAGTCAAATTCAACTCGACAAATGTCTGATGTTAAGTCAAGAAGAAAAATTGGACGAACATCTGGACAAAGCTTGGGATCACATCGAAATAGAATTCGTGTTGAACGAGTGGTATGAAGGCCTGGATAAACATTCTTCTCCTCCATTAACGTCTCTGGAGTGCCGTCGCATCGAATCTCTCTTGGACCAGAGTAAGAAGTCGGAGCTAAAGGCCTTTTACTTGTCAGACATTTTCAAGCAAAAAGTCAGGATCGAATTGATCACTTATCATTACCTGTGAAGAAAAAAAGCACACAAATCAATGGATACCTGGGAACTTTATTGCCTTTTGAACCACCGCTCGTACACGGCTTCTTGGAATCCTGTCGTCTGTGCTAAAGATAAACTGCCTCATCACAAACCTCAAGACCATCTAGCTTATGTGATCAACACGGACGACAGTCATCTCCCAGGAACCCACTGGGTAGCCGTCTACTTTCCTCAAGAAGGATGTGTGGAATATTTCGATTCGTATGGATTGCCTCCTTTGGAAGACGATATCATTGACTTTATGAGAAGAAATGCTCAGACCACCCGATTCAATAATGTGAAATTACAAGGCACAGATTCCTTGGTGTGTGTTCAATAGTGTGTGTATTTTCTGCATCATCGCAGCCTGGGTTATTCCTTAGAACATTTAGTGACTCATTTTGATCCTGGTTCTTCTTCTAGAAACGATGTAAAAGTAGATCGATGGTTTTGTGACCATTATGCTTATCTTTTGTCTCAAGCTAGGAAACGTAGTGTCCATCAATGGCCTAATGACTTCCAACAGTGGAAATCACAATTTCATTCACAACGTTGTCAGCCCTGTCCAAAATAATGTGTTAGTTGGAAAAGATGTTTGTGATTAAAAAAAAATGTTTGATGTTATATTGTTGGATTATTGTTAAAAATGTTAGAATTGTTTGTTAGTGTTAAGTGATTTTGAATAAAAAATGTTGTTTTAAAAAAATGCCTTTGTCTTTTTTTTGGCTATAAGAATTTTGATTCATGCTCTTTAACTTCTTACTATCCCTCTCATGACACTCATTGAACGTTCCGACTCTAAAACCGTGTAGGGATGTTTTCCTTCACGTCCGCGCGTTTTAAGTGATGATCTAGGTAATATAATGTTTGGGCTTTAGGGGGATGTAGTAGAAAGATTGAATAAGGAAGGAAGATTTCAAGGTAGCCTGAACAATGTGAAGAGTCTTGGAGCAGCAAAAGATCTAACAGGGGGAATGATTGAGGAAGAAGTAGAAAGAATCAGAGGATTCATTGACCCACCTTACGTGAGAGTAGGTACTTTAAAGGAAGCCTTGGATCATGTCATAGAAGTCAGGAGCTTCCTAGAAAATAGCTTTTATTGGACTGACTGGTGGTACGTAAAGTGGGGTTTTAACCAGTTGATAAAAGCAGAAGAACTAATTAGAGAGGTAATGAAAGTAGAAGTGATGAAGATAAAAGAAAAATGGAGCAAAGAGAGAAAGGAAGAAGAGAATAAGAAGAAGAAATTAGAGTTTGAAAGATTGAATAACAACTGGATGAAGATCCAACAGAAATTCAGAGATATGGGTCATCCTGACTGGATAACAGAAACTGAAAAGAGGAAGAAGAAAGGAATAATGGAAAACGTGAGGACTTGGTGGTAGAAGTGGAGAAGTTAGAAGAAGAAACCCAAAGGCCCTTTTCAGGGCGACCCACATCTCTCGAAAAGAGATAGACTTTCAATTGCTTACCCATTTTTTTAAAAAAAAAAACAAATAGAGACCCTCCCTGTTTCAATTTTCCCCTGTTCCATTTCCATAGACCCATCAGGTCGGGACCCTATTAAAACAGGGTCCCGACCCTGTTCCATTTCCCCTTGAGGCTCAACAGGCCCAAGATTTTTTTCCATGTTAAATTTCCCTTGAGGCTAAAGTAGCCCAAGATTTTTTCCATGTTAAATTCCCCTTGAGGCTAAACAAGCCCCAAATTTTTTCCCATGTTAAATTCCCCTTGAGGCTAAACAAACCCCAAATTTTTTCCCATGTTAAATTTCCCTTGAGGCTAAAGTGGCCAAGGTGTTTTCGTAATGTTAAATTTCCCATTGAGGCTAAAGTGGCCCAGGGGTGTTTTTAATGCTAATTCCCGTGGAGGCTAAAGTGGCCCCATTCACTACTCACGCACACATACATATTTCATACGTAACTACAGTCTATTTAATTTGCCTTACGTTGACCCTTGACATATGTAACTAGTGGAAATAATCCTTGCGTGTTGGCATCAGTGTTTTTTATTTCTCTTGCTAATGTCAGTAACTCTTTCAAAACATTGAGTGTACTAGTTTACAATACTGGATCGGCTAGCTAGATATATCATGTTTTGATGTGGGACAATGTGTATCAACGACCTTTGGCAAACAAAATTTGCCCACAGGTTGACAACGGTATTAAAACTCGTTGATTTAAAAACTCCGCAAGAGGTCATGTCAAACAGGATAGGAAATGTAGACTGGATCTCGTGAATACGTAATGGTCAACTAAATTCAAATATACAAGCTATTCGAATAGTAATATAGAGTGAACTACGACTGTAGTTAGTTCAACATATTATTTTACTGTATTACGCAGAAAGGGTTATTACACGTGTAGAAAATGGCAACAGCGAATTCCTGATTTTTGTATCAAGTCATCACAATCTAATTCCCCAATATCAAAAAAATATTGTTGTCACCTCGCACAAAACATGTTTCTCAATTTCAATATCAATCAGAATTCAAAGATTTATATTTATAATTTGTCGATATTACTCCAGAAATGACAATGAAAACATGACTGCATTTTTTGCCTGTGTTGATTACTTAGTGAATGCCTAATTTAACAATATTCGGATCCTATCCACTCCAACGTGATCTTATATGCATCATTTGAGATGTGAATCTACAAAGATATAAGCTACCTTTTGCATTATATCACATAATTTGTCTGTCACATGTGCTAACTTATTTTTGTACTCAAATAAATCTGTGATTTTGGAATTAAAAAATGCGATTTTTCTGAGTCTTTATTTAAGACTAATTGAATATGTATTTCTGAATACAGAAATTTGCGATATGTAATGTGGCCCAGAATACCAGAACATCTGTGGACATTATTATACACATGAATAAAGGAACAATATTTCTCAATCCACAATTTCCACAGACAGATTAAGTCAGTTTAGATCAATGTTTCCGGTAGGAGAACACATTGGGATTAATCGGGTATTATCTCCCATCTTAACTTAAAATTCACCAGTGGTTTAGTAAAGGGTATAAATATTAAAACTCATTTTAAATGGTTCGGGGTATATATTTCACTTGTAAAGCCCTTTCAGGTTATATTAGAACTGTAAAATTGTGGTAAATGTGTGCTTTTTGTTTTGAATCGTGTCACGATTCTAGGTAGTAAAATAACAACAAGAAAGTGAAACCAACAATGTAAGTACATCAAGAATAAGTTTATGCCCCTACAATGCAAAGTGAAAGTTTAAGAGATATTTACAATATTGTATATTAAATTACTCAATAATCCTAATAATCCTAATGTTCTACAACAAGTCCAAAAATGTAGAATGTTCCGAATGAAGTCCAATAATAACAGTCTTGAACGTTTTGATAGAACACAATGAATTATATCAAATTTCGACAACGCAACTAAACTCTGTTACAACTGGATTCCCACAGACTGATCTAAAAGAAGAACAGTTATTTGAGTAGCATAAAAGTAGGGCATTCTCCTTTTTCAGGCCCCTTTGTGCCCTGCCATCCAACTTAGCCTCCACCCCCATGACATAGTTAGCCCATATGTGACAGTTACGAATTTATCGATTTTAATTTTGCACACACTTGATTCAGCCATGGGGGTGTAGAGTCTCGGCCGGATGTCAGTGTCCCCAAATGGTTTCCAAACATAGACAACCCAGCCTTTCATACTACTTATGGATACGGTACCGATCGATACTTCCGGGTCAACTCACATGGACATTTTCAAACGTTATGTGCCAATTCAACATACGATCTGCTTAATAATTGGCCTTAGGATCATCGGGGTGGGTGGGTGGTGCCACCTGGCATTATTTAAAAAAAAATCTGAACCTCAAATAGCTGTCGAAATATATTCATTTTTTATATATAGAAAATTAGCCTGTTCTATCCATTATATCAGTTTAAAAACAAAACGTGACTTTTGAGGTAAAAGAACACAAATAATAGATGGTTATACGAATCTCTCCTCCAGAAATGAAATGGTCGGTCACTAACATAGTATCCACATTCAGATACGCATATCTATAGATGTGAAGCAGTAGAATGTTCAGAGTGGTCAAGCTATGTCCATTTATTACCATAAAATCTCCAGTAGCGTAATATATATATGTCCGTCCATATGTAAATGTTCTCTCTCTCTCTCTGTATATACATGCATATGTATATATATGTATGTATGTATATATATATATATATATATATATATATATATATATATATATATATATATATATATATATATATATATATATATTATTTATAAGATGTGTCTTACGTTCTGCATATCTGTATTCTGTGTTTAATTTTGTATTCATGATTGGAGATTGTAAAGATCGTTTTTGTAAGCACATTGCTTAAGTTCAGAACTTTAGCAACCTGGGACTCAACGATGAATTCGGTTTGGAAGTTGGATTCTTTGTTTAGCTAGCCATTTACCGAGAATTTGCTGCGTACTGGTATGGAGCTTGGTTCCTCGTTAACGTAGTGCTCCCCGCCAGTACTAAGTGTCCGAAGTGTCGGTGTCCTCTGACGTTCAAGCTGTTGGACTCTACAAGTTTTACTACTTAACCTCGCGGGTCTCATAGCAGCAGACGAACAATCATTGTCACTCTAACCCACCGTCATAATTTTGACAGAATCTGTTTGCAAGAGACTCACGTAGCAGACAGATAGGAAGATAATACACCATTGAAGGCCTTGCCTTCATCTCATCAAAGCCAGATTCCTAATTATCAGTACAACGTATGCATGCTGTAACATTATTGACGCCTCTGCAGTTTCCTTCACCAGATTCTGTGATGTGGTCCAGGTCAGAATGTAGAAGATCACTAATGTCTACAAACCACACAGTGTCCATTGGGTCAATAATATGCTCAAAACTCTCGAACACTGAGCCGTCTATGTTGGCGACTTCAATAGTCATCACCCTGACTGAGGCTACTCGTACCCTGATGAAGACAGAGAACACGTTGTAGAGTCGGAAATGAACAATGACTCCTTCTAACCCACGAGGCCAAGCAACTTTGAGACCTTTCATACTGCAAGATAGCAAAAGGATTATTCACCGGACCTCTGTTCGGTCAGCTCTGTTGGTAAGCATCCTCAGTCATTTAGCCAAACAGGTCTTCCCACACAGTTTGCACAGACCAGAACTTATCCGTATTGGACTTCAACTGCCGACTATACATAGCTCTCCACAGCGTCGTTGGAACTTCCACAAAACAGATTGGACGAAGTACAGTGACATAATGGAGCGTATCATAGTCACAATATCGCAGCAAACCAATCAAGGAAGCTTACCACCGCTTTCAAAGAGCCATATTCAAACTTGCCACTCAGTCCTTGTCATGACTATGTTTGCTGAAAACGGTTTTTAGAGGCACCTTAAAGCTGGAGTTGATTTCCTTGGTATAACGGCGGCATATGACACTGTCTAACGTGAAGGACTGTTGTTTAAAATATCCAGAGTATTTGCCGCGCTATATAGTTGAGACTATCAAACTGTTCATTTGCTATAGGCACGTCAAGGTGCAGATCCGAGAGAGCTGCGGCTCGTGGAGATGTCAGGCTAATGAACTCCCACAGGGGTCTGGTCTTTAGCCAAGTCTGTTCAATGTTTGTATCACTGACATGCCAGAAATAGTCGCGAAAGTTCATGTATGCAGACGACATTGCTCTGGAGACCCAAAGTCGCTCGTTTAATGCCCTTGAGAAGATGCTGAAAAAGGACATGGAGGAAATGATGGACTTCTTCAAAAACTGGCGCTACAGTCAAACACAAAAAAACCGTCCCCGGTGTCATCAATCTAAACCGTGCAAATGCGAAATGTGAGGTTTGCATCCTCTTCAGTTGGCAGCTCATAATACACGATCCGTCACCAACATACCTTTGGTGTGACTCTGGACAGATTACTGGTTTTCTACATCCACCGGAAGAAAGTGAAGCAGAACTGATCACTCGAAACAACATACTCCAGAAACTCGCTGACTCAACCTGGCGCACTAGTGCTCTGACAAACAAGACATCATCACTGACCCTCTGTTATTTGACAGCCGAGTATTGGGCTCCTGTGTGGGCGTGATTGCGATACCAGACTAGTAGTATATGGGGTCACCCTAGCGTCAAGTGGACTTACCATGCAAAAACAGTCGATTCACTCTGGCGTCAAGGGGAATTTAACATGGGAAATTTTAACATGGATGGAACTGTAGAGCGTCAAGGGGAATTGAACATGGAAATTGAACAGGAACGGTACTTTAACGTCAATGGGACTTTAACGTTAAAATATGGGGTTTGCACTTTGTCGTAAATGGAAATTGAACATGGGAATGTCACCTGGATGTCAATGGGAATTGAACTTTGGGTGACGTCATGAGGTTTATAGGGTCAAAACATTTTATAGGGATTTTAATGTATTTGTAAGGACAAAGGGTAGATAGGGACAAACATACAAATACACATTTAAACACACAGAAAAGACGACAGAAATGTTCTAAAACAAACCTCACAGAGAGAATAGAGGCTCAAAAAAGAAAAGTCTATTGTATGGGTTCAAAACATTTATTCAAGTATATACATGGGCTCTCTGGCCTGTGCTTTGGTCTAAGCACTATCCATTTAATACATAAACATTTCTACATCAAACAAACCTATGTACTAGTTATTTAGTTCTTGGCTCTAGTAAACCTGTTTACATTTAATGTTCATTTATAAGAAAAAGCTAACACAAAACAAGTAACATGCAATCAAATAGGACAAAGTTCATGTTTCTCTCTCTCTATTCGTCTCACACGTTGTTAAAAATCTGGTCAGCTAGCACTTGTGTCCCAGCGTAGATATTTCCCATCACTTAATCCGTTTCATTCATAAATCGGCTGTTATATCCATCGTGCTAGGTACACTTATCAGTAAGCAGATCAAGTGCAGTCATCGTCTTCTTCCCATGGAGGTACAATGTATACCATATGAATGGTTACTTTTCCTTCGTTGATGTCAAATTTTCCTCTCATCGACTGCACGTCTTCAATAGCCCTAAAAAGTTTGGACGAAGTTATTTCTGCAGGTGTGCTAAATCCGAGACATACAGGTGAGTTCAAACTGTCGCGATACATAGATAGGCTCAAACGACCTCGATCTTTGACTTGGCAATGACATTTGAGTTCCTCTAACAGTGAGTCAAGTAGGTCCGTAATGAAACCTGCTACTTCCTCGGCTGAAATGTCAGACGCGAAGTCTCTAAATTTCACCGTGTAGGTGTAAGTTGTCGTTCTAAATTTTCTTGAGGTCGCTGTCTGAGTCATTTGGATGCTAAAATACTCCTGTAGGTCTACTGAATCCTTTCCCTTCTTGGACGCACTTTGCTGTGACGGTATGGTAGTGAAAGAGGTCAGTGATGTTTGTTCCTTCTCTTTTTTCATCTGCGTAGAGTGATTCATCTTTCTCGTTGCTTGTCCTCGCAATGAAGTGTCGTTCTTGGAAGTCGTCCCTTTTTATACTGGGTGATATCAGTATGTCCATAAGGTAAAGTTTTGTGGTCTGAAAGTTTCACTAGCTGCACGTAGTTTGTCATGGCGTTAGTACATAAATAACTAAGATGTGTTACTGCATTGGTGATGTGATAGTGAGGCAAAGAATCACACCCGAGTTTCTCGTTGGACTTGAGTCTTACGCTCTATACTTGCTGTTTGAAGGGATTCATTTTTTCTCAATTGGTCTTAGTAGTGACAATGAACTGTTGGTCTTGGACGTTGTCCTTTTTATATGCTGACCAATATTGATGTGACCGTACGGCAAAGTAAAGTGGTTGGGAAGTCGCACTCGCTTCTGGTACACGATTTGATAGACTTTTTCCAAGGGTCGACTGACGATGTGGTGAGTGGGTAAACGTACAATCTTGTTCGGCTGGTAGGTGGTCACTTTAAAGTTTGCATCCTCTCCAGACTGCAAGGCTTCTTTCAATACGCCAAAGTTGACCACACGACTGGTACGATAATTCAGAGTCAATCCTTTCACTTTACACTCTGTGTGCACTTCTCCTTGTGGGTCCCGGTATTCGTAGCCGTAATTTTTAGGACCGCCACTCGTGAAACTTAGAATCTTGTCGTCAGGATGTTCGTCTGTCCAGGCTCCTAAACGGTCTCCTTCGATCTCAGGGTGTTGCTGACCCGGTCGATCGATGTAGATGCAACTGTCCGTGTCAAAGTACAGGACGCGATCCCCTAACAGTTCTAAAGCTTCGTACAATTTTAAGCGAGCATGAGCTGTCACGTAAGCCGCAATGATGACATTTCCAAAAGGGTCGTCTTGTACAAAGTCCAGATCTTCTTCGTAATTGACCAAGATTAAATTCTCTCGAACGACGTCCACGTGTTTCATGTATTTGGTTTTGTCGTGAATCATCTGCAAGTAGCGGGAAGGTTCTGTCAAATATTCCGTCTTGGGTAAACACGGTCGTTGTGCCATTTTACCCCACAAGCAATTTAACATCACTTTGGCAAACGATCGCCTGCCTTCGTTTTTCTCGATGTGGTCTAAAGTGATGCCTTCTTGTTCCCGGTATTTCTCTTTGAATTTTATTTGGTCTTCGGGAAGGATAGCCGCTGGCTTCTTGCTTCAGTTTCAAAAAGGCATCCACGTAGTCTGCGAAAATGCCTTTCTGAGTAGGGTCACCCTTGTGGTATTGTTGTGTCTTGGGAAAGTGGCAAATTTCGTACACTTCTAACAGTTGGTATCCCATGTCCATAGCTTTGAACAATTCTACGCTGACCCAGGTTCCCGTCAAGGCCCGTTCTTCCTGGGTGTGCTGACAAGGCTGATCTTGGTTGCACGTTTCGGCACAAGTACGGCACAAGGGAAACATCAGTTTGCCTTGACAATGGTGAGGTAAGACGGGATGGTATAGGTTCGTGGGAGGCAAAACGTTGCACTTGATCAAGCCTTCGTATTGTCGAATGTTGACCAGGTCGATGTGTTCCGTCAGCAATCGCGGGTGCCCTGTAGGAAAGTGACAATATTTGCACACGTAGGGATACAGCGAACACACATCCAAGTATTTGATTTCTTCTCCTTTCTCTTCTTTGGCTTGGTACAGCAAACAGGTGGCATTGGTCCTTCCTCCGTACAAACTATCCCTCGGGTTCAGGGGGTCCATCAGCTTGTAACTTTCCACGACACGTTTAAACTCGGGATCGATTTTCAAACGGTGATCGTATTCGTGTTCCCACATTTCCACCACTTGGTATCCTTGCTGTTCTAACTTCAAGCGTCGCTGACAAGTGTCCTGGTACAGGTCTTCCATGGTCCGTTGTAAAAACTGATTTTTAGTGTCACGGTCAGGGTAGCAGACGGGACATCCGTGAAATAAGCAACCGTTAAACTCATACACGATCTTGGGGTTTTCTAAGTCCCAGCCATCGACCGAATACGTTCCGATGGTCCTTTCGCCTCCTCCGTTGCGGGCATGCTGAATCCATTTGCCTTCCTTGTCGCACAAGTAATGTAACCAGCGTAGGGCTTTGACCGAGTATTGACGCTTGACATAGTTGGTCGTTTGAGGACTGATGACAGCCACGGTCTTTTCAGGCATGAATCGTTGGCGGTACACTAAGGAACACGCTTTGGCAATGGTGCAAGCTTCTTTCAAAGGATCGACCCCTCCGTGTTCCATGAACAGTTCTCGAAATTTTCCACAGCAACGTCGTAAAATGTCCACGTCGGAACGACAATACTTTAACATTTCTTCCTGAAAGTCGAAGGGGTCAGAGGCATGAGCCTGGTACCAAGCGTAGAAATCTTCTCGTTGTTCGGTACGCATGTTGTCGGGGTCGTAATAGTGAGCCTCAGGCAAATGGGGTAGAACGGCATGTTGATTGGCTTCCGTATTGAAAAAGTGTGGAAAGTACCCTTTAGCCATTTCTGTCATTCCAAACGTTTTAGGCATTCGACTCAAAGGCATGGCCAAGTAACTCATCGAATCTTTAAACTGCACTTGTCCCACTCGCATGAAAATGATTTTGGCTCCGTTCAAAGTGACTTTAGGACGTTCGGTGCCATGTTCCGTATAGTACCTCAAAAAAAACTGTCCATCGTATCCGGAGAAATTGTGAGCCATCACTGTGGCATGGCGATGACAATCTCGGTAACGTTCGATGTCCCCTTTGCTCCATGTCTTGTCGATGGGGTCTAAGACCCATTTGGCAAAATCGTCTAGCGTCTTTGGTCCTCGAAAGATTTTTTCACGCCCTCCAGGAATTTTGCTGCAGTGAGGGCAATAACTGAAGATAGGTTCTTGAATACACTTCTCGCACGCTCGATGAGCCACGCAGAAATTAGGAATGTGAATGCCAGTCTCTTGCATGCATTCGAAATCGAAAAAGATGAAATTGCCTTTCTTCTTGTGACCGTCCTCTTTCTCTGGTGGGGGTTGGTATTTTTGCACGTAACATTCGTGTTCCAAGTCCACGATGTGGTGACAAATGTGACATTTTTTCTTTCCTGAACATACGTGTGCCTTGACACTATTGGTACGTATGCCTTGTCCACACGCG
The DNA here is from genome assembly GCA_028554795.2 of Sinohyriopsis cumingii. Taxonomy (NCBI): domain Eukaryota; kingdom Metazoa; phylum Mollusca; class Bivalvia; order Unionida; family Unionidae; genus Sinohyriopsis; species Sinohyriopsis cumingii. The sequence continues at coordinate 5,493,802 of CM068826.1, read as the reverse complement.
GGGCACAATCTCAGCAGTTGACAAGCGCATTTCTTCTGTGAACCTTGCGTCTTCAAGTGTTGTTGGTAACAGGTAGGGCTGACAAACGTGCGCAGACAAGTTGAACAAGGCACTGGTTCTTCGCTCAGACAGGGTTGAGAGGCCAAACATCCTGAGCATTTCCATCCACAATGTTTGTGTTGCTCTCGATTATTATAACCATAGTCACATTTCTCACAATAATAAACATATCCCAGGAATCCAGTGATACTGGTAATGGTATCGAAATGTTCATCGTGATGATAAAGGTGAATGTATTTTCCGTCCTTAAAATCTTGGCCTCGAAACAACAGAGACCCGCGCATTTCTTGAGGGTGCACTTTCAAGGTGTAGCGTGGAGCTAGGGCATCTTGCAATTTTTGCATCTCAGGAATGCCACAGGGTGTGTCTTTGGACAGTCCGGCTTGTTGTAACAGGAGTTCTGCTTCATTTCGTTGTTTGGCTCGGTCGGATTGTTGAATAGTTTTCCAGGTTCTTTTCCATTCTACCGTGTCGTTCTTGTTGGCATAAGTTCGTCCCACCACGATGGCACGGGCTAAACACATCTGGTCATGAGGGTTGTTAATTCGGACGAGACTTGTTTTGGTGTTGCGAAGGTCGTCCACCAATAAGACCTTTTTGCGTCCTGTCCCTTGAGGAAGAGAGACGTGAGCCATTTTCAGTGTGGCTTTACCATCGGTGATGTCAAACTTGTCATTGGATTGTTGCACCTGTTGTATCTTGTCCATGACTTTGGAAGGGGTCAGTTCTGCGGGTCTGCTAAACTCGATCCAAACAGGGGATTTCAAGCTGTCGTGTTGTATGGATAGTGTCAAGCGATCGTCTTCTTTGGGTTGACATTGTCGCTTGAGTGTGGTGAGCAAAGAATCCCACATCTCGGTGATGAACCCTTCTGCTTTCTCCAACGGTAGGTCGGACTTGAAATCTTTAAACTTCACCGTGTAGATGTAAGCCGTGGTTCTAAATTTTCTAGAGGAGCGCTTTTCCGTCTCTCGAATGTGATAGTACTTTTCAGGGTTGACTGGTGAACTTTGGTTTGGAGTAGACTCTCTCTGTCTGGTCGCAGACGTGGAAGGTGTTGGTTCGGGTTCGCTCATGTCTTCTATTTGAGCGAACACTTCTTTTCGTGTGTGGGGCGATACGTCACTTCGCTGCCTCTTACGTTCTTCTTCTCTCTCACTGAAATCGTGCGATCGTTTCATCTCGATTGCTGATTCAGAAATGATTTAACCAAGTTCATTCTTTCCATATATACCCTCTCTACCTCTCGTTGTGACAATGACTTGGTATATTTCACAACGCAAGTGAAAGCCAAGCATATAGGAACCCAACGACAGCGTTGCGTCTTAAACACCTCATGCATCTTGACGACCCTTCCATTCAAACCCTACCACGAAAGAAAATAGTTGCAAGAAAAATAAAACAGACAGTTGGTGTCTTCAAGAGAGCTAGAGACGGCACTGTGTCGCTGGGACACGTACGTACGTACTCGAGAAAACTACGCTACTCGACAACGTGAGTGTGCTTGTCAAAATGTTTGAATAAGATTAAAAATGTTTGTCAGTTTCAAAACGCGAACCAGTACTGTGTCCGTTTAATATTTGATGTGGCACGAAGAAATGGTACAATACGCAACAAAGGGTTTGTACGTTTACACTCCAATCTGTCTGTACTGCAATGGTAACAGCGCTCTTGCGTTGGCATTATTTTGCCACACTACCTTTTAAATAAAACAATGCATCACTCATCATAAACGATTTCATTGGCTATACTTATTTTCTTACCGCTTTCGCTTCGAATTGACTTCAGTACCTTTTTGCACAGCGACAAGATCGGACGTGTTATTTTTTATTCTGCGGCTGGTCGCTACACTACTGTCAACAAGCCCTGAATTTACAACCAAACAATGTGTTACACATTGTAAGTGACTTCATTGGCTAACCGATATTTTACAATTCTGTCTCTATTGATGTGAGTGTGCTTGTCAAAATGTTTGAGTAAGATTAAAAATGTTTGTCAGTTTCAAAACGCGAACCAGTACTGTGGCCGTTTAATATTTGACGTGGCAAGAAGAAATGGTACAATACGCAACAAAGGGTTTGTACGTTTACACTCCAATCTGTCTGCACTGCAATGGTAATAGCACACTTGCGTTGGTATTATTTTGCCACACTACCTTTAATAAAACCCCAATGCATCACTCATCATAAACGATTTCATTGGCTATACTTATTTTCTTACCGCTTTCGCTTCGAATTGACTTCAGTACCTTTTCGCACAGCGACAAGATCGGACGTGTTTTTTTTTATTCTGCGGCTGGTCGCTACTCTACTTGCCCTGAATTTACAACCAAACAATGTGTTACACATTGTAAGTGACTTCATTGGTCAGTCGATATTTTCCACCGCCTTAGTTTCAAATTGGTTTCACTTGTTATTCGCACCGTGAGATGATCAGACACGTTTTTCTGTACCTGACCATTAGTCACTTCACAAACAATAAAACTAAAACACAAATGATCACGCCATGAGCGGCTCATGGAAATTATGTTAGTCATGTTACGAAATATAGCACGACTTGTTTGGATGTACTTTTCTGTGGTCACTCTTTAATTACATGCGTCTTCAGTTCACTCTTGTGATATTTTTTGTAAAGGGTGTATTTTTTCTATGGATGTGATTGTGTTATGTTCTATATGTTCTTTTATGTTTTCAGTGATTTTACTTTATATCTATATTTTAATTTAGATGTATAGACTATGTAGTCTGAAATAAAGAATTCTTATCTAATCTTATGTAAATGGAATGAGTGTTTCTTTGAAACTTTCATAAGGAAAATGTGCCATAAAAACAAACGTACGTGTCGTCATATTTTTAAAGTAGGAATACATGATCTCTCTCTCTCTCTCTCTCATTGTAGTTTTGATTTATACCATAATGGAATATGTTCCCGTTTGAAGATACCTCTCCAAAATTGTGATCAGTAGTCACCATAATTACGTGAACTGTTCGTCATGTCATTTTTTTCAAAAGTTTACACTCTAAAAAATTGTAGAACGATTTTTTTTCTTCCATCAGTAAATCTTTGCATGAAATAAAAGCTTGAGTTTGCACAATTCTGGTATCTGAACTTTATTCGGTTTTGGAACTGCAATATGTCACGCAATTTTTTTCTTTTAACGTTAGATTTACAGTTTTTCAGAAAAAAAGACAATCACACGGCTTTTTTAAGAATGAAACAAATGACATTGCACTGTATAACCCTGCCTATGGTTAACTCTGAATTCTAAAGTCAAAACATGGGTTCAGGAAAAAATGTAACAATGTTCGTCCTATCCTCAGTGTAAACTGAGAGAATATAGGACGAACATTGTTACATTTTTTCCTGAACCCATGTTTTGACTTTAGAATTCAGAGTTAACCATAGGCAGGGTTATACAGTGCAATGTCATTTGTTTCATTCTTAAAAAAGCCGTGTGATTGTCTTTTTTTTCTGAAAAACTGTAAATCTAACGTTAAAAGAAAAAAATTGCGTGACATATTGCAGTTCCAAAACCGAATAAAGTTAAGATACCAGAATTGTGCAAACTCAAGCTTTTATTTCATACAAAGATTTACTGATGGAAGAAAAAAAATCGTTCTACAATTTTTTAGAGTGTAAACTTTTGAAAAAAATGACATGACGAACAGTTCACGTAATTATGGTGACTACTGATCACAATTTTGGAGAGGTATCTTCAAACGGGAACATATTCCATTATGGTACAAATCAAAACTACAATGAGAGAGAGAGAGAGAGAGAGATCATGTATTCCTACTTTAAAAATATGACGACACGTACGTTTGTTTTTATGGCACATTTTCCTTATGAAAGTTTCAAAGAAACACTCATTCCATTTACATAAGATTAGATAAGAATTCTTTATTTCAGACTACATAGTCTATACATCTAAATTAAAATATAGATATAAAGTAAAATCACTGAAAACATAAAAGAACATATAGAACATAACACAATCACATCCATAGAAAAAATACACCCTTTACAAAAAATATCACAAGAGTGAACTGAAGACGCATGTAATTAAAGAGTGACCACAGAAAAGTACATCCAAACAAGTCGTGCTATATTTCGTAACATGACTAACATAATTTCCATGAGCCGCTCATGGCGTGATCATTTGTGTTTTAGTTTTATTGTTTGTGAAGTGACTAATGGTCAGGTACAGAAAAACGTGTCTGATCATCTCACGGTGCGAATAACAAGTGAAACCAATTTGAAACTAAGGCGGTGGAAAATATCGACTGACCAATGAAGTCACTTACAATGTGTAACACATTGTTTGGTTGTAAATTCAGGGCAAGTAGAGTAGCGACCAGCCGCAGAATAAAAAAAAACACGTCCGATCTTGTCGCTGTGCGAAAAGGTACTGAAGTCAATTCGAAGCGAAAGCGGTAAGAAAATAAGTATAGCCAATGAAATCGTTTATGATGAGTGATGCATTGGGGTTTTATTAAAGGTAGTGTGGCAAAATAATACCAACGCAAGTGTGCTATTACCATTGCAGTGCAGACAGATTGGAGTGTAAACGTACAAACCCTTTGTTGCGTATTGTACCATTTCTTCTTGCCACGTCAAATATTAAACGGCCACAGTACTGGTTCGCGTTTTGAAACTGACAAACATTTTTAATCTTACTCAAACATTTTGACAAGCACACTCACATCAATAGAGACAGAATTGTAAAATATCGGTTAGCCAATGAAGTCACTTACAATGTGTAACACATTGTTTGGTTGTAAATTCAGGGCTTGTTGACAGTAGTGTAGCGACCAGCCGCAGAATAAAAAATAACACGTCCGATCTTGTCGCTGTGCAAAAAGGTACTGAAGTCAATTCGAAGCGAAAGCGGTAAGAAAATAAGTATAGCCAATGAAATCGTTTATGATGAGTGATGCATTGTTTTATTTAAAAGGTAGTGTGGCAAAATAATGCCAACGCAAGAGCGCTGTTACCATTGCAGTACAGACAGATTGGAGTGTAAACGTACAAACCCTTTGTTGCGTATTGTACCATTTCTTCGTGCCACATCAAATATTAAACGGACACAGTACTGGTTCGCGTTTTGAAACTGACAAACATTTTTAATCTTATTCAAACATTTTGACAAGCACACTCACGTTGTCGAGTAGCGTAGTTTTCTCGAGTACGTACGTACGTGTCCCAGCGACACAGTGCCGTCTCTAGCTCTCTTGAAGACACCAACTGTCTATTTTATTTTTCTTGCAACTATTTTCTTTCGTGGTAGGGTTTGAATGGAAGGGTCGTCAAGATGCATGAGGTGTTTAAGACGCAACGCTGTCGTTGGGTTCCTATATGCTTGGCTTTCACTTGCCTTGTGAAATATACCAAGTCATTGTCACAACGAGAGGTAGAGAGGGTATATATGGAAAGAATGAACTTGGTTAAATCATTTCTGAATCAGCAATCGAGATGAAACGATCGCACGATTTCAGTGAGAGAGAAGAAGAACGTAAGAGGCAGCGAAGTGACGTATCGCCCCACACACGAAAAGAAGTGTTCGCTCAAATAGAAGACATGAGCGAACCCGAACCAACACCTTCCACGTCTGCGACCAGACAGAGAGAGTCTACTCCAAACCAAAGTTCACCAGTCAACCCTGAAAAGTACTATCACATTCGAGAGACGGAAAAGCGCTCCTCTAGAAAATTTAGAACCACGGCTTACACCTACACGGTGAAGTTTAAAGATTTCAAGTCCGACCTACCGTTGGAGAAAGCAGAAGGGTTCATCACCGAGATGTGGGATTCTTTGCTCACCACACTCAAGCGACAATGTCAACCCAAAGAAGACGATCGCTTGACACTATCCATACAACACGACAGCTTGAAATCCCCTGTTTGGATCGAGTTTAGCAGACCCGCAGAACTGACCCCTTCCAAAGTCATGGACAAGATACAACAGGTGCAACAATCCAATGACAAGTTTGACATCACCGATGGTAAAGCCACACTGAAAATGGCTCACGTCTCTCTTCCTCAAGGGACAGGACGCAAAAAGGTCTTATTGGTGGACGACCTTCGCAACACCAAAACAAGTCTCGTCCGAATTAACAACCCTCATGACCAGATGTGTTTAGCCCGTGCCATCGTGGTGGGACGAACTTATGCCAACAAGAACGACACGGTAGAATGGAAAAGAACCTGGAAAACTATTCAACAATCCGACCGAGCCAAACAACGAAATGAAGCAGAACTCCTGTTACAACAAGCCGGACTGTCCAAAGACACACCCTGTGGCATTCCTGAGATGCAAAAATTGCAAGATGCCCTAGCTCCACGCTACACCTTGAAAGTGCACCCTCAAGAAATGCGCGGGTCTCTGTTGTTTCGAGGCCAAGATTTTAAGGACGGAAAATACATTCACCTTTATCATCACGATGAACATTTCGATACCATTACCAGTATCACTGGATTCCTGGGATATGTTTATTATTGTGAGAAATGTGACTATGGTTATAATAATCGAGAGCAACACAAACATTGTGGATGGAAATGCTCAGGATGTTTGGCCTCTCAACCCTGTCTGAGCGAAGAACCAGTGCCTTGTTCAACTTGTCTGCGCACGTTTGTCAGCCCTACCTGTTACCAACAACACTTGAAGACGCAAGGTTCACAGAAGAAATGCGCTTGTCAACTGCTGAGATTGTGCCCCGCGTGTGGACAAGGCATACGTACCAATAGTGTCAAGGCACACGTATGTTCAGGAAAGAAAAAATGTCACATTTGTCACCACATCGTGGACTTGGAACACGAATGTTACGTGCAAAAATACCAACCCCCACCAGAGAAAGAGGACGGTCACAAGAAGAAAGGCAATTTCATCTTTTTCGATTTCGAATGCATGCAAGAGACTGGCATTCACATTCCTAATTTCTGCGTGGCTCATCGAGCGTGCGAGAAGTGTATTCAAGAACCTATCTTCAGTTATTGCCCTCACTGCAGCAAAATTCCTGGAGGGCGTGAAAAAATCTTTCGAGGACCAAAGACGCTAGACGATTTTGCCAAATGGGTCTTAGACCCCATCGACAAGACATGGAGCAAAGAGGACATCGAACGTTACCGAGATTGTCATCGCCATGCCACAGTGATGGCTCACAATTTCTCCGGATACGATGGACAGTTTTTTTTGAGGTACTATACGGAACATGGCACCGAACGTCCTAAAGTCACTTTGAACGGAGCCAAAATCATTTTCATGCGAGTGGGACAAGTGCAGTTTAAAGATTCGATGAGTTACTTGGCCATGCCTTTGAGTCGAATGCCTAAAACGTTTGGAATGACAGAAATGGCTAAAGGGTACTTTCCACACTTTTTCAATACGGAAGCCAATCAACATGCCGTTCTACCCCATTTGCCTGAGGCTCACTATTACGACCCCGACAACATGCGTACCGAACAACGAGAAGATTTCTACGCTTGGTACCAGGCTCATGCCTCTGACCCCTTCGACTTTCAGGAAGAAATGTTAAAGTATTGTCGTTCCGACGTGGACATTTTACGACGTTGCTGTGGAAAATTTCGAGAACTGTTCATGGAACACGGAGGGGTCGATCCTTTGAAAGAAGCTTGCACCATTGCCAAAGCGTGTTCCTTAGTGTACCGCCAACGATTCATGCCTGAAAAGACCGTGGCTGTCATCAGTCCTCAAACGACCAACTATGTCAAGCGTCAATACTCGGTCAAAGCCCTACGCTGGTTACATTACTTGTGCGACAAGGAAGGCAAATGGATTCAGCATGCCCGCAACGGAGGAGGCGAAAGGACCATCGGAACGTATTCGGTCGATGGCTGGGACTTAAAAAACCCCAAGATCGTGTATGAGTTTAACGGTTGCTTATTTCACGGATGTCCCGTCTGCTACCCTGACCGTGACACTAAAAATCAGTTTTTACAACGGACCATGGAAGACCTGTACCAGGACACTTGTCAGCGACGCTTGAAGTTAGAACAGCAAGGATACCAAGTGGTGGAAATGTGGGAACACGAATACGATCACCGTTTGAAAATCGATCCCGAGTTTAAACGTGTCGTGGAAAGTTACAAGCTGATGGACCCCCTGAACCCGAGGGATAGTTTGTACGGAGGAAGGACCAATGCCACCTGTTTGCTGTACCAAGCCAAAGAAGAGAAAGGAGAAGAAATCAAATACTTGGATGTGTGTTCGCTGTATCCCTACGTGTGCAAATATTGTCACTTTCCTACAGGGCACCCGCGATTGCTGACGGAACACATCGACCTGGTCAACATTCGACAATACGAAGGCTTGATCAAGTGCAACGTTTTGCCTCCCACGAACCTATACCATCCCGTCTTACCTCACCATTGTCAAGGCAAACTGATGTTTCCCTTGTGCCGTACTTGTGCCGAAACGTGCAACCAAGATCAGCCTTGTCAGCACACCCAGGAAGAACGGGCCTTGACGGGAACCTGGGTCAGCGTAGAATTGTTCAAAGCTATGGACATGGGATACCAACTGTTAGAAGTGTACGAAATTTGCCACTTTCCCGAGACACAACAATACCACAAGGGTGACCCTACTCAGAAAGGCATTTTCGCAGACTACGTGGATGCCTTTTTGAAACTGAAGCAAGAAGCCAGCGGCTATCCTTCCTGGTGTCACACTCCCGAAGACCAAATAAAATTCAAAGAGAAATACCGGGAACAAGAAGGCATCACTTTAGACCACATCGAGAAAAACGAAGGCAGGCGATCGTTTGCCAAAGTGATGTTAAATTGCTTATGGGGTAAAATGGCACAACGACCGTGTTTACCCAAGACGGAATATTTGACAGAACCTTCCCGCTACTTGCAGATGATTCACGACAAAACCAAATACATGAAACACGTGGACGTCGTTCGAGAGAATTTAATCTTGGTCAATTACGAAGAAGATCTGGACTTTGTACAAGACGACCCTTTTGGAAATGTCATCATTGCGGCTTACGTGACAGCTCATGCTCGCTTAAAATTGTACGAAACTTTAGAACTGTTAGGGGATCGCGTCCTGTACTTTGACACGGACAGTTGCATCTACATCGATCGACCGGGTCAGCAACACCCTGACATCGAAGGAGACCGTTTAGGAGCCTGGACAGACGAACATCCTGACGACAAGATTCTAAGTTTCGCGAGTGGCGGTCCTAAAAATTACGGCTACGAATACCGGGACCCACAAGGAGAAGTGCACACAGAGTGTAAAGTGAAAGGATTGACTCTGAATTATCGTACCAGTCGTGTGGTCAACTTTGGCGTATTGAAAGAAGCCTTGCAGTCTGGAGAGGATGCAAACTTTAAAGTGACCACCTACCAGCCGAACAAGATTGTACGTTTACCCACTCAACACATCGTCAGTCGACCCTTGGAAAAAGTCTATCAAATCGTGTACCAGAAGCGAGTGCGACTTCCCAACCACTTTACTTTGCCGTACGGTCACATCAATATTGGTCAGCATATAAAAAGGACAACGTCCAAGACCAACAGTTCATTGTCACTACTAAGACCAATTGAGAAAAAATGAATCCCTTCAAACAGCAAGTATAGAGCGTAAGACTCAAGTCCAACGAGAAACTCGGGTGTGATTCTTTACCTCACTATCACATCACCAATGCAGTAACACATCTTAGTTATTTATGTACTAACGCCATGACAAACTACGTGCAGCTAGTGAAACTTTCAGACCACAAAACTTTACCTTATGGACATACTGATATCACCCAGTATAAAAAGGGACGACTTCCAAGAACGACACTTCATTGCGAGGACAAGCAACGAGAAAGATGAATCACTCTACGCAGATGAAAAAAGAGAAGGAACAAACATCACTGACCTCTTTCACTACCATACCGTCACAGCAAAGTGCGTCCAAGAAGGGAAAGGATTCAGTAGACCTACAGGAGTATTTTAGCATCCAAATGACTCAGACAGCGACCTCAAGAAAATTTAGAACGACAACTTACACCTACACGGTGAAATTTAGAGACTTCGCGTCTGACATTTCAGCCGAGGAAGTAGCAGGTTTCATTACGGACCTACTTGACTCACTGTTAGAGGAACTCAAATGTCATTGCCAAGTCAAAGATCGAGGTCGTTTGAGCCTATCTATGTATCGCGACAGTTTGAACTCACCTGTATGTCTCGGATTTAGCACACCTGCAGAAATAACTTCGTCCAAACTTTTTAGGGCTATTGAAGACGTGCAGTCGATGAGAGGAAAATTTGACATCAACGAAGGAAAAGTAACCATTCATATGGTATACATTGTACCTCCATGGGAAGAAGACGATGACTGCACTTGATCTGCTTACTGATAAGTGTACCTAGCACGATGGATATAACAGCCGATTTATGAATGAAACGGATTAAGTGATGGGAAATATCTACGCTGGGACACAAGTGCTAGCTGACCAGATTTTTAACAACGTGTGAGACGAATAGAGAGAGAGAAACATGAACTTTGTCCTATTTGATTGCATGTTACTTGTTTTGTGTTAGCTTTTTCTTATAAATGAACATTAAATGTAAACAGGTTTACTAGAGCCAAGAACTAAATAACTAGTACATAGGTTTGTTTGATGTAGAAATGTTTATGTATTAAATGGATAGTGCTTAGACCAAAGCACAGGCCAGAGAGCCCATGTATATACTTGAATAAATGTTTTGAACCCATACAATAGACTTTTCTTTTTTGAGCCTCTATTCTCTCTGTGAGGTTTGTTTTAGAACATTTCTGTCGTCTTTTCTGTGTGTTTAAATGTGTATTTGTATGTTTGTCCCTATCTACCCTTTGTCCTTACAAATACATTAAAATCCCTATAAAATGTTTTGACCCTATAAACCTCATGACGTCACCCAAAGTTCAATTCCCATTGACATCCAGGTGACATTCCCATGTTCAATTTCCATTTACGACAAAGTGCAAACCCCATATTTTAACGTTAAAGTCCCATTGACGTTAAAGTACCGGTCCTGTTCAATTTCCATGTTCAATTCCCCTTGACGCTCTACAGTTCCATCCATGTTAAAATTTCCCATGTTAAATTCCCCTTGACGCCAGAGTGAATCGACTGTTTTTGCATGGTAAGTCCACTTGACGCTAGGGTGACCCCATATACTACTCAGACTAATTGACGTCCTGCTCAACACAACAATGCGCACAATCTCTGGAAAACTACGTTCTGCTCCTCTATCATGACTGCCTGTACTCAGCAACATTCTGCATCCAGGACGTAACCACAAAACAACTGGCTAAAGTTTATCTCAGCGAGAAACTTTCACTGTACATGAACATCACGTCACACCCAGCAGTTCGTTTGGCTTCGAGACATCCAATCTGGTTAGGTCCTTTGCCGGAGGATGTGGCAGATATTTCGGCCTGGTATCAACTTTCCATGATATATGTGGACCAGGCTGAATCGTTTCTGGCATTAATTTGGAATATTCCATTGGAACTCTATACTTTTGGACTTGTAATAGAACTTTAAAGACCATATAGTATTTAATTCATATCACTGTAAGTTATTTTTAATTTGTCTCATTATGTTCTCGGAAAATAAATTATTTGTTGAATTGCACAAAACTTGATGGTTTTATCTCTGGACTTGGAAGCTGCACGTTGACTAGGCAGAGGCTACTACGAATTTTCTTTGAACGGATATGTTTATGGAACCATGATCAGATGACAAACAAAATATCGTTACTTATAGTAATAGGAACATTTTCCTGGCTAAGTGTGCTTACCTGATTCTTCTGGGCAAACGAGAAAGATATCCTCAATATCAACAACGTTTCCAACATAAATACAAACTTATCACCCATGCTTCACTAGGAAACGATGGAAGCAGCATCACGATCGTAAACCCATTTATGTGTATTATATACTTCATAACATAATCATTGTCCCACAGCATCAACCCCAACCATGATCCACAAAAGAGACAAAATAAAACAATAAATTAAAGAAAAATAAAATGTAGAGTGTGCACAACCTCTTTACCAACTCAAGCGAAAGAAACAGCAGTCTCGCCAGTAACCCACGATGTTATATTTTAAAATTTAAGTTCGTTAACATAGATAATATAATAAGAAGGGAAACAAACCCAAGCTACAAAGTAGAAGAATATAAAGAGAAACGACAACTAGTATAATAAATCTAAGTTACAATTAAATTTCTGAGGATCGTTTAACTGTCGAAGAGTTGATATAAATAGACTAAATACCAACCAAAGCTGCATACAATTTCGTCAATGTAACATCAGCGAAAATTTCAGAGCAGTCCGTATGGTTTCGAGACGTCCAATATGGTAAGGTCCGTTGTCAAAGGATGTGATAACTATTTCGGCCTGGCTTCAACCTTTCACGTCATCTGGGGACAACGCTGAACCGTTTCTAGACTGGACACGGTCGTTGTTTAGTCAACATTGTCTGATGGAGCAATGCCACTGGTCACTGACTCTTTCTATAGCTGTGGTGGTCAACAGATCATGTCAAACAATGTTAAAAGTTCCCAGATGGACTGCAGGCTCTGCACCTTGCTGACGATGACGTTGTTAAATGGCTTAGCATTCACATCACACGATAAATAAATAATAGCACCAGAAAATTATTTTACATTTTAATTTGAATAAACATTTGCATGTGGCCCTTTAATCTTAGAAGATATTGAAATGATCGTGTTGACGAATTTGATGGGATATGAGTTCATGTCATTTCTTTCCATCTTGGAAAGTCTGGTCACATTATTTCTGATTAGGCGACTGATAAAGGTCTTGAGCTTGTTGACACGTTCTGGAAATCAACATTAGATCTTCATTCTGGTTCTGAAACTGTGTCTTACCATTTTATACATGGAAGTGACAAACATGAATAATTAATTAGTTATTCCTATCTTAAACATCTGTAGAGATAACAGTCCTTCATTTTGTTCAACTTTTAATTGAGATGATATGTTTATTTCAATTACTCATTGGAATTACAAAGTGATCATATACTTTACGACTGAATAGATGTTGTGGAATTTCTGTGAATTCGCTTAAAGACTTTTTCGGATTATGAGTGATACTGCAGGACTGTTAGAATATTAACAGTAATTAAGGTTACTGACACATAAGTACATTAAAAATTGGCATTAATCTGGAATATACCACTGGAACTCTCTGCTCTCGGACGTGTAATAGAACTTTAAAGACTATTTTGTATTTAAGTCGTAGTATTGTAATTTATTTTTAATTTTTCACTTTATATTCTAGGGAAATACATTATTTGTTGAATTTTACGAAACTCGATGGTTTTAGTTCTGTTCTGTTACCTAATTTAAAGACCATAGAGTCATAACACATCGATAACTTGTTATGTTCATGTATGGGCTTCCAAAGATCATGCCAATGTTTAAACACGCTCTACTCAGTTGTTATTGTCGCCTGGACGTGTAAGCTGCATGTTGACAAGGCAAACGCTACGTCGATCCATTTGAATGGATAGTGTTATAGAAAGCATGAACAGTCCATAACATTTCCTTACTTATAGTAAGAAGAACATTTTCCTGGTTAAGTTTGCTTAACTGATTCAAACGTACAAGATAGCAGAAACGTTGCCAACATTAGCTGTTTTATAGCTGTGGTTTTCTTCTGTGCTATAGATTATAGTAATTTAATGATTGTCTCATTACGATTATTGGTAAAAACAGCATGATACAAACGTACTACTTAATTTTTTCTTGAGACAGTTTCGTCTCCTTACAACTATTCCTTATTTCTAAAAGCTGTGGGATTTTGATAAACATGTTGTGAATCCGTGAGTCACCAAGGTTGGACCAAAGCAGTTAATTACGTGCTTCAGTTCAGTAAAGAATCTGGAAAATACAATCCTGATATTTCTGGCAGCGCAGTTGAGTTTTTGCATGTCTCTTGCAATTACCGAGATGAAACTATAATAAGAATTATTTTGGAAGTTACCCTTTAGTGTTGTCTATATCCCACCAGTGATCCTAACCTCACAATCAATAATAAATATCAATTGAAAAGTTTAACGACAGCAGGGCTCATGGTCTGCTGGAAATGTAAAGCTCTGAGCTCTAAAAATGGCATCATTGCTAATTTCTCCTGATGCTTTGACTGTGAACAGCAGACCCGTTTACTAGCAAAGAATATATATATATCGAAACCAAATTTACAAAACTCTGCGCTATATGTGTATAGTTCAGTAGCATTACCGCTGTTCCAATTATACTCTATGGAGTGTAAAAAATTATGACCTTTACAAACACTGACATGTTTCCATGGCTGGTGTTACGTATGGATTTACTTTAAAACAGCGGTTAGACTGGCTACTACCAGTATAAGGTAAATAAGCGACATAGTAAAGTTTGTTTATTTTACGATTGATAATTAATAGGTGTACAGTGACTTCTATATTGCGATCTCTGTGCAAGTATGTGTTGACATTATTTAAAGTTACATGCAAGCGGTCAAAACAAGTATACATTTGGGGAATCAATCACTAAAGATTTTTCTAGCATGTTGTTTCAACAGTCGAGAAGTCTGAAAATTAAATATACAATTTTATGAGATCAGCTACCCACACAAAAAATCAAAAACAAACAATAACATATATGGGGAACGGAAATGTAATACACCTAAATCAAAGTAATATGCAGTGTTTTTTTTATTAAAAAAAAGATTTTACTAAAAGTTGCAAGCATCCTATACTCAACGGGTATTCCTGCTAAAACCCGAATAGATCAAATAAATACCTTGGTATCATGTTAATCTTACTTCAAAGCCAGACCATTTACAGTCATTGATTATCACTTAAGCTTCACAGAGACTCGAGTAGACTCTCACACGCAAAGAACAAAATAAACATTAAGGTTGATATCAAACAAGATCTCCTGTTTAAATGTCTAATTTACAGTACGGGGCGTACTTTAACGTGACTATACATGAGAACGAAAAAGAATATCAGCGAAGTCTCGTGCATAAAGTTCGTGGGGTAACAATTCCATAAAGAACCACTGTTAACCGATTTCCAGTCGATGGTTAATGGTAATAGTTTAACAATATCATGACAATAAATAGCAATATTTCACACAAATAACAGCAAAAGTTCAATGACAATCCCTTTAAAAACTCTTTGGGATTACATTTGAATATTAGACTATTCAGGAGAAATGACATCGGCATGATTAGCTATCGTATATCCTTTGGTTCTATCGTATACAAGACTAAAACTCTACAAGTTTTAACACAAATTTGTAGAACGTAATCCTGAAGCAAAACTTTGCAGATTCTAAGAGACATTCGCATTGTTAAATAATGGTATCATCATTGACAATTCAACTTTAATCTTTGACATAAAACTAGAATTTTATAAAAACATAGCATTATATATAACAAATGATATTCATATGTCAATACAGACTTTTGAAATATGTGTGAGCGTGTGTTTTTACATATAGGAATGTGGATGAACGGTTTAGGACTGTATACGACTATCATAATAAACAATAACGCAGAATTTATCTCATTATAAGTGTATTCCTTAAATGTATATGAAATTCGTTCATGACAATTACATTGTATCTAATGCTGACCGAGTTCATGGCATTGATTCAGATAAATTTACAGTTCTAGTGAACAACTTTTAAAATATATTGTAATTCTTTCCCTGAGTTAGAACCATTGATTTCAATTAAGGCCATGCTGGGAGTAAGTGATGTTTGGCATGTAAAATGCTTATATTTTGTTCTGGAGGTGTGATCATGTGACCTTCATACGGGAATCTGCGTCTTAAATTAGTGTGTAACTGTTTTCTGATTAGAATCTAGGCATTCGAGCTCTAAACTACTGACACTTAAAGGTGTTTCTATGACCAGTTTGAGGTGAAATTTTATTTTATGGAATACAAGTGAATATGTTCCCTGTCAATACATAACTGCTCATACAGAATTCGTAGACAAAAGATTCATTGCAATTGATTTGAAATTCAAAATTGGATTAGTTTTTTCTGTAATTCGTCAATGAACTATTGACAAAATAGTACTCTGAAGGTTACAACAGACATAATAGCTTTCCATTTTTAATTTCATCTGGGCTCGAACTCAGATTTATTTAGGACTTTTTAATAAAAAGGACTTGTATTTTTAATCCTTGGATTATTTTGGGATTTTATTCGTAAAACCGTATGTTCTTTTCCTCATTTTTACCTTGTTTTTTGTAGGGAAATAAATTATTTGTTAATTTGTTTGCACAGCTTGTTGTCTTCTCTCTTTTCGTGTTGCTGTTTGTAAAGAGCCTAGACACGTAACAAATAATACTCCGGTTATGTTAAAACTAACCAAATACAGCCTTCAAATATGGTTTCAAATATTTTTACTATATGTTTACTATAATATTTATTTTGTCTCAGCTAAGAATTCTCGCTCACGAATTTTATTGAAAGTTTCTTTTTCATTTCATGATTCTCTTTTTAGATCGTCACAAAATGTAAAAAGGTAACATAAACTATTTTTAAGACGACGATATTGATAGTCTACGCAATAATGAATGAGTTAACCATACTATTTTCTTTCCCTATTGCTGAAGTGTAGTTTGCTTTCAGAACATTTTTTCAATACTGAAAAAAATCCATAAAAATGCACTACCCAGTACCATAAGACATATGCCACAATATGTTTACTCGTGGGAAGATTAACAAAACACCTGCTGAACAGCAGTACAATGAAACACAATGCACAACCAAGCAAACGTATTCACTATCCCCTCCCCCTTTCCAAGTTCCTGATACTTTCTATACATGAAGGTGTACTTAACTGGTTTATGGGAGATTTTAATGTGTCTTTCCGTTATTGACAACCACTGGCTATATATACGACCGACTATTGGTAGGTGCCCTCCCTGCTGCTATCTTCTAATGGCATAGAATTATATTTAGATTTATAATCAGAAAATTACACACAAAAAATTACACAGAAAATCATATAATTAAAAATTAATACTGATTAATAATTAATGGATGTTGGAGAAGCTCTAGAAAGACAAGAAATTTTAAAAAGCTATATACCTCTGCGAGAATCAGTTAAAAAAAATTCGTGAGGTTGAAGACGCAAAGTAGGGATTTGCTGAGTCAACTGAGTCATTATTTAAACCAGTAACTGAAACCACTAAAACAGTTTTATTAGGTGACGTAGAGGATCCTGAAGTGAGAAAACACGGTATTCTTCCTGTACTGAAAAGAATTGAGGAACAAACCAGACGTCAACCTGCTGCACCTCCACCTGCTGCACCTCCACCTAGAAGAGCTGGATTTAAACCAAACACTAAATTAAGATATAAACCTAAAACTGAGACCACAACGATAGCTGGAGCTGAAGCTACTGAAGAAGAACCTGACGAAGCTATTGAAGAAGAACCTGACGAAGCTATTGAAGAAGAACCCGATGAAGAGGTAGATGAAGATTATGACAAATCTGGAGTTCTTCCACCGGAAAAATTTACTGATGATGGGTTACGTGCAATAATAAAAATTCCATATGATAATGTAAATGAAATAGAAGAATTTGGTGCCTTTGCTGAAACCAGTTGGGATGAAAAACAGAGATATTTAAAACCCGAGTATCTTTCCAAAGTTAGAGCTAAAAAAGATTGGCATGATTTATTATTTAAAGCAAAAACTGGACTTTCACGTTTGAAACGTAGTAGTCTTACTTATATGACATTTATAGATGGTGTACAAAAAGCAAAATATTATGTACAAGAGAAAAAAGAAAAAGAAAAACAAATAAAAAAAGAAAAAAAAATGATGAAAAAAGAAGAAAGAGAGAGAAAAGAAGCAGAAAGAAGAGCAAAAATAGAAGAAGCAAAAAGAAAAAAAACAGAACCCAAAAACGGTTATGTGAGAATACAACACGAACCAGCCGAGCAAGAAGAAACAGAAGAACAGAGATTATTAAAGGAAGAACATGAAAGATATGCATCAGAACGTGCAGAAGAAGAAAATGAGCCTATGGGAAAAAAAATGGTTCATCAATTAGTACTGATAAGCAACAAATCTCATCGGTCCGGGATGAATCAGAATCATACCAGGAATTATACCCCGGTGAGAGGGAAAATCATAAAAGAAATTTTAAAAGATAGTATGACATGTTTACACCAAATGCTATTCGTGATATTCAAAGTAGGAAAGATAAAGCAATTGAAATTGCTGCACATAATTATAAAAATAGAAATTTTTATTTGAAAAAAGAACATGTTAATGATATACCGTATATTTATTGAACTCCATTAATATATTCTATTTTAAAATCAAAAGATAGTTTTGATTTTAAGGATCCTGATCTAGCAGATTTTCATTATGAAGTAGAAGCAAAACGCAATCCATCTTTATCATATAAGCAAAAAGTAAAATCACCTAAACCTAAAACAGGTAGTGGTTATTCTGTTTGTCCCGACAGCGTTGTTAACGATGTATCTCGGTTAGAGGTTTTAATTGGAGAGAAACGAGCCGCAAACAACTCGCATGAAATAATCAACGAGGCAACAGATACCTGTAGAAGATTATTTCAGGGTGGTGTTATTGATATAAATATTTACCGTGATTCCACTGATGAACTAGTTGACCACCACAGTGATTAAACAATTAGATAATAAATAAAAATGATTATCCATAAATATAATCAACGACCAGTACAAATTCGAGTGGTTAAGTCGCGGTTACCCGTACGGGTCAGGATTAGGTGATCTCTTTACTAGAATAGCCCCTAAGGTTGGTCCTATCGCTAAACAGTTATCGATGAAACCCATAGGTACTATTCGTGATAAGGTTTTTAATGTTGTTGGCGATGCTACCAGTAAGGCTTTTGATGCTGTCAAGAATAAATTATCGAATCTAGTACGACGAAAAAACCCACCAGCAAAGTTACCTATCACCGCTGAGATGCCCAGCAACGTTAGTAAGATAATAAATGATGCAGCTAATCAAAAGCTAGCATCGCTGGTATTAGAAAATAATTTACTGTCACAATCACCACTAGAAAATAATTTACTGCCACAATCACCACTAGAAAATAATTTACTGTCACAATCGTCATTAGCACCGGTACAACCGCGTCGAGAAGTAATTAATACCAGCGCATTCGGAGGTAATATTCGTTTTAGAAGATAAATAATAATAATAATGTTTTCAGTAACATCCAACGACGCTTTTAACATGGATGAAGTAGCAGGTAGAGATGTATCTGTTCAGGATTACCAGTTTTATTCATATGATGCAAAAACACCTGATGCAGTTGGACGAATTGAATTACAAGTACAAGATACAACGAGATATTTTTTCCCCTGTGAAGCTTTTATTGAAGTTGTTGGTCAAATTGTTAGAGCTGATAATAATAATCCCTTTGATGATAATATCAGAGTTGGATTCGTTAATAACGGTATCATGGCGCTGTTTAATAGTGCAATCTACATGGTAGATGGAAGAGAAATCTAGTCTATTAATAATAATCTAGATATTGCTACAACAGTTATTGGACTAGCAAGATACTCTGATGATTTTATCAGATCGGCCGGTCCCAGCATGATGTTTGCTAAGGATAATTCTGATAACGCTGATCACATGTCGTTTAATAAGATACAATTGGATCATAATGCTTCGGTTGCTGCTGTGGCTGGAACTGTTGCACGAACAGCTGCCAATTTTTCAGTGATTTATGAATCTAATGACAATTATAACCTCGGATTTGCTACACGTAAAGCTATGTTAAGTGGAGACCGCAGACAGTTTTCAAGTGCTATTCCATTATCTCATATTTTTTGGATTTTGTAGATATTTTAGAAAAGTTATCTTCGGAGCCAAACACACGATAGTCTTTTATCGAAAAGCTAATAGTAACGATGCTATTTGGAAAGAGGATACCGTTGGTGTGCAAGATGCTAACGTTGTATTATCTAAGTTATCTCTGTGGATGCCGGTAATGACTCCATCACTACTTATTGAGGAACAAAAACTATTATCTTTTATGAATCAGCGTGGTAGGGCTGTTGTATCATGGTTAACAGCTATCACAGACAGTATCACCTCGACGACCGGTAATTATTTTACCTGGAATATAACATCTCAACAAGGTGTATCTGCACCAAGACATCTTTATAGCTCTTCAGCGAACAGATAGAAGAACTGGTAATAATCAGATTCAAAATCACATGGTATTTGATAAATACGATGCCAGCGAGATCTCACTGCGAATAAATGGACGCCAAGAACCATCCGAAGAGATTTCAGTGGATTACGTTAATAATTCAGTAGCTCGTGTGTATCATCAGTTATGGAGCTTCATGGGACGAGATCAAAATGTAGATACCGGATTACAGATATCTCAGCTAGATTTTAAAACTTTATATCCGATATATTATTTTTCACTGGAGCATTTGGATTTGATAAAACAGTCCGTTGTCGATATTTATTTTAAAGCGAGAATAAATAACCCCGGTCATGCTGAGTATACCGCATTCGCCATCATACTCAGTGATAGGACTATGATTCTTGAAGCTGTTGGTGGTCGTATGAGAATAGTTGACGCCCCTGTGGAAAAAATGTGATTTAGATCAATCGGTTTATTTATAAAATGTACGAACACGTTAGCGATACTTTGACTCCTGGTCAGATAAAAAAATTACAATCGAACATAACAAAAACCTATGGAACAAAATTAACGCTAAAATATAATCAAATTCAAGGTGGACCAAATAAACTATCTTTAACTAAAACATAGCATTCACGTTTCAATAAAGCTAAGTCAGGTAAAACAGGAATCCAAGTTAATTTATCTGCTGGTGCCATTAAAGATATGGTTAAAACAGGTGGATTTTTCCCGTTGTTAGCTGCGATACCAGCACTGCTGGCAGCAAAAGCTGCGTTACCCGTGATAACCGCCGCGGCCGCACCGGGTCTAGCAAAAGGTGCTGCTCTGGGTGCTGCTGGAGTGGCAGGCAAAATGGCTGCACAAAAAAATACTAGGTGGAAGATATGGGGAAAAAAAGGACGAGGCGCGTATCTACCAGGAACACCTCACTCTTGGTACGGACGAGGTCTTCGATTAGTAAAATAAAACCGATGTCTAATTATGATCTAATTGACGCCGCTAAAAAACAAAAAATAAAATTTTCAGCGGAGTATTTATGCGAGATCAATTACCATCGCATCCAAAATAAATATGAAACAGGAATGATAAATCTCGATAATAGCACTGGGCCAGGTACTCACTGTGTTGCTTACGCGATAAATCCACGTGAAATTATCTACGTAGACTCATATGGATTAGCTCCGCCTCGTGAGTTTATTAATTATATATCTCAGTTAAATATACCAACGTGGTATTCTACGTTACCAACACAAAAACTAACTGATCCTCCGATTTGTGGCAGTGAGGCAATTAATGCACTCGCTGCGATATCTAAATTTAACAAACCCTACCATAAAGCAGTTCACGAGTATACGTCAAGTAAATTAAATACAAATAATAAAATAAAATGGTTGATATTTATGGAAGGTCTCTGATGTCACGTTTTAAAAAATTCCCCGTTGATTTATCTAAATATGTAACAAAGGATTACATAAATAATATTTTATCAGTAGCAGGAGTAGGTCCTGATGAGGTTGTTATTTTTCAGGATCAGCACGGAAAACTAAAAACCAGCAGCGTTAAAATAGGTGATATAATCAAACGAGACGAGTACAGTACTCACGTTGATGATTTTGATACTATTCAAAAAGACGCAGAAAAATTGTTGATGCCATCAGAAAGATTAATGATGCCATCAAAAAAAGTGACGAGTATATTACAAAAGTAAACAACTCACTGGGTCAAAAGGTCGGTACGTCAGAATATGACACAAATAAAGAAGACGTTAGTAAAAACTCGAGGATCTGAAAAGTACTACAATTTATTTGATGGACTCCGCGCGCAGATACCAGGGATAGTTGAAAAAACTAGCTACGTTAAAATTTCACCACAAGTAACATCATCGATGATCAGTAATTTGATGTTTACTGTCGCGACAGGAGAATTCAATTGGACAAGCAGAACAGATGGATTAAAATACACAGCACCTGTTACTGGCGTATACAGAATAGATATTTTTTTCTATGAAAGATTTAGGATCGTCTGCAAAAATTACAATTGGAGACACGTATCAGATAGATTTCTTGGTACATTGAATATGTTAATGAGCAAAGACGTTGAGGAAATTTTTCGATTTGAATTTTTTTGTTGCTGAGCGGGATAAAGATAAAGATAAAGAAAAAGACCTAAAGCTGCCGGTGTTTATATGGTGGTGTATTGAATTTATCACCGAGTTACCATCGTCATTTAATTGGATGGAGAAACCTTAAAATATAAAATGAGCGCGTCAAAATACCGATACAATCAGGCTCGTGCGTGGCAGGAGTCTTTAAAAAATATAATCGATGTTTATCAAATGAAAATAAAAAAATACCAGCGCAGGTTAGTTGTAATTGATGTTACTGTTTATTCTGTATCTGCTGTTGTTTCGGTACCAGAATAATATTATCTGCGTTAACGATGATAGCGCCGATAGCGATAACTATCGTTGTTTCTGTGACCACTGCGCTGTCTGGTGTGTTCGGTATAATAACAAAAAAAAAATATCCTCATGTACCAGCGAAATATTAACCTAATACAAAGATAAATTAAACACAGCGACGGTAGCGTATTCAAAATTATCTTCGATGTTATCAGAAAGTCTTAATGACGGTATCATAACCGATGCTGAGTTCTCGCTGATGACTAAGATTTATAATCAGACGATTAAAGATGTCAGTATAAATAATGACGGAGCTACTGCAATAGATAGGACGAACACAAACCCACAAGAAACAACGATGATATCAGCAAGCTCAACTAAACCCGAATTCAGCATTATTTTTCCAACACCTATTTCTATTAGTGAAATAGCACTAGCGCATTTGAGAGTTTATTACAGCTGGCCTAATATCAGAGCTAAATCATTTGGAAATCTGCGGTCAAATAATTCTTTTATTTTTGCTATAAAAAAAAAACCGATGGAACATCTAATTGGAAAACAATTGGATTACCAACAGGCACATATCAGATTGATCAGATTAATGCCGAGCTGACGTGGAGAATAAAAAATGTAACCGGAGAGGATCCCGGAATAAAAATATCTGTTCATGAGTCAACGTTATCGTCAGTTATTGAAGTAAGTTCAGATTACATAGTTGATATCTACGCGAGTTCAATAAGAACTATACTAGGTTGGCCTGAGGTCAAACCGCCAGAACAACCAATACCACCAAAACCTAAGAGAGAGGATTTTAACTAGAACAGACATTTCTCCTCCTGGTATGGATAATTATAAATATTTTTCAGGTAGGATGATGTTATTAAAACAAAATTTATCATTAGAGGAAAGGATGATATGGTATGGATGATTTCTGGTTATCGTGATATTGAATTAAATTATGTTATTAGTATGTTTAATGATCTTAAGCAAAAACATCAAGAACAAATACAAATACTCGAACTTTTTTCAGAAATTTGTCTTTGATATATCAAGTTCATGTGATAAAAGTATTGATCAAATAAAAAGAACAAAATTTGTTGCATCGATTACAGAAGAAATAAATTTAATGTTACTCGATGAAATATATAATGATGAATCAGATAATAAACAAAATTTTTTAGCCGCGTACTCGATAACTGAGGAGACGTTAATGAATTTTTAGTTACCAGGATACAACGCAGATGAATTAAAAAAATCTCTTACTAAAACTATTGATGAAATGTTTCCTAAATTACTCGCCGCATGGAGAGAAAAAACCCACTACCAATTATTCTTGAGCGCCATAACGCACCAGATAGTACCGGACGACATATTTCACCTGATATAGTAAATATTACTAATTTCATCGCAGTTAATCTTAATTGTGATATCGTTGAGAACAGTTACATCGCGGACGCGTCTGTGTCAAATCAAGCAAAGCAAGGGATTGTTTTATATTCATTTTCACCAATGGATCCACCTGGATTTTTAATTATACAAGAACCAATTAATCCGAGTTATCTTCGGTGTCACAATAAATTATTATCACAAGTAAATTTTTCACTAACTGATCAATCTGGAAATTTGCTAGATCTACGTGGTGAGACTCTAAATATAAATTTATTGATAAAATCTTAATCTTGTCATTGATAACCAAAAAAAAAATAGACCAAAAAATATACTTTTTTTTCTGCTAAATATTTTCACTGGAATTCTATTAGTTTTCGTAGTTGTCTCGCACGAGCATCAGTCATTTTTTTAGATTCATACTCGTCAGATAGTGCTGATCGAATTCTTTCAACAGCACATGCTAGTAGAGTAAAATCTGATATCTGTGTGTCGTCAATGTTGATAAGTGATTTATACATCGCAGACTGTATTTTCTTTATAAATCTGTATTCAGATGATAAAGTATATCTACCTTCTTGTCTGTTTTGTGCTAGTGTTTCAAAATCCATAGTAATTTTATCAGCATCTAGTTCATCTGATAATGGAATTTCTTTGATTTTTAGCACCTCAATGGATTTAATTATATCGTTAATATTCTCTTGGTTCATTTATTTATATTAACTTAATTCTAAATGTGATTATTTATCTAATATCAGAGGAAAATAACTGAATTTAACCCATACTCCAAATCGATACGAGAAGGTTGATTTGGTTATCCCCTCTGCAACATACCGCACTGAAGCTGAACCAATACCAAAATATTTACCAGCTGATGTCATTGACTGAAAATATATTTCCTCTCCTGTTTCCATATTAACTGATTTGACTGCCTTAGAAACTCTTCTTCCACCTACATCACCTTTCTATAGGTTTTCACTAATTGTTACAGCCTGAAGGTTATCTATGGAATTATTTAATTTATCTCCATCGATATGATCAATTACTAATCCATATCCAATTGGTCCATGAAAACATTCATAAATAAAGCGATGATTATAATAAGTTTTTTTCCTTTATTTATGGTAAATTTTAGGTAACCAGCATTATTAATGTTACCAACAGGTTTCTTTGTTTTATAGTTTCTAACTGTTCCATCACATGATGACTCATAGTTATCGTAGATAGGATGTCTCCTGAATATGGGATTCATATACAATATCTATTTGTCTAAATCAAAGTTTGTCTGAAAATCTATTTAAATAACCCTCCTCGCACTTGATAGCGATATCACTATCTGAAGATTTTTTTATTATAATACTGTTTTAGCTCTCGATATTTTTTCCACCGTTGTCTAAACAGATACGAGTTTTTCCTGGTATTCCAACATCACATCTGATACATCTTGTTGGTCCCGCTCCACCTTGTTTTATATAAGCTAAATGTATTCCACAGTATTCTTTTCTACATGACCTGTTACAACACGTTAACGAGCCAACCATCAACCACTTGCAGTTATTCATTTTATTTATTAAACATTTGTCTAAAATATAATAACGAGTTTATTCGACCTTGATGATATTGAATATGATATTCCTGAAGTAAATCGTGCTAAGAAAGAGTTCTACGATGATGGAGCAGCTCATGTATGGTCTACGTGGAGAACAAATGATATTGATAATACGATGAACGATGCACGAGCTAAAGAATAATTAGTCTACTCGGTGATGATAAATATATACTCAGAATAAAATTTATCGTCTACAACGAAAACGATGTGTGGATTACTCGTGACAAGCGCGATCCTGTAATCAGTGGAAAAAAATCTGCAACAGTAAGTAAAAACTCTAAACCTGGACTACTAACAGGAATAGATAAACCATACTACGTGCGAGCATATCCTGTTACAGCTGTTGTTTATGGTATATATAGATTAGATAAACTCACCGTTGAGAATCTTGCTAAGATGAAGATGTTGACGAAGATAAACTGCGTAGCTGAGCGAGTAATAGAACACTTTACAAACGCAAAACGCGGGAATGGTTTAACATATTTACGAAGAGAAAAATAAATACCTGGGCTGAATCAGTTGCTGATGGAGCATCAGTAAGTGATGGTGCTGCGTTATCAGTAAAATTAAAATTTCCTATCACAGTAAAAACTATATCAGGTGAGGTTTTATACTCATCCGCGTATAAATCCAGAGGAGCACCTATCGAAATAATTGATCACAATTCTCATGTATGGAGTAGTGCGGTAGCAATTTTTCCTCGAGATCGTGTTGTTAAATGTTACCGCAGATATGTATTTGATTTTATTCATGAAATAAGTAAATCTGATCCAGTATCTGTGTGGTTTTCTCCAGTGATCAGCGATATGATCAGCTTGTAAGACCTAATGGAGATTTATATCGAAGTGAATCTTTACACAATTCGATGATAAAAATTGCAGAAAAATTCTCAGCAAGTAAAGATTCACTTGTTAATTGTTTCACGATTCCATCTGTTGTTGCTCACGCAGCAAGAGAAAAAAATTCATGGAAGCCAACTCGACGTGAATTTCTTAAAGATATACAACAGAGTTGCATCGAATACGGCCATGGTGGATTGTGGAATACTAAATATAATTTTATCAAGATGATTTCATTTGACATGATAGCATGTTATCCCGGTAGTTTTTTAGGATTAGATGAGTGTAATAAATATTTTACTCAATTTGGTCACCCAACTGACGAGATGACCAGGGTATCAATTAATAGGTCCTCTGTCAGATTTTCCACTAACAGGATTTGCTCGTGTTGTATCGTTTGAGTTTAGTAGTGGTTTAGAGAAGATCTGTTACGTTTGGTTTGGCAGACACTTTTCAGAACAGCGATGGGTTCCAATAGTTTTATTGAGATATATGCTAGATTCTGCGATGTTAACGTCGTTGATGGTCAGTGAGACTATTATATCATATAAAAAACAAACATCAGTTCGGCTACCAACTGAGAATGATGACGCAAAAGATTTAGACAGAATAATAATTGGTAAATTTACTCAAGGTGGAGCGTGTCATCATCAACATCACTGTAGATTGATCATGGACGAAGCCGAATTAGATTTTATAATTGCTGATACCGCTGAGAGAGGTATATTTTGTGACAGAGAGAGTATTTATTTATCAGATGGAAAAAAAAACTTGGTACTGTGGATAGTTATCTCGAAGGAGAGTCACCGCAATATACTCATTTAAGATCATCGATGTTAGCGTATGCGAGTATAAATCTGCTGTCGATGATAAACAGGTTTCCTGAAGACGCTGTCAGAGTAGCTACTGACTCATTTTATATCGATGAAAAACACCTACCAGAGTTAGAAAAAACTAACCGGTGATAGCTCATGGGGTACGTGGCGCGTAAAAGATGAAAATATTTTATGGTACTGTGAAAACGCAGATGTACCTGTTGAGGATAAATATTATTCAGATAGTGTATCAGAAATCTCAACAGCACCATCAGTATATGATCCTGTGTCAAGATATAAAACGGTTTACGTAAATGGACCAGGTGGATCAGGTAAGACGACGCGAATTATAGAATTATTTAAGAACTCTGATGTAATTGTATTGACGCCAACACATCGACTAGCGAGAGAAATGAGACAACGTGGAGTTAACTCATGCACATATCACAGCTTTTTCAAATATAATGGTGGTACGTGGAATCCATCTCGGATGGGAGAAAAATACGTGAACAGAATAATTATATGGGATGAGATCTGTACTGTCTTTGTTAAAACGTTAAAGATGTTTCTGGATTGGTTGCTAACAAAAACTACTGCTATAATTATGTGCGGTGATCACGGCCAACCTAATCCTATTGACGGAGAATCACCTCATGGGTGGTTAAAACATTTTGTTGACTATTATGAAGGAGTCAACACCGATTACAGATCTCTAGATGGCAGATTAAGTGAATTTAAGAGATTAATCCGATTACAATCTAAGAAAACTCAGTGTAGTGTAATGCGAGAAATAATTCCAAAAACATCAATAGAAATTTTTTTATCAACGTGGACTCCAAGTGACTTAATTGTAGCTAGCAGAAAAATAATTCGAGATGTGCTTCAGCAAAAACTATTTAAATTACATCAGGAAAAGTTTCCTCTGATACCTGTGCCGTTATGTTATAGACCAGCTGATACCAGATTACAAAATATTGATGTTGATATACCAGGACAACAAAAACAGAATCTTGTATTAAATGACATTATTACCGTCGATATTGATTTTGTTAGTGATATGCTGAGTGCAGAAAAATCTCCATGGACGTTAGGATATGCTATGACTAGACACTCATCACAGGGACTAACTATAACTGATACTCGTGTTTGGATTCTTGATGATTACATAGAATGGTCCAATCTGGTGTATTTAGCTGTATGTAGAGTTAGAAAAATAAACCAACTAGGACGAATTGTTTTAGATACAATAATTATTAATGATGAAATTGACGAGTACGTGATTAAAAAAAATTGATCGACTATAAACAAACCGATAAAAAAAATAATCGTGAATTCGATTTAGATGTCGAATTCATTTTATAACTGATATTAAAACAAAAAAATCATTGTGCTGGTTTAATTGCATAATGACATGGAATTTAAAAAAAAATGACTCCAGACAGTTTACCGTAGACAGAATAAATAATGATTTAGGTCATAATCGCGATACCGTTACTCTAACGTGTTTAGAGTGTAACCGACGTGGGGTTGATTATCTAAGCGACTGAGGCGGTAATTGAGTATCGGCTGGTATTACTTGTAATTCTTCACGAGTAAAACCTCTCTGAGGTGCTAATGAATCGAGTATATAAATTGCTGGTCTGCCTGATGATCTCGTCACAGATACTATTTTATGTGTTGTTGTACTCCAAATAGGATCTGTTGCTCTTTTTCTGCCACCCTTAACCTCACCTGGTTTATATAGATATCTAACGATAACACTACCGAGAACAGGTCGAGTTGAAAAGTCACGTCTTTTTATCGGTATAAAATCGTTTTGTATAGCAATTGTTGGTTTCATCGATATAGCTCTCGTTGTCTCGTTATTTATCGCAGATATAACACCAGGCAACCTGATAACCCAGTCATTAGATCTTTTATCCTGAATAAATTCCATCGCATACTGATAACCAAAAAGTCGCTCAGCTAATGTTCTGTTGAATCTTTCAACGATTGCCTGGTCGTTGTGAATATTAACTTTACCGCGTCTTATTTTTGTATTTTTTTGTTTCATTAATAAAGTCAACGCACCAAGGAATTCCAGTCCAGGATCAACTTGAAGTAAAATTGGCCATGTTAGTGGTCCTCGTTGGTATATTTTTTCAAACGCACTAGCTACCTCAGCGGATGTTTTCTTAGTTAATGGTTCAGCCTCTTTGTATCTGCTCACAATATCTACTATGGTTAACACATATTTATAGGTTTTATCATCAACAGTATCGTGTGGCAAAAACACGATATCTGCTTGGTGAACCTCATTTGGTACCCTAACATCAAAATGCGCGTGTTCAATTCGTTTAGGTGGTGGTAGATAAATTTGCCATATAGCCTGCTTAGATAACCAAGCAGCAGCTGTTGACGGTTTTACTCGAGCAACCTTTGTAAGTTTTTTGATAGCTGGTTTGCCCCGCCGGAATCCGGCAGGTGAATAATAAATTGATTCCATATTAATTACCGGCACCAAAAACTAATTTACCTTTTAGTGCGTTGTTGATTAACCACGAATCTAGTCTTTCCCTGATAGATTTATTTTTTATAGAATTTATTGCGTGAATTAATTTTATATCAGCAAGATGTCGCTTTTGAATATCTTTACCTCGATAAGCTATATCATGAGCCAGACAGGCTCGATCATTGCATTAATTGGTTCTTCACCTGGATTTGGTTGATCTTGATTATTTAATCTGATATCGAGTCTGGTATCTGGTCCACAGTAATTGTATCCTGGTAAGTGTTTTTCTCCGGAGTATTTAGCCCAGGAGAATCCTGGTAACGATGATAACTTTGAGGTGATATCACCTCCGTGGATTCTTTTTTTTAGTTGATGAGGTAAATCTAAACTTTTTTGTACCGCATCTTTCACATTTACCAGTAACAGCTGATCTATTATTACGTGTAACAACTGTAGTTAGTTCTATTGTTGGTGTTCGTGTTTTACATCTAACACAATATAAATCCATATTATTTATTATGTTATGAATGTAAATGATTTTTCAGCTACAAAAAAAAAATCCTTTCCTGTTAAACACCACGCAGCGTTACTTAATTTGATTAGAATGATAATAATTGGACCATCTGGTAGTGGAAAAACTCAGTTGTTGTTGAATATGATAATGAGATGGCTAAAATGGGATAAATTATATTTAGTTGCACCATCCATAGATGATCAACGATGTTAGCAGGTACTAAGAGATTTTAATGAGAATGCAGCTTTACTAAATGACGGTAATAATATTATTGATTTTATAACAGATATTGAAGAAGCTCCTTCATTTGATTCTTTAGATGGGTCAATTAATAATTTAGTAGTCTACTATGACGTGATGATAGATAAACAAACCAATCCAGCTAGAATATTTTCCCGTGGTCGACATAAAAACACTGATGTCATTTATGTAACTCAGAGGTATACTCAGATACCTAAAGTGATCAGAGATAACTGTAATATTTTAGTCGTTTTTAACGGTGTTGATGCTCATACTCTAAGAAATATTCATCAGACTTGGTGCGGTGGCGACATGGATATAAATAAATTCAGAAACTTTTTCTCACGAGCTCAATCAACTCCCTATGGATTTGTAACAGTAAATTTATCTGATCCCAGATCAATATATCGAGTAGGTTTAGATAAAATCTTTTAATGCTGATATTTATCTCTGATATAACTTTCTGACTGTAAATTTCTGATTATAAATCTAAATATAACTCCTCTCAATTAGAAGATAGCAGCAGGGAGGGCACCTACCAATAGTCGGTCGTATATATAGAAACAAAAAAAATAAAATAAAATTTACGTAGATTATTTTTTTTCAGCTAAATCTTCAAACTAAGGTTTCATTAATGGAACGTGGTTCAGTAACGCGTAAGACTCTCCAGGAAGCCTCTATTCGGTAATCTAAACCTTTCTACGGGAAAGTTTTCTGTGGAAGATTTATTTTTTGTCGGGAACCCTAGGTCTGTTTGCCCTCCTTGCTGCTCTACGACAGTTTAACTTTAAAGATCAGTCTAGTTACATCTTTGAGTAGTTCATTGCATTCCAATGTTCCTCATTCCCGAGAACTGTTTGATAATGGCAGCTATATCGTCTGAACATCAAACCTTAGTTCACCTTATTTATAGACAGTGCCAGATTAAAACCTGTAGAGGCCCTTAGGCACTCGAAATCTTGCCCCCACCACCCACTCAACGCAAATTATCTACTAATATTTGTATCAATATTATTTTGATCCTTTGTCGCGGAGCCCCCAAAAGGCGTGGGGCTCATAGACCGGTGCCTACTCTGCTTATTTGGTAATCCGGCACTGTTTATAGATGGTTTCATGCTTTTCTATGTGTTTTTTTTACGATGAGTCGATTTTATCCAATGTTGCACTGGGTGGGGGTGTTAGAGATAGGCATATACGACGATTGCGATATAGTAAATCGGCTACGTTACAACAACGAACTATTGACGAAGTCGAATACCGGCATGTAAAATTGTCTTGAGATAAAAACATGATTAATAGAAATCACGTGCTGAAACAAATTTATTTGACCAAACTGTAGCTGCAATAACTCGCTAAACAGTGGGGTATAAACCTTAAGGTTAACAAGTACAGAGATGTCTATAAGTCTTACTTGAAACGATAGGAAAACTACGATATGTTATTGCGTGGAATTCAGATCGAACTGTGAAAAATCTTACTTATGCAAAGTCTCATTAACGGACTCGCCAAGACATAATGTAACACAAAACATGACACAGACAGTCTAGCTCAGATAAGGACTCGTCAAAATCAAAGTACCTGCTAAAAAGTTTGATATTCCATTAGGGAACGAGATAAATAATTAAATTCTCATAGACCGTAATGCTATTATTTGGTTACATTCATATACTTGTGCAGTTTGATCGGCAAAGCACACTTAAATCTTATGAATGATTAATCCACGAAGTAGTTGCATAAGCGACGAAATTGAAACGACCCGCGCAAATTATTTAAAACATACCCTGGAATGTTCAACTACAGAAGTCAAGCACTGGGAGTTCTACCTGTTTACATAAGATAGTAACTGCGGGGACAGGGGTTTACGTCCAAATCTACTAATGCATACAACTTACCAATACGCAAGATTCGTCTGAAAAATGACGTCACTATTTTCCCCAATCCTTAACTCTCCTAACTGATGAAATATAATTCTTAAGATGAAATTCACCAAAGGTATCACCAGAATCCAGCTGCTTACGAAGTCTGGTTGGAATCTGGTTATAATTTCTAAGTTGTGTGTTTGACAAATATGCCCCAATTCCCTGAAAATGTCTTTTTTTTCTCACCATGGTTACGTTGATTATGTGTGGTCTTTTGTTTCTGTTTTCTGTGTTCAGTGCTTATCCTCGATAATGATTTTTTTTGCATGAATGTAAAATTACTTTTCTAATCAAGTAGATAAAGTTTTTTAATCCAAAGGGATTTATTTTATGTAGATCATCAATCAAAAATATTAATATTAATCTGCCTGTTTGTCGCATTCTTTGGTATGAAACACAGAAGACTGTGTATATGCACTTTAAAACCACAGCAACCCAGAACAAAAGGATCATTGCCTGTCTTTATTAATTTAAATCTCTGCATTTAGAATGGCAGCGTATCTTGTCTACTGTTGATTTTGATGTGTCTGTATTATGCAATGTTGCTTGTGGTATGTTTCTAGGGTCTTAAACTACGTAGCAAGAACCATATTTGATCAACATGTTTTGTATAATTTCAAAAATTAAGTTATGTTCCTAAAATACAAAGAGAAAAAAATGCGAATTAGGTTACGGTATGGTGAATGAATTCCTAAAATCACAAAACGTCTATTAGTTACGACAGTACGAAGTAATCCGAATACCTTCAAAGGTATTCCGAATGATGACTGTATTTGCACCGATGTACCAACAATGCAAAATAATTATTATGTTATAAATCTAATGTTTAAAAATGTTTATACGTGAATTATTGAACAACGATTTCGAAGAGCTACTATATATCCAAATAGTCTTTGAATGAATGTTACAGCACTCCATTTACAATGAATGATTGCATTAAATAAATTAATTAATTGCCTCAAAAAAGTACAGGTTGGCGTCCATTAGTCTCGAGAGACGATATAAGTCCCATTTGAAAGTTGTTCAGCGTCTGATGTGGCAATGGATCCCTTGCTGAACTTAAAGATTGTGTCTAGTGTGGATTACAGCTGTTTCATGGTCGGCACCCACCTTAGCGTTCAAGTTGCTCAGTAATATCAAGTTCTCTTGCTTGGGAATTTGGTCGATGAGGGAGTCAAACTCGTCGTAGAACTCAACCTTGGTATCTGCTGTGGCGCTTAGTATGGGAGCGTCAACGCTGATAAGTTTGACTGGTCAGGTTGTTGTGTAGAGGCGGAGGGACAACAGTCTGTCGTTTCATTTATGGCTGGGTCCTATTATCCCCAGCAGAGAGTTCCTGACGACGAATCCAAAACCAAACTATCTGACTTCGTCGGCGAAAGTGCAGTTCCATTCTCTGAGGAATCCGTAATGTGATAGCCGAGTCTCATGTAGTGAGGCGACGTCGACTTGGAGTCTTGCAAGTTAGTCGTTTATGACTGAAGTTTTTCGATTCATCGCTGATTGCCTGGAGGTCATCTGATATACCAGTAAGCATGGTCCGGAAATTCCACGTACATAGCTTGAGAATTGGAGGTTTCCTTGATGGTTGCTTTTGTTATTTATTGGTGCAATAGTTGTAGTCCGATTGTTAGGTAATCGCGTACATTAAACCCTAAGCAAGGCAGGCGAACTGTGGCGGGACGGCACCTTATTGGCTGGGGGCTGCTCAACTTCTGGCGGGCGGTAACTGTTCAGTGAGACCTGTTGGTCTCTCCCACCGTCGGAACCTACCCCTGGCGTCTGACTCTACGCCAATCGAGCGGTGACGTATATCCGGTAAAGTGTTGCATCCCATGTTCTGTCGACGCTGTGAGGCAAAGCTTTGTCCTCTCCAGGGCGCATGCCTGGGCAGGGTGATATGGATAATCAGCTAATTCCACCTCTCCGCGGAGCTGATGGATCCAACTGAAAGGACAAGCAAATAAGTCATGGGACCAGCGACGTAACAGGAGTTGCCGATATGACACTGAAAGCGACACCAAGTCGCCATAGGGACCTCGTCTTCGGATTGTTGGGGTTTACTCCCTTAGCCGTTCTCATGAGAGGGTATAGCTGCAAGGCAAGGACGGTCTGAAGTCGGAGTTTACCTTATCCTAGATGGGCGGCCACCTAAGGCTAGAAGAATCTGGTTTTGAGGCGTCAGAAACTCGCCTGTCGTCTCTTCTCCAGTCAGATTAAACAGGTTTCGTCGGCTTAGTCAAGCTACTCGTGAAGGCCTAGAGCTGGTTTTATTTGTCAGAGTCTCTATCAGACGCTAGCTATTGAGGGATTTCCAAGGGAAGTGGGTGCTTATCTCCCACATCCGTCCCCGGCGATAACATCCCGTACAGCTTAAATACCTTACAATAAAAGTAATATCATTAAAAATGAATATTTCGGCGTAATATCCATTTATATAGAACATTCGCGCGCACTACTAGAATGGGGTGCAATACTTTTAAATGAATCACATAGAATTTCTAAATACTCATTACAGTCAACAATAACAGAGGTATAATCTTTTTTATCTAGCAGTGTTCCTTTGTATATGAAAGCTTACTCGTAATCACACGCATCCCTCTTTCACTGCCTACATACCAGTTCAGGATACACTTAAAAACCATTTGTAGCAGAATGAAGACCATCCCATTAAGCATATGCTTATCAGCATTAATTTCACTGAAATGTTTATGCATGGGTGGAACAATCAACAAAGCTGGCTAACTGGTGAACTCAGGTGAATTACCTAAGTATATGTGGAACACACATTTAAAGAGCTTAGAAACCATCGTTGTATTATTTAAGGACGTAAACGAGTACGGCTTGTGTAATTAATTTCCTGAGATCTTCTAAAACCCTTTTAGGAGGAATGTTAAGTAACGATTGGAGGAGTTCTGAATCACCTGCATGGTCAGGTTCTAACCGAGTACCAACAATCGTAACAGTCCGTAAAGACCATGGCTGGTGAAGATAAAAGATAACCGGCGCTAAGTGCATAAATATGTCCGCTTGTTTCCTTACTCAGTTTGCTCTAATCCTGGAT
This sequence comes from Sinohyriopsis cumingii, assembly GCA_028554795.2. NCBI lineage: Eukaryota > Metazoa > Mollusca > Bivalvia > Unionida > Unionidae > Sinohyriopsis > Sinohyriopsis cumingii. The sequence goes on along the minus strand of CM068826.1, from coordinate 5,458,271 downwards.
ATGAGGACAAAGGATGTCCATACATTACACTACTCAGGTCGTAGCATTGAGAATGCTGACAAATGTATTCTTCTGCATATAAGAAAAATTCAGAAGCTGGGTCCCCTCTGACAGGATATATTTTCCTACTAATGGATGTTAAGCTTATTAGTTCATCTCCATTTTTATATTAAACCAGAGCCATTACAGACACCTCCTGGTTGCTATGATTCTCCAACCATTTTTTTAATCAACATCCAGTTCTCTCCGTCCAATTTAATCATTAGTCGCCCGATGTGTGTCAAAAGTCACTATGAATTTGAGCTACTATAAATAGCCTTTAAACATTCTTTTGTACATGCAATCCTCCTCTGCATTATCGTTTGTAATCATCGCTTCGTACCATCGGTCGAGCTCGTGCAGTTAAAATCTACTGTAACGTGACCATGATCTATCTGACCGGATACGACCTGGGCAAAGTTTTATCAGCCATGACCGATCGCTTTAGTGGCTAATACGCTATTTAATCTTGAAGGTTGTACCTTTATGACCTAGACAAATCAGGCCTTCAGAAGCGAGGCAGCATTAAATTGTCTGGCCTTAACAAGCGGATATGTGTGCATCAAATTGTACACCGTCACTCAGAGGAACGGCACGCCTGTTAAGGCATTTCAGGAACAGACCTCCGGGACCGCTCTGAACTACTGCAAGGACATATAAAGCTATAATTACGACTCAAAGGATAACACTCTTCGGCCTGAACAACGGAATGCGGTTCAAAGGTTTCTAGACCTTGAAAAGGTATGCGGAGATACGAATGAGGACAGAGACCGGTTTCGTTCTGTTTGATGTGTCTGACGCGTTATAACTGCGTCATTTTGCTTGAGGCGTCGCTTTGTTTATATTTATTTTCACATTGCTTCATCATAGTTTGGCTACCATCTATTTAGCATAGTTCTTAAGGATACTTTCATAAGTTTTGCTACCTGCCAACAGCAGGAAATCTAAAATGACATTTTAGCTACGAGTGTACTTTTGTTTCACGACTTTATAGGTATGTAATCCGTTAGGTCTGGCTGCATCTGCAGTTTTCAGGATGAGGTCTGACCCTCCATCTCTTTAGAGCACTCAGGCTGACGCTCTTCAGGGTGCTTACACCAAACCGTTGGACATTATTTTGTCGAGGTCGTGTGCAGTACTCCAATCTGCAGTAAGGCGCCAATTTGCCTAGCTGAAAAGCTTAAACTTCCTATTTAAAAATAAAACTTCCATAGCGACCACATCGACAAAGCTAGCATTCTGAAACACCCCTTATGTCGGGTTATTAACGCTGAATTATAACTTTATGAAATCTAAGCAAAGTTAGTTTCTCCTAGGAAGATTGCTGAGCAATAATGGTTACTCCGAGAGAGCCACTAGTACTTTGGCGGTACAATTCGGGTAGATTATAAAGAAAAAAAGCTTCGAAAAGATCAGTAAGTTATTTACCCAAGTTTTGCAGAATATTACGGTATCATGATTCTAATTATTTGTAGCATGTACACTTAATTATAGGATCGCTTATCATGTATAATTACCTTTAAAATGTTTCATTTACACGCGTATTTGAGAAATGAGCTTGAGTGTTGCGTAGAGAATTATGTAGATTGTTAGCTTGTAGTCAGGATTAACTTCGTAATTCGCCATTAGGTTTCTTCTTTGTAAATTATTGCATTTATTAATGTGTTAGAATTTACACATGCTTGAAGTGTGATGTTGGAAAATGGTTTAAGTATATTTACTCTAGACGTATGCATATATTAGAGTATAGTTATTTGAATATTTGTGTACTTTGTATGAGTGTAAAGTAATGAAATGCATCTGATTATTGTGATATTATTTAGTATAACAGGAATATGAATATGTATTGATGTGACATAAATTATTGATGTATGTAAAAGAAGCAATTGATACCGTGCTGTATTTTGACGTTTGTTTTTCTATACAAGAACATATGAAAATCTCGATGTGAATGAATGCGTGACCGAAGAATTTTAATAGCCGTTATCTGATGATAGGATGTGTCTAGAGTGAAATGAGTGGGTTAAGTAAAAGTATTGTACTGTTAGTGTGTTTTCACAGGAAGCTTGTAAGGGGAGACAGAACTCCGGGTTCGATGTAGTCCCGAGTCTTCAAAGGGTGGTGGCGGTAGTGAAATCAGCAGAAACAGTCGAGGTGGATAGAAGTCTATTCGGTGGAGATAATGTGGATGAGGAGGAAAAGGAATACCGAGAAGACGTGGAAGAGAAGAAGGAATTTGGAGAAAGTAGGGGAGGTTGAGGAGAACGTTCTAGGAGAAATAGGACAGAGAAGAATACCACAGATGTGTATAATACAAGGACAGGTTGAAATCGACCCCATACTGCTTATCAAGTGATGAAGTAGGCTATTAAAAGGTCGAGGGGAAGGAGTGAAATTCAGCCTTTTTGGATATTTAACCATCTAACCGTCGGCATTACTGACTCGGGGCTCAGAGCTATATTTCACTAAAGTTGACTTCCAAACAAAATCGAGCCTGGGTGGTACTTCTACAATAGTTTAAATAAATTATCGGGAGCATCCCACCACAACCATAGCAAACCGCGACAAATATTAAAGTGGAAAATTGTTATAGTACATCGGCCGTGCTGTATTTTGACGTTTGTTTTTCCATAAAAGAACGATGTGAATGATTGCGTGACCGATGAATTTTACTAGCCGTTATCTGATGATAGGATGTGTGTAGAGTGAGATGAGAGGGTTAAGTGGAGAATTTGTATAGTGCATCTTCCGACATGACTACATGTGGATTAGGCAACCTAATTTACCACGGTGTTTTTCATGGCCGTCTCGTGAATGCTTTAGCAATACTATCCATCCGTCTTAAAATTAAGCATTTTGACCTAATCTGCTTGTATATTACAGATACAATGTAAGCCATGTTCATGGCGATTTGTCATATTGGGTCAAAACATGCTGGTAAGGCGGCATTATAATGTTTATATATTCAAATCCTAATGACTACAACTGCACCATCATTCATTACGGAGCCATCATTAATGCTTTAGCTTTCCCAGGCTCTATCATTCTATTCTTACTTTTTATGTTAGGAATAGCTAAGCTTATCGAACCAGGCAAAGTATGGCTCGAGTGATACTTTAACAGTCTCATGCTAATTATCAGCTGAAGCCATAGATCACACATATCGTAATGAGGTGGCCCAACAGTACTGCCTCGTTAATACCTCTGATCGCCCAACATTACTACCTCGTTAATAATTCTGATCCCGAGGTATCGAAGTAACATAAGCTAAATGATTGACATTGTTTTAACTGTTGGAGCCATAACTACTATAGTACGGTAGGTACATTTATTATGAGTCAGATAATCAAGCGTATTATGTCTGGCGTCTGTTGCAATCTTTTTCTGTATCATGATGCTCGCGTCCTTGGTAAGCGGCGCTTCATATTTAATATTTAAGTAGGTGTTATTATCATGATTAGTAGGCACTAGTATGTAAGAACCTCTAGACTTTAAGACTGATGCAGTTCTCGCCAGCCCTTTTACCCGGAATTAGCGTCGTGATTCCCTTACGTTGCCACTGCAGCTTCTGGTGAACTTGAACCCAGGGCGACATTACCTAACCTTTGGCACCTCGTAAAGTGCTTATTCGCAGGTCCTAGCTTTATAGGACTCAAGACTTTGTTGAACGATTTAATAGTACTCTCGCCGAAAAACTGTTTGAACTTGCTAGCGCCGTGATGTGTATTATGCCGAGTCGGAGATGGGTTTTGACATATCGGCTCTTAAATGGTTAGACAATCAAGCGTACTGGTCATCACCCATGCACGTCTATTTATTATGATACGGTTACGGCTATAGGTTCTCAGCTTGTCGGGAAATTTTGGGGCTAAACGCTTATTCAGCAGGATAGTAGTGTTGTGCATAATCTTTATCAATCTGGTAAGATTGAAGGTAACCAAATCGGGCAAATGAAGTTTTATAACCTAGCAGCAGAGGGGGCGAACTCATCTCATTTGATAAGCGTTATTTTGGTAAACTAACCCTAATTACAAAAACAAAAAAAAACTGAAACCCAGGCCTCTAACTTTCCGAGAGTGAGTCTTTCTATGGGGTTAGTTTTTTTTTTTCCGCATCATCGTTTTCGACCCGAGTTTTACTACGATGACGCCTTATCAAGGTCGCGCCCTCGTTGCTGCTATTAATTAAAAATTGTATCAAGACCGACTCGGTATCTCGACCTTGGGTCATGTATATTTAAGGTTATAAATCCATGCGGGGTAGAACGCGCACGACTACATACATATTTAAAACGATTATAATCCATGTCACCATTACACCAGGTCCGATGAATATTTTGCAACGTGTGAGTATCAACTGCTAAACACAGCAAGAATATTACACTTGTCTCTGATCACCTTAGGTATTTGTTTATACCGCTGGGTTACATAAATCACATCTGTATTTTTATGTCTTCCTCGAGAAAATATCCTAGCAGGGTTTGCTCGTTTATCCAGCATCACATCATCGGACACAACTAAATTTTTACTAAGCCCATCAAGGTCATTCACGGACGGTGTTTCACCGATATCAGTAATACATTTAATAACATCATCACTATGATAACTATATGAAACATAATCGAAGCAAAGTATGCAATCAGGTGATTAGTTCATAAAGATTACATACTTTCTGTTGGCAAACGGATTTTCATATCTTAATATTTTAATAACCAAACTTTCTAAAACAAGTCACTGCCTGTTCGCAGCAAATGTCTTTCCGAAATAAGCATACGTACTTGATAATACATGGATCAAGATAATGTTACGTCTCTATGGTCTTAAACTAAGTAACAGAAATGAGTGAAAATCAACAAGCTTTGTAAAATTCAACAAATAATTTATTTCCCAAAGAAAACAAAGTGAAAATTTTAAAATTACTTACATTATTGTGAATTTAAACCCAAATGACCCTAAAAGGTCTATCACAAGTCTAAATGTACCAAGTTCCAGTTGAATTCCAGTTTTGAATGTGTTTTGAATGTGTTAATGTTCCTGTTGTCTCAAACATCTTAATGTATGAATGGCCTGGATTGTGGTGATGTACTATGGGTATTTTGATGAATCACAATAATATTATTCAAAATGTTCTTGACTAGTTTTAAAAAATTCTGAATTAAAGTTTGCTGACATGCTTTCTCACATATCGAGATGCCCGAGCCAAAGACTCGAACCCACGCTAACAAAGGTCAGATTCCAGAGATCGGATAAGGAGAGTGCTGTATGCTATTGCTCCAAACGGTGTCCATGATATTTACTATAATATTTATTTTGTCTCAGCTAAGAATTCTCGCTCCAGAATTTTATTGAAAGTTTCTTTTTACTTTCATGATTCTCTTTTTAGATCGTCACAAAATGTAAATAGGTAACATAAACTATCGTTAACACTTTGTAGTTAATAGTCTAATCAATAATGAATGAGTTAGCCATACTATTTTCTTTCCCTATTGCTGAAGTGTAGTTTGCTTTCAGAACATTTTCTCAACACTGAAAAAACATCCATAAAAGTGCACTACACAGCACCATAAGACATATGCCACAATATGTTTACTCGTGGGAAGATTAACAAAACACCTGCTGAATAGCAGGACAATGAAACAAAATGTACAAACAAGCTATCGTATTCACTATCCCCTCCCCCTTTCCAAGTACCTGATACTTTCTATAGCTGAGGGTATACTTAACTGGTTTATGGGAGATTTTAATTTGCCTTTCCGATATTGACATCCACTGGCTACATCAGTTTAACTTTAAACATCAGTCTAGTTATATCTTCGAGTAATTCATTGCATTCCAATGTTCCTTCTCCCCGAGAACAGTTCGATAATGACAGGTATATCGTGTAAACATTACAAACCGCTCCGGTGGCCTAGTGGTTAGAACGTCCGCCTGGGATGCGGGAGGTCGTGGGTTCAGTTCCCGGCCGGGTCAGACCAAAGACTTACAAAAATGGAACTGACAGCTGCCTCGCTTGGCGCTCAGCATTAAGAGGATAGTGTTAGGACTGGTCGGCCTGGTGTCAGGATAATGTAACTGGGTGGGACATCATGCTACATGTCTGCGGCATGATGCCCCAGTGCTATACATCATTATAAACTGTTACACTGCAGATATCGTAGCGATATGACTGAAAAACTGTTAAAGCTACGTTAAAAATCCAAATGAAACACATACTAAATATTAAACTTTAGTTCACTTTATTTATAGGTAGTGTCGTAGTAAGCCCTGTGGACAGTCGAAATCTTGTCCCCCTCCCCGCAAATTATATCCTAATACTTTGTATCAATATTATTTTGATCCGTTGTTGCGGGGCCCCTAAAAGGACTGGGCCGGTGAATACTCTGCTTTTTTTGTAAACCGGCACTGTTTATACGTCGTGTGATGCTTTCCTTTTTCTTAGTCCTTATAAGTAAAAAGGAATTTAAGGCACTAACGTTTTTCGCTTTGTTGGTAGTTGCACCGGATGGGGGTGTAACATATAGGCCTACACGACAGTTGCGATATAGTAAATCGGATTTGTTGCAAAAACAAAAATGAACTGTTGACGAAGTCGAATACCGGCAACCGGATATGTCATCAGTATGAAGCTGCATGCAAAACTTCCTTGAGATAAAAACATGATAAATTAAATTTGGACCAAACTGTAGCTGCAATAACTTGCTAAACAGTGGGGTAAAAACCTCAAGGTTAACAAGTATACAGATGTATATAAGTCTTACTTGAAACGGTAGGAAAGCTACGATATGTTATTGCGTGGAATTCAGATCGATCTGTGAAAAATTTTACTTATCCAAAGTCTCGTTCATAGACTCGCTAAGATATAATGGAACACATAAAACATGACACAAGATTGGTATGAAAAATGACGTCACTATTTTCACCAAACCTTAATTCCCCTAACTGATAAAGTAAAATCCTTAAGATTAAATTCACCTACGGTATCACCAGAATCAATATGCATTCCAGGTCTGGTTGAAATCTGGTTACATTTTCTAAATGGTGTGTTAGAAAAATATGGCCCGATTCCCGGAAAAATTCTTTTTTTCTCACTGTGGTTACGTTGATTTAGTTTGCTTTATGGATTGTCTTTTTTTAAGTTTTCTGTTTTCAATTCTTATCCTCGATAATGATATCTATTTTGCATGAATGTAAAATTACTTTTCTAATCAATTGTCGTTTTGTTTTAAACCAAAGGGTACATCTTATGAAAATCATCAATCAACAACAACAAAAAATAGAATTGATCTGCCGGTTTGTCGCATTCTTTGGTATGAAACACAGAAGACTGTGTATGTGCACGTTTAAACCACAGCAACCCAGAACAAAAGGATCATTACTTGTCTATATTAAGAATAATTTAAATCTCTGCATTTAGAATGGCAGCGTATTTTGTCTAGTGTTGATTTTGATTTGTCTTTATTTAGCAATGTTGCTTATGATACGTTTCTATGGTCTTAAGCTACGTAGGAAGAACCAAAATTGATCAACATGTTTGTATAATTTAAAATATTAATTTATTTTTCTAAAATACAAAGGTAAATAATTCAAACTTGGTTACGGTATGGTGAATGCATTCCTAAAATCCTAAAAGTTCTACCTATTTCAATGATGACTGTATTTGTACCGATGTACCAACAATGCAAAATAATTACAATGTTATAAATCCAAATGTTTATAAATGAATACACGTGAATTATAGTTCAACTATTTCGAAGAGCTATTATATATCCAAATAGTCTTTGAATGAACGACCGAAGGTGAACGAGATCATCTGCCCGACGCGTCTGGATTTGAGGCGTCAGCAACTCGTGTGTCATTCTTTCTCGGGTCAGTTTAAACAGGTTAGTTAAGCCACTCTGGAAGGCCTGGGGCTGGATTGGGTTGTCAGAGGCTCTATCAGACGCAATCCATTGGGGGATTTCCAAGTGAAGTGGGTGCTTATCTCCCACATCCGTCCCCGGCGATAACATCCCTTACAGCTCAAATAACTTATAATACCAGTAATATCATTAAGAATGATTACTCCTGCGTAATATCAATTTATAGAGAACATTAGCACGCAATACTAGAATGGGGTGCAATCCTTTTAAATAAATCACATAGTATTTCTAAATACTCATTACAGCCAATAAGGGTCACGTAGTTTATTTTATTAAATCATAAACTATATTATCTTAGGCTTTTTTGTTTAGGAAACCCAAGACTTCCTTTCCAAGAATGCCAGTCCTTGTCGGATTAAGTGTTGTTTACCTGCACTTGTCAATTCGACCTAATCTTCAAACCCATGAATGAATCATCCTATGGACTGTACATGACGCATATTTAAAGAGTAGAATATCATCATGGAATATTAAAATTAAAAATGTCGCAATGTAAATAACCCTTACAATAGTTATTATTATTAAAATAATATACATAAAAAAACTTGATAATAAAATAGGCATATCAAGAACTGTAATCCGTATAATAATTAATCTATATGTGGTTGGTCGTATTAAAATATTCATAATCACAGACAAATCCATTTTAAAATTGATTGATATGCAGTCACATATGTTCGTTTCCCCGCACGTCTGACCTATGTTCAGCCAGTATTGTTGCTACACTCCAGATGAAATTTAAACAATTCTGCACAAACAATCCTTTCTTTTGTTTTAGTTTGTTTTAAAGAGCAGCATCCTACACTTTTATTCCAAGGAAAACCATTTTAGCCACAATCGTCTGTTAATTATATTAGTATGTATTGTTTCTTATTTTTCACTGATTGATTTTATCTTATGTATTTTGGACTTGACCTTGTCCACAACCAATAACATTTATTTTGCAAACAACATAATACATAGCTAATATTTTCCTATGATTGTGGATTAAGTATTCATATCATTATTAAGATAAACATGTTTATCTAAATCTATGTCTAAGCCATTGATATTCCCCATTGTAAATACCTAATGTACCTGCTATTTCCCAAGTTCGTAATTATAATTCTGGTAATACAGAGGATATGTTGACAAAATAGAATGTTATTGAAATGATCCTTTTACCGCTATCCTGGTTCTAAGTTTGTGTCTTATCTTTTCTATATAATATTGGTTACTTGAGAAAATAGTTTGGATAAAGCATTAACTTGGAATTATAGTGAATTCAGATCAGAACATTTTTAGATCATATTATTGTATCACATCAAACGACTCTTGTACATTATCACAGTCCAGGCTATTGGCACAATACCAGGTTCGATACTTCAAGCACATCAACATAACATACTGGAATTTATTTCGAATACCACTTTAGTTCAGTTGAATTTTGTACATTTGCACTTGTGATGAAACTTTTGATAACTATTTGGGAGTTAATTTACATTTAATTACAATGCTGTAAGGTCTTTTTAAAATTTTTACTTCTTATTCTATGGGATAAATTATTTGTTGCATTTACAAAACTTGATGGTTTTCACTCTCTTCTGTTACTTAGCTAAGACCGTTTAGTCGATATAGATCCTACTAATCTATTTTATAGATAGCACAGTCACAGATAATAATGATCCTACCATCAACTATATTTAAACAAAGTCTCAGACCATGAAAATGTCATCATTATTGTGAAAAAAGTGGAAACAATGAATACAAACAGAGGTTATACCCTCCATGCATCGCAAGAGAAATGAGGCAAGAGGAAGCTCGCCGATTGGTTTATAATTCTTAATTTACAACCAGACCTTCCTACTCCTAACACCACCAAGACACACCAAAACCCTTACATCAATAGCCTGTAATCCAAAAGGTGTTTCAAGCATAATTGTTTTGGCAAATAAATTGCAAGTTTACCATTAGACATATCATTCAGCTCTTACTATTAGTTATATAATGCTCGTAACGTCCAAAATATCGCGAACTAAGATGGATTAGTTTTAGATATTTTATGAATAAACTTACACCCCATGGTTATGACAGATCAACTGGCCTTAGTACAGCCAGGAGTTAGTGAAGCAGGCAAATCCACTACAGACAGCTCTTTTGAATTAAACTGCTTAACGCTTCAGTAGTCATGCTCTGAGTAGCACTAAGGCCCTATTTTACAGTAGCAACCTTAGGTGATAGGGCAACGCCGTCAAGCTCAAGCAAGAAATTAGTCCTTATGCGATAGGACAATCCCCTCACGCTCAAGCCAGAGTTCCGTCATTATGCGACAGGGCAACCTCCTTACCCTCAAGTCAGAGTTTAGTACTTATGTGATAGGGGAGCCCCCTTACGCTCAAGCCGGAGTTTAGTTTTTCTGCGGTTCATATCGTCTTTCACTCGAGTAATCATAGGTGTTTGGTTGGTTGGGTTTCAAGGGTTGTCATCACCGGGGGCGGATGTGCGAGATAGCCACCTACTTCCCATTGAAATATCCCAATGGCTTGCGTCTGATAGAGCCTCTGACAACCAAATCCAGCTCCAGGTCTTCACGAGTGGCGGAACCTGTTTAAACTGACCGGAGAAGAAATGACGGGCGAGCTTCTGGCGCCTCAAAACCAAATGCTTCGGGGAGATGGGGCTCGTTAACCTTGGGTGGTCGCCCATCTAGGAGAAGGTAAACTCCGATTTCAAACCTTCGCTGCCTTGGGAAAGGCTAAGAGAGTAAACCCCATCAGAAAATCCGGAGACGGAGTCCCTAAGGCGACTTGGCATAGATTTCAGTGTCATCTCGGCAACTTCTGCGACGCAGCTTGTGCCATGACGTATCGGTTTGTCCTTTCCCTTGGATCCATCAGCTGCGTGGAGAGGGGGGATCAGGTGCATGGGCAACAGTTGATTCTCCATATCACCCTGCCCAGGCTTGCGCCCTGGAGAGGACACTCCAGCTTCGCTCCACAGCGTCGACACAACACGGGAAGCAGCAGTTTACCGGTTATAATTCACCGCTCGATTGGCGCAGAGCCAGACGCCTGGGGTTGCTTCTGACGGTGGGAGAGACCAACATGTTTCACTGAACAGCTACCGCCCGCATCAGACTGGGCAGCCCCCAGATAATAAGGTGCCGTCCCGCCACAGTTCGCCTGCCTTGCTGGTTGCGTAAAGCTTAAGGTACGCGAGCACCTAACAAGCGGACTGCAACTACTGCACCAAGAAATAACAAATACAAAAAAAGACCTCAATCCTCAAGCTAGGTACCTGGAATGTCCGGACCATGCTGACTGGGCTTTCAGATGATCTCCAGACAATCAGTGATGTTCGTAAGACTTCAGTCATCAACGACGAACTTGCAAGGCTCCAGGTCGACATCGCCTCACTGCAGGAGACACGACTACCATATTATGGGTCCCTCAGAGAAAAGAACTACACATTCTTCTGGCAAGGAAAGAGCGCAGATGAAGGCAGAGAGTTTGGTGTTGGATTTGCTGTCAGGAACACTATGCTGGGGATGATAGAACCCTGCCAACAAGGAAATGGAAGACTGATATCCCTCCGCCTCCACACCACAAACGGGCTTGTCAACCTGATAAGCGTTTACGCTCCCACACTAAGATCCTCCACAGATACCAAGGATGAGTTTTATGATGAGTTAAACTCACTCATCGACAAAATTCCCAAGGAAGAGAACTTGATTTTGCTGGGCAACTTCAATACTAGGGTGGGTGCCGATCGTGACTCTTGGCCCTCCTGACTTTGCAAGTTTGGCGTTGGGAAGATGAATGAGAATGGGCAGCGCCTTCTAGAGACGTGCTCATACCACGAAATCAGTATCACCAATTCATTCTTTCAGACAAAGCCATAGAACAATGTGTCTTGGAGGCATCACCGGTCTAAACACTGGCACCAGCTGGACTTGATCATTACAAGACGGTCAGCCATGAAGGGTTTGGTTCTTACCCGTACCTTCCACAGTGCTGACTGCGTCACCGACCAATCGCTAGTATCCTGCAAAATGAAACTTCAGCCAAAGACGATCCACCCTTCGACGCAAGAGGGTCAACCATGCATTGATGTGAGCAAGCCATCATATCGAGAAAAGGCTGAGGAAATCACCTATGCTCTTTCCAAGTGCCAAAGAAAGATGGGATCACATCAGAGAGACTGTATACAGCACAGCCACACGGACCGTTGGTAAGAAGCAATCAAAGAACAATGACTGGTTTGAGGCTAACTCTGCCACACTCATGCCAGCCATAGAAGAGCGTCGCAGTGCTCACCTGCAATACAAGCGATCCCCCTGCCAGAAGACACTACAGGCATACAGGTCTACCAGAAGCAAAGTGCAGAGATTAGCACGGCAGTGTGCCAGTGAATACTGGCTTCAGCTCTGTCAGAGTATCCAGTCAGCAGCAGATATTGGAAACATCAGAGGCATGTACGATGGCATAAAGAAAGCAATGGGTCCCACGAAGAAAATGACAGCACCACTGAAGTCTGCCACAGGCGATACCATCCACAACAAGGGCAAGCAGATGGAGCGTTGGGTGGAATACTACTACGAACTATACTCCAAAGAGAACCACGTGACCAATGACGCCCTCAACGATATTGAAAACCTCCCTCTCATGACCGAACTGGACGAGAAACCTACTGTAGACGAACTAAAGAAGGCCTTAGAGAAACTGTCCCTAGGTAAAGCCCCAGGGAAGGATGGCATCACAGCAGAACTCATCAAGTGCAGATATAGCGTGCTGCTCACACACCTGCACGACCTCCTCTGCCAGTGCTGGGACGAAGGTGCAGTGCCTCAGGACATGAGAGACACTAACATCATAAACCTGAACAAGAACAATGGCGACAGAAGCGACTGCATCAATTACACTTCTCAACATCGTGGGTAAAGTTTTCACACGCGTCATCCTTAACAGACTGCAGACGCTTGCTGACAGAGTGTACCCAGAGTCGCAGTGCGGGTTCCGCGCAGAGAGGTCAACAATCGACATGATCTTCTTTGTGAGGCAACTACAGGAAAAATGTAGAGAACAACACAGACCCCTCTTCCTGGCCTTTATAGACCTCACCAAGGCATTCGATCTGGTCAGCAGAGACAGACTCTTCACAATCCTGGCGAAAATTGGTTGCCCTCCAAAGCTGCTAAGCATGATTCAGTCCTTCCACGATGACATGAAACGCACAGTGCAGTACGATGGCTCAATATCCGTCCCCTTTGAGATCCTCAGTGGAGTTTAACAGGGCTGTGTCCTTGCCCCCACGGTCTTTGGCAACTTCTTCAGGGACACGCTCTTCGCAGACGATGCTGCCCTAGCCATCCACACAGAAACTGAACTTCAGCGCCAGATGGCCCATTTTGCTAAAACATTCGATGAGTTTGGGTTAACCATAAGCCTAAAGAAAACGAACGTGATGGTTTAGGACGCGGACCCCAAGCATCATCATCAACAACTACGAACTTGAGGTGGTGAGTCAGTTCATGTACCTCGGCTCTACGATCACCAACAACCTCTTGCTCGATGCTGAGCTCAACAAGCGGATCGGAAAGGCATCAACAACTCTCTCCAGGTTGTCGCAGAGAGTGTGGAACAACAGCATACTGACCATGAACACTAAGATCACCGTGTACCGTGCATGCGTGCGAAGCACTCTCATGTGCGCCAGTGAAACCTGGACTCTGTACGCCTCACAATAGAAAAGACTGAGCGCCTTTCACATGCGATGCCTCCGACGCTAACTCGGGATCACCTGGAGCGATCGAATAACAAACAACGAAGTGTTCGAGCGTACCAAGATTCTCAGCATGACCACACTCCTCCGCTAACGCCGCATCAGATGGCTGGACAATGTACGTCGGATGGATGAGTGACGGATCCCCAAAGACATTCTTTATTCGGAACTCGCCTCTGGCTAAAGTTAGATCGGACGGCGACATCTCCACTTCAAGGATGTCTGTAAGCACGATATGAAAGCCCTTGATATCGATGTCAACACCTGGGAAGAGACAGATCAAGCTGGCGACATGCTCTGATCACTGGTCTGAAAGCCGGAGAGGACAAGCAACGCTTGCTAGCTGATGAAAGACGCTTGCAGAGGAAGAAGAAGCAGCTCAAAAAAAAAACCTGACGAAACTTTTAAGTGCAGCAAGTGCAGCAGGGACTACCACTCACGCATTGGACTACTTAGCCACAGCAGACGCTGCACAACCATCAAACGGGATATCTCTCATGGGCGCAGTTGCATCGTCTCTCGAGACTAACGGATGCCAACGACATAGGTGTTAGGTCATCCTCATTATCAAGCTCGCCCACTTTGATCAAGATACAAGCTGCATCATCGTATACTTGGATAATATTAGGTATAATACGTACCGTGTTAATTAATCTTTGAGCAAGATTGTTAACCTTTATTCATGGTCTTCTGCAATATAACGAAAATTGGTTTCTATGCTTGTAATGAGACCTACATTTTGTTAAATATCTTTAACTTGTGTTATCATCGTGTTTAGATCGGTGAACATCTCACCCTTACAACCACCCCCGTTTAAATGGTTTCGAGACAGTATCGGCGCAGTGTAGTAGAGTTAACGATATATTTGTTCATTCCACAGAGTGGGATTCCCATTATGATAAAGAATCCCCTGAAGACAATACACAAGCCCACCCATATTGTGTTAAAATAAGATCCCTCAGTTAGAATTACATAGTTTTACCAGCCAGAAACGTTTATTATTAAATTACCTGCATTAGCGACTGATTCTAAGGTAAAAAGACCGAGGTGTTATCTAAAATGGATAATGTTATGAGACTAGCAAGACAGGCATCCAATATCTTTGAGGAGGCATCATTATACGGTTATAGGTCAAAGACAAGCCTCCAGAGATACATCAGTCAACAACAGTTTGGTGTTGACAAGCGTTTTATCAGAGATAAGTGTATCAAGACCTTTCTTATATACTGGAAAAAAAACCAGAATTGTGACCTAAACTCTATAACAGAGGAACAATCCTGTATATCAAGTATTTTTTCTGTTGTATCTGAAAGCTTACTTTTAATTACGTGCATCCCCCCCCCCGCCAAAAATCTTTAACGGCCTACATACCAGTTTAGGATACACTTAAAAGCTAGCTACCAACCTAAGTCATTTGTATCAGACTGGAGACCACCCCATTAAACATATGCATATTAGTATTAATTTCATTTAAATGTATATACCTGCGTGGAACAATAAATAAAACTGGCTTATTGGTGACCTCAGCTGAATTACCTAAGTATATGTGCAATTTTAACATAAACAAACGTTTAAAGAGCTTAAAATCCATCGTTGTATTCATTAAGAACGTACACCAGTACGGCTTGTTTGATTAAGATGTAGAGGTCATCTGAAACCCTTCTAAAAGCAAGATTAAGTAACGATTGGGGGTCGCTCCAAAGCAGCTGCATGGTCAGGTTCTTACAGAGTACCAACAGTGGTAAGAGTCTGTAAAGGCCATGGCTGGTGAAGAGATAAGATAACCGGACACATTGTCAGCTTATTACCTTGCTCAATTTGCTCTAATCCTACATCTAAGCACAAATGATGTCCATAACCTACGCCATTTCTTCTTGACGATTGTGCCTTTATGACCTAGATAAATCAGGCCTTCAGACTTTTACCAGCAGGCATACGTGCATCAGTGGGTGCACCTTTACTCAGAGGAACATCACGCCTTTTAAGGCATTCCACAAACATACCTCCATGGTTGTTCTGAACTAATGCAAGGTCACCGAAAGCTCTAATTACGACTTTTATAGCAACACTCTTCAGCCTGAACAAGGGGATGCGGTTCAAAGGTTTCTAGACCTTGAAAAGGTATGTGGAGATACGAATGAAGACATATACCGGTTTCGGTCTGTTTAACGTATAACTGCGTCACTTTGCCTGAGGCGTCCCATTGCTTTTATTTATCCTCACATTGTTTTGTTTAACATGGTGCTTGAAGTTGCTTTCATGCGTTTTGCTGACCGCCAGCTGCACGAAAACTAAAAGGCCATTTTAGCGACGAGTTACGAGTCACATTTTGTTAACGACTTAATATGTACGTAATTCGATATGTCTGACTGTGTATGGATGTTTTAGGCTGAGGTCTGACCCTCCATCACTTTCGACCACCCAGGCTGACTCTCCTCAGGGTGCCTCCACCAAAGTGTTGGATATTATTCTAACGAGGTCGTGTGCAGTACTCCACTACCACACCAAGGCGCCAAGCCGCAAAGCTGCAAAACTTAAACTTTCGATTAAACAAAAAGACTTCCACAGCGACCACATCGACAAGGTGAGCATTCCGAAATATCCCCTCTGTCGGGGTCTTCAACTCTAACAGAACTATTTTTTACATGAACCGCATGGAGTATGTTGTAAGGCACCTTAAAGCCAACGACATAATATCGATGACCTTTGTTGAGGTTGTGGGGTCTCCTGCAGAGACGTTTATAAGAATTGACGACACCAGTGACCTGGCTTCTAACCTGACAGGTGACCAACTTGTACAGGCTACCCTTTCTCACATTCGGCAGGGTCCACTATTGGCAACAGTTGCTGCTGCTATGACTACTTAAAAGCACGCTATTCATTCCAAGGTACCTACTGTTAATGAGCCTTAAGTTGGATAACTACACGAGAATAGGTGACTATTATAATAATCCTAATTAGATAACTATGAATAAACCTAATCAATAACCTATTTAAGAACCTATTTTAGAACCTGATCAAGTTTACTTTAATATAAATATCACCGGACCCTTTTACCCATGGGAATCAATTTGGTGCCCTAAATTGAGCCCACTATACCATCTGCATAACTACATCCGAAATTGTTTTACATTGCCGCATAGAGGACGCACGGACTAAACAGCACGTCTTTTTTACGCAACTTTGCTGTGCTGTATCAGGGGCTCATAATTACAATGACGGCTAGTCTAGCTTTGGTTATGTGACTATTGTCTTTGCTGCGTTACATTTAGTCGTCTTTCGCAATGCATCGTGGCGACCGCTGCATATTAATCCCTGCCGTCGAATTCATGATTAATATTGTAACGTTAAAATGGAAAGCGGTAATGCTGCGATTCAGTCTGAAGTGGATATCGACTCCACCCAGTAAATACTTCTCTTGTAACCACATGCCAAATGCAAACGATCTATTAGTTCTAAGCTCTGTCCATCTTTGATTTTGTTTCGTCGGATGTTGAATTCCACGTTGTGGTTTAGTTTTTTATCTGTAATCAATTCGGTGTCTTTGAATTTGCATATTGTGTCAGGTTTCCATACCACTCAAGCATCCAGAAGGGTGTTCTTGGCTTCTTTTCTGTACGGGAAGAGATGTACCAGGTACGCTTGGTAAGGGTAAGTATCCATGGTACTACTGACGAGTTTGTTATTCAAGTACAAATCCACTTCACTAAACAAGGAATGCATGAAATTGTTTACTGGAGCTTCTTCCTTATTGGTGTCTATATAATTTCCAGTCGGATCGAGAACTTTGACTTTCAGGTATAAGTAACTGCTATCCAGATCGAGCTAATCTTGGGGTTGCCTTTTGGCTTCAAATTCAACGGTGGCTGATGCCATCAAAGAGGAGATGAGATGAAATTCTACCCATTGGGATTCTTGCATCGCCATCATAGTGGGTGGCATGACAAACAGATCCAGTTCTGACTTGAAACATTCGCAAGACTCTCGGTGCATTATTTTGTCTGTTTAATAATCAAAAACACGTAATTCTCGGACTGTTCTTCTTTTTTTAGTCTTTCTGGTTCTGAGTGTGTTAAGGCCTCTGGAGGGGTGTTTTCGTCGTCTCTTTCTGCCTTGTCCTTGCATCAGCGTCCAGGAAGCACGAATGCCTGACTGGACAGTGTCCATAGTAATTATAGTAGCTTCTCGTCTACGCCAAAATGTCTTTGCCGCTTGAAGCAAAACAGTTTTGCCTGCTCTCAATAAGGTTTCTTTTGGGGATTCAGTTATCGATGATGACAATTTGGAGTAATTTTTTGCCTTGCGTCAAATCGGCATCTTTCAAGGCGTGCAATCTTCGTGTCAACATCGGTTTCAAAACCATGTCCTCGCTATGGAGCAATCCTCGTATACTGGATACATGATTTACAAGTCGTTAGAAATTCGTTTTCGAAAATGGAGTTTCACTGTGGGCTTTCCCTTTGGTGAATGGAATATTTTGTCGCAGATCTTCTTTTTTAGCAATGTTGACAGTGTTTTGATACGACTTCCTGACTGGGAAATAGTGAGGATGTCCAAATTCGCGGTGAACGTGATAGATGTTTCCACCTTCCTATTCAGCGGCCTTGGCATATTATGCTTTGAAACGAATGACTCGCAGTAACGGTGCAGATGTGTGTCCCACCACGTTGTACTCCACCACATTAGAGTACACAAATATCAAACTTAGTCCTTGGTTCAGTTCTACAGGGAATTTAAGAAACTTTGCAAAATTCAGGTTGTTGGTGATGGGTGGCATGAGTAGTTGATTCTTGACCATCTTGAGGTCTCCGCCAAAAATATCATACAATTCAGGACTAAATGTAACTGACAGCGTTTTGGCATCCGAAAATTTCATCAATAGGCAGCGAGCCACTTTATTGTACTCGACTTTGACACTTCGATTTGTTTGTAATAGGCTTTGCTAAACAGGCATTGAATTTGGAAGCATTCCTGTCTACCAGATGTTGACAGCTAAAATAACAGCTTGCCGAAATTTTAATAGTATAGGTGTGAAAAATAAGGGGACAGTTGTCTTTTCAGAATGGCATCTACAGTTTAGTTTTCTTTCAAACAATGTAGCACTTGGTAGTTCGACCTCAAAAGTGTGTTGATTTTCAGTGATATTTTTGATTTGTGTAGGGAGAATCATTTTGGCCAAAGCCACTTCCCAGTGGGCGTGGTGATCCAATTGGATGGCCTGAGGTAATTTGTCCGTGAAACAACATAAAGTATTATGGGGAAACACATCCATGGAACTGTCACTGGGTGAAGGTAAGTAAAATTGGTTATTCATAATTCCAGAGTTCTGCTATCCGATGGATCAATGGAGGTCAACGGAGTATCTACAAGAGGATTGTTGTTGTTGTAACAGTTGAAAGGGTGACTGACGTTGGACACAAGGCCCCCGTTGTTACCGTTAGAGTATTTCATGGAAGGATTGGGGAGAAGGTAAACGATGCAACTACGCAGTAAAATCGTCCATAATTGTTTTATCTCCTTATTGAAAACTCAGATTGTAAATAGCAAACGAATGACACAATTCACCACAAAGATTTGGCAGGAAAAGACGATTTGTGATTTAGGTACACGTTCGTCACACCATACCCACAAGGGTTGCTTTTCTAGATCTTGCAGAGAAGACCTCAGATAATGAGTGGTCACATTGGTGGTTGAAGCTGTCTTGAAGGGCATGATGGTCACTTCTATTTATATTCGATGACTTGCGAAGCGTCAATCCCAGCATAAAAACTGGGAGAATATCCTTTACAACGTACTTTGACTTCTTTGAAACGTCGTTTTCCCACTTTCCGTGTTCGTCGATCGATAACGCTTTTAAAGTCTTCACCTTTCTTAGCGACAGCCACAGTCTAAGCAGGCGCTCAAAGACGGTCACTTCGTTGTCTGGAGTCACTTTTTTTTGGAGGGGGGGGGCATAGCCGATGTTCCGATGGTAAGACTGGTTGTACGCTATGGCCTGGTGTGGCGAGATGTTGATGTACTTGCGAGTGTGTTGATGCGTAAAATAGTTCCACATGCATTCTTTCAAGGTGCGTTGAAAACGTTCCACGATGCTGGCTTTGGTTTCTAGATTCTCCGTGGTGAACAAATGATTGTCTTGTTTCTTTAATTCTTTTTGGAAAGCTTGGTGCCATTGTCGGTTTGCCATCGACGAGTTTGACGACCACTTTGTATCAATACCAGTTTTACAGCTAGTAACCGTCATTGCACTTGAGGTAAACGGACACTTTTGAGTCTAGTTTTGGCAGCACGGTACAATTGCTGAACTCTTCCGTAACCCACAGGATGGAATAGATCGTAGTAAATCAATTTTCATGGATGCAACTCTTTTCTTCGAGTGGTATTTTCTTGGATTGTAATGCTTGGCGTGTCCGACGAGCAAAAGATGTCGAGGACGATGTCTGAACAGGGGTAATCAGTTCTTGCTTAACTTATGTCTTCACTTTCCTTTTCTTTTCTGTTAGTGTTGCCATCACCTTTTTAATCCATGCGATTCTGGATTTAGTTGGTGTTGTTAATTTAGGTATTTTCTCTGGTTGTGTTGCCAACTTGCGTAGTTTTTCTGGTGTCTGTATTTGTCACTGGGGGTAGCCGTAATGGACTTTTCATCAGGGTTTTAGAATCTTTCAGAGTCTGTAAAGATGTTACGTCTAACGCTTCCCAGTAAAAGAGTGGAAGTCGCTGCAACAATCGATCGTACCGTTTCGAATTTTCCGTTTCTTACAAATATTAGCGATCCATTAACGATTGCAATTTGTGTTGGAACTGGGACATCTCGGTCAAATGAGGATTGGGGGTCAATGCGAGGTCCGTTGTTCTTTCCAACGATGGAAATACATCCATCGTTTTTAAGGCACTAAAGCCAGTTTTCGTTCTTCCAATGAGATTCCAAAGCTTACGTTTGAGATTTGTTCACCCCTGTGACCCTATTTATCTTCTTGATCCTTTTTATGTCTGAGCCATTTGTGAAGCAGTAGCTCCCACGATTCCTGTAATCGGTGGGACTAATGTGGCTTTTAGTATGGGTGCTACCAACAGGTACTCAAATCCTACGCGTTCTACCAACATCTTTTTCTTTTTCTTTTGACGGATGGTATTTTCTGTGGGATCATTTGGCAAAGAACGTCTCGCTGATTGGTTAGCATTCTTTCTGATGTTGAGAGAAAGGTATCGTTTCTTTCAAGACATTCAGACAACATTCGCACAGGGTATCGATGACGTCTTTGGACGCTGTTTTAATGATTTGTTTTCGCATGGGTGGACGACCTTTAGACTGGACGGACGACACGTCCCAAGGTTTGGCTAAACGAAGAAGCAGTCCTTTCCTTCTCATTCCTTTGGAGGTAAAAGAGGGATGACTTCTGGGTGGCAGGGTGGTGTGACATCTTTTTTTGTTCCAGGGCACACACAAAACACACTGACTTCGATGTTCCGGCACGCGTCCTTTTATCTTATTTCTTTGGGGTGTATTTTTTGATTATTTGTTGAAAAGAAAACTGAACACACGTTCTACCATTTCAGGGCCAAAGATCATCGTCTCTGGTTGCTCCGCATTTTCTTTTGACGATAGAGTCTTTTCTGGGGTAGACGTCGATGCTTGGCCAAGCTTTTTATGATGCGGAGTCAAACGACGAGACTATCCTTTTCTTTTTCCTTTTCCTATCTGGACAGGTGAACAGCAATAGTGGTGGTGTGCACTTCTTTTAGGGGACAGCAGCTCTAAACCTCACACAAACACACACAAGTACGCCCCATATCGTTTGCCCTGGGTAATTGTTATAGTGGAATCCGTCGCCACTGATTGTCTTTACGTGGTATCAACTTGATGGCAGGCGTCATGGAGGGGTTCAGAACTGACTAAATGGAATCAGTTTTTGCTTGGATCAATCCCGGAAACTCTGTAAAAATACGATCATTTTTGGACTTTGATTATATGGGGGGGGGGGGGGCACGTACAAACTGCAGGGCGGGTTCAGAGGTTCCAACAATTTGTAACTATGCACAGTTTGGTCAAATTCGGTGTCGGTTATCAAATGATGAGCGTACACGTGTTCCCACATTTCCACGACTTGGTATCCTTGCTGTTCTAACTTTAAGCGCCTTTGACAAGTGGCATCGTGCAAGTCTTGCATAGTACGATGAAAAACTACTTTTTGGTTCCAAGTTTAGGGTAAGAGGTCGGACATCCGTGAAATAAGCAACCGTTAATCGCGTACACGATCCGAGAGTTTTCTAAGCCTCAGCCATCTACCGAATACGTTCATATGGTCTTTTCATCTCCTCCGTTTCTGGCGTATTGGATCCTTTTGTCTTTCTTGTCACACAAGTAATATAGTCAGCGTAGAGCTTTGACAGAATATTAACGTTTGACATAGTTCATTGTTTGAGAGCGGATGACAGAAAATGTCTTCGAGGGCATACATCTTTTACGGTACATTAAGGAACACGCTTTTGGAAATGGTGCAGTAAATTTTCAAAGGATGCATCCCTCCGTGCTCCGTTAACAATTCTCGAAATTTTCCTCAGCATCGCAGTAAAATGCCCACGTCGGAACGACAATACTTTAAAATTTCTTCCTGAAAGTGGAAGTGTCCGAAGCGTGAGTGTGGTACCAAGCGTAGAAAGCTTCTCGTTGTTCGGTGCGCTTATTATCCGGGTCGTAATAATGAGCATCAGGAGAATGGGGTATAACCGATTGATTGGCTTCGGTATTAAAAATGTGCGGAACACAGCCTTTGGTCATTTTTTCCATTCCAAACATTTTATGGATTCTGCTTAATGGCAGTGTCAAATAACGGATTGAAACTTTATACTGCACTCGTCCCACTTACAAGGAAATAATTTAGGCACCGTTCAAAGTGACTCTAGAATGGTATGTGCTTTGTTCCGTATAGTATTTCAGAAGAAACTGTCCATCATATCCCTCGAAATTGTGAGCCAACACCGTAGTATAGCAATGCTAATCTCCGTATATTTCGATGTCCTCTTGACTCTACTTGACGTCGATA
The DNA here is from genome assembly GCA_028554795.2 of Sinohyriopsis cumingii. Taxonomy (NCBI): domain Eukaryota; kingdom Metazoa; phylum Mollusca; class Bivalvia; order Unionida; family Unionidae; genus Sinohyriopsis; species Sinohyriopsis cumingii. The sequence goes on along the minus strand of CM068826.1, from coordinate 5,435,507 downwards.
GAGTCTAAGATCCATTTGAAAAAATCGGCCAACGTGTTCGGTCCTTGAACGATTTTTTCACGTCTTCCAGGAATCTTGCTACAGTGAGGGCAATGGCTAAAGAGAGATTATTGGATGTACTTCTTGCACGCTTGATGAGCCACGCAGAAATTAAGAATATGAATGACTTTCTCTTGCATGCATTCAAAATCGAAAAGATGATGAAATCGCCTTTCTTTTTCTGGTCATATTCTTCTTCCTCCAGTTGGGGTTGGTGTTTTTGAATGTAGCATTCTGCTCCATGTCCACGATTTGGTGACGAATGTGACATCATTTCTTTCCTGAACCAACATTTCAGGAGTTGACAATCACTTTCTGTTGTGAACCTTGCGTATTTAGATGTTGTTGGAAGCATGTAGTGCTGAAAAACGTTTACTGCTAAGCAGTGCAATGCACTCATTATTGTGTTTCGTGAAACCAGAGTTTAGAGGTCGAACATCCTGGACATTTAGATCTGCACTGCTTATGTTGCTCTCGATTGTTATAGCCATAGCAAAATTTCTCACAATAATAACCGTATCTCAGGAATCCGGATATGCTGGTATTGGTGTCGAAATGTTCATTGTGATGATAGACGTAAATGTATTTTCCGTCTTTGAAATCCTTGCCTCGAACAACAGAGGTCCGCGCACTTCTTAACGGCGTACTTTCAAGGTGTAGTGTGTAGCTAAGACGTCTTGCAATTTTTGGACTTTCGTCCTGAGTGTTGTTAATTCGGACGAGACTTGATAATGTGCTGCCTAGATTGTCCTTCAATAACACTTTAGTCCGTTGTCTGGTCCCTTTCGGACGAGAAACGTGAGCCATGTACAGTGATGGTTTTTCCATCGGTGATGTGAAACTTGTCGTTGGGCGGCCTAACGTGTTGAATCATGTCGACAATTTTGCAAGGTGTCAGTTTTAATGGCCTGCTATTTATCACCCGGGTATGTTCTTCACAGTGTTCCTGTTAATTTTGTTAAGGCAGCAGCGATATCACGGCAGACGTCTTTGAACCGGTCACTTTGCTATTGACACGTTTGAGTCCAGGTATGGACCTGGAACTTCCTGTACAGGTGAATTTCTTTGCCCACATCGAACACAAGTTCCAGTCGTCCATTGCATGTTTGAACTCGAGCTGGATTTTATATTCTGTATAACTAAATGGCATTACGAGAAAGGAAATTCACATATTCTTTCAGAAAAAAACAAAGACTATCCGTCGTTGACGTTACCACGCAGGCAACACCTAAACCTACCAAGCATGATTATATATTTCCAACTCAGCTCGTGCTTTGATGATTGGCACTGCTGATTCATGATAATTCACACGTTGCCAACGACATTCGATATAGTCAAAGAAGTCGTTGGTGTCACTGGAAAAGCCGACGGGCACCCATGTGCTTCATGAAACGCTGCATTTGCCAGGATATCATATGTGCCCCCCATGTACAAGTTTGTGACGAAAACAACACCTGGAACTGATTCGTAATGTTTTAGAAGCCAGCAATTATCTCAAAGACAGTCGCAACAAACTGCACTAGAAGACCGCATATGTGGTTCGAACAAACATTTGCACCACTGATTAAATGAACGAAAGCAATTGAGCCATGTGATGAGGATATTAAACAGACAACACATTCAGCTGCGAGACGGGTGGCAGCGCTAACGGAAACAGAAGAAGAACCGGGTTCAGTTTGTAAGATACATACACGCACTAGGTTTATTGCGAAAATTACAAAAGCAACTGGCTATTACACGAATGACAGCGACTTTGAATGAAGTCAAGAACACGTCGGTGACACTGGAGAAGCCAATGTTCTAGTAGCAAAGGGCACCCATGTACTTGATGCCAGAATACCATAGTCCCACCCATGTACATGTCAGTGATGGAAACACCACAGCAATATTTTCATTATCAAGGTCATCGGTGGATCTTTGAGGACTTCATTCATACAGGTCTGTGGTACCTGGTAAGCCGTTTGATGATTATATTGAAATACTTTTATGACTAGAGATGAACAAACACATGTCCAAGCATATGAACCGATGGAAAATGTTATGGAAGTTACACACGAAAAAACAAAGTCCTAGGTCACGAATATCTTGACCAACCATTGAAAAACGGGCAGAAGCGGCATACTCCAATCATGCATATTCCCATAAAAAATCCAACAACAAATAAAAAAATTTCTTAAAACTTGCAGCACTTGTACTAAAAAGCGAAAAGTTACTTGTGCCTCCACCAAGCAATACATAAGAAATCTGACAAACAGCGAAACAAGGAACCGATCTAACTAGATCTGCAGGTGAAATAAATCATCAGCCTAAACGAAAGTGTATTTAGATTATAATCTACCACATTACGAAATTGATCGATAACGACAACATGCGTATGAGAACTGACAACCACATTAAATACATATACTGACCCCATTTGAACACACTTATATTCCACGGGCTGAAGAAAAGCTTAGTTATTCATGAATATATACTGTTTGGTTTTTCCACAACCATGGAACCACGTGACTTGATATCAATTAATCGCTCAGCACCAGTGTTTCTTCCATGTCATAATAATATTTTGACACCTGTTAGTTTTACCCTTGTGGATCCAGACGGTGACGTTGTAGATCTTTGAGGTGAAACATCACCGAGACAGCTGTACATTGGATAATGCCCTGATATTTAATAAAAGGACAGTCGTACTGCGACGTGTGAAACTCGTACGCGTTGTTATCGCGAGAAAACCCCTTGACGCGTCATATCACGGAAATGGCCTCAGTGACGTTTTTCGTGAATTCTTTACAGATGGAAAATATGTCCTCACATCTTTATCATTTTGCCCTGCACCAATCGCCGAATAAGTTGCAATGCGATTCATTGGTAGCATCAAACACGGATAAAAATGAACTGGGATTACAAACAGCTGAATCATTTCGATATCGACTAGAGCTATTAGAGATTGGAGGACTACGAAAAGCGGTTATACTACCCTCAACAGAAACTATGCTGACTGTAGTTTGTAAAATTAATAATGAAGCCGCTATACAACGACTGTCGGATTCATTCATTACAAATCTAGCAATGGGAAGTGAATTACGGTTGAGAACGTGAGTGGAGTGAAGTGAGAATAGCTGTTTTACCGGTTACTGCTTGGTGCCACTTGTTACCAGCTTGGGTCACCTAATTTTCATGGATTACTAATGCTAATAATCCACGACGTGTGTGGTTTGCTTGCTAAATTATAAAGAAAAGTCATGGGGAACAAAGGTTGTGACCTATACAAGTTATAGAAATCCCAAACCGGCATAATGACACTGCTAAAACCCAGAAAGAATCACGGACCTATGGGCTGAGTCTCGAACGCACGTGGACTGATATGATATGTCAGCGAACTGTAAAATTGAAAAATTAAACTATACCGACAAGATGAAACCAAATTTATTTAAACATGGCAAAAGATTTACAAGAAATTAGATAGAAAGATTAGCAGAAACTTAACTATGCGTTGAAATTATTCTCTTAGCATAACGTATACCCCACTGATCTTGTGACTTCTTAAATCTTTCGAGACATCCCTCAATCAGATATGATGCAAAGGAAATAAAGAAAGGCTCTGTAACACTTACATAATAAATACCGGGTAAAGTATGCATAATAATACAAGTCTTGAATCAGATGGATTTGACACTGAGGTCCTTAAAGTCCCTTATAGAGATATTAGTCAGTACTTTGCAAGAGGAGTTCATATGACCTATAATAATGGTGGGCTATCAGCAACTCAAGAGTGAATGTGTTATAATGTGTCTTACAAAAACATTTTTTAATATAAAGAACGAAACAGCAAAAACTTTAGACCATTTTCTTAACGTTTCATTAAATTTGCATCTATATTTTTTGCCAGAGACTTCAATCAATTTTAAGTAGAGACCAAATTAGGCAGATAAACAAGAATAACTTATTTGCAATCCATATGACCTTATGTTGTAATCGACAAAAGAAAAGAATTTTCCTTTAAGCTGATTTTGATTTGTCATTAAATTCTGTTGCATGAACTGTTTTTTAATTTCTTTTAATTTTTTAAAATTAAGAGACTTTTAAGGTTGAATGCCACTCTTCCATATTTTTATGTCACTGTAAATGGTCAATGTTTATTACAATTCAAAATTAATAGAGCATGTATATAAGTTGATCTTACATTCCCATTTACTTTTACCTTATGTGCAGAGATATAAGCACATTTGATTCAATAATTCAAAATATTAAAGTAATACAAATGAAAGAAACATAATACATTATACATCAGTATGCAGATGAAACCAACCTCTCTCAGCAATAAAGCTTGGCGGAGTCCCTTAAGTCAGACCTATATCTGCTCTCCCAATAGTCTAACTTACTGTTCACAGAATAAATAATGAAGAAGAATTGAAGCAGAATGGATAGGTTGTACAAATAGAGGCAGCTTAAGGTACTGTCAAGAATATAATTTATATTCTAATGCATCTTATACATACTTTGGTATCAAGGTTTCTACAGAGGTATATATGGTAAAGTTAAATTAGGAAGGCACTAAAGTTAAAGCTTTACGTGTAAAGAGGTCTAAATGATTGCTTACTCTATTTTGGAACTATTGTGTTTCTGAAACGTGTGGTCCTTTCCAAGATTACTGAAATGTTCTACGTTTACGAAATCCACCTAAAGATATTCCTCAAGAGTCAGATGCACTTTGCCATAAGTTTGTTTTAGTGGAAAAAGATACATTCTAAAGAAAATGAAAAGGAAGTGTAATTTTAAGGCGATTTGAAATCGATAGAAGTTACATACAAATTCACGTGCCCGACTCCGTAGGACATGCTCAACTCAGTTAGGAGAAACTCAAATTCTCAATGCACTAGCCCGGGGAGCAGCAGGGGTGGGGGGGGGGCGAATCCGACATTTTGTCCAATCGTCATTTTGCTTTATTAATACTTTCTGCACTCAGCGGATCCGGTGTCGTCAGCGCCCGGTAAAAAAAAAACGACGTCGTCGTCGGTGGGTCGTCTAATCGTCATTTGGTTTAATTAATACTTTCTGCGCGCCGATCCCAGCGTCGTCAGCGTCCGGTAAAAAAGCGCGACGACCGCGTCGATGTCTTTTCCCCCCCTGCTGCTAAGGGGTTATTTACAATGATCTTACAAATAGAGTGATTACTAACTCCTCCTCTTGTAGATCAATTAGGTTATTTGACTGATCGGTAAGTCTAAAATTAATTCTCGTTAAAAACCGATTATGGCATCGCATATAGACCGGATTAATCGGACTCTCAACGATTAAGAATCCGGGAGGGGCTGTTGGTGAAAATGAATAAAGGATATACCCCTGTTGAGCTTGATTTGATTGCTTGGTATCTACCTGGTAACTCCCTTCGATAACATCGCACACTAGATTGATTGCTATCACCGATGCGATATTTACGTTGTATGGAGCAATATGCCTACACCATCTCCGTTATCGTGTCTGAGGATAATTGATGGACTGAAAAAATCATTAAGAGACTTTCTTAGTTCTGGCGCGTTGTATCCTGGAAACTTGAAATCGGGTAAATCGGCTTCTGTGATATTATACTCGGTTAGGAAATTTTGTTTATCATCATCGCTGTTATCGGATATCATTTTAACGAATCGTTCATTGATATATTCCATGTCTGATATAAGTTGATTTAACACCTCAACGTGTTTTTGTGCTTTTGTTTTCCGTAGTTGTTCTAGTTGCAATTGGTAATTACGATTAATCTCGATAAAAAAACTATCGATATCATTTAAATTAACTACTATTATGACGATCGATTCAGGAGTTTCCTTGTACTGAAAATACCATTCAATGGTATTCCTGTCTTGAAATATAAACCCGCTGGGTAATAACGTGCTTTTCATAATAGACAACTTATCTCGATAACTGGGATTAATTTCATGATACGATTGCGCATTTGTGTTCAAGTCCGCGGGGATTTCATGAGGTGGATTCTTGGGCCAACCTAGTATGGTTCTTATTGAACTGTTATAAATATCAACCATATACCCCGGTGTGCTTATTTCAATCGTCGACGATAACGTCGGTTCATGAACCGTAAGAGCGATTTTTGATTCTTTTCCTGTGATCGATTTTATCCTGCGTTGAAATTCTTTATTGATTTGTTCTATTTGGTATGACCCAGTTGGTATTGTAACCTCCTTCCAGTCTGGGGTCCCATCGGGTTTATTTGTCCATGCAAAAACCAGTGAGTTATTAGGTTGTTGTCCGTTAAATGCATCCGCTCGGATATTAGGCCAACTGTGATATACTCGCAATTTTGCCAGCGCTATTTCCTTCACTGGAATCGGAGAAGGGAAGTTTATACTGAATTCTGGCTTCGTTGATGTTATCGATATCATACTTGTTTGTACCGGAGTGGTGTTCTCCGCGATCCGTTGAAGTAATTGAAACCCTTCGGGGTTCAGCGACATTATTATTATTCGCTGTTTCTAGTGTTTAATTTCAACACCGAATATTAACAACCTGCTTGTTTTCAGGAGAATGTTTTAAGCCCATTGAAGTGGTTTCAGCGACGTGGTTTCCAGCTTCCAGTTGAAAATCCTCGATTTTTGACATCGCGGAGTCATACAACTGGACCATCGTGGAGAATTCAACATCGGATATAAACGAATTATCTATCGCCAACGAGATCAACCCGGATAATTTCGAGTACGCGTCGGATACTATTTGATGTTTTACTGTATACTCGTTGAGTTTTTTCTGAGAACACGATGATATCTTTCTAGTGATTGCGTTGGCGACTCCAGCAATTGTTGTCGCCGCGGAGATAGCGATTGGAACAGCGATCGGGGCCATCATGGTCACCGTGGATAAAATTACACCGGTACCGGCTACTATACCCGACACCGAGTACACGACCGCGTCGATGGTGGTTATTTTTCGACGGTATTTTTTTATTTTTATACGGTATTGTTCGGAAAGCGTTTTCAAATTCGCGGAGAATTCTTTTACGGTATTGAATCGATATTGATGTGACGTCGGTGATACCTCTGATTCAATTATCTTGGTGGTCATTTTTATTTTAAAAGAGCTAGTGTTTTTAATTACTTAGATCCGCTACAAATTCCACATACCATGTAATGTTTGCCCTGGTTAAATTTCTATCAACGGCATAAATTGTAAACTGTTCAGTTGCGTCCTTGTCTATAATTGTTGATTTTGTATTGTTAAACCCGGATGAACTCGACGATAATATATTAAACTGCATCATTGAAACCAGTGTCAATCGATAAATACCCTTAACAGTTGCGGTAATATTTACTATATTCTGTGTAAGAGTCCAAGTGAATGATCCATGCCGAATCGTGTATACTGTGTTGATGGTGTTCTCGTGAGGGATTTTTATTTTTGTCATTTCCGGTATTCTGTCTTTGATATCTGTAACATCAGCTCTGATTGTTCCTATTTCCTGTGTATACGCGTCTATATTCCCCTTAATCGCTGCAACATTAGTTTTGATTGTTTCTATTTCCTGTGTATTTTCGGTCATACTTTTTTTGTTCGCTGCAACATCAAGTTTGATTGTTCCTATTTCATATGTATGCACGTCTATACCCTTTTTGTTCGCTGCAACATCAGTTTTAGCAGCAGGGGGGGGCGAATCCGACATTTTGTCCAATCGTTATTTTGCTTAATTATTACTTTCTGCACTCAGCGGATCCGGTGTAGTCAGCGCTAGTAAAAAAAAAAAACGACGTCGGTCCATCCTACACGATGGTGACGTCATTTGGTTCTGCGCGTCGATCCCAGTTTTGTCAGCGTCCGGTAAACACAGCGACGACCGCGTCGATGTCATTGCCCCCCCCCCCCCCCGCTGCTAAGAAGTTATTTACAATGATCTCACAAATAGAGTAACCACTAACTCCTCCTCTTGTAGATCAATTAGGTTATTTGACTGATCGGTAAGTCTAAAATTAATTCTTGTTAAAAACCGATTATGGCATCGCATATAGACCGGATTAATCGGGCTCTCAACGATTAAGAATCCGGGAGGGGCTGTTGGTGAAAATGAATAAAGGATATACCCCTGTTGAGCTTGATTTGATTGCTTGGTATCTACCTGGTAACTCCCTTCGATAACATCGCACACTAGATTGATTGCTATCACCGATGCGATATTTACGTTGTATGGAGCAATATGCCTACCACCATCTCCGTTATCGTGTTTGAGAATAGTTGATGGACCGAGAAAATCATTAAGAGACTTTCTTAGTTCTGGCGCGTTGTATCCTGGAAACTTGAAATCGGGTAAATCGGCTTCTGTGATATTATACTCGGTTAGGAACTTTTGTTTATTACCATCGCTGTTAGCGGATATTGTTTTAACGATTCGTTCATTGATATATTCCATGTCTGATATGAGTTGATTTAACACCTCAACGTGTTTTCGTGCTTTTGTTTTCCGTAGTTGTTCTAGTTGAAATTGGTAATTATGATTAATATCGGTAAAAGCACTAGCGATATTATTTAAATTAATTGTGACCGCTGCGGACGATTCAGGAGTTTCCTTATACGGAAAATACCATTGCATGGTATTCCTGTCTTGAAATATAAAACTGCTGGGTAATAACGTGCTTTTTATAATAGACAAATCATCCAGATAACTGGGATTAATTTCATGATACGATTGCGCATTCGTGTGCAAATTCGCGGGGATTCCATTAGGTGGATTCTCGGGCCAACCTAGTATGGTTCTTATTGAACTGTTATAAATATCAACCATATACCCCGGTGTGCTTATTTCAATCGTCGACGATAACGTCGGTTCATGAACCGTAAGAGCGATTTTTGATTCTTTTCCTGTGATCGATTTTATCCTGCGTTGAAATTCTTTATTGATTTGTTCTACTTGGTATGACCCAGTTGGTATTGTAACCTCATTCCAGTCTGGGGTTCCATCGGGTTTATTTGTCCATGCAAAAACCAGCAAGTTATTAGGTTGTTGTCCGTTAAATGCTTCCGCTCGGATATTAGGCCAACTGTGATATACTCGCAATTTTGCCAGCGCTATTTCCTTCACTGGAACCGGTGATGGGAAGTTTACACTGAATTCTGGCTTCGTTGATGTTATCGATATCATATTTGTTTGTACCGGAGTGGTGTTCTCCGCGATCCGTTGAATCAATTGAAACCCTTCGGGGTTCAGCGACATTATTATTATTCGTCGTTTCTAGTGTTTAATTTCAACACCGAATATTAACAACCTGCTTGTTTTCAGGAGAATGTTTTAAGCCCATTGAAGTTGTTTCAGCCACGTGGTTTCCAGCTTCCAGTTGAAAATCCTCGATTTTTGACATCGCGGAGTCATACAACTGGACCATCGTGGAGAATTCATCATCGGATATAAACGAATTATCTATCGCCAACGAGATCAACCCGGATAATTTCGAGTACGCGTCGGATACTATTTGATGTTTTACTGTATACTCGTTGAGTTTTTTCTGAGAACACGATGATATCTTTCTAGTGATTGCGTTGGCGACTCCAGCAATTGTTGTCGCCGCGGAGATAGCGATTGGAACAGCGATCGGGGCTATCATGGTTACCGTGGATAAAATAACACCGGTACCGGCTACTATACCTGACACCGAGTACACGACCGCGTCGATGGTGGTTATTTTTCGACGGTATTTTTTTATTTTTATACGGTATTGTTCGGAAAGCGTTTTCAAATTCGCGGAGAATTCTTTTACGGTATTGAATCGATATTGATGTGACGTCGGTGATACCTCTGATTCAATTACCTTGGTGGTCATTTTTATTTTAAAAGAGCTAGTGTTTTTAATTACTTAGATCCGCTACAAATTCCATATACCATGTAATGTTTGCCCCGGTTAAATGTCTATCGACGGCATAAATTGTAAACAGTTCAGCTGCGTCCTTGTCTATAATTGTTGATATTGTATTGTTAAACCCGGATGAACTCGACGATAATATATTAAACTGCATCATTGAAACCAGTGTCAATCGATAAATACCCTTAACAGTTGCGGTGATTTTTACTGTATTCTGTGTAGGAGTCCAAGCGAATGATCCATGCTGAATCGTGTATACTGTGTTGATAGTGTTTTCATGAGGGATTTTTATTTTTGTCACCTCCGGTTGTCTGTCTTTAATCGCTTTAATATCAAATCTGATTATTCCTATTTCCTGCCAATTCGCGTATATATTTTTTTTGTTCGCTTCAATATCAGTTTTGATTGTTCCTATTTCCTGTGTATGCGCGTCTACACTCTTTTTGTTCGCTGCAATATCAGTTTTGATTGTTCCTATTTCCTGTGTATGCGCGTCTACATTATTTATGATCGCTGTAACATCAAATTTGATTGTTCCTATTTCCCGTGTATGCACGTATAACCCCGCGTTGATCGTTTCAACATCAGTTTTGATTGTTTCTATTTCCTGTCCATACACAGTGATATCATTTATAGTTATTGTAATTTCATCCGGTCTGGTATTTTTTTTACCAAAGAATTTATCAATGGTGTTATCAGCCCTGTTAAAATTTTTTCGCAACGTGTAAAATTGGCCCGACAACGTTGTAAACTCCGAAATAGTATTTTTTAACGAATTCGACATGGTTATATAATTGTTGCCAAGTGTACTTATTTTTCCATTTATCGTCAAGATGGATTCACCTGATTTAAGTCGTCCGTCATCGGTATACAACGCGATAGTGTTCTCGGCGGCATCACGCTGTCGTATTAAAACGTCATTCAGCGACACATTACTGGATTTCAATTTACCCTGGCGGTCTTGAAATACAACTATTTCGCCCGGGTCAACACTGGTTAAATTCAACGTATCAGCGATTTCATCCTCGATTAGTTTTTTTATGTCATCGGTGGCGAGCGTTTCCGTGGGTTTTTTCAGCGCCGAAACCGGTCGTCCCCAGATATCAATCATTATTATTGTAAAAAAAAACAGTGTTTTTAATTAACCCGCCGGGCCTCTACGACCCCACTAGTGTATTCGTTTACAACCACATGAGGTGGTTTCCGCGATGATGAAATCGCCGCGAGTACGTTCAATACCTCACGGCCGCATATCGGTGGGTCACTTAATTGTTGTGTTGGCAGCGTGGAATAAAAAACCGGGGCTGAACACGCCCGGATATACCGCATGAACTCGTTTGGCGGGGCTAGCCCGTATGAATCAAAATAGACGATCGCACGCGAATCAATTGCGTATGCAACCCAATGAGTTCCCGCTCCGGAGGATTTATCGAGGTTAATTATACCGGTTTCAATATTCCTTGGTTTTGTCGGTAATTGATCCCTCATAAAAACACCTCTGAAGTTTTTTATCGCTAACGCGTTTGCGGCATCTATTAAATCAAAATTAGACATAGGAGTTAATAAACGGTTCCCGGTAGTCTTAGACCCTTCCCCGAGTACCATGAATACGGGGTTCCCGGTAGTCTTAGACCCTTTCCGGCTACGGGTCGTTTTTTTTTATAGCCTTTCCCGGTTGCCTTCTTCAATGCCATTCCCGCCGCGGTACCAACGGCTCCTAACGCCGCCGCCTTCGCCACTGCTGGGGCCGCCGCGGCAATCAACGCTGGAATCGCAGCTAACAGCGGAAATATCCCACCGGTCTTTTCCATGTTTTTAATCGCTGCGGCCGAAAAATCTATTTGAACACCCTTTTTATTCTTCATTGCATCATTGAAATGTTTTATTTGACGCGCCGTCAACGATATCTTATGATTACCACCTGCCATCTGTGACGGCTTCAGCGTTATTGTGGTTCCACATTGTTTAGCCGACTTTGATCGTAATTTCTTGACTTGACCATCGGTCAACTCTACGCCGACAACATTATACGACATTTTTATTGTAAACGCGTTTATGTTTTCAATTACATGTTTTCCACTGGCGCATCAACGATTCTCATTCGTCCACCAACACCTTCCAACAGCATTGATTTATCGCTGAGAATGACAGCAACCGCTCTATAATCGGCAATAACGCCGCGAGTTACATTAGCTCGGAAGTGTATATCAACGACGGATTGTCTTGTTAAATCAAGATGTTCCATCGAAAAGTAATAGATCGGATATAGTTCTTTGAAATCATGTTGTGATATTTGCAAACCAGTGTCGACGTTTTGATCACGACTCATATACGACAGTAACCGATGGTACACGCGTGCAATATGGTTTTGACCGTAATTAAGTTGTATATCCTCAGATGGTTCCTGCTGGCCGTTTATTCTCAGCGAGACGTCAGTAACGCCTAATCGATCAAATATCATATGGCTGGATAGTTGATTATCAACTCTCGTCATATCCTGCAACGCAACAAATATATGACGCGGAGCCGAAATGCCTTGTTGTGATGCCAGGTTCCATGTGAATACACCATTGATATTTGATTGCTTAGTATCTGTTGTTGTTGTTAGCCAACTTAGTAATGATTTTCCTCCCTGCTCCATAAAGGATAGCAATCGTTCCTCTGTGGTAATGGATGGAGTCATTACTGGCATCCACAATAATATTTTAGTTAAAACGACTTTACCAGGGTCATTATTTGGATTCGCAAGATCCGCTGGAATCCTCCAAATTGCATTTCTATCATCACCTTTTCGCACAAGCACCACGGTATGCTTTGCTCCGTAGATAACTTTTCGCACGTTCCTACAAAATCCAAATATATGATGCAGTGGAATCGCGCATGAGAAAGATCTACGCGGCCCTGTTAACATTGATATGCGTGTTGCAGCTCCGATGTTAAAATTAGGATCGCTGTTTATAATCATATTCTCAACATCAGCATCAGCGTTATTAGCATTATTTCTTGGTCGTCTTACCACAAATTGCGAGTTTCCAGCAGTGTTTCTAGTATCCTTTGCAAACATCATAGATGGACCCGCTGATCTTGTATAATCGTCGGAATATCTTGCTAGCCCGATTATTGTTGTAGCAACATCAACATCGCGTTCTATAGACTCGATCTCTCGCCCGTCAATGAGATATTTTGCGCTCTCAAATAGCGCCATTACGCCGTTATTGACTAAGCCAACTTTGGTACCATCTGGATACGGTGCTGGTACAGCAGGAGTATCGGCCTCTGTTACAAGTTCTCCTTCGATTTCAATAAACGCTTCACACGGTAAAAAATATTTACTGGTATCATGGACTTGAAGTTCAATTCGCGATCGTATGTTGGGTTGTACTGCATGATAGGAATAAAATTGATAATTACGGACAGAATCATCCTTGTGCACTGGTGCGTCCATATCAAACGCCGGGTCGGCTGTTCGTTTAAACATTTTATTTAATAATACGCTGATGCATCTAAATCATCGCCGTGGTTTTAAACCACTTCCCGCTATTATGTTTGCGATGTCATCTTGATTATTGTTTACCAACGACGCTAGTTTTTCTTCCACGGCGTTATTTATTACTTTACTGACATTTGCAGGCATCACTGTCGTTGATGGCATCACCGGTGGTTTCTGTTTTCTTTTTCTCACCAACGACATTAGTTTATCTCGTGCTGCAGAAAACGCCCTTCCGCAACATCTCCAATAGCACTAATACCCCTATCACGAATAACATCAATAGCCTTCATTCCTAATTGTTTGGCTAACGGCGCTACTTTTGGAGCCATTCTTGTAAATAACCCCGCAATGGTGCTACCGAGACCGTCTCCGTACCACGCGCGGTATACAGGCAATCGTGAGTTTACCACGTAGACGCTGACTGGTTTATCATGGTTGTAGTGTATGATCATCTTTATTATAAAAAACACCAGTGTTTTCCAATTAGTGATTGATCACCCCCCCCCCCCCACTACCGAATCATAAATTTTGTCAAAAACATCGATTTTCTCTAAATGATTTCCTGGGGTTTTCATCGGCGGTAAAAATCCACGGTTTTTGTCAATTTTTGTCAATTTTTGTCAATTTTTGTCGTTTTTTGTCGTTTTTGGTTGGTTTTTGCCGGTTTTTGGTAAAAAACATCGATTTTCTCTAAATGATTTCCTGGCGTTTTCACCCGTAAAAACCGACCAAAAAACGACCAAAAACCAACCAAAACGACAATTTTATAATTTTATAATTTTTTTAATCATCCACTAACTCGTCAATGAGCGTTCGATATGCATTAATGTCCATGATACCACCGGCAAATAACCGCCTGCAAATATCAGCGGCCTCATTGATTATTTCCGGAGAGTTATTTCCGGCTCGTTTTCCTCCGATTAGTATTTCTAGCCGTGATATATCACTGAGAACATTACCAGGACAAGTAACGTCTTTACCAACAGAGTACCCTTTTCCGTGTTTTGGTCTTTCACTTTTTACTTTATTGTGGAATATTATATAATTATTATCACGCGGTGGTAATTCATTTTTATGTTTATTTGCCAAATACACTATTCTTGTCCAATCCTTTAACGACTTTATATTTTTCTCGTAGCCGCTATTGATATGCTCATCTCGTGTGTCCTTAGCAAAATTTACGGCAGTAAAATCAATCAATTCTTCATCGCTGAAGGCTCTGATTTGATCTATTGTGCTCTTTTTAAGAACATTACGGGGTATATTCCCCTCTTTCCGTATTTCTTCCGGTATTTCTTCAGGTATTTCCTAAGGTATTTCTTCTTCTGGTTCTCTTGCGGTGGCGCCTAGTTCTTCTGCATCGGCTATTGTAACATAAGGTTCTTGTGGGTCCGTTATAGCGAGTGGTGGCGGCCTCCGTGTTGTAGCAACCGCTATTTTCGCAGGGAGTGTTTCCAGAGACTTTTTTGTTTGCTCGGTCTGAGCCGGTATCTTTTCAAGCGCACCGAGGACGGGCACAGTTGCCGCCGTAACATCTTTGGTCGCTTTAGTTACCGGAGCAAAGAGCTGTTCGCTTCCAACAGTAAAATCAGTTTGTAGTTGTTGCCGCGTTTGAAGTTGTTTTCGAACCCTGTCTCGTAACGGTATGAACTTTTTAAGCGCTACTAGCCGCTCTCTGGCTAGCCGAGTAGTAAGTGATTCGCCTACCATTATTGCAATTGCTCCGTAATTTCTAATTTCCCGCCGAGTGTGGCGGGGATATGTCCCAGGGGCTCCAGGGAGTTCTCGTCTATAATCCTTCTAATGTTTTTAATTTTATTAGAGATTTCTCGACGTCGTTCAAAAGCCTGTCCGAGTTTTTTTCGTACTGTCTCAACGGCAGTAAATAATCCAATAAATGCATTTACGTCATTGCCATACAAGTTTTCATTGATCGTATATTGTAATCGCTTTATAAAAGAATACTCGCGTGGCAGGGTATATCGACCTTTCTTTGATTGCTCGTTAATAATTTCATAATCGGATAATATTTTTTGGTTATCAAGCTTATCAGATAATTCAATTCCTTGATTTTTTAATTTTAAAATCTCGGTTAATATATTATTGATGTCTTCGATATTCATATTCTTATAAAACATCTTATTTCTAATATCAAAAAAAAAATTATTTTACAAAATGAACCCCGCGTATCAATCCCGAGGTGTGTTAACATTCGATGAAACCGTAGGATAATTCGTTTTCTTCCGGTATTTCTTCCGGAAGAGACAATTTATTTTAGCGTTCGCACTGTCATGGTGACTTCGTCACGGTGACCTTGTCACTCGCTGATTTCTGTTATATATGAAAATCGAATTCTGTGACCCGTCTTTTTTGAGATCGCTGAATTCTGTATTCCTTCTGCAACAAATCGTATTGAGGCGATACAAATGTCGAAATATCTACTGGCTTCATTCATCGACTGAAATATTTTTTCCTCGTGAGTTGTTGTATCAAATGACTTTACGGGTTTTGCTTTCTTTGAGTATTTACCGGTTCCGCCTTTTTTGGTATTCTGACTTTGCGAGATGGCTTGCAAGTTTATAAGAGAATTATCAGTCTTATTATTATTATTAATATGATCAATCACAAACCCATTCTCGATTAATCCGTTGAATGCTTCAAATACAATCCTGTGAACATAATATTTCGTCTTTCCGGCACCAAACATCAAATACCCCTGATTATTTACGGTACCAACCGGCTTCTTCAGTCTACAATTTCTAACAACGCCGTCGCGAGATGCCTCGTAATTAACGAGCACGGGATGCGGCTGAAATTCTTGGTCCATTTGTATAATAATACTACTTGTCTAATTCATTATTTGGTTTAATTATAAACCTTGCAATGTAGTCCTGAGGAGTTTTGATGACTGAGTCAGCGGTGGGGTCAATGACGGCATTTTTTATTCGCTTGTCGTAATAACGTTTTAACTCCCTGTATCGCTTTCCGCCACAATTGATACACAACTGTGATTTTCCTCTTACACCAACGTGGCAAACCAGGCACGGTAGGGGGCCAAGAGAACCATTACGAACGCTTTGTAAATGATACCCGCAGAATTCACCTCTACATGATTTATTGCACGGGGTTGTCGACCCAATCATCAACCATTTGCAGTGATTCATTATACTATATTCTTTCATTTAAATACTTGTTTTAATTATATGGAGGAGTTCGAGAGATTAGCAGCAATTAAGCCCTGGAAAAATATTAAGTTCAATCTCGATAGAGTCCTCAAGGACGCACCAAAAGCGTTAATAAACTATAGAACCCTGTTGAATAAAATACGCGATTGTATCAATGAATTCAAGCGTGATGGTGCATCTCATAGTTGGTCAACATTTCGAATTGATGGTGTTGTTGATGCTACCATGAACGACAACCGCGCAGCAACGATAATATCACAACTTGGCTCCAGCAAGTATTTCTTCAGAGTAAAATTTATTGTCCGGGTGGAATCAGGTAATTGGATCATACGTGATAAATTTGAACCGGTTCTCAGCGATAAGAAAACAGTCATTGTTAGCCGCGACTCCAAGCCGGGGCTGTTAACCGGAATTGACAGACCATACTATGAACGAGCGTATCCTGAAACAGCAGTTGTCTATGGAATATACCCGTTAAATAAGAAACCTGATATCGAAAAACTAGCGCCGATGAAACAGTCAACGGGGATAAATTGTGTAGCAGAACGAGTAATAGAGCATTTTACAAATGCGTGTCGAGGAAACAAATTGACTGATTTACGACGTAGCAAAATAAACCAATGGGAGAAGACAGTGCGCGAGCGAGGAGCAACCATCAGCGACATAGCGAGATTAGAAACGTCGCTGAGATTTCCAATAACCGTTACAACGATAACCGGTGAAGTATTATATGAATCAAAGTACAAATCAAATGGAGCCCCAATCAAAATTATTGATCATAACGAACACGCGTGGACGCCCGCGGTCACAATATTTCCACTGGATAGAACAGTAAAGTATATCCCGGGGGAATTCCTGGGAGAGGATAGTTTTCTCGCGGAGAGGAAACTATTTGATGCTATTGCCTGCTTGTGTAAAAACGACCCTGTGTCAGTATGGTTACTTCGCAGCACTGAAAACGACATGGATACCTTTGATCAATTTGTAAGACCAAACGGTGAATTATATCGCACTGAAGCGTTTCACAACAAGATGAAGAAAACCGCCATGGAATTTGAAGAGCATGATGAACAACTGCTAACAAATTGTTTTACGATTCCATCGGTTGCGGCTCATGTTGCAGCAAGGAAAAATGCGTGGAGACCAACGCGCAAGGAATTTCTACCGGATGTACAATCCAGTTGTTTGGAATATTATCACGGTGGACTATGGAACACTGAATACAACCCCGACGCTATGATTTCCGTTGATATGGTTGCCTGTTACCCAGCGAGTTTTCTCGGGTATGGATCCGCCGCTGAGTATTTCAAACGATTTGGACACCCCAGACATGAAATGACTCGTGTTGCTATTAATGGACCACTGCCTGATTTTGATTTAACCGGATTCGCTCGCATAGTATCATTTGAATTCGCAGCAGGACTTCATCGCTGTTGTTATATTTGGATCGGTAGACACATGGCTGAAAAGAAGTGGCTGCCAATAGTCTGCTACGGTATATGATTGATTGTAGCATGCTTGTATCGTTGATTGTCAGTGACGCGATTATATCATACCGGGCGCAGACTGAAGTCTGGTTACCAGAACCAGAGCGTCTAGATAGCATAATTGACGAGTCCAGAAAACACATTGATGCCGACGAGGAATATATCATCGAATGGTCCAAAAAGATATTCAACCAACGAAACCGCGAGGCAAAAGATCTCGGTAGAAGAATAATTGGTAAGTTCACACAAGGTGGAAAAAACTGCGACTACAAACGATATTGCTCACGGCTGATTATAGATGACGCAGAATATGATTTCGTAATCAAGGATGCAGTGGCAAAAAATAGATACGTGAACTGCAAAACAGCTTTCTTGTCCAATGGAACAAAGTTGGGTACAGTTGTTACCTACTTCGATGGAGACAGCCCCGCGTATCCGCATTTGAGGGCGTCTATGCTGGGTTACGCCGCTATCAATTTATTCTCGATGATAAATAGATTTCCCGACACCGCGGTTAGAGTAGCCGTTGATTCATTTTATATAGACGTAAAGTACAAGGGAAACTTAGCCGAGTTTACTAGTCCGGACGAGAGTTGGGGTATATGGAGAATTAAAAATGAAATACGACGCGATTATTCCCCGTCAGCAGATGTCACCGTTGAAAATAATTACTTACGCGGTGATAATCTATCAGAATGGTCTAATGTACCACCGTGTTCTGATCCAATTTGTAGATACAAAACAGTTTATTTAAGCGGCTGTGGCGGGTCAGGAAAGACGACTCGGGCAATTGAATTATTTCGAACGCGGGCAAGTATAATCGTGCTTACACCGACCCATAGACTAACGCGAGAGATAAAACAACGAAATGTTGACGCCGTTACTTATCACAGCTTTTTTCGATACAGCGGCGGTGAGTGGACTCCTGATCGAATGGGGGAAAAATTTATTCCTGAGGTTATCATCTGGGATGAGATATGTACTGTTTCGTTAGATGTTTTACAAATGTTTCTTGAGTGGTTGCTGACAAAAAACTGCGCGGTGATCATGTGTGGGGATCATGGCCAACCACCACCATTTGTCGGCGAGGGTCCACATGATTGGTTAAAGAGTTTTGTGGACTATTATGAAGAAACCGATACTGATTACCGAGCACTTGATGAACAACTGCGCGAGGTTAAAAAATTAATCAGATTACAGCCGGATAGAGTTCAATGTGAAATAATCCGCGAGGTGATTCCGGAAACGCCGTTAAATGAATTCTGGGAAACATGGAGACCAAACGATTTGATTGTAGCGAGTAGAAAGATAGTCAGAGACACACTTCAGCGGAAGTTGTTTACGTTGCATAAGGAAAAGTTTCCAACGCGCCCAGTGCCGTTATGTTATAGACCCGCGGACACACGGCAGCAGAACATTGAAGTTGAAATCCCGGGCCCGACAGCGTCAGGGACAAAAAAACAAATTCTTGTGCTGAATGATATTGTGCTCGTTGATATCAGCGTCGTCGAGGACGCGCTACGTGCTGATAAATCCCCGTGGACGCTAGGATACGCAACGACAATACATTCCTCGCAGGGATTGACTATCACGGATACAATTATTTGGATAGTTGATAATCGCATCGAATGGTCAAATCTAGTCTATCTCGCAGTGTCCAGAGTACGGAGAATGAATCAGCTTCGAAGAATTATTATTGACGAAGCCAGTGACGGAGTCACTGACGAAGCCGGCGACAACGATGACATTATTGATGCTAGCGTCATTGATAGAAAACTCTCGGGTTACCGCCAACAGGATAAAAAAAAACAGCGGCGTTTTGATATTGATGCCGAATTAATAATTGCATTACGACAACAACAGAATAATCACTGCGCGAGTTGCAATTGTGTAATGCGCTGGCGTTATTCGGATAAAGACGCTCGCCAATTTACCGTGGACAGGATCGATAACAGTCTCGGTCATGTCAAAAACAATGTAAGGTTGACCTGTCTTGAGTGCAATAGACGCAACGGCGCTAGTTAAGGCCACGCGGGGGTAATTGAGTATCGTCAGGTATCACTTGTAGTTGCTCGCGAGTAAATCCGCGCTGTGGGGCAGTTGAATCCAGTCTATAGATCGGTGGTCTACCAGTTGATCGTGTTATCGTTGATATGTTATGTGTGGTAACACTCCAAATAGGATCAGTAGCTCTTTTTTTGCCACCTTCAAGCTCTCCTGGTTCATACAGATATCTAACAGTGACATCGCCGAGAATCGGCTTGGAAACGCTATCTATTTTTGATCTTCCGGGTATGTACTCGTATTTAATCGCGTCGCTGGGCTTCATGTTGATTGCTCGGGTAATCTCGTTATTTAACGCTGCAATAACGCCTGGTAATCTTTTAACCCATTCACGAGATCGTTTTTCCTGAATGAATTCTTTCGCGTATTGATATCCAAATAACCGTTCAGCAAGAGTCCGATTGAATCGTTCAACAATTGCCTGATCACGATGTAGCGCAGTATGACCTCGTCGTATCGCGACGCTATGATGTTTCAGCGTTGATAAAACAGCGCCGCGAAATTCATTGCCAGGATCAACTTGTAATAGATTTGGCCAGCGCAGAGGACCCCTTCGGTAAATCCGCTCAAACGCATCGGCTACTTCAGTTGCTGACTTTGTTTTTAACGGCTCAGCTGGTTTGTATCGACTCGCAACATCAACTACGGTTAGCGCGTATTTGTAACCGTTGTCATGCGGCAGAAATAGTATATCAGCCTGATGAACTTCATTAGGTACGCTGACATCAAAGCGCGAAAAGTTGATTTGTTTAGGCGGTGGTAGATAAATTTGCCATATAGCCTGTTTGGATAACCAATTAGCCGCAACGGCCTTTGTTACCTTTGCAGCGCTTGCGAGTTTACCAATTGCTGCCTTCCCCTTCCAGTATCCTCTCGGAGAATAATAGATGGATTCCATGTTGTTATTATAAACGCTAGCGTTTTCAATTACCAGCGCGAGAAGCTCCGCTTCCAATCATTAATTTACCTTTCATAGCCGATTTTACCAACCATGAAGCCAATTTTTCTTTGAATGATTTATCAGGAATAGCATTTAACGCGTGAATTAATTTTACATCCGCGATATGACGCTGTTGCAGATCGCTACTTTTGTAGTAAGCAACATCATGAGCATGACACGCCTTATCGATAGCGTTTATTGGATACTCACCGGGTTTGGGCTGATTTTGATCATCGAGTCTGATATCTAATCGTGTTCCGGGGCCACAGTAGCTATATCCTGGTAGGTGCTTTTCTCCTGGATACTTTGCCCACGGTGTTCCGGGGAGTTTTGATAACTTGGCTGCAATATCACCTCCTCGCTTTTTTTTAAAGCATCCCCGGGTCTAGCAGAAATAAATCTAAATTTCTTTGTACCGCATTGTACACACTTACCAGTAAGCGCCGATCTGTTATTTCTCATTGTAACGGTTGTCATATCATTTGTGCCAGTACGCACTCTACACTTCACACAATATAGATCCATAATTTATGTATAGAGATATGAATATAATTGATTTTTCGGCGACTAAAACAAGAGAACCAGTTAAGCATGTTGCAGCGTTACCAAACTCGATCCGGATGATTATCATCGGACCATCTGGATCCGGCAAGACGCAATTATTACTCAATTTAATAATGAGATGGATGAAATGGGATAAGTTGTATTTAATCGCCCCTAGCGTAGATGATCAACGATGCTACGAGGTGTTGAAAGATTTTAACGAGAATGCATCAGCGATCGCTGAAAAAAATGTTATTGAGTTTATTACAGATATCAATGATGCACCAGGTATTGATGATATTGATGGCGACGTTAACAATCTAGTCGTGTACGATGATGTTATGTTAGACAATCAAAAAAAACCAGCTAGGATATTTTCCAGAGGCAGGCATAAAAACACCGACGTGATATATGTCACTCAACGATACACTCAGATTCCAAAAGTAATCAGAGATAACTGTAATATTCTTGCTGTATTCAACGGCGTTGATACACACACGCTACGAAATATCTGGCAAACTTGGTGTGGCGGTGACATGGACTTTAATGGTTTTCGAAACTTTTTTAGTCATGCTCAGTCGACCCCACATGGATTTGTAACGATAAATTTACATGATCCTCGGACACGATATTGTATCGGACTTGGCCAAATATTCGGTTGAATTGTAACTAATTTTCATTGTAAATAACCACTTAGCAGCGGGGGGGGGGGGGGAAATGACATCGACGCGGTCGTCGCTGTGTTTACCGGACGCTGACAAAATTCAGATCGACGCGTAGAACCAAATGACGTCACCATCGTGTAGGATGGACCGACGTCGTTTTTTTTTTTACTAGCGCTGATAAAACCGGATCCGCTGAGTGCAGAAAGTAATAATTAAGCAAAATAACGATTGGACAAAATGTCGGATTCGCCCCCCCTGCTGCTGTTTTGATTATTCCTATTCCCCGCCAATACGCGTCTACATTATTTTTGTTCGCTTCAATATCAGTTTTGATTATTTCTATTTCCTGTGTATGCGCGTCTACACCCCCTTTGTTCGCTTCAACATCAGCTCTGATTGTTATTATGTCCTGTGTATGCGCGTCTACATTATTTATGATCGTTGTAACATCAGTTTTGATTGTTTCTATTTTCCGTCCATGCGAGTCTACATTATTTATGATCGTTGCAACATTAGCGCCGATTATTTCTATTTCCCGTTCATGCACGTCTACACTTCTTTTGTTCGTTGCAACATCAGTTTTGATTGTTCTTATTTCCTGTCCATACGCAGTGATATCATTTATAGTTGTTGTAATTTCATCCAGCTTGGTATTTTTTTTACCAAAGAATTTATCAAAGTTGTCATCGATCCTGTTAACATTTTTTCGTAACATGTAAAATTGGCCCGACAGCGTTGTAAACTCCGAAATAGTACTTTTTATCCTTTCAAGATTTGGTTCGGTTACCGTCGGGGTCCCAAAAAAACTAGCAGTAGTGAGTTGTATATCGGTGACAGACTTTTGTATCCCCTCGAACTGATTTGCTTGCGCGTTAAATTTATCATACAAATTTTTTAACGAATCCGACATGGTTATATAATTGTCGTCTAGTGTATTTATTTTTCCATTTATCGTCAAGATGGATTCACCTGATTTAAGTCGTCCGTCGCCGGTATATAGCGCGATAGTGTTCTCGGCGGCATTACGTTGTCGTATTAAAACGTCATCCAGCGACACATTACTGGATTTTAATTTACCCTGACGATCTTGAAATACAACTATTTCGCCCGGGTCAACACTGGTTAGATTTAACGTATCAGCGATTTCATCCTCGATTAGTTTTTTTATGTCATCGGTGGCGAGCGTTTCCGTGGATTCTTTCAGCGCCGAAACCGGTCGTCCCCAGATATCAATCATTATTATTGTAAAAAACACAGTGTTTTTAATTAACCCGCCGGGCCTCTACGACCCCACTAGTGTATTCGTTTACAACCACATGAGGTGGTTTCCGCGATGATGAAATCGCCGCGAGTACGTTCAATACCTCACGGCCGCATATCGGTGGGTCACTTAATTGTTGTGTTGGCAGCGTGGAATAAAAAACGGGGGCTGAACACGCCCGGATATACCGCATGAACTCTTTCGGCGGGGCTAGCCCGTATGAATCAAAATAGACGATCGCACGCGGATCAATTGCGTATGCAACCCAATGAGTTCCCGCTCCGGAGGATTTATCGAGGTTAATTATACCGGTTTCAATATTCCTTGGTTTTGTCGGTAATTGATCCCTCATAAAAACACCTCTGAAGTTTTTTATCGCTAACGCGTTTGCGGCATCTATTAAATCAAAATTAGACATAGGAGTCATTGACTCTTGCGTTAATAAACGGTTCCCGGTAGTCTTAGACCCTTCCCCGAGTACCATGAATACGGGGTTCCCGGTAGTCTTAGACCCTTTCCGGCTACGGGTCGTCCTCGTTTCTTTTTTTATAGCCTTTCCCGGTTGCCTTCTTCAATGCCATTTCCGCCGCGGTACCAACGGCTCCTAACGCCGCCGCCTTCGCCACTGCTGGGGCCGCCGCGGCAATCAACGCTGGAATCGCAGCTAACAGCGGAAATATCCCACCGGTCTTTTCCATGTTTTTAATCGCTGCGGCCGAAAAATCTATTTGAACACCCTTTTTATTCTTCATCGCATCACTGAAATGTTTTATTTGACGCGCCGTCAACGATATCTTATGATTACCACCTGCCATCTGTGACGGCTTTAACTTTATTGTGGTTCCACATTGTTTAGCCGACTTTGATCGTAATTTCTTGACTTGACCATCGGTCAACTCTACACCGACAACACTATACGACATTTTTATTGTAAACGCGTTTATGTTTTCAATTACATGTTTTCCACTGGTGCATCAACGATTCTCATTCGTCCACCAACACCTTCCAACAGCATTGATTTATCGCTGAGAATGACAGCAACCGCTCTATAATCAACACCACCCGGGGCTATACGAGCTCGGAAGTGTATATCAACGACGGACTGTCTCGTTAAATCAAGATGTTCCAGCGAAAAGTAATAAATCGGATACAGGTTTTTAAAATCAAGTTGTGATATTTGCAAACCGGTGTCGACGTTTTGATCACGACCCATATATGACAGCATCCGATGGTACACGCGAGCAATATGGTTGTTGTCGTAATTAAGCTGTATATCCTCGGATGGTTCCTGTTGTCCGTTTATTCTCAGCGAAACCTCCCTGACTCCTAATCGATCAAATATCATATGACTGTGTTCTTGATTATTCAATCGTCTTATATCCTGTAACGCAACAAATATATGACGCGGGGCTGAAACGCCTTGTTTTGATGCCAGGTGCCATGTAAATGTATCAGCGACATTATCCTCTTTGACATCAGTTGTTACCGCTAGCCAACTCAACAACGATTTCCCCCCCCCCCCGTTCCATAAATGATAACAATCGTGCTTCCGTGGTAACTGATGGAGTTAACACCGGCATCCACAATGCTATTTTAGTTAAAATGACTTTACCGGCAGCGACACCAGCAGCACGCCATATTGCATTGTTATCATCGCCCCTTCGCGCTAGCGCAATTGTATGCTTAGCCCCATAGATAACTTTTCTGACATTTCTACAGAATCCAAATATGTGATGGAGTGGAATCGCGCATGAAAACTGTCGGCGTTGTCCTTGCAACATCCCTAATCGTGTTGCAAACCCTAGATTAAAATTATCGTTAGTACTTTTTATAATAGTAAAATCAGCGCCTGGTCTTGTCCTGCGGTCTGGGTTGGCTGCTTCAGCTTGATTAGCAACTGAAGTATCTTGTGGTGTCAGCACGTTAATGTACTGAATATGATCAGCGTTATTAGTGGTGTCCTTTGCGAACATCATAGATGGGCCCGCCGATCTTGTATAATCATCTGAGTATCTCGCTAGCCCGATTATCGTCGTTGCAACATCAACCTCGCGTTCTATTGATTCAATTTCTCGCCCGTCAATAAGATATCTGGCACTCTCAAATAACGCCATGATACCGTTGTTGACGAAGCCAACTCGAACACGACCGTCATTTGCGTATGGTGCATTATCGGCAACATTTGTTACAAGTTCTCCCTCAATTTCGATAAACGCTTCACACGGCAAAAAGTATTTACTGGTATCTTGGACTTGAAGTTCAATTCGCGATCGTAGGTCGGCTTGTGGTGGTTGATAGGAATAAAATTGATAATCACGGACAGAATCATCCCTGCGCACTGGGGCGTCCATATCAAACGCGGGATCAGCGGTTCGCGCAAACATTTTATTATTTATCATGTTGATGTTTTCAATTGCAATTCATCAACGTCGTTTTCGTCGTAAATTCTTTAAGCCACTTCCCGCTATCGCGTTCATGAGCGCGTTGGTTGTTGCATCGGTGGATGGCTTTGCCAGAGCCGCCAACGACTCTAGTTTTTCTTCCACGGCGTTATTTATTACTTTACTGACATTTGCAGGCATCACTGTCGTTGATGGCATCACCGGTGGTTTCTGTTTTCTTTTTCTCACCAACGACATTAGTTTATCTCGTGCTGCAGAAAACGCCCTTCCGCAACATCTCCAATAGCACTAATACCCCTATCACGAATAACATCAATAGCCTTCATTCCTAATTGTTTGGCTAACGGCGCTACTTTTGGAGCCATTCTTGTAAATAACCCCGCAATGGTGCTACCGAGACCGTCTCCGTACCACGCGCGGTATACAGGCAATCGTGAGTTTACCACGTAGACGCTGACTGGTTTATCATGGTTGTAGTGTATAATCATCTTTATTATAAAAACACCAGTGTTTTCCAATTAGTGGTTGGTCAATCGCTGTAATGACCGTGGTCCACGAGTTCGTCTATGAGCGTTCGATATACATTAATGTCCATGATACCACCGGCAAATAACCGCCTGCAAATATCAGCGGCCTCATTGATTATTTCCGGAGAGTTATTTCCGGCTCGTTTTCCTCCGATTAGTACTTCCAGCCGTGATATATCACTGAGAACATTACCAGGACAAGTAACGCTAGCGTTGAAACCAGAAGAGTTTCCAACGGAGTATCCTTTTCCGTGCTTTGGTATTTCACTTTTTACTTTATTGTGGAATATTATATAATTATTATCACGCGGTGGTAATACATTTTTATGTTTACTTGCCAAATACACTATTCTTGTCCAGTCCTTTAACGACTTTATATTTTTCTCGTAATCGCTATTGATATACATCTCTCGTGAATCCTTATCAAAATTTATGGCAGTAAAATTAACTAATCCTTCGTAGTCAAGATTTCTAATTGTGTCTATTGTGCTCTTTGTAAGTACTTTAGAGGGTATATTCTCCTTTATCTCTATTTCTTCCGGTATTTCTTTCGGTATTTCTTCCGGTATTTCTTCTTCTGGTTCTCTTGCGGTGGCGCCTAGTTCTTCTTCATCGGCCATTGTAACATAAGGTTCTTGTGGGTCCGTTATAGCGAGTGGTGGCGGCCTCTCCCTCCGTTGGTGTGTTGTAGCAACCGCTATTTTCGCAGGAAGTGTTTTCAGAGACTCTTTTGTTTGTTCTGTCTCTGCCGCTATCTTTTCAAGCGCACCGAGGACGGGCATAGTTGCCGCCGTAACATCTTTGGTCGCTTTAGTTACCGGGGCAAAGAGTTGTTCGCTTCCAACAGCAAAATCAGTTTGCATTTGTTGCCGCGTTTGAAGTTTTTCTCTCACTCTGTCTCGTAACGGTATAAACTTTTTAAGCGCTGCTAGTCTTTCACGTGCTAATCTCGTTGTAAGTGATTCACCTACCATTTATTATAAATAAAATTCTTCTAATTTTATAATTCAAAACCCCAACACGTCATTGCAATTACCAGGTCAAAGTATACGACGCAATCCGGGAAATCACGGGGAGGGTTTTAAACTAGTGGTTAGATGATAACACCATGTCGCAGTAATCAGTACGCACATAGTTGTATAGGAAAATCCAGATTGATAAGAATTCTTGGAGGAGAAAATATACCTGCATACGTATATGGCAAAAAAAAAATATTGTTTTAACGTTTTACTTGTACACACGAGTATAATCGGTGATTTCAATTGAGAGTTCTCTCCTCCACAGCGTCTTCGTCTAGAATCTTCCTGATGTTTTTAATTTTATTAGAGATTTCTCGACGCCGTTCAAAAGCCTGTCCGAGTTTTTTTCGTATTTTTTCAACGGTAGTAAACAATCCAATAAATGCATTTACGTCATTGCCATACAGGTTTTCATTGATCGTATATTGTAATCGCTTTATAAAAGAATACTCACGTGGCAGGGTATATCGACCTTTCTTTGATTGCTCGTTAATAATTTCATAATCGGACAATATTTTTTGGTTATCAAGCTTATCAGATAATACAATTCCTTGATTTTTTAATTTTGAAATCTCGGTTAATATATTATTGATGTCTTCGATATTCATATTCTTATAAAACATCTTATTTCTAAATTAAAAAAAAATTATTTTACAAAATGAACCCTGCGTATCAATTCCGAGGTGTGTTATCTAGTATCAAGTATTAAACAGACAATTCGTCATGGCGACTTCGTCACGGTGACCTTGTCACTCGCTGATATAATCGGAGGATTTATTTATATATGAAAATCGAATTCTGTGTCCATTTTTACCTGATAAAGCTGTTTGATATACTCGTTCTGCAACATTTTGAACTGATTTACTACAAATATCGAAGTACCTACCGGCTTCATTCATCGACTGAAATATTTTTTCTTCGTGCGTTATTGTATCAAACGATTTGACGCTTTTTGCTTTTTTTGCGTGTTTCCCTGTTTTTCCAAATTTGGAATTTTGACTCGGTGTAACAGCTCTTAAATTACACAGTCTGTTATTTTGAGGGCATCCATCAATGTGATCAATAACGAGACCGTCGTTGATCAATCCGTTAAATGCTTCATATACCACCCTGTGAACAAGATAGCTTTTTTTCCCGGCACCAAATATCAAATACCCCTGATTATTTACGGTACCAACCGGCTTCTTCAGTCTACAATTTCTAACAACGCCGTCGCGAGATGCCTCGTAATTAACGAGCACAGGATGCGGCTGAAATTCTTGGTCCATTTGTATAATAATACTACTTGTCTAATTCATTATTTGGTTTAATTATAAACCTTGCAATATAGTCCTGAGGAGTTTTGATGATTTTGTCCTTGACGGAGTCAGCGGTGGGGTCAATGACGGCATTTTTTATTCGTTTATCATAATAACGTTTTAACTCTCTGTATCGTTTGCCGCAACAATTGATACACAACTGTGATTTTCCTCTTACACCAACGTGGCAAACCAAGCACGGTAGTGGGCCAAGAGAACCATTATGAACGCTTTGTAAATGATACCCGCAGAATTCACCTCTACATGATTTATTGCACGGGGTTGTCGACCCAATCATCAACCATTTGCAGTGATTCATTATACTATATTCTTTCATTTAAATACTTGTTTTAATTATATGGAGGAGTTCGAAAGATTAGCAGTAATTAAGCCCTGGAAAAATATTAAGTTCAATCTCGATAGAGCCCTCAAGGACGCACCAAAAGCGTTAATAAACGATAGAACCCTGTTGAATAAAATACGCGATTGTATCAATGAATTCAAGCGTGATGGTGCATCTCATAGTTGGTCAACATTTCGAATTGATGGTGTTGTTAATGCTACCATGAACGACAACCGCGCAGCAACAATAATATCACAACTTGACGGTAAAAAGTATTTCTTCAGAGTAAAATTCATTGTCCGGGTGGAATCAGGTAATTGGATCATACGTGATAAATTTGAACCGGTTCTCAGCGACAAGAAATCAGTCATTGTTAGCCGCGACTCCAAGCCAGGGCTGTTAACCGGAATTGACAGACCATACTATGAAAGAGCGTATCCTGAAACAGCAGTTGTCTATGGAATATACCCGTTAAATAAGAAACCTGATATCGGAAAACTAGCGCCGATGAAACAGTCAACGGGGATAAATTGTGTAGCAGAACGAGTAATAGAGCATTTTACAAATGCGTGTCGAGGAAATAAACTGACCGATTTACGACGTAGCAAAATAAACCAATGGGAGGAGACAGTGCGCGAGCGAGGAGCAACCATCAGCGACATAGCGAAATTAGAAACGTCGCTGAGATTTCCAATAACCGTTACAACGATAACCGGTGAAGTATTATATGAATCAAAGTATAAATCAAATGGAGCCCCAATCAAAATTATTGATCATAACGAACACGCGTGGACGCCCGCGGTCACAATATTTCCACTGGATAGAACAGTAAAGTATATCCCGGGGGAATTCCTGGGAGAGGATAGTTTTCTCGCGGAGAGGAAACTATTTGATGCTATTGCTTGTTTGTGTAAAAACGACCCTGTGTCAGTGTGGTTACTTCGCAGCGCTGAAAACGACATGGATACCTTTGATCAGTTTGTAAGACCAAACGGTGAATTATATCGCACTGAAGCGTTTCACAACAAGATGAAGAAAACCGCCATGGAATTTGAAGAGCATGATGAACAACTGCTAACAAATTATTTTACGATTCCATCGGTTGCGGCTCATGTTGCAGCAAGGAAAAATGCGTGGAGACCAACGCGCAAGGAGTTTCTACCGGATGTACAATCCAGTTGTTTGGAATACTATCACGGTGGACTATGGAACACTGAATACAACCGCGACGCTATGATTCCGTTGATATGGTTGCCTGTTATCCAGCGAGGTATGGATCCGCCGCTGAGTACTTTAAACGATTTGGACACCCCAGACATGAAATGACTCGTGTTGCTATTAATGGACCACTGCCTGATTTTGATTTAACCGGATTCGCTCGCATAGTATCATTTGAATTCGCAGCAGGACTTCATCGCTGTTGTTATATTTGGATCGGTAGACACATGGCTGAAAAGAGATGGTTGCCAATAGCGCTGTTACGGTATATGATTGATTGTAGCATGCTTGTATCGTTGATTGTCAGTGATGCGATTATATCATATCGGAAACAAACCAATGTGTGGTTACCAGAACCGGAACGTCTTGATAGCATAATTGACGAGTCCAGAAAACACATTGATGCCGACGAGGAAATCATCGAATGGTCCAAAAAGATATTCAACCAACGAAACTGCGAGGCAAAAGATCTCGGTAGAAGAATAATTGGTAAGTTCACACAAGGTGGAAAAAACTGCGACTACAAACGATATTGCTCACGGCTGATTATAGATGACGCAGAATATGATTTCGTTATCAAGGACGCAGTGGCAAAAAATAGATACGTGAACTGCAAAACAGCTCTGCTGTCCAATGGAACAAAGTTGGGTACAGTTGTTACCTACAGCGATGGAGACAGCCCGGCATATCCACATTTGAGGGCGTCTATGCTGGGTTACGCCGCTATCAATTTATTCTCGATGATAAATAGATTCCCCGACACCGCGGTTAGAGTTGCGATTGATTCATTTTACATAGACGTAAAGTATAAGGGAAACATAGCCGAGTTTACTAGTCCGGACGAGAGTTGGGGTATATGGAGAATTAAAAATGAAATACGACGCGATTATTCCCCGTCAGCAGATGTCACCGTTGAAAATAATTACTTACGCGGTGATAATCTATCAGAATGGTCTAATGCACCACCGTGTTCTGATCCAATTTGTAGATATAAAACAGTTTATTTAAGCGGCTGTGGCGGGTCAGGAAAGACGACTCGGGCAATTGAATTATTTCGAACGCGGTCAAGTATAATCGTGCTTACACCGACCCATAGACTAGCGCGAGAGATAAAACAACGAAATGTTGACGCCGTTACTTATCACAGCTTTTTTCGATACAGCGGCGGTGAGTGGACTCCTGATCGAATGGGGAAAAATTTATTCCTGAGGTTATCATCTGGGATGAGATATGTACTGTTTCGTTAGATGTTTTACAAATGTTTCTTGAGTGGTTGCTGCGCGCGAATACAGCGGTGATAATGTGCGGAGATCATGGCCAACCACCACCATTTGTCGGCGAGGGTCCACATGATTGGTTAAAGGGTTTTGTGGACTATTATGAAGAAACCGATACTGATTACCGAGCACTTGATGAACAACTGTGCGAGGTTAAAAAATTAATCAGATTACAGCCGGATAGAGTTCAATGTGAAATAATCCGCGAGGTGATTCCGGAAACGCCGTTAAATGAATTCTGGGAAACATGGAGACCAAACGATTTAATTGTAGCGAGTAGAAAGATAGTCAGAGACACACTTCAGCGGAAGTTGTTTGCGTTGCATAAGGAAAAGTTTCCAACGCGTCCAGTGCCGTTATGTTATAGACCCGCGGACACACGGCGACAGAACATTGAAGTTGAAATCCCGGGCCCGACAGCGTCAGGGACAAAAAAACAAATTCTTGTGCTGAATGATATCGTGCTCGTTGATATCAGCGTCGTCGAGGACGCGCTACGTGCTTAATAATCCCCGTGGACGCTAGGATACGCAACGACAATACATTCCTCGCAGGGATTAACTATCACGGATACAATTATTTGGATGGTTGATAATCGCATCGAATGGTCAAATCTAGTCTATCTTGCAGTGTCCAGAGTACGGAGGATAAATCAGCTTCGAAGAATTGTTATTGACGAAGCCAGTGACAACGATGACATTATTGATGCTAGCGTCATTGATAGAAAACTCTCGGGTTACCGCCAACAGGATAAAAAAAAAAACAGCGGCGTTTTGATATTGATGCCGAATTAATAATTGCGTTACGACAACAACAGAATAATCACTGCGCTAGTTGCAATTGTGTAATGCGCTGGCGTTATTCGGATAAAGACGCTCGCCAATTTACCGTGGACAGGATCGATAACAGTCTCGGTCATATCTGTGGTAATGTGAGGTTAACTTGTCTTGAGTGCAATAGACGCAACGGCGCTAGTTAAGGCCACGTGGGGGTAATTGAGTATCGTCAGGTATCACTTGTAGTTGCTCGCGAGTAAATCCGCGCTGAGGAGCAGTTGAATCCAGTCTATAGATCGGTGGTCTACCAGTTGATCGTGTTATCGTTGATATGTTATGTGTGGTAACACTCCAAATAGGATCAGTAGCTCTTTTTTTACCGCCTTCAAGCTCTCCTGGTTCATACAGATATCTAACAGTGACATCGCCGAGAATCGGCTTGGAAACGCTATCTATTTTTGATCTTCCGGGTATATACTTTTTTTTAATCGCGTCGGTGGGCTTCATGTTGATTGCTCGGGTAATCTCGTTATTTAACGCGGCAATTACGCCTGGTAATCTTTTAACCCATTCACGAGATCGTTTTTCCTGGATGAATTCTTTCGCGTATTGATATCCAAATAACCGTTCAGCAAGAGTCCGATTGAATCGTTCAACAATTGTCTGATCACGATGTAGCGCAGTATGACCTCGTCGTATCGCGACGCTATGATGTTTCAGCGTTGATAAAACAGCGCCGCGAAATTCATTGCCAGGATCAACTTGTAATAGATTTGGCCAGCGCAGAGGACCCCTTCGGTAAATCCGCTCAAACGCATTGGCTACTTCAGTTGCTGACTTTGTTTTTAACGGCTCCGCTTGTTTGTATCGACTCGCAACATCAACTACGGTTAGCGCGTATTTGTAACCGTTGTCATGCGGCAGAAATAGTATATCAGCCTGATGAACTTCATTAGGTACGCTGACATCAAAGCGCGAAAAGTTGATTTGTTTAGGCGGTGGTAGATAAATTTGCCATATAGCCTGTTTGGATAACCAATTAGCCGCAACGGCCTTTGTTACCTTTGCAGCGCTTGCGAGTTTACCAATTGCGGCCTTTCCTTTCCAGTATCCTCTCGGAGAATAATAGATGGATTCCATGTTGTTATTATAAACGCTAGCGTTTTCAATTACCAGCGCGAGAAGCTCCGCTTCCAATCATTAATTTACCTTTCATAGCCGATTTTACCAACCATGAAGCCAATTTTTCTTTGAATGATTTATCAGGAATAGCATTTAACGCGTGAATTAATTTTACATCCGCGATATGACGCTGTTGCAGATCGCTACTTTTGTAGTAAGCAACATCATGAGCATGACACGCCTTATCGATAGCGTTTATTGGATACTCACCGGGTTTGGGCTGATTTTGATCATCGAGTCTGATATCTAATCGTGTTCCGGGGCCACAGTAGCTATATCCTGGTAGGTGCTTTTCTCCTGGATACTTTGCCCACGGTGTTCCGGGGAGTTTTGATAACTTGGCTGCAATATCACCTCCTCGCTTTTTTTTAAAGCATCCCCGGGTCTAGCAGAAATAAATCTAAATTTCTTTGTACCGCATCGTGCACACTTAC
Organism: Sinohyriopsis cumingii; assembly: GCA_028554795.2. Taxonomy (NCBI): domain Eukaryota; kingdom Metazoa; phylum Mollusca; class Bivalvia; order Unionida; family Unionidae; genus Sinohyriopsis; species Sinohyriopsis cumingii. The sequence goes on along the minus strand of CM068826.1, from coordinate 5,401,509 downwards.
CAGTAAGTGCCGATCTGTTATTTCTTGTTGTAACGGTTGTCATATCATTTGTGCCAGTACGCACTCTACACTTCACACAATATAAATCCATAATTTATGTATAGAGATATGAATATAATTGATTTTTCGGCGACTAAAACAAGAGAACCAGTTAAGCATGTTGCAGCGTTACCAAACTCGATCCGGATGATTATCATCGGACCATCTGGATCCGGCAAGACGCAATTATTACTTAATTTAATAATGAGATGGATGAAGTGGGATAAGTTGTATTTAATCGCCCCTAGCGTGGATGATCAACGATGCTACGAGGTGTTGAAAGATTTTAACGAGAATGCATCAGCGATCGCTGAAAAAAATGTTATTGAGTTTATTACAGATATCAGTGATGCACCAGGTATTGATGATATTGATGGCGACGTTAACAATCTAGTCGTGTACGATGATGTTATGTTAGACAATCAAAAAAACCCAGCTAGGATATTTTCCAGAGGCAGGCATAAAAACACCGACGTGATATATGTCACTCAACGATACACTCAGATTCCAAAAGTAATCAGAGACAACTGTAATATTCTTGCTGTATTCAACGGCGTTGATACACACACGCTACGAAATATTTGGCAGACATGGTGCGGCGGTGACATGGACTTTAATGGTTTTCGAAACTTTTTTAGTCATGCTCAGTCGACCCCACATGGATTTGTAACGATAAATTTACATGATCCTCGGACACGATATCGTATCCGACTTGACCAAATATTCGGTTAGTTGTAAATAATTTTCATTGTAAATAACTTCTTAGCAGCAGGGGGGGAAAAGACATCGACGCGGTCGTCGCGCTTTTTTACCGGACGCTGACGACGCTGGGATCGGCGCGCAGAAAGTATTAATTAAACCAAATGACGATTGGACGACCCACCGACAACGACGTCGTTTTTTTTTTTACCGGGCGCTGACGACACCGGATCCGCTGAGTGCAGAAAGTATTAATAAAGCAAAATGACGATTGGACAAAATGTCGGATTCGCCCCCCCCCCCCCCCCTGCTGCTCGGGGGCAATTTTTTTTTAAATTGAGAGACTGGTAAAGGATACAACCATTTTATTGAAAATTGGCGGTCTGGATAAAATAATTATGTGCGTGCTAATTTACCGACAGGTCGTCGTGTTCAGCTGTGAGTGCTTTACGTTCCGCAAGTCTTATACCCTCTGATCTCGCCACAATACATGCATAAACACCTTTAATTAGCGTTTATATGTAGAGCATTCGTCTTCTGCATGCGTGGCTATAGTTTATGTATCATTTATGTCATTTCCATCTTGTAGTCAATGTCAAGGTCATCCTAGCATTTTCTCCCACACAAGTGATAAAGCAAATATTTAATATAAACAGTTTTGAGAAATAAGGTGTACATAGATGCAATTGTATTAATTGTACTCATGAGGAATTCGCCGATTTTGCGATCCTGGCTGAGCCTTGGTCAGTTTGTTAGATTGCCGAATCGAAGCAATCGGATTTTTCAAAGTTGTTTTGATGCAAGTTGCTGATTGTGAGGTACATATAGGTTAATTACAACTAGTGAGATTTCTTTGACAGGTCTGTTTGGAAATAAAAGGCACTCATTTCTAACGATTAAATATCAGGAGAATTTGGTTCAAACCCGTTAGGATGTTAGGATCATGTGGCACCAATGAACGGCATTTATGATATGTTGCTTACGTAATAATTACAGCAGACTCAATACAACCTGCTGGCAACAATTAAATGGACAAAATTAAGTGTTCTTAAATCATTCTCAGAAGTCCGATTCTCAAATACTGTGACAACATGATCATTATTAAATAGTTGAATAAAATACGTATTCAGAAATTCTTCAGCTGTGAGTATAAACAAAGCATTGCAACCAGTGTACCATACTTGATTCTTTTGTTTTACTCATGCTGGGATATTATGTTTGGGGCAAGCTCAAATGCTTCAAGATCAAGTTCAAGATTAAGCTGGTATGCTCTGTGGAAGCTGACCTTTATACTATTAGTAACTCATTTGTTGGACAAAGACATGGGTGTGCGTTCTTGAAAACAAACTTAACTTACCAGACCTATTACCTCTAAACTGAAATAGAAAGAGATGTTAACAAAAGCCAGGATGAAGAAAAAATGTCTTTAGCTTATACTTTATCAAACATGTGCGTATTGCTTTTAATGTATTTTCAGCATATATTGAATTAAACTATAAATGTATGGAGAAAAACATATTTTCTTACAACACCAGTATGATTCTTAATATTAAAATTGGAAATTATGTTAGTATGCACATGCACTGAGTTGGAGTTCGAATATCAAAGGTAAACTGTTCATCAGACTGGACACCAAAATTATTGTTTGATAATGTGAGTGTACTGGCAGAACAATGAATGATGAGGTCAGAACTTTGGTAAAGCATTTTAATTTCTATGTAGCAGTTAAGAACTTCCCTGAGAAGTTCTGGACACCATCTAAGAAGTCACGTGCCAGATACACCGCAGCTACACCAATGTGGAATAAGCTGCTTGACCAATGGTTTCTGTTAATGGAGGGGACGTAGAATCTGGGCAGTTACCATCTCGTGAAGACACTCTACTGCAGCACTCACTTTAAAGGAAACTATCAGGCTGCCATCTCGAGACGGTGCCTCGACAGCTCCAATTACATTCTTGACTCCAAGTGATGTCCAAGTTTCGTTCCGATGACTGTGGAAAGAGTTATATTACTAATCCTATTTACTGAGAGACTGAATGTACACGACACCGTGCTGGACATAACTAGTGTACTGCTCCCATTAGCATAGGAAATAAGTTGCTTTAATCTATCTACGTTGTAATTAGCCAACATGTTAGAGCATGGAATTAAAATAAATGTTCTGGGTTATATATGGATAGATTTCGTCTCATGGATGCAAAGTTCTATTGTTTTGAGTTTTTGACCCAGTGAATGGAGATATACTCTTCCTGTTTATATATTGTAGGTGTGAAGACATTTGGAACTGTATATATATATATATATATATATATATATATATGCACATATATATAAGTGTACACGTTTAAAATGGTTATGCAAAATACATTATTTCTCTTGTTCTCCCTCTCTCTCCCCCTGTCTCTCCTTAAGTGACTTTGGACTTTTTTTAATTATTAACATTTAACATTTGTCCCCCTCTCTTCTTTTCTCTTATTTTGTCTCCCTTATAAAAAAGACACCATTAAATTTTCTCTTCTCTTTGTAATTAAGAAATAATTGCATGTGTTTGTATATTCACCTTGATAACATTCGCACTTGTAATAAATATCGCTATAGTAGTTGGATGGTGCCACGTTCCATTGCTATTTATATATAGGTAATACTAAAATATCATATGCTATGTAGGCACAGGTAATCCTAATACACCATGTGCTATTCATATACAGGTAATACTAAAATACCATGTGCTATTTATGTACAGGTAATACTATACATCATGTGGTTTTCAGTAAGTTTTGAACTCTCTTTGGAATCTAACACCTTGTCAGAAGTGTGTGCGTGTCTGTCTGTCTGTATGCATGTAATTGGACATTATTTTTCTTACAAAGCATTTCAGGAAAAGAGAAGTATGCTAAGATCATGATATCAATATAAAGGTAAATACATGCGAATTTGAAATTAGTTCGAACAATCGCGTATAGCCTATACTCGAATATGACACGAACGCATTTTTTATAGAAAATATTTTTATCTCTATCTTTACCTCTATAATACAAATAAAACTTTTCGGAAACGTATTCGAGCGACATGTGATCATTTTGATCTTTAAAAGAATTATTAGCCTATAGGCAAATACGTTACCAAATATGGAAAACCTGCTCCTCTTTTCGTGGAAAAATGACTCATAGTATTCCAAGTGCCAATATAAAAGGACTTAACTTGATGATCAGTGTTTTAAAGTGAACGCAAGGGATTGCGAGCACAACGGCAAAGATGAAACTGTCACTGCATGCAATGGTTTTGATTTGTGGTAAGATCTGATGTACATTTGACAAGATCATATGCTGCTAGATATAGACTTGTGAATGTTTTTGTCCAACACCAAGGATATAGGAAAGATTTCTCTCCATCTCTCGTTTGCTATAAATTTAGCCCACTATCTTTCTTTCTCTCCAATTTTCTACTATTTGGTCGCCACTCCAAAGAATATTATTCGGATACAAATATTTTAATTAATATTAATATAGTTATGGTGCCAAATTATTACTTATACATTTTACGATATTCAATATAACTTCTTTTTAAACCAATGTATTACTTATAGGTTGCCTTAACTTCAGCAGCAACAGGTCATTCCCTATTCAAAGAGACATTACAAGAAGACAAATTTATATTTTTGTATAGCTTTTACCAATTGTAAATGAACACGTTCAACTGAATCTGCACTATGAATTTTGAAACACACAAGGAAATTGGGTTGGGATCAAATACGTTTCAATTAGAATGATTTCGTAAAATCGTTTGGTTTATATATTCAGATTTATATTTACAATTTCTAAGACCACTCTGGTGGCCTAAATGTAGGTCGTGGGTTCTATCCCCGGCCGAGTCATACCAAAGACCTATAAAAATGGTATTAACAGTTGCCTTGCTTGGCGTTCAGCATTAAGAGGTTAGTGTTAGGAGTGGTCGGCCTGGTGTCAGGTTAATGTGGCTGCTGCATGATGCCCCAGTGCTATACTTCACTTTAAACTGCCACATTACAGACATCGTAGAGCTATGACAGTAAAACTGTTAAAGCTACGTTTGAAATGCAATTCACATCACATCACAATTTCTAAGGATGCTTTTTTAACCTAACTAGTTGTATATCAGAAGATCTGTTTCAAATCAAACTAATTATACTACTATTTTTTGACGATGTCTTTTATTTTAGTGAAATTTTGGCCACTTGCGAAGGATGTAGAGAAAAACGGACCCGAAAAGTTCCTATAAACAAAAAATATTTAAGGATTTATAGGTTTTAAAATATAGATATGATTTCCAATAATAATAATAATACCATCATGCTAAATCTTTGACACAACCATGTTTATTATGATTCTCAGTTAAAAAATGAAAGAAATCTGTGCCTAAAAAGTACTTCATAAACATATCGTTATTAAATCTTTAACAAATTCATTTGTATTTTTCCTCACAGCTGTTTGGGCAGCAGATTATTCCCATGCCTGCGATACGCAGAAATTAGGCCAGTGTCAGCAGAAGTATTTTGATTTAATCGCCTCACATGGAACTGAAAATTATGAGAAGTTAATTTGCAGGTATCGAATTTTGTGTTATTGCAAATTAACTCTTGTTTGAAACGAGAGTAAGAGAAAGGTCATTGCTTATTTCTACCACGCAATTTAAAGTTCTGCACCATGTTCAAGCTGTAATTTTGTTTTGAAAAGAGGCAAATATACCCACTTAGAATTCAAAGAAGAAACGCTGGACACAATTAAAGTCGACTACACAGCGGTGTTAAGTTATTGTAAACATATATCAAAACATGGAATTTACCAGAATATTTAGATCGTCTAGCAATATATGTAACAATTCTTATTTTATTTGATATCGATGACAATCTCTTCCCTATTTCACATCGTTTTTCAGTCCACATATTAGTTCATCTTTATCACAATGGTGCTGTTTGTATGGCCCCACTTAGTACCACTTTTACCCTTTTGTAGATGACCGGATACAATTTCAGACCTTTCCGCGAAATTTTCACATACTTTTATACACATTATTAAACTTCTTGGTCATGGACCTTTTGGTCAAAATCTTGTCAGTACCAATAATTAAACAATCGATTTGAGATAAACCAATGAATATATTAATGACGAAAAATTAACATAAATACATGTTTCTGTTTTTGTTTTTCTTTAAAAAAACAAAGCAATGCAATATGGACTAAAACGTCAAATATCTTATTTGCAGCCAATTTGTAATTCTCTTTCTCACTTATAGCTCTGACGTCACGGGTTACCTCAGATGTTTTTTTAAAGAGGCAGAAGCCTGTGGTGTTATCAGCCATTATCAAGCGTCCATACCATATTCATCTCTGACTCAACTCGAAAACTACTGTGCTAGCAACGGCCATCCTATTTCAAAAAGTAAGTAACTAATATTTTACGATTTAATATTTTACAAAGTTAGTAATATGTTATGTTGAAAGAGAATTCAGTAAAGGGGTTAGGGGTGGGTGCTCTAAGACCTGTAGCTTTTCTGGTAACATGACACTCGAAAGTCCTGCTCTCAGTGTTTATTGTTGATATTGATTTGCTCTGCATCTATTAACCTTTAGGTTTATTTGACAAGAAAGGCAAAAACAGAACCCTTAAAACGTATCTTATCTTGCACCGAAGTTAAACAAACATATCCTTAAACTTGTCTCCCACAAACTTTATCTCTATTTTTATATTTTCTGTAAGTTTTCGGATACATTAGATAACTATGAACTGAGTATTAATATTAAATAAAATATTAAAATCTCTGTGACTTGGTACGCATTGTCATAACGGGTATTTTAACTTGTTGTTGAAGGAGGTTACTATGTTCGTCTGAGATTTCCCTTGATATATATATATATATATATATATATATATATATATATATATATATATATATATATATATATCCTCATTCAATTCATATGTTTTACAACTACTTTGACAACTGACTTCTATAGACATCTTAAGAGCAACCTAAAACTATCCTTTTCTCATTTCCATAATATTACAATTATTTGAGATGCATGACCGTGCGTGTCCCCCCAACCAGACCTAAATACAAAAATGTAGTTGTTCCACTGATTTTGTAGCCTATCGGTCTACGACTCTGTTATTGTTTTCAAAGCAGGCATACATTTTCTACTCTTGTCTTTATAATGTTGAAATTTGTTTAATGTAGCAATTGTACTCAACCTTATCAAGCAAGCAAGCTATACCGTTCGTAGCAGCTGCTTAACGTTCTGATGTTTTGCACAATTAAACCAAATAAAATAAATTATAATGCTTATTTTTAGATCTTTTGAGAAAAAGAAATTTTTAACACCACGCGTTTGTAGACGTACAAAGCAGTTCAAGTATATGCGCTTCCTAATCTTCATATTTCAGATGCAGCTGAGCAAACATTGCCGACAGTAGTGATCATCGTGGGGCTTTTGACGGCCCTACTTGTCCGAACATTTCCATTTTGAGATGGGCGAATACGTCGAATACATTATACATACAGCCTTTAATAATGTTGACTGTTTATGTAGACTTACTAGAGCTTTATGATAATACAGACAGATAGACAAATGCAAAACACCCACACGCACGCACACATACATATTTCATACGCACCTTATTTCTATTCACTTTGTCTTACAGGGACCCTTGACATACGTAACTAGTCGAAACAGTCCTTGCGTGTTGGCATCAGTGTTTTTCATAGACTTGAATACCTAACAGGTTACATCAAGAGCTCTCTGATGGGACAATTGGTTTCTCCTGCTAACGGCAGTAACTCAAAGATTGAGGGTACAAGTTTACAATACTGGATTGGCTGCTAGCTAGATATACCAAGCTTTGATGTTTGACAATGTGTATCAACGACCTTTGGCAAACAAATTCGAATATGATTCCCCAATATGACAAAATATTGTTGTCACCTCGCACACAAACATGCTTCTCAGTTTTAGTATGAATCAGAATTCAAAGTTAAATATTTATATTTTGTCGATATTACCCCAAAAAATGACAATTAAAACGTAACTGCATTTTGCCTGTGTTTATTGCTTACTGAACGCCAATGCCAAATACAACAATTTTCGGATCGTATCCCCTCCAATGTGATCTGATATGCATCATTTGAGATGTGAAGCTACAAAGATACAATCTACTTGTTGCATTATATCACATAATTTGTCTGTCACATGTGCTAACTTATTTTTCTACTCAAATAAATCTGTGATTTTGGAATTAAAAAATACGATTTTTTCTGAGTCTTTATTTAAGACTAACTGAAATTGTATTTCTGACTACTGAAATCGGCCCTAGGTGGTGTGGCCCTGACTTCCAGAACATCCGTGGACATTATTAGATACATGAAAGCAGGAACAATATTTCTCAATCCACAATTTTCACAGACAAACTAAGTCAGTACATATCCATGTTTTCGGTAACTTAAATTTCTCCAGAGGTGTAGTTAAGCGTATAATTACAGATATGCATTTCAAATGGTTTTGTGGATATATTTCACTTCTAAAGCCCTTTCAAGTTATATTAGAAATGTAAAAATGTGTTAAATGTTTCCTTTTTGTATTGATACGTGTCACGACTCAAGGTCTTAAAATATATAACAACAAAGAAAGTGAAACCAACAATATAAGTACAATCAACAACAAGTTTATATCCCTAAATTCAAAGTGAAAGTTCAAGAGATATTTGCAATATTGATATCATATTCCCTCCAAAATCCCAATGTTCTATACAAAGTGCAAGAATATAGAATGTTCCGAATAAATTCCAATAATAACGGTCTTGAATGTTCAGATAGAACGCAATGAATTACATCCGATTTCGACAACTCATCTAATCTCTGATAACAATGGGATCCCCACAGACTGATCTAAAAGACATACTAGTTATTTGAGTGGCATGAAAGTAGGGCATTCGCCATTTTTAGGCCTCTTTGTACCCTGCCACCAAACGTAGCCTCTCCCCCAATGACATAGTTAGCCCATATGTAACAGCTGCGTATTTATCAATTTTAATTTTGCACACACGTGATTCATCCGTAGGGAGGTAGAGTCTCGGCCGGATGTCAGTGTCCCCAAATGGTTTCCAAAAATAGCCAACCTAGCCTTTCATACTACTTCTGGATACGGTATCGATGGATACTGCCCAGTCAACTCACAATGACAGTTACTGTTTCCACCGAAATCCAGTTCTCTGCGTGAAGATGTTTTTTTATTCAATTTTTGTGTTGGTAAATACATGCTGTTTTTTTATTTGTGTTCGTAACTGCGTGTTATTTTACATTTCTGCCGGCACGATCTCAAATTCGACAGCACTGACTATTTTACCTTCGATTGCCACCTAGTCGAATGCAATGATACAATTGAGACTGGTCTGTACAGCTGCTAACAATTCGGAATAGTTGCGTACTCGTAAAAGCAGTCACATCGAAATTAATTTGCTAGCACCATCAGAGACAAAGGTTATATTGAAATGACTCCAGCAATAATATCGATTTGTACAACTACGACGGTTGTTGTGGCCATGACTCCAGTTACACCAAGACTGTCAGTTGTTGCTGCAACAAGACACAAATAGCGTCTACGATAAAACACGCACTTTTGTATTTTAAGATCATTACTGTTCTCTTGGTAATTTCAGCTCGTATCTGTTGTTCCGCTTCGGTTATCGTTTCACGTCGGTGGGACTGAGGGTCTATCATAGTTTTTCCATTAATAGTTTTAACTGTATGACAGATAGACCTTCTCTGGTCTCATCATCAGGAGGAATACGCACACGCACTTTAGCATAAAGTTGTCACGTGTAGGTGCGATGGTTCCAAGTTAGTCAGTCCCGTAGTCTGGTAGACTGTTGGAGCACCGCGAAGGACCGATCAACCAGCTTATTCCATTCATCTCGACTTTCCGTCTTTTTCACTGAGTCGCTTATTGTCAAGCCTGTCCACTCTCGAATGTTATCTTCCCACCTCTTTCTCTGCCTGCCTCTCTTTCTTTGTCTTTGTACACTGCCTTGCAGGAGTATCTTGGCAAGTCTTAATGATCACGAGACATGACCATACCACTGCAGTTTACGTTTTTCCATGTTCAGGAGGTCTTCGTGAAGCACAATGGCTTGTCTGGTCCTTTGGCGTATGTTTTCCTTGGCGACGCAGTCTTTGCATGTGATGCCGACGATCTTTCTAAAACATCTCATCTCTGTTGATTTATATTTATATGGCACATAATCAAAACCAAGATGTCTCTTATCATTTATCTAAATTGCATTTGACATATTCATTTAGGTCTGGGTCTAGGTTGTTGGAATTCCCCGATAAATATGGCTGTGCTAGCTGTCATATGCCACATTTGATTTTATAATTTTATAAACAAGCCTTCTAATAATAACTGAGACTTTATCTTGTAAACATCTGGAACTTTGCAGATTGAATGTTTCTTTTAGGCAACAGTAAAATCAAGGATATATTCTAGTATTTTATTATTGTGATTCAACTAAAGACTGTAGGTGCATCACCACTACAAGGGCCGCCACAGGAACATCAACACTTACAGCGTTAAATTATTTAATATGGGTTTCCACTAAAGATTATTTAGAACTTTAATAATTAGGACTTGTGTCTGTAATTATTGAATTATTTGGGATTTAATTCGCAGTACATTAAGTTCCTTTTAATTACAAATAATAATACAATTCCAATAGACCGCAATGTTATTATTAGGCCCAATTCCGGTACCTTTGTGATAAGATCTAAAATGACGCTTGTATCATATGAATAGTCTATCCAATAAGGATTATTTTTAGCGACGACAATAATATAATGCCTGTAGATGCCAGCTATAAAAATCAAGTCATGTGATATCTCTTAGTTTATTACCTGCACGGCGAGAGTGATAAGGTAAGATGTAATTTAGCTTGTAGCCAACTACTGAGTAGAATTTACCCATGCACATGTTTCTTAGAAAAATGACGTTATGTTTTCCAGGCTTCAACAATGGATAACGTAGAATCATACAGATTAAACTCACCTTAAGTGTCACCAATATCAATCTGTATACCAAATTTGATTGAAATCTGGTAAAAATGTATATGGGATTTGTCGGAACAATATGCACCACAATCCCCCCAAATCATTTGTCTCACAGTGGATAGATTTGTTGTTTTGCCCTTTAGTTGACCTTTGTTTCTGTTTATTGTTTCGCAAGCAAACGTTCGATATTGAAATTTATTCTCGATCAAAGTAAAATCTCTATTCAAATCAATTACTATCTGAATTGATTTTTAAGCCCAGTGGATATTTTTAACAAAACTACTGCGGCTTTATTGCGTTCTTTGATATGAACCCAAGAGGCTGCATTGGTGCGAGTTTAAATTATAGATACCTAATGGAGGATGTTTATAACTGAAGAATAATTAGCGAACTTATTTTGGTTTATGTTGCGTTTTGACTTGTCTTATGTTTTTACTTCCGTTGGATCATGATGTAAGTATTAACTTTGAACTTTAGCCTAATGTATCTCTGCGTAGAAAGTTGCATTCCTAATCACAACATGACCCCATTTAAAACGGATTCTATTCCTAATCTCAACAAGATCCCATTTAAAACGGATTGCATTCCTAATCATAACAAGATCCAAGTTAAAACGGATTGCACTGCAATCACAGACGTCTGTATCCTCACAATTCAGGCCAGGTTTTTGTCACTATTGTTGTCGAAGTTCACAAGAAAATTTAAAAACGAAATAGGAGTATGGGTGTAGAACAAAATCTCCTTGGATAAGGTACCCCTAGAAGAATGAAGGATAGGACATAGACCGCCTCCAGCAGACTAAGGGGAAAAAAGAACTGTACCATATGATCAATATACCCCGGATTTAAGGTAATTATGGAATTTCATGTTTATCCAGTAAAATTATGTCTTAGAGTTATAGGATTTTCCAAAATAAAACAACACTGTATAAATACAGTAAATGTAGGTGAAAAAAATCATATGAGAGTGCAATTAGTCCTTAGATGTAAACGATCATTAGGCAGTATAGTTTTCTTGTCTGTCAAGATCTAACATCTAATCCGCACAATATACGTCATTCAAGGGAAGTCGACAGAAAACGTTAAAGGGCCTCGGTCGGCACACGAAGATATATATTTCAAACATTTGAACTTAGACTCGTCTCTATCCTACCTCGAGTGTGTCATTTGTTTCTAAAGAAGGACATCCTATTATTTCTCGCGAAAAATAATTTTAATAATTACCATGATCTAGTTTCCCGTCATCTAAATTTTTAAAATGTATCGGATCATTATAGAAACACCATTATCGAGTAAATGTGGAAAAATAACACCCACTTGTCCCACAAAATCAACCCCAACCATGAACCACAAAAGAGACAAAATAAAACAAATAATAATTGTAGCATTAAAGAAAAATAAAATGTAGAGTGTACACAAAATCTTTACCAAATCAAGCGAAAGAAACAGCAGTCTCGCCAGTAATCCACGATGTTATATTTTAAAATTTAAGTTCTTTAACGTAGATAATAAACTGAGAATGGAATCAAACCCAAGCTACAAAGTAGAAGAATACAAAGCATACAATTTCGTCAATGTAACACCAGCAAAACGCTCAGAGCCATTGCCAGATGTAGGAATGCTTGGTTGGTTAATTGAAATATGTATAAATAGTGGTTTGGTAAACAATTATTAATTCCTGTTTTAAGGATAGTCTGTGGGATCATTACAATTATGTTCAGACATAATTTGTGTGTATTTATTTATTTATTTAAACTAATCACAAGAATTACAAAGTGCCTATTGACCTTTTGGACTCAGACACTACTCTTGGATTTATAAAATCTCATAAAAATACATTCTGGATCTTATCATTGTGGTAAATTCAAGACTATTGGAATTCTTACTATCTGAACATTCTATTCTTTTGATTTATGATAGGCATTTCCGATGAATTGGGATTTAAAACATGATACTGTGTTTCTTAACTTTTCACTTTGTAACTTAGGGAAGTAAATTATTTATTGATTTACTAAACTTGTTGGTTTCGCTTCTTTCTGTTGCATAGCTTATAAACTGGAATCATAATAGATTATACTAATACAGTTTTAGTTTCTATAAATTTAGAAACAAACCGATCAGTTATAGGTTAACAATTCAGTTACAATAGAATTTACAAGGTTAATATCAACCAGCTGGGCGACACATGCTTCCGATCATCAATACAAAATGAACATTTAGCTTCATATGAAGAATTGAGCCTCAACATACAAAATTCATTTTTGTTCGTTAAGAATCCATACCGATATTTTTCAAACGTTATTTGCCACTTTAACCTCCGATCTGCTTAAGAATTGGCCATTGGATTTTCGGTGTGTGGGGTTTTTGGTGCCACCTGAATCATTTTTCAAAAAAATCTGCCCCTCAAATACCTTTCAAAATATCATTTTTGATATATAGAAAATTAGCCTGCTGTATCCATTATATTAGTTTAAAAGTACAACGTGACATGGAGGTAAAATAAGACAAGTAAACCAAGATTGGAAGAATCTCAATCGCCCCAAAGTAAATGGTCACTAACATGGTAGTTGCATTCAGATACGCATATCTATAGATGTGAAGCAAGAGAATTTTCAGATTCGTCAACCTATGTCGGTTTACCTTATACTCATACAATCTCCAATGTCCATATTCAGCTGTTGTTATATATATATATATATATATATATATATATATATATATATATATATATATATATATATATATATATATATATATATATATATATATATGTCACGGAATGGTGTAAATGTTGTTAATTAAATACATGTACTCGGGTTTCGTTTCTTTTCGCTATACAACGATTCCCGAGGGTGATTATATTACGGTCTATTGTATTTTGAAATCGTGAGTACGATTCGTCCTATGCCACACGTGCAAGGTGCCTTCGATAAGGAATAACGAAAATTCTAAAGGTATAAATACGTTACTACATGTAAAGGACCTTTACAATACTAATGGTTTTGTCAGCAAGCGGCCTGCTAAAAGGATTCGCACAACTCCAGCTGTAGGGGTAGGTAATTTTTCGGTCTTAAGTGATAACTAGTGTATTACCATATTTACCTTTGCATGTTTGTTATATAGTTTTCTTTATATAGCATAATGCGTGCATTTTTTATTCTTGTTGCGACGTAGTACAGGATTTATATTGGTAATGTAAAGCTACATTTTTTAAAAAAGAATTGTTTACTATTGTCTTACCGAGCAGGGTTAGGTTTACTATTGAACCTCTGTTTTGTAATTGCCATAATCTTTATAACTTACCATGTATAACGTCCTTACGTTATGTCTGTATCAAGTTTAGTACACTGTATCGGGTATATTTTCAGCTGTTTTTGATGGTAGGAATATCCGGGGTGTCCGGTGTTGTCTGAGGGTAGGAATATCCGGGGTGTCCGGTGTTGTCAGAGTGTAGAAACGTCCGTGTGTCCGGAGCGTTTAAGGTGCCGGAGCGTCTAATGTCTAGCGTCCGGAGTGTCCAGAGTGACTAAGGTGACCCAGATGTAGAGCCGTCAAAGGACCAGGGGGTCCGGAGGGTCTAATATTTCAAGTGTCCGGAGAGTCTAATGTTCAAGTGATCATAGTATTCCGAGGGTCCGGAGTCTATATCAGTTGTGAAATTGATTCGGAGGAGCTGTGGAGCGGATATGGTGCACGGGTGACGGAGTGCATCTCCACACATGTATTTTTAGCTGTATGCTAATTTTGGGTTAGTAAGACCCAGTGTATTATTCAGGACTGGAAGGATAGATTGTATATCCGTCCTTGTGTTTAGTGACATAATTTCGCTACCTGAGCGAATACATTTTTTTACTATGTGTAAAGACTTACATCGTTTACTATTTGAGTGAACTATATTCATCTTTCCATTATTGAATCATTTGTGAAATCATTTATTCTGTGTTTTAGAGTTACTGAACTAATTTATTTGTATATTTTTTCCATCTTTGAAACTGTGCGTTTTTATGTTAAATAGATCCAATATTTGGATTATAAATACGCACACATCTTCATAATCCATTACTCATATAAATCGCCACATTAAATCATATATATCGGTGTCGTCAAAACGTGTTCTGTTGTTAATCCGAAATATCCCACCCGGTTATCTTGTTACAATATATATATATATATATATATATATATATATATATATATATATATATATATATATATATATATATATATATATATATATTATGTGTTTCAATTTTTATTCATGATTGGATATTGCTAGGATCGTTTTTGTAAGCACATTGCATAACTTCAGAAATTACAGCAACCGGACACATTGATGAAGTTGGATTCTTTGCTCAGATAGCCTTGGCTGAGTACTGGCAGGGAGCATAGTTCCTCGCGTAGTACTCCCCGCCAGTACTCAGCCAAGGAAATCTCAAGGCTGGAGAATCAAAGGATCCAACTTGTAAGCCGAATTCATCATTGAATCCAGGTTGCGTGCCACAACCAACATCAGTCCCGATGCGTCGGTATCCTCTGACTTTCCAGCTATTCGACCTGCACTACGAGTTTTACAACTTAACATCGAGGGTTTCATACCAGCCAAAAGAACCGTCATCATCACTCTAGCTCACCGTCATAATGGTGACACAATTTGTATGCAGGAGACTCACGTAGCAGACCAGATTGCAGGACGATACGTCATTGGAGGCTTTGCCTTCATCTCATCAACTCCAGATTCCAAACACCGGCCATGAAACGTATGCACGCTGTGACATTGCTGACGGTTTCTTTCACCAGATTCTGAACAATGACCCCTTCTGACCCACGACTCCGAGCAACTTTGGGAACTTTCATTCTGCAAGATTGCAAAAGGATTATTCACGAGACCTCTGTTGGGTCAGCTCCATTGATAACAATCTATAGCCATTTAGTCAAACAGGTCTTCCCACACAGTTTGCACAGACCAGTACTTATCGATATTGGACGTCAACTGCCGACTATACACAGCTCTCCACAGCATCGTTGTAACCTCCACAAAACAGACTGGACGAAGTAGAGTCACATTTTGGAGCGTAGCATAGTCACCATCTCGCAGCATCCCAATCAAGGAAGCTTAGCACCGCTTCTCTCGAGCTATGTTCAAGGTAACCACTCAGTCCTAGTCCGCTCTGACTACGTTTGTTGAAAACGGTTTTCAGATAAACCTTAAAAGTGGAGTTGATTTCCTTGATGGAACAGCAGCATATGACACTGTCTGGCATGAGGGGCTGTTGTGTTGAAAATGTCTAAGAGTATTGTCGCACTGGATAGATGAGACTATCAAACTGTTCTGTCGCGACAGGCACTTCAGAGGGCAGATCCGAAAGATGTCAAACTAATGGAATCCCACAGGGGTTCAATATTTGTATCAATGACTTGCCTAGAACTCAGTCGCGCAAGTTCATGTATGCAGACGACATTACTCTAGGGACCCAATGTTGTTGATTTACTGCCCTTGAGAAGGTGCTGAAGATGAACCTGGAGGAAATGATGGACTTCTTCATGAACTGGCGTCTAAAGCCAAACACAAAAAACTACAGCGTCTACCACCTTTACAATGCAAAATGCAAACCGTGGGCTTTGCATCCTCCTCAGTGGGAAACAAACAAAACACGACCAGACGTCATCATACCTTGGTGTGACTCTGGACAGATCACTGACATTCTACATCCACCTGAACAAAACTGCAGAATAATTGAGCACTCGAAACAACATACTCCGCAAACTGGCTGACTAAACCTGGCGCACTAGTGCTCTCACACTCAAGACATCACCACTGACCCTCTGTTATTTGACAGCCGAGCATTGGGCTCCTGTGTGGGCGTGATCGCGATACCAGACTAATTGACGTCCTGCTCAACACAACAATGCGCACAATCTCCGAAAAACTACGTTCTACTCCTCTATCATGGCTGCCTGAACTCAGCAACATTCTTCCTCCACATCTCCGTCGACAGGACGTAACCACAAAACAACTGGCTAAGGTTTATGTCTCTGAGAAACTTTCACTGTACATGAACAATACGTCACATCCAGCAGTCAGTATGGCTTCGAGACATCCAATTTGGTAAGGTCCATTGTCAGATGATGTTAGAGCTATTTCAGCCTGGCTTCAACCTTCCACGACATCTGAGGACCACGCTAATCCGTTTCTAGACAGGACAGGGTCGTTGTTTAGTCAACATTATCCGATGGGACAATGCCACTGATCACTGACTCTTCCTAAAGCTGTGGTGGTCAACAGACCATGTCAAACAAAGTGAACAACCGTCCACTGAAAATGTTCCCAGGTGGACTGTAGGCTCTGCACCTTGCTGACGATGACGATGTTGGATGGCTGAGCATTCACATCACACGATAAATAAATAATAACATCAGAAATTTATTTTAATTTGCATAAACATGTGTAATGTGGCCCTTTAACCTTAGAAGATATTGAAATGATCGTGTTGACGAATTTAATGGGATATGAGTTCATGTCATTTGTTTCCGTCGTGGAAAGTTTGGTCACATGATTTCTGATTAAGCGACTGTTAAAGGTCATGAGCTTGTTGACACGTTCTGGAATTCAACATTAGATCTGTATTCTGGTTCTGAAAGTATGTCTTACCGTTTTATACAAGGAAGTGACAAACATGATTAATTCATTAGTTATTCCTATCTTAAAAATCTGTAGAGATAACGGTCCTTCATTTTGTTCAACTATTTTTTGAAAGGATATGTTTATTTCAATAATTCATTGGAATTACAAAGTGATCATATACTTTACTACTAAATATGTTTTGGAATTTCTGTGAATTATTTTAAAGACTTTTTCGGATTATGAGTGATACTGCAAATTATTCGAATATTAAAAGATTGGTACAAGCATTGCACAATGTTTAAGGAATAAGATCTAGATTTGTACAACCATTACATAATGTGTAAGAAATCAGATCTATATTGGTTGTTGCTGTTGTTGTTGTTGTTGTAGGGTTTAACACCATTTTTCAGCACACTATAGGCTATACATGGCGGCCAGTATTAATGGTGGAGGAAGAACCCTGGAAATCCCGTGTAAGGAATCTGATCTAGATTGATACAACCATTGCATAATGTGTAAGGAATCAGATTTAGACTGGTACAACCATTGCATAATGTATAAGGAATCAGATCAAGATTGGTACAACCGTTGCATAATGTGTAAGGAATCAGACCTAGATTGGTACAACCATTGCACAATGTGTAAGGAATCAGATCTAGATTGGTACAACCATTGTATAATGTGTAAGGAACCTGACCTACATCCGTACGACCACTGCGACTGTGTAACAGTTAAGGAGTTCGAAGTTTTAAACCTCTCAAACCTTCTTACGGAATGGATCGTCGACTCCTGCTAAATCAGCTCGACCTCACCAACCAATGAAAATGTTGAATATGTATACTGCTAAACCGATATAACCCTGCCAATCAATGAAAAGTAGAATCTGTTTAGTGCCAAGCCACTGTAGCCTTGCCAACCGATTGAAATGTTGAATTTGTATAGCACCAAAACCACTGCAACCTTGCCAACAATATGAAATATTGATCCTGTATAGTTCCAAACCACTGCAACCTTGGCAACCAATGGAACTGTTAAATATGTATAGCACCAAACTACTGCAACCTTGCCAACCAATGAAAATGTTGTTTCTGTATAGTACCAAACCACATCAACCTTGCCTACCAATAGAAATGTTGAACCTGTATAATATCAAACCACTGCAAACTTGTCAACCAATGGAAATGTTGAATCTGTATAGTACCAAAATACAGCAACCTTGCCAGCAAATGAAAATGTTGAACCGGTTTAGTACAATTCACTACCAATTTGCCAACCAATGAAAATGTTGTATCTGTATAATATCAAACCACTGCAAACTTGTCAACAATATGAAATATTGATCCTGTATAGTACCAAACCACTGTAACCTTGGAAATCAATGGAACTGTTGAATATGTATAGTACCAAACTACTGCAACCTTGCCAACCAATGCAAATGTTGTATCTGTATAATATCAAACCACTGCAAACTTGTCAACAATATGAAATATTGATCCTGTATAGTACCAAACCACTGTAACCTTGGAAATCAATGAAAATGTTGAATCTGTATAGTACCAAAATACAGCAACCTTGCCAGCAAATGAAAATGTTGAACCGGTTTAGTACAATTCACTACCAATTTGCCAGCCAATGGAAATGTTGAATCTTTAGAGTAACAAACCACTACAACCTTTTCAACTAATGGCATGTTGAACCTATATAATATCAAACCACAGCAACCTTGCCAGCAAATGAAAATGTTGAACCGGTTTAGTACAAGCCACTGCCAACTTGCCAGCCAATGGAAATGTTGAATCTTTATAGTAACAAACCACTACAACCTTGTCAACCAATGGCATTGTTGAATCTGTATATTATCGAACTACTGTACCTTTAAGCTAAATGGAAGTATTTAGTATGTTTAGTATGTATTGTACTTGCCAAAGCACTGTACACCTGTTAAACAGATGGAAATTTGGAGTTCGCATGGTACTAAATCAGTGAAACCGTGCTAACCGAGTGACAATCGCAGTCAGTAAAGTGCTAAAACACTATACATTTGAATCAAATGGATATGTTGAGTCTTTATATTGCTAAACCTTGCCACCAATTATAAATGTTTAGTCTCTATAGTGCCAAACCACTAAAATCTTGCGACCAAATGGAAATGTTTAATCTGTATAATCTATATATAGCTAAAGCGACCATCCTAACCAAATGGAAATGTTGAGTTTGTATAGTGCCAAACCACTGCCAACATGCCTTCAAATGGAAATGTTGAAACCATATAGTAACAAACCAACGTAAATTTGGCAGAAAATGAAAATGTCTAAACTTTATAATGCTAAAGCACTTAACCCTTGCTACTAAATGGGATTGTTTAGGTCGTACATTGCTTGCTAAGCCATATTGCCATTCCGCTGTAACCTTGCCACGAAATGGAATTGTTTAGGTTGTGCCGTTCCACTATAAATTTGCTACCAAATGAAATTGTTTAGGTTGTACATTGCGTGCTGAACCATAGTGTCATTCCGCTGTAACCTTGCCACCATATGAAATTGTTTAGGTTGTACATTGCGTGCTAAACCATAGTGTCATTCCGCTGTAACCTTGCCACCATATGAAATTGTTTAGGTTGTACATTGCGTGCTGAACCATAGTGTCATTCCGCTGTAACCTTGCCACCAAATGGGACAGTTTAGGTTGTACATTGCGCGCTAAACCATAGTGCCATGCCGCTATAACCTTGCCAACAAATGCAAATATTGAGTATGTTGTTATGCATGTTACATTTTGCGAGTGAGTGTACACTGCATAGAATCTATATATATGTATTTATATCCATAATATTTAATCCTTATATTAATTCTGTTACGAATTTCGAGAAAATTCGACTAGATGCGTTAGTCAGGTTAATACAGTAATCGTTTAGTGAGAAAATTCTTAGTCTAGCACATGACAATCCATTAGGAGTAAATACGACTGGTCACATGAACTTAAATAATTTGTGTTGGCTTCAAATTAAAAGTGGTACTTCTGATTTGTATCACTCTTGTTAAATGGATGGAAACCCAAATCAGAAGATCGATAATACTCATCGACAACCTATTCCTGCATTGGACGAACCATTTAGCAGAATATTGGTAGAGTGTGTCAGCCCTTTTATTAAGACTGTCAGGTACAGAATACGTATTAACCATAATGTGTGAGTCTACATCATTTCCACAAGCAGTTTTCTTAAAATACATTTAAGACTAAAAACCGTAGTTTTTGTACACTTTTGTCCTAATCAAATCTATTAAATTACATCAAGGGTATGTCTGGAAATTCCCTACAAGTTCTGTATGGATTAAACATTCAACTCTAGAAATATTCAGCCTATAGCCCTGAAAGTCAATGTACATTCGAAAAAATACTTCTGACTATGACGAATATGATACTGTCATATTTCTTTGATACCGGAAAAGATGAGGATGAGGGCGTTAATTTGCTCATGTTTGCCTTGCGATGCTCTTTGAGGTTTGTTCCTTTTGCATTAGGTTTTGGATTTAGTGTCCTTGGACCATTAAAGTTATTAAAAGAGAAACTTATTTCAACCAAAGATTCAGAGATTAATCTTCTTGATCGTATATCTGCTTTAGTGTAAAAGCTAGCAGAGGCTTGTGAAGTAGAAAGAATAATATTCTCTCTGTTCAATCAAAAATGAAATTAAGTTTTGAAATAAAAACAAACGAAAGGAGTCAACCTGGTGAAAATGCTATGGCTCTCTTGCCCAAATCTAGAAATCTCCTTCAGCATAAATATTAGTAAATACTATGGTCCTTACACAGGCAATTCCTGTAAAGGAGTTAAATTTTATAGATGAAAACTTTGGTTTAACCAGTGTTAGAAACCTTTCACAAGCAAAGATTGAAATGAAATATGTGAATATGAGCTCATGTGTTAAGATGTTCAACAAATCAAAACTACTCTGAATTTCAAAATGTAGGTTCTACACCCTGTAATAAAAGCAACCTTAGAGGATGAATCCCCTCAGACTGGAAAATTTGGAAAAGGAAATTCAATCCTTTTACAGAATTATTTTATTGAACCAGATAAATATTTTCTGAGCTCATCTTGTGTCTTTGTGCCGAAACCAAATAGTACATAATGATAATAGAAAAGTGAATAATGTCACCATAACAGATTTATTTCCAACACCAAGGAAATATGACTGCGTTGGCAAAAATAGAAAAACAAAATATGTTGAAAGGATTTTGGCAAATTCCATGTACGGATAGAGCAAAATAAAATTCTGCCTTTGCAACTGCTATGAACTTTTCCAACATAAAGCGATATGATTTGGATTGAAAAGAATTCACCTTTAACATGCCAGAGTTTAATGAACATGGTAACATCTCCAATAGGTGAATGTGATGCGTATATCGATGTTGACATTATATCTAAGGATGATTGTAAAGATTACATCAAAACCATTCCGAATTTCTTTGATTGAATGAGTGATGCAAATTTGATTATTAATTTAGGTACAAATTAGTTTTGTCGTGCTTGTGTTACGTCTTTAAGATATATTGCAGAACATGGCCAAGTTAAACCTCTGAAAGTTCGTACTATGGCTCTCTCTGAATTCCAGTACATATCAGTTAAAATCAGTGCATGTTAATAAAAA
Organism: Sinohyriopsis cumingii; assembly: GCA_028554795.2. Classification (NCBI taxonomy): domain Eukaryota; kingdom Metazoa; phylum Mollusca; class Bivalvia; order Unionida; family Unionidae; genus Sinohyriopsis; species Sinohyriopsis cumingii. The sequence goes on along the minus strand of CM068826.1, from coordinate 5,379,427 downwards.
ATCATTGTTGTGAATTTTGGTTATGTCTGGGTACTATCGTAAATATTATTGAAATATTTCCATAATTGCTAAACACTGACCAGTTTGTTGAGTAAGAAAGCCAGGGAGGAATGTTTGGTTTTAATATTGGCTTTGGAACCCATTTTGAAATGTACGTTAAATCCAGCTCCCTCTCAAATATTAGTATTCAGTAATCACAATCCCTTTACTTTCAGCAACACAGACATTAGAGATAGTTGAGATGGAGACTTTGATATAAGAGGGTTTTAACACTGAATTTAGACCCATGAAGGGGAAATAAAACCTGATCGTAGACGCACTTTCACGTGTAAAGCAGTTTAATATTGCTTTAATTGATATATATTTGATATAATTGTGTTATTAGCTTCTCATGTTCATGTTTGCGTAATATGCAAACGAAAACGTTAGTGAATACATTTGTTTTTCTCATGAATGGAGGTGCTATGCGTATCTATATCATACCGTTAACTATTTAGCTTTTGAAGATTGCTTTGGGTCTATGAATAGGTATTTACGATCCATAATATTAATATATATATACATATATAATAAAAGTTAACATCAGTCTGCAGATTTGTGTAACATCGTGTTTACATTTAATTTGAGAAGAAACATTTGTTTTTGACTATTCATTAGAATTACAAAGTGTTCATTGGACTAAAATTTTATTCTTGGATCATTGTAATTTTATTCACAGAGTTCTAGTCAATGCCAATGTGATATACAAAGACTGTTGGCTTATCAACACATTCAAGGACCTGGAATCCATTCCATGGATTTTAATAGAACGTGGTAAGATTATTTTGAATTCAAATCACAATACTGTAAGTTCCTCTTAAATTTTAACTGTAGGATTTAGAAAATTATTTTGTTTTAAGATTTTGCTTCTTCCTGTTACTTGTTTTATACCCATAGAGTCGTAACAACATATACTGCTAAAGCAGTGTAACCTTGCGAACCAGATTAAGCTGTTTAGTATATGTTAAGCCACTGTAATATTGCCAATAAACAGAAATCTTGAGTCTATATAGTGCTGAACGTCTGTTACATTCCAACAAAAGGAAATATCTAGTCTGAATGATACCAAAATTATACCACTTCTCACCGCTTAAAAATATATACTAATTGATGAACGAACGCATTAAACGAAATCATAATCTGCATCACATAAATGTTTTGCCAGCGTGAGAATGTAATTCAAAGAAAACAGTTTCTTAGAACTTAGTTATCAAGCCATCATAGAATTCGCGTGCTTAAAAATATGATACAGACATATATATTAAATGCACGGAAATAGGTGATTGTCTAACAAACGACGTCCATCTGATTGGATAAGAAGCTATTTAAATACAGCGTGTTACATTCTACCGATTCATGTCAGAATAAGACACTAGTAAGAGACAATGGTTTTAAGAGTGAACAAGATATTTTCAGATATGAAAATATCAGTTAAGATGGTCTAGAAAGACTGAAAACGTTCCCAGCGGAAATATACAAAGCTAATTTTGAACTTGACTGCACCAATTCCCTTTCAACAAGAGAAATATTATTATGAAGTTGCATTACCATCGGACAGATAGAAATCAAGTTATCATCCAGAAACGATAATTGTTTCTGACGTACATGGATCTATTTGAGCAGCTGTGATCTTGATATTTGATAGAAAAAACATTCATGTAAAGTTTCATGTCCATTAGTTTAAGAAAACTCAAAATAATATAAAAAAATAAATGTAGAGAGAAAACAACAACAATAATAATAATATATGACACACAAGGAGATAAGTGGAGATTGACAGGTTCAGAACAAATCTATTTGTTATTCGTCGGACAATTAGGCTAATGGAAATGACCTTACCTTCAATATCCCAAATAATGGTGAGTCAATGCTTAAATGGGCATTTACTAAATGGTTTATTTGTGGTAAAAGCAAATGATCAAAAGAGATAGTGGATACGCTTCCATTATTGTACTTGTGCAGATAGTGAACATTAGAGAACATGTTCCTAAAAAGAAATATGTTAATTTGGCTTTTGTCCCGGCATATTTCTTGGGGATATTTCATTTTCAGATACAAAATAAGGATGATATTTAAAATTAATGCAACCATAAAGGATCGTAAGTAAAACCATCAAATCTAAATACATCCGTTTTGTTGTTTAGTTTGCAAATGGAAACAACAACTTACGTTTGCGTTTTGTTCCCTTTTTATTTATGACATTTGAATAAATTAAACTAGTTGAACCAACTAATCAAATTTGGATCCAAAAGCATTTTTTCAGTTCTTTAGATCTTTCATGTTATCGAATCTTCGCACAAAATTAACACTTCTTTCAGATCGATGAATTTGGGACAAAGAAAATTTCCTTTCTGATTATTAAACTTGGAATAAATTAACATTTATTCCGGAATAAAGAATCTTGCGACTCAAGTACATTCTGGCTAATACTAAAGCCTTCATTCGGAATACTGAACATTCGAACTGGTATATAATCGTACCAGTGAACATTCAGAACATTGAACAAATCTTTCGGACTTTTGAATCTTAGAAATAACGCACCATTGCTTCAATTAATCTTAGGGCCATTGAATCCCTCTAATTTAAAAGCGTGTGGATGATAGTGGGCGAAAATGACAGTCAACCAAAGTAGAGATGAGGTGTGTCTATGTTATACTATCATATATGATGGATACCATTAATACAAATCAATGGGGTCAAGAAGCGGAATCGAGGAGTGAAAGCAAACCCTCAGATGAGGATTAGGTTATCACCTTTGAATGTGAAATCACCTACGAGATTGACACCGAGACCAGTGGTTACATACCACATCCTGAATTGTTTGATTATAACTTTCCGGTAGCCATCTAGAGTAGTCTGACTCGCCTAGATGAAACAGATCTTGATTATAACACCTTCGCACCACGTAGAAGCTGTTTATGTAACTTTTATTTAGCGTATTGGAATTTATGAAGGATGTATAAGATGGTCCGTACGACGCCGAGCAGATCTGGCACATACACCAGTGGTCCTATACCATAAGTCATGTCGGTGGATACACAAACGTCGATTAGGGTAGGTCTGCTGTGCACTTCCACAGGGCGAGTTTCGAGAGCGTGACCTAACCTGGGATTGCATCATTTTGTTTTTAATAAAACAGTCAATTACATTTGTGCAAAATGTTACATATATCTGGAATACAAGTCTCTTTTTTATCACTTGTCGAGGAAATAAAATAATAATATTAGTTTATTCGAATCTTTTTCTGCAATATGGTTTTAATCTAACCACGAAAATTAGAATGACTTTCATCAATTCGCTTTTGTCAATATCCGATACAATTTTCTTGACCGTGTTGAGTATGGAAAGCCTTGAAGACGTTGTCTACAATGATTTGAAATATATAATGTTTACTTAAGTATTTGAATGTTATATTTGACCAGACACCAGAGTCATGAAGGGCCCAGAATATCCAAGCTTGTGTTGCAGTTAAAATGATTATATTTAGCTTTATTTGTGCTACAAGAGAAGAAAAGTTTTTTCGACCTTACTACAAGTTTTGTCTACTTCTGATAAACGGTTTATATTGCAACGCGCAGGTAGTCCATAACGCTGTTTCTTCTGAAATAGGCATAGTATGATTAATTATTTCCAGTCGAATGCTTTGTATGTTCTTTGTCGATTCGGATTTAAAAATAAAGCTTAGTTTTTGCTAATGTTAAAAGTGAAGTTCCATAGCAGGCGAAACCGGTAACATCTTTTACAATTTGGTTTGTGCGTTTGGAAGCAGAGTTACACCGTTGGCAACTCTATAAATTATAAATATACTACAGTGAAAAATAATTAAAACTAAAATACGTATGAATGATACTCGGCGTACCTATTTAAAAATGATTCACATCTATCAGATAAATAAGCTGCCAGGTACCAGCAGCATAACGCATTGGTATATTAGTATTAATATATGCAAATGCAATCAGTGTCACTCTTAATTTAGTGCCACTCTGTTAAAAATAAGTACTATTTAGTTTCTGTCAGTCACTGCTTTCAGCCATATTTTCATAGTCGCAAGGATATCACATTGTATTAGTTATTACCAAAAGTGCAAGCATTTGTCTAACTTAAAGGTATGTATCTTTTAAACTTATTCTAGTTGAGAGTATGTTCGATTTGTTCAATTATATTTTATGGTATTTTGGACTTCATTTGTTCTAGAAATGTAATCATACTTCGTAAAGATATAAAATGACAGCCAAAATAACTACATACAATGTCTCCCAAGCCAACACAATAGGAACAGAATAGTCTTCCTTCAAATAAATTATGTTGCATATTGCCTATATCCTTCAAATAAATTCTATTGCATATTTTCTTTATTTCCTTCAAATGAATTCTATTGCATATTGCCATATTTCCTTCAAATAAATTATATTGCATATTGTCTTTATTTCTTTGAAAAACCATTTCCTTCATGGCATTCAATTGAATCCAGCGTTTTGGAGAACTAATACACTAGTCTTTAAATGATCTTTCCCTGATTAAACGTACCACACGTGTGTGTCGATGGTCTAAATTCAACACCATAACATATAGAACTATACTTCCTTAGGAAAAAATTATGTAACAGCATTATGCGGCTTCCTGTTTTCATGAGAAACAAGATAAATCACGCATAAATCTACTACCTCTATGATAAATATGTCACAGAATTGAAATAAAAGTATGCCAACAGGTAATTAGTTCATAAAGGTTGCATACTTATTGGTGCCAAACGGATTTTCATATCTTAATATTTTAATAACCAAACTTTCCCAAACAAGTCACTGCCTGTTCGCAGCAAATGTCTTCTTGAAATAAGCATACATACTTGATAATACATTTTCAAGATAATGTTATGACTCTATGGTCTTAAACTAAGTAACAGAAATGAGTGAAAATCAACAAGATTTGAGAAATTCAACAAATAATTTATTTCCCAAGAAAAGAAGGTGAAAATTTTAAAAGTACTTACAATATTGTGAATTAAAACCGAAATGGTCCTAAAAGATATATCACGATCTAAATTTACAAAGTTCCAGTTTGGAATGTGCTTATTATCCTGTAATCTCAAACATGCTAACGTATGAATGGCCTAGAGTGTGGTGGTGTACTAAATGTCTTTTCAATAAATCACAATAATATTATTTATAATGTCTTTTGCTAATTTTAAAAAGATCCAAATTAAACTTTACTGGCAAGCTTCTTCACATATTGACATGCCCGAACCAAAGACTCGAACCCACGCGAGCAAAGGTCAGATTCAGAGATCGGATAAGGAGAGTGCGGTATGTTATTGATCCAAACGGCTAAGAAATCTCGCTCCCGAATTTTATTGAAAGTTTATTTCAATATAACCAGTGCTATACATACTACTGTACTTTATAATCATGCAGCCGCAGGGCAGAGTGTTGAGTCTACATTTGTGTTCTTTTCATGTTTCTTTAATGAGATCGTCACAAAATATAATAAGGTAACACAAACTATTGTTAACACGACGATATTGATAGTCTACTCTTTTCCTTCCCTATTGTTGAAGTGTAGTTTGCTATCAGAACATTTACTCAATACTGAAAAACATCCATAAAAATGCACTACCCAGTACCATAAGACATATGCCACAATATGTTGTCTCGTGAGAAGATTAACAAAACACCCGCTGAATAGCAGTACAATAAAACACAATGTACAAACAAGCTATCGTATTCACTATCCCCCGCCCTTTTTTCCAAGTACATGATACTTTATATAGAGCAAAGTCGACTGAACTTGTTTATGGGAGATTTTAATTTGTCTATCCGATATTGACAACCACTGACTACGTCAGTTTAACTTTAAACATCAGTCTAATTATATCTTGCATTCCAATGTTCCTACTCCCCGAGAACTTTTCAATAATGACAGCTATATCGTCTCAACACAAAACTTTAGTTCACCTTATGTATAGACAGTGCCGGATTAAAATTTGTGGAGGCCCTTAGGCAGTCGAAATATTACCCCCTCCCCCAACGCAAATTATCTCCTAATACTTGTATCAATATTATTTTGATCCGTTGACGCGAGGCCCTTAAAATGCGTGCGTTTCAAAGACCGGTGCCTACTCTGCCTATTTGGTAATCCGAAACTGTTTGTAGGTGGATTGATGTTTTCTATGTTTCTTAACGATAAGTCCATTTTATGCAATGTTGCACTGGGTGGGGGTGTTAGAGATAGGCCTATACGACGATTGCGACATGGTAAATCTGATTTGTTGCAAAAACGAACTATTGACGAAGTCTGATAGCACCATGCAAAATATCCTTGAGACAAAAACATGATAAATTGAAATCACGTGCTGAAACAAATTTATTTGGACCAAACTGTAGCTGCAATAACTCCCTAAACAGCGGGGTATAAACCTGAAGGTTAACAAGTACAGAGATGTCTATAAGTCTTACCTGAAACGGTAGGATAACTACGATATTTTATTGCGTGGAATTCAGATCAAACTGTGAAAAATCTTACTTATCCAAAGTCTCATTAACGGACTCGCTAAGACATAATGTAACACAAAATATGACACAGACAGTCTAGCTCAGATAAGGACTCGTAAATACGTTTGATATTCCATTAGGTAACGAGATAAATAATTAAATTCTCATAGACCGTAATGCTATAATTTGGTTAAATTCAAATACTTGTGCAGTTTGATCGGCAAATGACACTTAAATCTTATGTGTGATTAATCCACGAAGTTGCATAAGCGACGAAATTGAAACGCCCCGCGCAAATTATTTAAAACATTCCCTCGAATGTTCAACTACAGAAGCCGAGCACTGGGAGTTCTACCTGTTTACATAAGAGAGTAACTGCGGTGGGACCGGGGTTTACGTTCAAATCTACAAATGCGTACAACTTACCAATACGCAAGATTCGTCTGAAAAATGACGTCAGTATTTTCCCCAAACCTTAACTGTCCTAACTGATGAAGTATAATTCTTAAGATTAAATTCACCAAAGGTATCACCAGAATCAAGCTGCGTACCAAGTCTGGTTGGAATCTGATTACAATTTCTAAGTGGTGTGTTTGACAAATGGTTACGTTGATTATGGGTAGTCTTTTGTTTCCGTTTTCTGTGTTCAATGCTTATCTTCGATAATGATTTTTTTTTGCATGAATGTAAAATTACTTTTCTAATCAAGTAGATAAAGTTTTTCTAATCCAAAGGGTTTTATTTTATGTAGATCATCAATCAAAAATATTAATATTAATCTGCCGGTTTGTCGCATTCTTTGGTATGAAACGCAGAAGACTGTGTATGTGCACTTTTAAACCACAGCAACCCAGAACAAAAGGATTATTACTTGTCTATATTAAGAATAATTTAAATCTCTGCATTTATAATGGCAGCGTATTTTGTCTATTGTTGATTTTGATGTGTGAGTATTTTGCAATGTTGCTTGTGGTACGTTTCTAGGGTCTTAAACTACGTAGCAAGAACCATATTTGATCAACATGTTTTGTATAATTTCAAAAATTACGTTATGCTCCTAAAATACAAAGAGAAAAAATGCGAATTGAATTCCTAAAATCATAAAACGTCTATCAGTTACAACAGTACGAAGTAATCCGAATACGTTCAAAGGTATTCCGAATGATGACTGTATTTGCACCGATGTACCAACAACGCAAAATAATTATTATGTTATAAATCTAATGTTTATAAATGCTTATACGTGAATTATTGTACAACGATTTCGAAGAGCTACTATATATCCAAGTAGTCTTTGAATGAATGTTACAGCACTCCATTTACAATGAATGATTCCATTAAATGAATTAATTAATTGCCTCAAATAATTTAGAGGTTGGCGTCCATTTGTCTCGAGAGATAGATGTCAAATTTGAAAGTTGTTCAGCGTCTGATGTGGCAATGGATCCCTTGCTGAACGTAAAGACTGTGTCCAGTGTAGATTAGAGCTGCTTCATGGTCGGCACCCACCTTAGCATTCAAGTTGCTCAGTAATATCAAGTTCTCTTGCTTGGGAATTTGGTCGATGAGGGAGTCTAACTCGTCGTAGAACTCAACCTTAGTATCTGCTGTGGCGCTTAGTATGGGAGCGTCAACGCTGATAAGTTTGACTGGTCAGGTTGTGGTGTGGAGGCGGAGGGACAAAAGTTTTTCGTTTCATTTATGGCAGGGTCCTATTATCCCCAGCAGAGAGTTCCTGACGAGGAATCCAAAACCAAACTATATGGCTTCGTCGGCGTTCTTTCTCTGCCAGAAGAAAATGCAGTTCCATTCTCTGAGGGATCCGTAATCTGATAGCCGTGTCTCATGTAGTGAGGCGACGTCGACTTGGAGTCTTGCAAGTTAGTCGTTTATGACTGAAGTTTTTCGATTGATCGCTAATTGCCTGGAGGTCATCTGCTATACCAGTAAGCATGGTCCGGAAATTCCACGTACATAGCTTGAGGATTGAAGGTTTCCTTGCTGGTTGTTTTTGTTATTTCTTGGTGCAGTAGTTGTAGTCCGCTTGTTAGGTAATCGCGCACATTAAACCCTAAGCAAGGCAGGCGAACTGTGGCGGGACGGCACCTTATTGGCTGGGGGCTGCTCAGCTTCTGGCGGGAGGTAACTGTTCAGTGAGACCTGTTGGTCTCTCCCACCGTCGGAACCAACCCCTGGCGTCTGACTCTACGCCAATTGAGCGGTGACGTATATCCGGTAAAGTGTTGCATCCCATGTTGTGTCGACGCTGTGAGGCAAAGCTTTGAGTGTCCTCTCCAGAGCGCATGCCTGGGCAGGGTAATATGGAGAATCAGCTGTTGCCCATGCAGCTAATTCCACCTTTCCGCGCAGCTGATGGATCCAATCGAAAGGACAAGCCAATAAGTCATGGGACCAGCGACGTCACAGGAGTTGCTGGTATCACACTGAAAGCGACACCAAGTCGCCATAGGGACCCCGTCTTCGGATTTTCTGTTGTGGTTTACTCCCTTAGCCGTTCCCATGAGAGGGTATAGCTGCAAGGCAAGGACGGTCTGAAGTCAGAGTTTACCTTATCCTAGATGGGCGGCCACCTAAGGCTAACGAGCATCGTCTGCCAGAAGAATCTGGCTTTGATGCGTCAAAAACTCGCCTGTCATCTCTTCACCAGTCAGATTAAACAGGTTCCGCCGGGCTTAGTCAAGCTACTCGTGAAAGCCTAAAGCTGGTTTTGTTTATCAGAGTCTCTATCAGATGCTAGCTATTGAGGGATTTCCAAGGGAAGTGGGTGCTTATCTCCCACATCCGTCCCCGGCGATAACATCCCGTACATCTTAAATACCTTACAATACCAGTAATATCATTAAGAATGAATAATTCGGCGTAATATCCATTTATTTAGAACATTAGCACGCAATAATAGAATGGCGTGCAATACTTTTAAATGAATCACATAGTATTTCTAAATACTCATTACAGTCAACAATAACAGAGGTATATTCTTGTTTATCTAGTAGTGTTACTTTGTATATGAAAGCTTGCTTGTAATCACACGCATCCCTCCACTCTTTAACTGCATACATACCAGTTCAGGATACACTTAAAAGCTAGCTACCAACCTAAGTCATTTGTAACAGAATGGAGACCATCCCATTAAGCATATGCTTATCAGTATTAATTTCACTAAAATGTTTGTGCATGCGTGGAACAATCAATAAAACTGGCTAATTGGTGAACTCAGGTAGATTACCTAAGTATATGTGGAACATTAACATAAACACACATTTAAAGAACTTAGAAACCATCGTTGTATTATTTAAGGACGTAAACGAGTACGGCTTGCTTAAATAATGTGCTGAGATCTTCTAAAACCCTTTTAGGAGAAATGTTAAGTAACGATTGGAGGAGTTCCGAATCACCTGCATGGTCAGGTTCTAACCGAGTACCAACAATGGTAACAGTCCGTAAAGACCATGGCTGATGAAGATAAAAGATAACCGGCGCAAAGTACATAAATATGTCCGCTTGCTTCCTTACTCAGTTTGCTCTAATCCTGGATATGAGGACAAAGGATGTCCATACATTACACTGCTCAGGTCGTCGCATTGAGAATGCTGGCAAATGTATTCTTCTGCATATGAAGAAAAATTCAGAAGCCGGATCCCCTCTGACAGGATATATTTTCCTACTAATGGATGTTAAGCTTATTAGTTCATCTCCATTTTTGTATTAAACCAGGCCCATTCCAAACACTTATTGGTTGCTCCAACATTTTTTTCATCAACATCCAGTTCTCTCCGTCCACTTTGATCATTACGCGCCCGATGTGTGTCAAAAGTCACTATCAATGTGAGCTACTATAAATAGCCTTTAGACAATCTTTTGTACATGTAATACTCCTCTGCATTATCGTTTGCAATCATCGCTTCGTACCATCGGTCGTGCGCGTGCAGTTAAAATCTACTGTAACGTGACCATGATCTATTCGACCGGATACTACCAATGGCAAAGTTTTATCAGCCATGACCGATCGCTTTAGGGGCTAATACGCTATTTAATCTTGAAGGTTGTACCTTTATGACCTTGATAAATCAGGCCTTCAGAAGCGAGGCAGCATTAAATTGTCTGGCCTTTACAAGCGGACATGTGTGCATCAGCGTGTACATCGTCACTCAGAGGAACAGCACACATTTTAAGGCATTTCAGGAACCTCCGGGACCGCTCTGAACTACTGCAAGGACATAGAAAGCTATAATTACGACTCGAAGGATAGCAACACTCTTCGGCCTGAACAACGGGATGCGGTTCAAAGGTTTCTAGACCTTGAAAAGGTATACGGAGATACGAATGAGGACAGAGGCGGAGTCCCTTAAGTCAGATCTATATCTGATCTACCAATATTCTAACTTTCTGGTCTCAGAATAAATACTGAAAAAGAATTGAAGCAGAATGGATAGGTGGTACAAATAGAGGCAGTTTGAGGTACTGTCAATAATATAATTTATATTCGAATGCATCTTATAAATACTTTGGTATAACAGTTTCTACAGAGGTATGTATGGTAAAGTTAAATTAGGAAGATTCTAGAAGTTAAAGCTTTACTTGTAAAGAGGTCTAAATGATTGATTACTCGATTTTGGAACGTTTGTTTTTTTGAAAATTTTGATGCTTTTAAAGATTACTGGACTTTCTACGTAAACGAAATCCAACTAAAGATATTTTTCAAGAGTTAGATGCGCTTTGCCATGACTTTGTTTTATTGGATAAAGATACATTCTAAAGAAAATGAAAAGTAAATGTTATTTTAAGGCGATTTGAAAACTTTAGCAGTTATGTCCAAATCCACGTGTCCGACAAGCCGGGTACAAGCTCAAATTTAGTTCGGGGAAACTCAAATTCTCAAGGAACTTGCCCTGGAGCTACGTTTTAGAAATTGAGAGACTGGTAAAGGATACAAACTTTCTATTGAAAATTGGCATTCTGGGTAAAATACAGTAATTATGTGCATGCCAATTTGCCGACAGGTCGTCTTTTTCAGTTCCGAGTGCTTTATGTTCAGCAAGTCTTATACCCTCTGATCTCGCCACAATAGCGTGTGCATGTAATTAGCGTGTGCATGTAATGTATTCGTCTTCTGCATACCGGGATACGGATAGTATGTGTCATTTCCATCTTGTAGTCAATGTCAGGGTCATTCTAGAATTTTCTCCTACACACGTGATAATGTGAATATTTAAAATTTAATGCAAATTTTGAGAAATAAGGAATACATAATTATATTTTAAATTATCAGTTACATTGTAATCGTAATATTTGTACATATGAGGAATTCTCCGATTTTGCGGTCCTGGGTTAGACTCAGATTGCCTACACTAAGCCGTCGGCTTTTCGAAGGATTTTTTATGCATGTCTCTGATTGTGAGGTGCGTAGAGGTTAATTACAATTCGTGAGATTTCTTTGACAGGTGTGTGTTTGGAAATAAAAGGCATTCACTTCTAACGATTAAATACCAGGAGAATTTCGTTCAAGTGAGAAAGATGTTAGGAAAATGCAGCACCCATGTTGTTACGTAATAATTACATGAGACTCAATACAAACTGCTGGAAACAATTAAATTTACACAATTAAGTTTTCTTAAATCATTCTCAGAAGTCTTATTATTAGATATTGTGACAACATGATCATATATTACATAATTTAATAAAATACGTACTAACAAATGCTTAAGCTGCGAATATAAACAGATCATTGCAAACAGTGTACATATTATATCCTTTTGTTTTACTCATGCTGGGACATTAGGTTTGGGACAAGCTCAAATCAAGGTCAAGATCAAGTTCAAGGTCAAGATCAATTTTCCAGCCAGCATGATCTGTACAAGTTGACATTTATAACATTAGTAACTCATTGGATGGACATAGACATGGATGTGCGTTCTCGAAAACAATCTTGACTTTCAAAACGAAATGAAAAGAGAGTTTTACAAAAGCCAGGATAAAAAATAAAATAAATTTGTCTCATTTTTTCGCTGAACCCCCGAGACCCTTAGGACTCACAATCAGTGTGAACATGACAGAGGTACTTCACCAACGTGTCACAGGCTTTGTCTCAAGAATGAAAAGCTCTAACAGTTTTAACTGTGCCGAGTGTTTGTTCTAGTGCATGGATACATACTATACATGTTTATATACGTATGTGTGAAGAGAATGTTTTAATTGCATATGTCTACGTACATAAGAGTGTGCATGTATAAAATGGTTATACTAAATACATTTTATTTCTTTTCTTCTCACACACAAACGCTCTCTCTCCTTTAGTGACTTTGGACACCTTTCAATTATCAACATTGGACATTTGTCTCCTTCTCTCATTTTTTCTCCCATCTTACGTAACCAATATTAAATTATGTACTTAGTTTAGAATTAGGAAATAATTGTTTGTATTTGCATATTCCCCGTGAAAATATTCGCACTTGGAATAAATTGTGAAATAGTTGTGAGATGATGCCACGACTGACTGTTATGTATGTACATGGAATACTAAAATATCACGTGCTATTTATTAAGATCATATTAAAATATCACGTGCTATTTATTAAGTTAATATTCAACATTTAGGTGAGATCAAATATTCTTGCTACGATGCGTTTCCTTAGCACATAGATAACATGTTATTTTGCATAGATAACAGGTTACTTTGCAAACATTGTGTAAAGTGCACAATACGATGTTTTTCATCACCCACGTCTTATGAAACCCACACTTATTTAGATTTCTATCTACGAAACTCGACCAATAACATTAAGAGTTTCTAAGATTTTATAACATTTTGAAAGCGCATCTATGGTTATTCATTTCGGTCAATGTTATCACGTACTTGATACATTTGGTAAAGTTATCAATGTAATGAGGATATCAGTCACATTCACCTCTAGAAAAATCTTCTACTATCTAAAACATTGGTAAAAAATTCTGAAATGAATATCTTCAATCTGGCCTGAAAAAATATATTACATAAGGTCTAATACTTTTCATTAAAAATTAGAAAAACATACTGCTTCATTTTTTCTGTGAATCTTATCACTTGTAATAAGTCTTTCTGCTTACCGTTCCATATATTCTGTTGCCATAGTTCTCATCTATTCACAATACTTTTTATTTATTATATATTATGTTGCCACAGTCCACATCTATTCACAATACTTTTCATTTATTAGATATCCTGTTACCACGGTCCACGTCTATAAACTATGCTTTTTATTTATTAGATATCCTGTTACCACAGTCCACATCTATAAACAATGCTTTTTATTTATTAGCTATTCTGTTTGCCACAGTCCACATCTATAAACAATACTTTGTATTTATTATATATTCTGTGGCCACAGTCCACATCTATTCACAATACTTTTTATTTATTAGATATCCTGTTTCCACGGTCCACATCAGCAATACGTTTCATTTATTAGATATTCTGATTGCCACAATCCACATCTATAAACAATACATTTTATTTATTAGATATTTTCTTGTCACAGTCCACATCTATAAACAATACTTTTAATTTATTAGATATTCTGTTGTCACAGACAGCATCTATAAAAATGCTTGTTATTTATTAGATATTCTGTTACCACAGTTCATATCTATAAACAATACATGTTATTCATTAGATATTCTGTTACAACAGTCCACATCTATAAACAATACGTTTGGTTTATTAGATATCCTGTTACTACAGTGCAGATCTATAAACAATGCATTTTATTTATTAGATATTATGTTGCCACAGTCCACATCTATTAACAATGCCTTTTATTTATTAGATATTCTGTTGTCTCAGACAACATCTACAAAAATGCTTCTTATTTATTATATATTCTGTTACCACAGTCCATATCTATAAACAATACATTTTATTCAATAGATATTCTGTTGCCACAGTCCACATCTATAAACAATAGTTTTTATTTATTGGATATTATGTTGCTATAGTCCACATCTATAAACAATACGTTTTATTTATTAGATATTATGTTGTCACAGACAACATCTATAAAAATGCTTGTTATTTATTAGATATTCTGTTACCACAGTTCATATCTATAAACAATACATGTTATTCATTAGATATTCTGTTACAACAGTCCACATCTATAAACAATACGTTTGGTTTATTAGATATCTTGTTACTACAGTGCAGATCTATAAACAATGATTTTTTAAATTATATATTTTGTTGCCACAGTCCACATCATTAAACAATAGTTTTTATTTATTAGATATTATGTTGCTATAGTCCACATCTATAAACAATGCTTTTTATTTATTAGATATTCTGTTGGCATACTCCACATATATCAAAAATAATTTTGGTTTATTCGGATTAATCTTCAACCCCATTTCTTTGGAAATTTTTCCACATCTTTACTTTCATTTAGAGTGGAGTAATTACTCAATCTGCAACAGTAGTAATGTCATTCGCATACAATATTGTAAAACGTGTCATGTACATCAGAATATAGAAATATTCCATCTCTACCTTTTTTACATAACTTGCAGATGAAATCGAGTACAAATCTTGAAAGTCACATGACTTATTATACATGCTTAACTGGTTATTGTTGCAACGAAAAATGCTTGTTTACGACTCGAATCATTTACAAACAATATTATTCGTTTATGATACGATACACAAAACGCTCCTCTAATATCTTTGTTCACGAAATTTCTAAACATTTTGAAAAGTCTATGGACCTTAACGCCTCATAAGAAGTGTGAGCGTCTTTGTGTGTGTGTGTGTGTGTGTGTGTGTGTGTGTGTGTGTGTGTGTTTGTGTGTAATTGTTTTGTTTTAAGGCATTTAAAGAAAAGACAAACATAAAATTGCTTGTCCCTAAGATCATGACATAAAAAAGTGAAATACATGTAAATTAGCATTAAATTCGAATAATCACGTATATTCTATACAAGAATTCGAAGGGAACACTTTTAATACAAGATAGCTTCACCTCTGTAATACAACTATAGATTGTCTAGAGCAATTAAACGTGTATTCGAACGTTATGTGATCGGTGTTATCTTTAAGGAAGTTATTTTCCTATGACTCATAATGTTCCCAGAGCCAATAAAAAAAATTACTTTTCTTGATTTAAAGGGATTGTAAGCACAAAGTCAAGAATAAAACCGACACGCCTTGTCAAAGTTTTGAATTTTCGTAAGATTTAATGTACATGTTACAATATCCTATGCTGTTAGATATTGACTACTAAATGTTTGACTCCAAACATAATAGAAAGCTTTAAGCTCTCTCTCTCTCTCTGGTACATTGTTAATACATTTTGCCTCCTATGTTAGTAGTGAAGTGGGGTGATAGGGGGACAATGTAAAAATACATTACAGACCCCCCTGGGCCTGCATAGGGACAAGGTACACTGAGACATGTATAGGGACAATGGGAAAATGCAGTCAAAACATAGTGGGCATGGATAGGGACAAAGGAAAGATAGCGTCGGACGTCACGGTAGGGGAGATTGGTAACAATGTGGCAACTGGGAGAGGCGACGTCACAGTACTGAGCAAAGAGCGAGTGTACAGAGATAACACAGACAAGAGACAAACACTTATACAACATTTTTATAAAAATTGGGAGGCAAGAAAGTAATTTGTTTTCGAGGCATATGAGTGGCCTTGAAAAGGGTCTTTGGGTTCTTCTTCTATTTCCTCCATTTCTTCCTCCATCTCCTCATTTTCCCAATTATTCCTTTCTTCTTCTTTTCCGACTCTGGAATCCAGTCTGGATGGCCCAATGCTCTAAACTTCTCCTGGACTTTCATCCAGTTTTAGTTGAGTCTCTCAAATGCTTTGTTTTTTCTTTCTGTTCTCTTGTTCGTTCCTCTCCTTTGCACATATGTCTTTAATATGGTCCTGTCTCTTTTTGACAAATGGCCACTCTGTCAAATTGAAGATATCATCCAAAAAAACATCTGACTTTGACAACAATTTCAAGAGACTGCTTCAACGTTCCGACTCTTACATATTCAGGCTATCAGAAACCTCTCAACTTATTTACCTCTTCTTCTATCATTCCTTTTATGTTCTCCCTGGCTACTTTCATGTTGTTAGCAAAGTCCAGGCTGCCTGGGAGCTTCCATTCTCTTTCAAGTCTTTCCACTACATACTCCCCATATATCATCCAGTACCAACTGCCTGTCAAGTTGTTGAATAAAGCAGTGACTGCTACCATCTTCTTCGTTTCTAGTTATTCCCTAGAATGGCGCGAATGACGGACGCTTGTGTTTTTTTCTGTCAAGCACAGACGTGAAGGAAAACATCCCCTACTTTTCTCTTCTCATATTATCTACTATCCACACAGAGGAAATTAGACAAAAAAAATAATCCCAAAATCTACTATCCACACACGCAAAGAAGGAAAGAAATACACAACCATAATATACTATCCACACACGCGGAGAAGCAAAACAAACACGAAATATACTATCCACACACGCGAAGAAGCAAAAAACATACTCAAAACTACCATTGACACACGCGAAGAAGCAAAAAAAAAAAACAAATTATACCATCCACACAGAAGGGAAGGTTAAAATCCCACACACTCTACTATCCACACAAACGTACGTGAGCGCTTACAAAACCCAATAAGCTACTATCCACACAAACGTACGTGAGCGCTTACAAACCCAAATAATCTACTATCCACATAAACTTTCGTGAACTCATACAAACACACACACACACATACACACACACACATACACACACACCCACACACATAATCACATTAGTAAAGGAGTGAGTGTCTATGTTCACACTATTCCACATTCATACAAATTGGCAACTTGAATAGTGTCTTTTCTGGAGTTTGATAAGCCCTGAAAGGGACTGTTATTCTTGAACTCCAAATGCACCTGTCAGTTATGACACCTTCCAGGCCTTGCCCTTAAAAAATCAACTGCTCCAGTCATTATCCCAGTTGACTGTAGCAGATGGGAGTGCAGAGGCTTGATGATTAGCCTCAGCACCCCAATCTTCTGTCTCTGGGATAGGAAATACTTGTTCTTGTCTCCTCCGTCTATTCTGCACCCGTGAATGTTGTCGCTGAAGCTGTCTTCTTTGCCAATCCAATTCCTTGTCCCAATTTTCTCTATCGGGAACCACGTGTCTTAGTGGTGCTAGTGGCTGTGGTATTTGTTGCTGGGGCGGTGTCCTCACCATAGGATTCACATCACCTTTGCTCATGATACGGTTAGGCAAGATCGGCCTTTTCTTTTCCTCTTCTTGTTTCTTGTTGTTATTTTCCTCTTCCTCCTCTATCCTGGCTTGCTCTGCCATGGCCTCCATAGCCAGCTTATCCAACAGTCTTCATGCGTACTCCAGGTGCAATTGAAGTTCCAATAACTGAATGATTCTGTTGCTCATTTTTCCTTCTTCACAAATCAACAGGGGTAGCCAGACTGCTGATCGTTCTATATATATCCACTAAGCATGGACGTGAAGGGAAACATCCCCTGTCACCCAAGATTTGCTCGATTACTTGAATTATAGTGATTTTCGGTCCAATGGAACATGTATCACTGGTTTATTCACGCACCGCGTGATTTTTAATTACTCCTGGGGGAAGAAAAGAGAGCCTCATCTCCCAGGCTTTTATGTACTCACAGAGTACTTTTTAATTTAGCCACTCAGGTGTAGGACTAACTAGTCCTTAACAACCTGACTGAAAGGCTTTAAACATGAGTGGTAATAGTCACATCACACACTCATGTTTCTTAGTTGGATTGAAATGCCCCAGGTGTCAACCCAAGCAGTATGTGGCGCCCGCTACGCAGCGATTACGTCACATTAGGACACCTGGTCTTGTGGCAGGTGGAAATCGTTCCACATACTGCAACGTGTACGTTGTCCAAGCGTGGTAAAGGAGGAAAAGGTGCTCGGAAAGCCAGCCATGGATGTCAAGTACTCCCCAAAAAGCCAGCCCGTACTTATTTCAAATCAAGTCCAGTTTTGCTAATGGACAAAAAATACCATTAATGTGTTAGCCACCTCTGCAATTAATCAAATTAATTGAGCTATAAACTTTACGTACATGTTGGAATTTAGTGTACATAGTGTACATATAATGTTAAATTAAAAACCAATCGGTCGAGTCTAAACGGCTTATAACAGTTTGAGTTACGCATGATAAAAAAGTAAGTGTAAGAATTTAAACGGACTTACCAAAACAGGTCAAACAGTCACACAAGCTTCGATCAGCTTGGCTAATCTTGTACACTTCTTCGTAGGAGGATGAGTCGACAATAGATGGTCAGACGGGAGACTGACCCGCTTTTTATGGTAAAAACGCGGACGCGAAGGAAAACATCCCTACAAGGTTTCGAGTCGGAATGCTAAAATAGTTTGATTTGAGGGATAGAGAGAAGTCAAAGAGCATGGTTCATGATGCGCATGGCACACAAATGACAAACGCATTTTTATTTCAAAATACAACATTTTTTATTCAAATAACTGGCAATTAACAATTACAATTTTAAAAAAAAATTAACAATTCAATTTAACCCTTAACATTTTTTCAATTAACTATCTATCTTGGACAAGGTTGACAATGAAATTGTGATTTACACTGTTGGAAGTCATTTGGCCTATGATGTACACTACTTTTTCTAGCTAAAGACAAAAAATAACCATAATGGTTACAAAACAATCGATCTACTTTCTCGTCGTTTGCAGAGGAATGACGATCAAAATAAGTCACTGCATGTTCTAAAGAATATCCCAGACTGCGTTGATGCAGAAAATACACACAATATTGTCCAAACACAAATGAATATGTGCTTTGTAATTTCACATTATTGAATTGTGTTGTCTGAGAATTTCTTCTCATAAAGTCAATGATATCGTCTTCCAAAGGGGGCAATCCATACGAAACAAAATACTCCACACATCCTTCTTGAGGAAAGTAGACTGCTAGTCAATGGGTTCCTGGGAGATGATTGTCGTCCGTTCATAATTTGCTCACACGACAGGATTCCAAGAAGCAGTGTACGCACTGTGGTTCGATAGGTAATAAAGTTCCCAGGTATCCATTTTTGTGTTGTTTTTTCTTCACAGCTAATGATAGGTGATCAATTCGATCCTGATTTTCTTTTTGAATTTCTCTGACAAGTAACCGTTTCTTCGTTCTGTCTCTGCACTCTGAGCCAAGAGATCTTCGATACGATAAATGTCTAGAGCTGATAATGGAGGGCAAGAATGTCCAGTCTTTATACCACTGATGCAACACGGCTTTTTCCGAGATGTCACTCCAAGCGTCTTCCAGATACACGTCCAATTTTTCTTTTTGACTCAGCATCAGACATGTATAGTGTTGAATTTGACTGGGATGATCGTTTTGACATCTATAGCAATCTTTCTTGATCAAGTCCATAATTTGTTCTGCCAAGTGTTTGACAAAGCAGGAGACTAAATGATGTTTTCGTTCTGGCCATCTGGACTTTATCATTATGACTTCTTCGTCTTTGTCTTGGGTTCTCCTTCCATGGTGTCTTCACTTTCGATATCCAAAGATTCTCTACTATTCAAAGAGTGATAACAGTCTTCCATGGCTTCTAATAGTCTAGAATGACTTCTCTCAAACTGTTGATTTCTATGGTATTATCGACTTCGGCATACAGAAAGACATTCACCGTCTCAGGTAGAGGTTTAGCAAACTGAGGTTCCACTCAATCTGGCCTGATTTTATAGGGTGGAAATGTCCCTCGTCGCTGCCTTGGTCTGCAGTGAAATCAAAACCCGTAAAACGTTACCTCCATCATATTCTTCGTAAGTAATAACATGAATGGTGTTGGTTCCTAACCGACCCGTGGCTTCGTATAGGGATAAGTACGATCTCAAGTAATTTTTCTGGGCAAAGTTAGGTTCAAAGGGTCTGGTACACAAAGTCCTGCCATCGCGACTGACTTCAATTCTAGACACGTCTAAGTGCTGAAAGTTGAAAGGATTTTTATTGGGGTCTCCGTTGAAGGCTGAATTCTCGACGATACCAAAGATTAAACGTTTGGGTAACTGTCCTTGGAACAGATGATCTTCGATCATGGATCGGAGACCATTGGGAATGATGAATGGTTTCACTTCCACGCGTCGTATCGTCCATATCGTCTGGTTTCCATTGCACGCATTCATCCAGATGAGTGTCCTTAGCGTCTGTTCTGTACGTCAAGAGATTTTCCAGGTAGGCAAAGTAAGTGTAAGTATCCATGCTGTTACTGACCAGTTTGTTATTCAAGAAATGCACGAAATTTTTAACTGGAGCTACTTTCTTATCGTCTATATGACCTCCATTCTTATCCACAATTTTGACTATGAGGTACAAATAACTGCTGTTCAGATCGATGTAATCTTCGGGCTGTCCTTTGATTTCAAATTTGATGGGAGCTAAATCCGTCAAAGACGAGACGGGATGAAATTCGACCAATTGGGATTCTTGCATCGTCATCATAGTGAGTGGCATGGCAAACAGATCCAGTTCCGACTTTGAACAAGCTAAGTACTCTCGGTGCATCATTTTTTTGCCTCTTTTCTTAGTCTTTCTAGCTTTAGCCGTGTGAAGTCTTGTGAAAGGGTATTTTCTTCGTCGTCTCTTTCTCTCTTGTCCTTGCTGTGGCGTCAGGGAAACAGGAATGCCTGACTCGGTAGCGTACAGGGCATTTATAGGAGTTTCACGTCGGCCGAAAATGTCTTTGCCCGTTTGCAGCAAGACATTTTTGCCTGCTCTCAAGAATGCTTCTTTGGGGTTTTGTTTGTCGATGATGATATTTTGGAGAAATTCTTTGCCTTGTGTTAATGCCGCATCTTTCGATCCGTTCAATCCTTGTGTCACCTTCGGTTTCAACACGGGGACCACCGAACGAAAGGCTGATTTCAGCATATCTCCTAAACCGTATTCTCGATGTCGAGCGACGCCTCGGTACACTGGATACGTGACTTACGAGTCGTTAGAGAACCGTTTTCGAAAATGGAGTTTCACCGTGACTTTCCCTTTGGTGAATGAAATATTTTGTCCCAGATCTCCTTTTATAGCAATGTTGACAGTGTCCAAATACAACTTGCTGACGGGCAAATAATGATGATGTACAAATTCGCGGTGAACGTGACAGGTGTTTCCACCTTCCTCGTCAGCGTTCGTGGCAGAATCTACTTTGAAAGGGATGACACGCAGTAACGGTACGGCGGTGTGTCCGACCACGTTGTACTCCACCACATCGGCGTACACAAAGATTAAATTCAGTCCTTGGTTCAGTTCTACTGGAGAACGAAAAAACATGGCAAAAGAATCTTTGTCGGAAATGACTGGTAGTTCGTATTTTTGTTCTACTTTCTTCCTGATCTTCATATTCCCGCCCAACATGTCAAACAATTCAGCACAAAATAAAATGGACAACACTTTGTTCCCCTCGAGAAATTTCATTAGTATGCGACGAGTTACTTTATTGTACTAGATGGTGACACTTTTTCTGGCACTCTCCAAAGCTTTAAGAAACACGGAATTAAACCTGGTAACAATGGTGCTCACCAAATCTTGACCGCTGCAATAATAGCCTAGGGGAAAGATCAAGCGATAGGTTAACTTTATAGTTAGTGGGGTATATGTTTTATTCTCATAATTTACATTGGTAGTCAATTAGTTTTGCATTTGCTCGTCATGAACTTCCACTGATAAAAATATTGATTTGGAAGGACATTGAGGACTTGCGTCTGGTGAATAATTTCCACCAAAGCCACTTCCCCATTGGCTTCGTGATCTAATTGGATGGCCTGAGGTAATTTGGCAGTGTAACAACACAAAGTGTTATTGGGAGACACCTCCATGGAACTGTCACTTGGTAACGTCTAGTAAAATTGGTTATGGCAGTTCATAATTCCAGAATTCTATGGGTGTCCGAGGAGTTACTGGAAGTCAGATGACTGTCACCGCCCAAAATGGGATAGTTGTTGTTGTTGTTGTTGGAGTGGTGACTGACACTGGACGCGAGATTCCCGTTGTTACCGTTCGAAGAGAATTACAGGGATGGGTTGTAAAGAAGGTAACCGATGCAACTGCTCAATAAAATGGTCCACAATTGTTTATCTCCTTGTTGCAAACTCAGATTGGCTATGGCCGCACCGATAATACAATACACCAAAAAGATTTGGCAGAAAAAGACGATTTGCGTTTTAGGCACACATTCTCCACATCACACCCACAAGGGTTGTTTTTGTAGATCTTGCAGAGGAGTACTGGGTGAAGGAGTGGTTACTGCAGTGGTAGCGTCAATTGATGCTGTGTGAAAGGGCATGATGATCACTTCTTTGTTTTAATTTATGACTTGCGAAGCGTCGATCCAAGAATCAAAACTGGTAGGATACACTTGCCAACCCACTTTGACTTCTTTGACACGTCGTTTTCCCACTTTACGGGTTCTTCGTTCGAGAACGCTTTCGATGTCGTACACGTCATCTTCGTTTTTGGTGACAATTTGTAACTCGGGTAAAATGTTCCTTTTAGCATTGTTCCGTTCATGTCTTCCAATTTATAGACGGCAGGATGACGGCCATGCACTCTTTGAGTGACACGAAACACGCCAATTAGGTAAGTAATCTTTGTCGAAAGTGCGTTCGGTTTTGCCAATGCGCACCCAAGCTCCTACGGTCAACACATCACCTTTCTTGGGGACAGTCATCGTCGGGGAAACCAGCACTTCGTTGTGGGGAGTCACTTCTTGCGGGGCACGTCCAATGCTTCGATCGTAAGATTCGTTGTACCCTTGAACCAGGTGCGGTAAGATATCGATGTACTTGAGAGTGTGGTGATACCTAGAATATTTCCACATGAGTTCTTTCAAGGTACGTTGAAAACATTCCACGATGCTGGCTTTGGTTTCAGGATTCTCGGTGGTAAAAAAATGAATGTCACGTTTCTTTAAATCTTTTTGGAAAGCTTGGTTCAGATATTCGGTGCCTTTGTCAGTTTGCCATCGAAGAGGGTGACTACCGCTTTTTATCAACACATGTTGGAGGGCTCGCACTAACTCGCTGCTCGATTTGGAAGTCAATGGCACGACCCAGGCAAATTTGGGAAAGACAATGATGACACAAAACAAATATTTGTAGCCACGATTGTAGGTGACAAAATGAGAGACATCGGCTAAATCGGCTAGCCATTGATGATCGATGCCTTCCACTTGGGTGCGACTTCTGCAAAACTTTCGTCGAATGGGTTTGTGTAAAGTGTAAGTAGCTTGTTCTTGTAACCATCGCTGTACTTGAGGTAAACGGAGACTTTTCAGTCGAGTTTTGGCAGCACGATACAATTTCTGAACTCTTCCGTAACTTGCAGGATGGGATGGATCGTAGTAAATGCCGGCTAACACTTCTCCATTTTTTTGTTTGTTAATAAGTCACCCACTCTTCGCTGATGCTGCTTTGAACGGGGCCAAAGGGTGGTTTGGACACAGATTTACGTGTCCGATGGGCCATGGGAGTAGAAGCCGAAGCTACTGGTGGAGGTGATAATGGAATGGCTTTGGTCTTCTTTTCTATTTTCACTTCTAGCTTGCCTTCTCTCTTTTTCACTTCTGTCGAAGGAGGAGTGGACATCATCTTTTTAACCCAAGCTTTCATTCCTTCTCGTTGGGGTGTGGGGGACGGGGTCAACAAGGACGCTGCAATCTTACTAGAAATGGGAGCTGCTGATGGTGTTTGAAAGACTTTTCGTTCCTCTTCTTCCTCGGGGTTTCGTTGTGTTACGTCTCTCATGACAACCGTGGATGGTGGTTGTGGTGGTGTGGGGGATGGACGTTTCATCAAGGTTTTGAAATCTTTCACATTGGGAAGAGCTGTTTCGTCTAAAGCTTTCTATTGAAAGAGTTGTAGTCGTTGCAAGAGTTGACCGTACTTTTGTGACTTTTCTGTATCGGACAAATTGTGGCGATCCATCAACGACAGCAATTAGTGTTGTAACTGGGACATCCCAGTCAAATTGGGACTGGGAGGCAAATGCGGGTTCGTTGTTCTTGCCAACGATGGTATTCGTTCCATCGTTTGTAAGGCACTAAAGCTACTTTTCGTCCTTCCATTCGATGTCAAAGGTCACGTCTGAGATCTTGAGACTCCAGAGGTCCTTTTTATCTTGCTCCCACGAGTCCTCCCAACATGGTTTCCAATACTTCTTTCAGCAAAGGTCCTAACAATAGAGGCAAAATTCCTCCACGTTGGACCAACATCTTCTTCTTTTGACGAATGGGTATTTTCTTTTGAATCATTAGGCGAAGAACGTGACGATGTTTGCCTAAGCATTGTTTCTGGTGTTTTGACAAAGGTATCGTGCCTTTCAAGACGTGCAAACAACATTCATACACGGTATCGATGATATCTATGGAGGCCGTTTGAATGAGTTATTTTCGCTTGGGTTTAGAAGCTTTGGACAGGACAGACAGCATGTCCCCATGTTTGACTAAACGTGGAGGCAATCCTTTCCTATTCTTTCCTTTGGGTTTAGAAGAGGGATGTTTTCTGGGGGGGGGGGTGTCATCTTTTGGTCTTCAGGAGCACAAAAACACTGATACCCATACTTTGTCTCATACCTTTTTTATACTGGAACGCGTCGCCACTGATTGTCTTTACGTCGTATCAACTTGATCACAGGCATCACGCGTCGTGGAGGGGTTCGCAACTGACTAAATCGAGTCATTTCTTGCTTGGACAAATCCAGTAAGCTCTGTAACATGCCCGGTCTCTCTTGGATTTTGAATTTGGGAGCAAGTACTTTTGTGAGCAGCTGCCACTGCAGCTAAAGAGGAGGAGGGTGTCACCGCTGGAGGGGAAGTTCTTGGTGACGCGGGTTTCCATGGTGTCATCAAATGGGGTTGGGCAGGCATCGTCAACAACGGAGAAGTGGATGAACCTGAGGCTACCGGAGACCCGGTCACCGTCGTTGCAGGTCGTGGTTTGCGTATGTAAGGTTGCGTCCTGGCTGAAGAACTTCTCTTGCAGATAGAAGCTGTTTTCTGTGGGGTTGGCTCGCCACTTTCTTTGTCGGATTTTGGTCAAAGCCACAAATTGGATGCGTAGGTATGCAACACACTGGGCTTTTGGTGTTGGATTTTGGCCCTGTGAGATGCGTATTTTTCTACTTATCGGATTTTAGAGCGATGCTGGATGCATAATTGTTTACGCATTGGGTTTTATAGCGAATCTAGATGCGCCAGTTATTACGCGTTGGTTATTTCATGCAAATTAGCACGGATTGTAAATTGTTTATGGATATTTACCAAATTTTCAATACGTACATGCAAAATTTGCAATGAAATTAGATCATTTTGATGATATTTATCAAACTTAAAAAGAATTAATGCATATGTGTAAAATGTTAGAGCGAATCTAGATGCGTCAGTTATTACGCATTGGTTATTTCATTCATATTAACACGGATTGTAAGTATTTTTTTGATATTTATCAAATTTTCAATACGTACATGCAAGTTGTGCAATGAAATGAGACATTTTGATTGATATTTATCAAACTTAACAAAGAAATAATGCATAAGTGTAAAATTAAGAACGATGCTGTATGAGTACGTTTTTACGCATTGGATTTTATAGCGAATCAATACGTACATGCAAGTTTTGCAATGAAATGAGATCATTTTGATGGATATTTATCAAACTTAAAAAGGAATAATGTATTGACATCATTATGAATGTAATTTTTACAATGGAAATTGTATATTCTTTTCTGCCCTCTCTGATGGCTGTCGGCATCATCGTCGCGGACAGATGTAACAACCACATTTTGTAAGAACAAAGTGGTGGTTGGCTAACAGAAAAGCAACTGTTTCCGCTGGTCTCCTGGCAGTTCAATTCATTTGGTTATTGTCTTATGGCACATTTTCCAATGGTCGTCTCTGTATCTGTCACGCTTTATATTTAGGTGTTTAGGGTTTTTATTGTTTTCTCTGAGACCTTGCATTGAGTCTTCTAAGGTTCTTGATTGTATTAAGGCGTTTCATATTCTTCCTGGCATGCACATCTTGTATTTAAATGTTTCAAGTTCTTGATTGCATTCTTTAAAGAGGCGTTTTAAATCTTTTTTCGGGTGGGGATCATAGTTAGAGAAACTAGTGAAAACGTTGGACAGTTTTTTTATAGTAGTGTTGAACTTTTTTGGCACTCAATGTCAGAAACTGGTGAGAGAAACTGGTGAAAAAGTTGAACTGTGTGTTTTTTTTTTACCGGGTATTGGACTTGTATTATTTACCAAAGTTAAAATGGCAGAGTCCAACTTTTTCCAAGATTTATTTTCCTTGCATTGTGACTATGTCCAACTATTTGTATGAATGGTATCTATGTAATAATTAACCAGTATGTATGTATGTATGTATGTATGTATGTATGTATGTATGTATGGATGGATGGATGGATGGATGGATGGATGTATGTATGTATGTATGTATGATGTACGTATGTATTTAGGTATGTATGTATGTATGTATGTATGGATGTATGTATGTATGTATGTATGTATGTATGTATGTATGATTTATGCATGTATGTATGTATGTATGTATGTATGTATTTAGGTAGGTAGGTAGGTAGGTAGGTAGGTAGGTAGATTATCCTTCCTTGTTATGTCTCCGAAAAATAACGGTACAAATTTCTGTGATAATTTACTATGTCCAACTTTTTCCAAGATTCGTTTCCCTTGAATTGTGATTTAGTTCGACTTATTCTTTTTTCACTGTGTCAGAAAATGGTATAACTTACCTATATGTATGTACGTATGGTTGTATGTATGTATGGTTCCGTCATGTTGGCCTCTTTATGATAGTTGTTTATTTAAAAAGTGATTTGATATCTTTTGCAGTTAAAATAGTCAATATTATGCCAATATCAACAATATTATCTTTACATAACTTATTTTATTGCATGTATGCTAATTTAGAGTTGACTACACATAAAAGCCATCAGAATATGTCTGTCATAGCTATAGTTATTAAAGCCCCCATCCAAAGCCAACTTGTGCTATATTCTGAAGATTTAATGCATGCTATTCTTAAAAGACCGTCACTATTTGACCAAAATTCGGTACCATTATATCGGAAATGTATCCATGACAACAGGGGATTAAAATATCGAAGATAAACCGGATCAACAGGTACTGTTGATCGTGGTCAACATAGTCATCAACATGAACGCTTTGTTGATTATGGTCAGAATTGTAATCACCTTGATCGCAGTT
The DNA here is from genome assembly GCA_028554795.2 of Sinohyriopsis cumingii. Classification (NCBI taxonomy): domain Eukaryota; kingdom Metazoa; phylum Mollusca; class Bivalvia; order Unionida; family Unionidae; genus Sinohyriopsis; species Sinohyriopsis cumingii. The sequence goes on along the minus strand of CM068826.1, from coordinate 5,351,610 downwards.
TTGATCATGGTCAACTTTGCGATCACCATCATCGCATTGTTGATCATGGTCATCATATTCATCACCATCATCGCATTGTTGATCATGGTCATCATATTCATCACCATGATCACATTGTTGATCGTGTTCAATATAGTCATCAACACGATCGCTTTGCTGATTATGGTCAACACTGTGATAACCTTGATCGCAGTTTAGATTATGGTCAACTTTGCCATCACCATGACTGCATTGTTGATTATGGTTAACATTGTAATCACCTTGATAGTATTCCTTATATCTGCTTTAAGTTCAATCACGAAACATTTTGCTTTCAGTGAATTTATTATCATCGCGTTCATGATTATCTCTGCGTGTTTATCTTAGCGATATTTTCAAGCGATTATATACCAAGCAAACACCATAATGTTACAATATTTGGCCAGGCAAAGTTTTCTCTTTCTATCAATTTCGCATCTTTGGAGGGAAAATGTACCTTCACTATTAAGTTTCGTCCAGTTTTAGTGTGGATAATTTTGATTCCCCGTTGGCTATACCAAAATATTACCAAAAATGTTATGTCTACTCGCATAAATATTTCATCACTATTATTAGTCCGTCATTTATGTTAAGGTTTGTACTGTGTTCCTCTAGTAGAAAATCAGTTATTCTAAGATCAAATAGTTCATTTAACTCTTAATAGATGTTTTGTGCTGTGTGGTTTTGACCGTATGTTATCTTATTGGCTCTGATAGTGTATCTCTTACTGGTGATCATTTTTTCATTTTATGTCATCAGAATGGATGAATATTGATTGGCCTTCAACTATCTTCCTCTTGTTCTCAAGTTATAATCTTTTCAAATGTGTCATGTTTGAGTTTCTAGATACGCTTGGCACAGTTTGTGAGATCAAATGTTTAAAACTGGCTTCTACACAGGTAATAGTGGCCTATACTGAATTGATTTTGAGAACGTACTGCTGAAACGGTTTCTTGCATTGCTGAACTTGTAAACGATGTTCTGAATTAAAACATTGAAACTTATAGTGTTGTATTTTATTTTGGATAATCGATAAGCTATAATATTATTGTTTGCTCATTAAAGACTAATATAAACCATGATGATATAAAGCACAATATACAACAATCACATTCATACAATCTTGAAGTAAACAATTTTTTTATTATTTAAAATTAAAGGGTATCCGCGTGATTGTTATACAAATACACGATACAAGCCAGAAGTAAAACTATGTGTTGCCTTATAGTAAGAAAAATACAGTTCATTGCCCGTTGTATCTCTTTGTTCGTCTTCAAGATTTGAGGCTAACAATTGCGCTACAGAACGTATATGAAGCGATATAAGGCGCTTATCATGATTATAAATCTGAAAATATTTGTCTGCATGGCTATGGAACCACTTCTGACGCAATAGCTAATTTTGTGTTCGAAGAATACTGGAATGAAATTGTTTTCTTTCGATCACATGAAAGAAAACAAATGCTTTGCTTAATTTAATAACAAGGAGTGGAAACGATGTCACGATATGGCACAAATATGACACAGAAACGCAACTGAAAATCATTTGTAGTTCATCAATAGAAAATGTAATTGCCGTAAAAGAATTACCAACATATTTTACCACAGTGTACACAATACAACAACAAATTACAGAGGCAAGGAAATATTTCTTTGACTAGCAACGTAAGTACACAGTATTTAATAATGTTAGTGTTCATAACGTATACGGGTTATTATTGTTTATGTTTGATTTGGAAAGTAGGTATGATAATACATTTCATAAATAAAATAAAGAAAATACATAAAACAGTAACACCACCACCTATCATATAATAAATCCTGATATGCGGGAATGTAGACGGTGTTCCTATGACACAATAGAGGCTCAACATCCAGGACTAATTTTCTTGGGGAATATAAAGTACTAGAACGAAAAAAGACAATTAATTTCTGTACCCGTTCTTTCTTGATTATTTATCTAACTGAATTAGTTAAGATAAAAACGAAAAAGCTTCTACATTCATTATGTTTATAGAGTTATATTTATGCTGATAAGCTACCCATCAAACATGGGTTGGTGTTATAAATTGCAAAATAAATGCTGGAGTTGGCGATTTAATGATCCAAATTATTATGAGTTTTTCTCTAGGAAGAAATTTCAGACAATACATGGTCCATGCCAATAGTATTTTATTCTTTGCTGTCTCTGCTGGTTCCTCCGTCTCCACAACGCATATATAAATTGTACTGTAGTCTTTACAGCAATTCCTCTGTTGCAGTTTATTTCTTCACATTCATACACACACATCCAAAAATACAGCTTGCTATTATCTATGTGATGTCAAAAAAGAGTACATTTCAAGAAAAATTAATTTAGTAGATTTTTTCGATAAGTTGTAGTAGTATTAACGATTAAGAGACGGGATCTTTACTGTACGGTACTTCGTGGAGTAAATAATTGTTTTCAAATATACTACAATATATACATTGTGTCTGTTTCATAGGAAATGTGTGTACGCTAATTCAGTTTCTCCCAAACTATGAAACCAAATTTAAAATTTAGGGAAAAATGGTGCATTAGTCAGCTGAAAAAGTGATTGTTGAACAGGACTAAATGTCGGCTTCCAGCTATAGAGTGTAAGCCAGTATAATCGCTGATACTAAACATTAATTAAGAGTCCCTTCGGAATGTAACAAATACTAGATACTAGTAAAAACAATATATGATTTTTGCATGTTTGGGTGTTTTTAAAGGCACTTTTAGCATATTATTGGCTATAACATACCTGGTAAACCCGCCCATACTAGCCTCTGTATGTCCCTGGAAAATACATTTAGCCCACACTTTCCCATCTGTAAGGTGCTAAAGGTGCCGTTAAGAGCAATAATGCATGTTTAATGTCGCTATTCAGCTGTCCAACGGTTATGGAAACGATACAATAATTGTTACAGTGCATAGTCAGAAGTGAATTTTAAGCCCATCTAATCATATAAGTTCTATTCGTTTTATGTCCATTGATTTACTCTGTCTCTGCATTTCTTTTTATCCCTCTCAAGCATGATATGTACTATATTAACACCTCCTTTTGCAAATTTTCAATTGTTTTACCATGCTGAAGAAAATAAAGATTGATTCCATTTCCTGGACAAGTTCTAAAGCTTCGTCCACATGATTAAGAATATTGTAATGATATTGACACCATGAGATGAGTGTAGGGTTAAATATCGGTGATGTTATACACTCAGCTCATTAGAATAGAGGTTTTGACTTGCGTAATTATGATCAAATCTCAAGTGCACCTTTTTCCTGGACACCAGCACTACTTGAACATGAATGATTACAAGTGAATCCTTAATGTATGGTATTTATCTGTCAATTAAGATTGATTACCTATTTTGGTCCTCAAGTGCTATCCATTACGTCTTTCTGTCCTTAAGTACAAAATATTACGTCTTTCTGTCCTTAAGTACAGAAGATTACGTCTTTCTGCCCTTAAGTACAAAAAATTACGTACTTCTGTCCTTAAGTACAAAAGATTACGTACTTCGGTCCTCAAATACTATAGATTACGTAATTCGGTCCTCATACAATACATAGTATGTATCTAAGATCTCAGATTTATAGATTTTGAACTGTTGCATTACTTTGTAGCATGTCATGAATGTCATCCTATCCTTGAGATAACTACACGCATTGGAATGTTAGTATTTCTTCATTGTATTTTATCGATCAGAGTCGTTCTAATGCTCCACATTAGGCCTAAATCAAAATGGCGTGTTTTTTAATAATAAAATATAGACAATAGCAAAGTAATGAAGACTATTCACCTTAAATTTCTGACATATTATGCAGGAAACTTGAGAACAAAACAAGCCCAGGTCTTATACGGTGATGAAATGTGGGTTATTAGCGGAACCAAAGTATAGAAGATCATGAAACTTCTAATCTAACTTCAATTTAATCAAAGTTATAATACATGGAAGGTTTGTGATTTTGAGCTTGAGTTTTAGTTTTTCTTAAAACATTTGAAGCACCTATATAAGGGTGGAAAGGATTTGCGGTGCACAATGATCTTCGAGTTAAAAATGGCTTCGAAAACAATGAAGAGCGACTTATCAAGTCGATAAATAGGTATTTTCACAATACCAGCTTTAAAGGGAGATTGACAGATAACGTTTGAACAAGGAAGACAAAATAAGTCCACTTGACTCAACCCGTTCTTGAATTGTTCAAAGGCTTAGATTTTCGTTCGTGTCTGCGTCTGTGTGGGTGTATCCGTGCGGGTTATGAAGAACGTTTAGAAAACTATTGTAAAAGAACATTTTTCATTTCCAGGAAGAAAAGGATGAACACCAATATTTTCGGTGAATAAGAGGTCTCAAAAGTCTCTAGTCCTCGTAATCAATCATATCAACCAGTAATGCTAAGGAAAGTTCCAATGTTTTAGTGTAACAAGATAACTTGGCTGGATTTCGGATTTAAAACAGAACACTTTTTATGCTGATACAAATACAATGTTATTGATGAATGACTTCAATGGAAACAAAAATTATGATTAATAAGTGCTTGTATAAGATCCAAATACTGGACGAAATTAACTGTCTATACGAACCTAATAATGTAACATAAATGTGAATACACGTAAATGACCCTACACATTACAAGGACAAAGGTTAGCCCAGTGGTCTAAAGCGGTTTCCGTTATGGATCACTCCCATTTCACCTCTGTCTGCGTGGGTTCGAGTCTCGGATTCGGCTAATGTGGATATGCGAGAAAGCTTGCCAGTAGCTTCTCTTGGGTCGGTGGTTCTTTCCGGGGTTTTCCCGGGTTCTTCCTCCACAATTAATACTGGCCGCCAAGTATCTTGTGCTGAAAAATGGCGTTAAACCCTCTAACAACAACAAGGACAAATTCACAGTAATTTCACACAAAGAAAAGAAAGATGTGTTTTAATTAAATAGTAAAAATGATGTTCTTTAATTTCATATAGTAAAATGATGTATTCACTCAAATAGTGGGAAATGAGGTACATTGCTCAAATTGTAAAAGCATGAAACAATCGGACAGATATCATACAAAATGTCTTTACACTCCCGAAACACTGGGTATAACAATCCTCAAAATTAGCCCACGGCTAAAAGATTACATTTATCGAGTTACACAAAACACTCCGTCACTAGCATAATTGGTTATCAGTCACACTGGTCAATCAAACACTCTGCAGTAGAGGTAGTCACCGGCCACAATTTAATTCCGTAGTCAATCAAGCAATCAGCGCTCGCCAATCGGTCAGCAACGCCCGATCAACCACTACTCAACCAGCAACACGCTGTTCATTCAGCTATACGGATGTTATGGTCAGCTTTACAGCTGCTATGGTAAACTTCTATGGTCAGCTATACTGCTGGTACCTCATCGACTCTGATGAGCTGAAATTAGATCTAACACCGTGTACTAGGTATGACACGGGCATATACGATAACACGTGGTGACGTTATATACGGTAAGCTATACAAATTACATTATAGGCACAACATTACAAAGGAACAAACAGGTTCAGAAGCGAACATACCTGTGCCCGATAAGAATCCTATAGTACTAAAATTTGCGAATTTCCGGTCACGTGATAGCTTACTCGTTAAGGGACCTGAATTTGTTGACAAGTTGGAAATGAGTATATGTCACTGATCCTGTTTCTGAAATTGTTTCTTACCGTTTTATATGAAGTAGTGAGTAGCAGAATTATAATTATATCATTATTCTTATCTTAAACACTTTTAGTGGAGACAACCATTCAATTTGCTCAATAATGTTTGAGTGGATATAATTTATTTCAATTATTTATGGAGATTACAAAGTGCACACAGACTTTATGACTAAATAACTATTTTAGAATTACTGTGAATTCAGTTAAAGACATTTTGGATTATATCATAGCGATATATCAAGACTATGTCATCTGTAATTAAGGCCAATGGCTCATCGTTACATTCAAAACTGGAATTAATTCAGAAGACAACTGAAACTCTATACTTCTAGATTTATAATAGAATTTGTGAGACTATTTGGTATGTCATAAACAATACTGCAAGTAAGTTTAATGTTTTCATTTTGTATCCTAGGGAAACAAATTACTTGTTGAAGTTTACAAAACTTGTTGTTCACTCTGTACTGTTATTTGGTTGAAGACCATAGAGTCATAACACGTCTGTAACTACCAACAAAGGAACGTGTTACTTGTTGTGCTTCTTTATTGGATTCCGAAACTCGCGCCATTTTTCAAACAAACTCTACTAAATATATGTCTCGCGGGTCGGCTGTATTTGTAAGCTGTGCATTCAATCTGAATGGAGATTATTATAAAAAGCATGATCAGTTAACAAATAATATTTCCTTCCGTATAGTATGGAAAACTATTCCTGGCTAATATATCCTCAGCAGCAGTTCTTTTACAGCTGTGGGTTTCTTTGGTGCTTTAGATTATAGTAATTTAATGATTGTCTCATTCCGATTATTGCTAAAAACAGCATGATGCAAACGTATTACTTTATTTTTTTCTTGAGACAGTTTCGTCTGATTACAGCTATTCCGTATATCTAAAAGTTGCGTGAGTCTGATAAACATTTAGTGACTTAGCTTGTAGAAAAGCGTGTTGCAGAAATTACTAAGATCAAGATATAACAAAGAAAACTTTTGGAAATTAAACTATAATGTGGTAGTTATTCCACCAATGCCCTTAACCTCACAAAGAATAATAAATCTAACTTTAAAGAAGTAGGTCAATATGTTTAAATGCTGCCTATGAAAAGGAAAGTGAAAGTTTTATTTAAGTATTAAAACAAATATTGAACCTGAAATTGTATCCGGCTTCTATTTAGTCTATTGTCTGTTCTCCATGTCTAAACATGCAATACAACAAAAGGTATAGGTTCAAAAATAACCCGACCTAATGTGCCTGTCTGAACTGTCCCCTAGATTAATGAAAATCATTATTACCATGGAATTTCTCCAAAATAAAATGGAAAGAAGAAGATGAGCTTGGAAACTGTGGCATCATTCATTATGCTAATTTCTCATAGTACCTGGATTATGAACAGCATACCCATGTGGTTGCAAAGAATATATACATCGATACCAAATTTACAAACCCTGCACTATCTACGTATAATTTAATAACTTCACTTCACCGCTGTTCCAATTGCTCCATGACGACCGTTAGGAACACTGGCATATTTCTATATCTGGTATGATGTATGGATTTACTTTAAAATAGTGGTTACACTGGCAAATGCCAGTATAAGGTAAGTAAGTGACATTGAACAATTTGTTTATTTTCAAACTGATAAGTGTTAAGAATGCAGTGACTTCCAGGTTCCGACCTATTTGTAAGTAAGGTCTGACAATGTTTAAAATTACATGGAAGAAGCATTAACATGTATACTTTTCGGGATTTCTTGCATGTAATTTTTTGCATGTAATTTCTATAATCAATCAATCTAAAATTTAATACACAGTTTTATGATGTCGTACCCCTACACAAAAAATAAAGAACAAACAATAACGTATTTGGGGAAAGATATTCATTATACTTAAATCAAAGTAAACATGTTTTTGCTAAACGTTGCAGGTATTAGATGTTCAGTTGGTTATCCTGTATAAAATCAAACACATAGATCAAACAGGTACCTTGGTACCTGATTAAACGTACTACCAAGAGCAGCAGAGGGGGCGAATCGGACATTTTGTCCAATCGTTATTTTGCTTAATTATTACTTTCTGCAACTCAACGATCTAGTGTCGTCAGCGCCTGGTAAAAAAAAAACGACGACGTCGTTGGGGGATCGTCGCGTCGTCATTTGGTTTAATTAACACCTTCTGCGCGCCGATCCCCAGCGTCGTCAGCGTCCGGTAAGCACATCGACGACCGCGTCGATGTCATCGCCCCCTCTGCTGCTAAGTGGTTATTTACAATGAAAATTATTTACAACTAACCGAATATTTGGTCAAGTCCGATACGATATCGTGTCCGAGGATCATGTAAATTTATCGTTACGAATCCATGTGGGGTCGACTGAGCATGACTAAAAAAGTTTCGAAAAGTATTAAAGTCCATGTCACCGCCGCACCATGTCTGCCAAATATTTCGTAGCGTGTGTGTATCAACGCCGTTGAACACAGCAAGAATATTACAATTGTCTCTAATTACTTTTGGAATCTGAGTGTATCGTTGAGTGACATATATCACGTCAGTGTTTTTATGCCTGCCCCTGGAAAATATTCTAGCTGGGTTTTTTTGATTGTCTAACATAACATCATCGTACACGACTAGATTGTTAACGTCGCCATCAATATCATCAATACCCGGTGCATCATTGATATCCGTAATAAACTCAATAACATTTTTTTTAGCGATCGCTGATGCATTCTCGTTGAAATCTTTCAACACCTCGTAGCATCGTTGATCATCTACGCTAGGAGCAACCAAATACAACTTATCCCACTTCATCCATCTCATTATTAAATTGAGTAACAATTGCGTCTTGCCGGATCCAGATGGTCCGATGATAATCATCCGGATCGAGTTTGGTAACGCTGCAACATGCTTAACTGGTTCTCTTGTTTTAGTCGCCGAAAAATCAATTATATTCATATCTCTATACATAAATTATGGATCTATATTGTGTGAAGTGTAGAGTACGTACTGGCACAAATGATATGACAACCGTTACGACAAGAAATAACAGATCGGCGCTTACTGGCAAGTGTGTACAATGCGGTACAAAGAAATTTAGATTTATTTCTATTAGACCCGGAGATGTTTTAAAAAAAAGCGAGGAGGTGACATCGCAGCCAAATTGGCAAAACTCCCCGGAACACCGTGGGCAAAGTATCCAGGAGAAAAACACCTCCCAGGATATAACTACTGTGGCCCCGGAACACGATTAGATATTAGACTCGATGATCAAAATCAGCCCAAACCCGGTGAGTACCCAATAAACGCTATCGATAAGGCGTGTCATGCTCATGATGTTGCTTACAAAAGTAGCGATCTGCAACAGCGTCATATCGCGGACGTAAAATTAATTCACGCGTTAAATGCTATTCCTGATAAATCCGTCAAAGAAAAATTGGCCTCATGGTTGGTAAAATCGGCTATGAAAGGTAAATTAATGATTGGAAGCGGAGCTTCTGGTGCTGGTAATTGAAAACGCTAGCGTTTATAATAACAACATGGATTCCATCTATTATTCTCCGAGAGGATACTGGAAGGGGAAGGCCGCAATTGGTAAGCTTGCAAGCGCTGCAAAGGTAACAAAGACCACTGCGGCTAATTGGTTATCCAAACAGGCTATATGGCAAATCTATCTACCACCGCCTAAACAAATCAACTTCTCGCGCTTTGATGTCAGCGTACCTAATGAAGTTCATCAGGCTGATATACTATTTCTGCCGCATGACAACGGTTACAAATACGCGCTAACCGTAGTTGATGTTGCGAGTCGATACAAACAAGCGGAACCGTTGAAAACAAAGTCAGCAACTGAAGTAGCCGATGCGTTTGAGCGGATTTATCGAAGAGGTCCTCTGCGCTGGCCAAATCTATTACAAGTTGATCCTGGTAGTGAATTTCGCGGCGCTGTTTTATCAACGCTGAAACATCATAGCGTCGCGATACGACGAGGTCATACTGCGCTACATCGTGATCAGGCAATTGTTGAACGATTCAATCGGACTCTCGCTGAACGGTTATTTGGATATCAATACGCGAAGGAATTCATCCAAGAAAAACGATCTCGTGAATGGGTTAAAAGGTTGCCAGGTGTAATTGCAGCGTTAAATAACGAGATTACCCGAGCAATCAACATGAAGCCCAGCGACGCGATTAAATACGAGTATATACCCGGAAAATCAAAAATAAATAGCGTTTTCAAGCCGATTCTTGGCGATGTCACTGTTAGATATCTATATGAACCAGGAGAGCTTGAAGGCGGTAAAAAAAGGGCTACCGATCCTATTTGGAGTGTTACCACACATAACATATCAACGATAACACGATCAACTGGTAGACCACCGATCTATAGACTGGATTCAACTGCTCCTCAGCGCGGATTTACACGCGAGCAACTACAAGTGATACCTAACGATACTCAATTACCCCCGCGTGGTCTTAACTAGCGCCGTTGCGTCTATTACACTCAAGACAGGTCAACCTCACATTGTTTTTGACATGACCGAGACTGTTATCGATCCTATCCACGGTAAATTGGCGAGTGTCTTTATCCGAATAACGCCAACTCATTATACAATTACAACTCGCGCAGTGATTATTCTGTTGTTGTCGTAGCGAGATTATTAATTCGGCATCAATATCAAAACGCCGCTGTTTTTTTTTATCCTGTTGGCGGTAACCCGAGAGTTTTCTATCAATGACGCTTGCATCGATGGTGACTTTGTCGCCGGCTTCGTCAGTGACTCCGTCACCGGCTGCGTCAATAACAATTCTTTGAAGCTGATTTATCCTTCGTACTCTGGACACTGCAAGATAGACTAGATTCGACCATTCGATGCGATTATCAACTATCCAAACAATTGTGTCCGTGATGGTTAGTCCCTGCGAGGAATGTATTGTTGTTGCGTATCCTAGCGTCCACGGGGATTTATCAGCACGTAGCGCGTCCTCGACGACACCGATATCAACGAGCACGATATCATTCAGCACGAGAATTTGTTTTTTTGTCCCTGACGCTGTCGGGGCTGGAATTTCAACTTCAATGTTCTGCCGCCGTGTGTCCGCGGGTCTATAGCATAACGGCACTGGGCGCGTTGGAAACTTTTCCTTATGCAACGCAAACAACCTCCGCTGAAGTGTGTCTCTGACTATCTTTCTACTCGCTACAATCAAATCGTTTGGTCTCCATGTTTCCCAGAATTCATTCAGCGGCGTTTCCGGAATCACCTCGCGGATTATTTCACACTGAACTCTATCCGGCTGTAATCTGATTAGTTTTTTAACCTCGCGCAGTTGTTCATCAAGTGCTCGGTAATCAGTATCGGTTTCTTCATAATAGTCCACAAAACCCCTTAACCAATCATGTGGACCCTCGCCGACAAATGGTGGTGGTTGGCCATGGTCCCCACACATGATTACTGCTGTATTCGCGCGCAGCAACCACTCAAGAAACATTTGTAAAACGTCTAACGAAACAGTACATATCTCATCCCAGATGATAATGTCGGGAATAAATTTTTCCCCCATTCGATCAGGAGTCCACTCACCGCCGCTGTATCGAAAAAAGCTGTGATAAGTAACGGCGTCAACATTTCGTTGTTTTATCTCTCGCGCTAGTCTATGGGTCGGTGTAAGCACGATTATACTTGCCCGCGTTTGAAATAATTCAATTGCCCGAGTCGTCTTTCCTGACCCGCCACAGCCGCTTAAATAAACTGTTTTATGTCTACAAATTGGATCAGAACACGATGGTGCATTAGACCATTCTGACAATTTATCACCGCGTAGGTAATTGTTCTCAACGATGACATTTGCTGACGGGGAATAATCGCGTCGTATTTCTTCTTTAATTCTCCATGTACCCCAACTCTCGTCCGGACTAGTAAACTCGGCTACGTTTTCCTTATACGCTACGTCAATATAAAATGAATCAACGGCTACTCTAACCGCGGTATCGGGGAATCTATTTATCATCGAGAATAAATTGATAGCGGCGTAACCCAGCATAGACGCCCTCAAATGTGGATACGCGGGGCTGTCTCCATCGCTGTAGGAAACAACTGTACCCAACTTTGTTCCATTGGACAAGAAAGCTGTTTTGCAGTTCACGTATCTATTTTTCGCCACTGCGTCCTTGATTACGAAATCATATTCTGCGTCATCTATAATCAGCCGTGAGCAATATCGTTTGTAATCGCAGTTTTTTCCACCTTGTGTAAACTTACCAATTATTCTTCTACCGAGATCTTTTGCCTCGTGGTTTCGTTGGTTGAATATCCTCCTGGACCATTCGATGATATATTCCTCGTCGGCATCAATGTGTTTTCTGGATTCATCAATTATGCTATCTAGACGCTCTGGTTCTGGTAACCAGACTTCAGTCTGCGCCCGGTATGATATAATCGCGTCACTGACAATCAACGAAACTAGCATGCTACAATCAATCATATACCGTAGCAGCGCTATTGGCAACCACTTCTTTTCAGCTATGTGTCTACCGATCCAAATATAGCAACAGCGATGGAGTCCTGCCGCGAATTCAAATGATACTATGCGAGCGAATCCCGTTAAATCAAAATCAGGCAGTGGTCCATTAATAGCAACACGAGTCATTTCATGACTGGGGTGTCCAAATCGTTTGAAATACTCAGCGGCGGATCCATACCCGAGAAAACTCGCTGGATAACAGGCAACCATATCAACCGAGATCATAGCGTCGCGGTTGTATTCAGTGTTCCATAGTCCACCGTGATAGTATTCCAAACAACTGGATTGTACATCTGGTAAAAATTCCTTGCGCGTTGGTCTCCACGCATTTTTCCTTGCTGCAACATGAGCTACAACCGATGGAATCGTAAAACAATTTGTTAGCAGTTGTTCATCATGCTCTTCAAATTCCATGGCGGTTTTTTTCATCCTGTTGTGAAATGCTTCAGTACGATATAATTCGCCGTTTGGTCTTACAAACTGATCAAAGGTATCCGCATCGTTTTCAGCGCTGCGAAGTAACCACACTGATACAGGGTCGTTTTTACACAAGTAGGCAATAGCATCAAATAGTTTCCTCTCCGCGAGAAAACCGTCCTTGGAGAATTGTTCTCCCAGGAATTCTTCGGGTATATACTTTACTGTTCTATCCCGTGGAAATATTGTGATCGCGGGCGTCCATGCGTGTTCGTTATGATCAATAATTTTGATTGGGGCTCCCTTCGATTTATACTTTGATTCGTATAATACTTCACCGGTTATCGTTGTAACGGTTATTGGAAATCTCAGCGATGTTTCTAATCTCGCTATGTCGCTGATGGTCGCTCCACGCTCTTTTACGGTTAGTTCCCACTGGTTGATTTTGCTACGTCGTAAATCAGTCAATTTGTTTCCTCGACACGCATTTGTAAAATGCTCTATTACTCGTTCTGCTACACAATTTATCCCAGTTGACTGTTTCATCGGTTTCAGTTTTCCGATATCAGGTTTCTTATTTAACGGGTATATTCCATAAACAACTGCTGTTTCAGGATACGCTCGTTCATAGTATGGTCTGTCAATTCCGGTTAACAACCCCGGCTTGGAGTCGCGGCTGACAATGACTGTTTTCTTGTCGCTGAGAACCGGTTCAAATTTATCACGTATGATCCAATCGCCTGATTTCACCCGGACAATGAATTTTACTCTGAAGAAATATCTTTTACCGTCAAGTTGTGATATTATCGTTGCTGCGCGGTTGTCGTTCATGGTAGCATCAACAATGCCATCAATTCGAAATGTTGACCAACTGTGAGATGCGCCATCACGCTTGAATTCATTGATACAATCGCGTATTTTATTCAACAGGGTTTTATCGTTTATTAACGCTTTTGGTGTGTCCTTGAGGACTCTATCGAGATTGAACTTAATATTTTTCCAGGGCTTAATTACTGCTAATCTCTCAAACTCATCCATATAATTAAAACAAGTATTTAAATGAAAGAATATAGTATAATGAATCACTGCAAATGGTTGATGATTGGGTCGACAACCCCGTGCAATAAATCATGTAGAGGTGAATTCTGCGGGTATCATTTACAAAGCGTTCGTAATGGTTCTCTTGGCCCTCTCCCGTGCTTGGTTTGCCACGTCGGTGTAAGAGGAAAATCACAGTTATGTATTAATTGTGGCGGAAAGCGATACAGAGAGTTAAAGCGTTATTACGATAAACGAATAAAAAACGCCGTCATTGACCCTACCGCAGACTTCGTCATCAAAACCCCCCAAGACTACGTTGAAAGATTCATAATTAAACCAAATAATAAATTAGACAAGTAGTATTATTATACAAATGGACCAAGAATTTCAGCCGCATCCTGTGCTCGTCAGTTACGAGGCATCTCGCGACGGCATTGTTAGAAACCGCAAACTGAAGAAGCCGGTTGGTACCGTGAATAATCGGGGGTATTTGCAATTTAGTGCTGGAAAGAAGACGTATTTTGTTCACAGGGTGGTATATGAAGCGTTTAACGGATTGATCAAAGATGGCCTCGTTATTGATCACATTAATTCTAATTGTCAAGATAACAGACTGTGTAATCTGCAAGCTATCTCTCAGAGCGAAAATATTAAAAAAGGCCAAACTGGTAAGTGTTCAAATCAAGCAAGAGGTGTCAAAGCGTTTAATACATCAACGCACGAGGAAAAAACATTTCACTCCATGCATGCGGCAGGAAAATATTTCGACATTTGTAGGGCCTCAGTACGATTTGTTGCAGAACGAGTATATCAAACAGCGATCTCAAAAAGGACCGGACACAGAATTCGATTTTCATATGTAAATATCAGCGAGTGACGAAGTCACCGGCGCCTATGGCGCTGACAAGGCCACCGGCGCTGACAATAAATTGTCCGTTCCGGAAGAAAACAAAGTATGAACACCTCGGAATTGATACACGGGGTTTTCATTTTTTTTTATTTAAAAACAAGATGTTTTATAAGAATAATGAATATCGAAGACATCAATAATATATTAACTGAGATTTCAAAATTAAAAAATCAAGGAATTGAATTATCTGATGGTCTCGACAGTGAAAAAATATTATCCGATTATGAGATTATTAACGAACAGTCGAAACGGGGGCGTTTTACCCTGGCCCGCGAGTACTTTTTTATAAAACGATTACAACATACGATTAATGAAAACTTGTACCACAATGACGCAAATGCATTCATTGGACTATTTACTGCCGTTGAAATAATACGAAAAAAACTCGGACGTGTTTATGAACGACGCCGGGAGATTTCTAGTAAGATCAAAAACATTAGAAGGATTATAGACGAAAACTCCGGCGGGAAATTAGAAATTGCTTCGCAATTGCAATAATGGTAGGCGAATCACTTACTACTCGGCTAGCCAGAGAGCGGCTAGCAGCGCTTAAAAAGTTTATACCGTTACGAGACAGGGTCCGAGAACAACTTCAAACGCGGCAGCAACTACAAACCGATTTTACTGTTGGAAGCGAACAACTCTTTGCCCCGGTAACTAAAGCGACCAAAGATGTTACGGCGGCAACTGTACCCGTTCTTGGTGCGCTTGAAAAGATAGCGGCTCAGACCGAACAAACAAAAAGGTCTTTAGAAACACTTCCTGCAAAAATAGCGGCTGCTACAACACGGAGGCCACCACCACTCGCTATAACCGAACCACAAGAACCCTATGTTACAATGGCCGATGAAGAAGAACTAGGTGCTACTGCGAAAGAACCGGAAGAAGAAATACCAGAAGAGGAAATACCAGAAGAAGAAATACCGGAAGAAAAAGAGGGGAATATACCCCGTATTGTACTCAAGAAGAGCACAATAGATGAAATTAGAGGCTTCAGCAGCAGGGAAGAATTAATTAATTTTACTGCCAACAATTTTGCTAAGAGCATACGAGATAAGAAGCATATCAATAGCGGTTACGAGAAAAATATAAAGTCGTTAAAGGACTGGGCAAGAATAGTGTATTTAACGAGTAAACATAAAGATGCATTACCACATCGTGGTGATCCCGATTACGATGAATTCCACAAGGAAGTTAAGAGTATAACACCAAAAAAAGGAAAAGGATACTCTGTTGGTAAAGAATCCTACGGCGTTACCTGTCCTGGTAGTGTTCTCAGTGATATATCACGGCTAGAGGTACTAATTGGAGGAAAACGAGCCGGAAATAACTCTCCGGAAATAATCAATGAAGCCGCTGATATTTGCAAGCGGTTATTTGCAGGCGGTATTATGGACATTAATGCATATCGAACGCTCATAGACGAACTCGTGGATGATTAATTGGAAAACTGGTGTTTTTAATAAGGATGATCATACACTACAACCATGATAAACCAGTACTCGTCTACGTGGTAAACTCGCGATTGCCTGTTTACCGCGCGTACTATGGAGATGGTCTCGGTAGCACCATTGCGGGGTTATTTACAAGAATGGCTCCAAAAGTAGCGCCGTTAGCCAAACAATTAGGAATGAAGGCTATTGATGTTATTCGTGATAAGGGTATTAGTGCTATTGGAGACGTTGCCGGAAAGGCGCTTTCAGCCGCGCGGGACAAACTAATGTCGTTGGTAAAATCCAAGAGAAAAAAACAGAAACCACCGGTAATGCCATCAACGACAGTGATGCCTGCAAATGTCAGTAAAGTAATAAATAACGCCGTGGAAGAAAAACTAGAGTCGTTGGCGACGACTCTGTCGTTGGCGACGAAGCCATCAATGGCTGAGCCATCCGCCGATGCGGCAACCAACGCGCTCATGAACGCGATAGCGGGAAGTGGTTTAAATTCAAAGAATTTACGACGAAAAAATCGCAATTGAAAACATCAACATGATAAATAATAAAATGTTTGCGCGTACCGCTGATCCCGCGTTTGATATGGACGCCCCAGTGCACAGGGATGATTCTGTCCGTGACTATCAATATTATTCTTATTATGCAGCGCAACCTGACCTACGATCGCGAATTGAACTTCAAGTCCAAGATACCAGTAAATATTTTCTGCCGTGTGAAGCGTTTATCGAAATCGAGGGAGAACTCGTGACAAATGCCGCCGATAATGCACCATACGCAGATGACCATCGTGTTCGAGTTGGCTTCGTCAACAACGGTATCATGGCGTTATTTGAGAGCGCCAGATATCTTATTGACGGGCGAGAAATTGAATCAATAGAACGCGAGGTTGATGTTGCAACAACGATAATTGGGTTGGCGAGATACTCGGATGATTATACAAGATCGGCGGGTCCATCTATAATGTTCGCAAAGGACACCACTAATAACGCTGACCATCTTCAGTACATCAACGTGCTGGCGGAAAGAGATACCGCAGTTGACCCACAGGCTGAAGCAGCCAATCCAGACCGCAGAGCAAGACCAGGCGCTAATTTCAATATTATAAAAAGCACCAACAATGATTACAATCTAGGATTCGCAGCACGAGTAGGAATGTTGCAAGGACCACGCCGACAGTTTTCATGCGCGATTCCACTCCATCACATATTTGGATTCTGCAGAAATGTCAGAAAAGTTGTCTATGGGGCTAAGCATACAATCGCGCTGACGCGAAGGGGCGATGATAACAATGCAATATGGCATGCTGCTGGCGTCGCTGCCGGTAAAGTCATTTTAACTAAAATGGCATTGTGGATGCCGGTGCTGACTCCATCAGTTACCACGGAAGCACGATTGTTAGCATTTATGGAACAGGGAGGGAAATCGCTGTTGAGTTGGCTAACGGTAACAACTGATGCTAAAGAGGATAACGTCGCCGATACGTTTACATGGCACTTGGCGTCAAAACAGGGTGTTTCAGCCCCGCGTCATATATTCATAGCGCTACAGAATAGGGAACGATTGGGCAATCAAGAACGCAGCCATATGATATTTGATCGATTAGGAGTCATGGAGGTTTCGCTGAGAATAAACGGACAACAGGAACCATCCGAGGATATACAGCTTAATTACGGCGACAACCATGTCGCACGTGTGTATCATCGATTGCTGTCATATATGGGTCGTGATCAAAACGTCGACACTGGTTTGCAAATATCACAACTTGATTTTAAAAACCTGTATCCGATTTATTATTTTTCGCTGGAACATCTTGATTTAACGAGACAATCCGTCGTTGATATACACTTCAGAGCTCGTATAGCCCCGGCTGGTGTTAATTATAGAGCGGTTGCTGTCATTCTCAGCGATAAATCAATGCTGCTAGAAGGTGTTGGTGGACGAATGAGAATCGTTGATGCGCCAGTGGAAAACATGTAATTGAAAGCACAAAACGCGTTTACAATAAATGTCGTATAGTGTCGTCAGTGTAGAGTTGACTGATGGTCAAGTCAAGAAATTACGATCAAAGTCGGCTAAACAATGCGGAACCACAATAACGCTGAAGCCGTCACAGATGGCGGGTGGTAATCATAAGATATCGTTGACGGCGCGTCAAATAAAACATTTCAATGATGCGATGAGGAATAAAAAGGGTGTTCAAATAGATTTCTCGGCCGCAGCGATCAAAGACATGGAAAAGACCGGTGGGATATTTCCGTTGTTAGCCGCGATTCCGGCATTGATTGCCGCGGCCGCACCAGCAGTGGCTAAGGCGGCGGCGTTAGGAGCCGTTGGTACCGCGGCGGGGATGGCATTGAAGAAGGCAACCGGGAAAGGCTACAAAAAAAAACGACCCGTGGCCGGAAAGGGTCTAAGACTACCGGGAACCCCGTATTCATGGTACTCGGGAAAGGGTCTAAGACTACCGGGAACCGTTTATTAACGCAGGAGTCAATGACTCCTGAGTCAATGACTCCTATGTCTAATTTTGATTTAATAGACGCCGCGAACGCGCTAGCGATAAAAAACTTCAGAGGTGTTTTTATGAGGGATCAATTACCGGCGGCACCAAGGAATATTGAAACAGGCATAATTAACCTCGATGGGTCCTCCGGAGCGGGAACTCATTGGGTTGCATACGCGATTGATCCGCGTGCGATCGTCTATTTTGATTCATACGGGTTAGCCCCGCCGAAAGAGTTCATGCGGTATATCCGGGCGTGTTCAGCCCGGGCGTGTTCAGCCCGGGTTTTTTATTCCACGCTGCCAACACAGCGATTAAGCGACCCACCGATATGTGGCCGCGAGGTATTGAACGTACTTGCGGCGATTTCATCATCGCGGAAACCACCTCATGTGGTTGTAAACGAATACACTAGTGGGGTCGTAGAAGCTCAACGGATTTTAGAGAATAACATTTACAATAATAATGATTGATATCTGGGGACGACCGGTTTCGGCGCTGAAAAAGCCCACGGAAACGGCCGCAACCGATGACATAAAAAAACTAATTGAGGATGAAATCGCTGATACGTTGAACTTAACCAGTGTTGACCCGGGCGAAATAGTTGTATTTCAAGACCGCCAGGGTAAATTGAAATCCAGTAATGTGTCACTGAATGACGTTTTAATACGACAGCGTGATGCCGCCGAGGACACTATCGCGCTGTATACCAGCGACGGACGACTCAAACCGGGTGAATCCATCTTGACGATAAATGGAAAAATAAGTACACTTGGCGACAATTATATAACCATGTCGGATTCGTTAAAAAATTTGTATAATAAATTTAACATACAAGCAATTCAGTTCGAGGGGGTACAAGTATCTGTCGTCGGTATGCAACACATTGTCAATAGTTTTTTTGGAACCACGACGATAACCGAACCAAATCTTGAAACAATAAGAAATGCTATTTTGGAGTTTACGGCGATGTCGGCCAATTTATCCTCGTTACGAAAAAATGTTAACAAGATTGATAGCGCCGTTGATAAATTCTTTGGTAAAAAAAATATCAAACCGGATGAAATCACAATAACTATAAATGATATCACTGCGTATAGACAGGAAATAGAAAAAATCAAAATTATTGTTGAAGCGTTTAGACAATCACTATTGAAAACAGAGCAACTCGAAAAAATAAAAACCCCTCATGAGAACATCATCAACACAGTATACACAATTCAGCATGGATCATTCGATTGGACTCCTACACAGAATACAGTAGATATCACCGCAACTGTTAAGGGTATTTATCGATTGACATTGATTTCGGCGATGCAGTTTAGTATATCATCGTCGAGTTCATCCGGGTTTAACAATACAATATCAACAATTATAGACAAGGACGCAACTGAACGGTTTGTGATTAAGGCCGTTGATAGCAGTATATTTAGGGCAGACATTACATGGTATGTGGAATTTGTAGCGAATCTAAGTAATTAAAAACACTAGCTCTTTTAAAATAAAAATGACCACCAAGGAAATTGAATCAGAGGTATCACCGACGTCACATCAATATCGATTCGATACCGCAAAAGAATTCTCCGCGAACTTAAAAACGCTTTCCGAACAATACCGTGCAAAAATAAAAAAATACCGTCGTAAAATAACCGCCATCGACGCGGTCGTGTACTCGGTATCGGGTATAGTAGCTGGCGCCGGTGTTATTTTATCCACGGTGACCACGATAACCCCGATCGCTGTTCCAATCGCTATCTCCGCGATGACAACAGTTGCTGGAGTTGCCAACGCAATCACTAGGAAGATATCATCGTGTTTTCAGAAAAAACTCAACGAGTATACAGTAAAACATCAAATAGTATCCGACGCATACTCGAAATTATCCGGGTTGATCTCGTTATCGATTGATAATTTGTTCGTATCCGATGTTGAATTCTCCACGATGGTCCAGTTGTATAGCTCCGCGATGTCAAAAATCGAGGATTTTCAACTGGAAGCCGAAACCACCTGGTTGTTGAAATTAGACACTAAAGAAAACGAATAATAATAATGTCGCTGAACCCCGAAGGGTCTCAATTACTTCAGCGGATCGCGGAGAACACCACTCCGGTACAAACAAATATGATATCGATAACATCAACGAAACCCGAATTCAGTGTGAACTTCCCATCGCCGGTTCCAGTAAAGGAAATAGCGCTGGCAAAATTGCGAGTATATCACAGTTGGCCTAATATTCGAGCAGACGCATTTAACGGACAACAACCTAATAACTCGCTGGTTTTTGCATGGACAAATAAGCCCGATGGGACCCCAGACTGGAATGAGGTTACAATACCAACTGGGTCATACCAAATAGAACAAATCAATAAAGAATTTCAACGCAGGATAAAATCGATCACAGGAAAAGAATCAAAAATCGCTATTACGGTTCATGAACCGACGTTATCGTCAACGATTGAAATAAACACACCGGGGTATATGGTTGATATTTATAACAGTTCAATAAGAACCATATTAGGTTGGCCTGAGAATCCACCCGCGGACTTGCACACGAATGAGAAATCGTATCATGAGATTAATCCCGGGTATCGAGATAATTTGTCTATTATGAAAAACACGTCATTACCCAGCAGGTTTATATTTCAAGACATGGACACCATGCAGTGGTATTTTCAGTATGACAAAACCCCTGAATCGATCGTCGTATTAACAGTTAATTTAGATGATATCACTAATGCGTTTGCCGAGATTAATTATATTTACCATTCACAACTAGAACAGCTACGGCAAACAAAAGCACGAAAACACGTTGAGGTGTTAAATCAACTCATATCAGACATGGAATATATCAATGAACGAATCGTTAAAACAATATCCGATAACAGCGATGGTAATAAACAAAAACTCCTAACCGAGTATAATATCACAGAAGCCGATTTACCCGATTTAAAGTTTTCAGGATACAACGCACCAGAACTAAGAAAATCTCTTAATGATTTTCTCGGTCCATCAACTAATATCCTCAAACACGATAACGGAGATGGTGGTAGGCATATCGCCCCGTACAACGTAAATATCGCATCGGTGATAGCGATTAATCTAGTGTGTGATGTTATCGAAGGGAGTTACCAGGTAAATAC
Source organism: Sinohyriopsis cumingii (assembly GCA_028554795.2). Lineage (NCBI taxonomy): Eukaryota > Metazoa > Mollusca > Bivalvia > Unionida > Unionidae > Sinohyriopsis > Sinohyriopsis cumingii. The sequence goes on along the minus strand of CM068826.1, from coordinate 5,329,927 downwards.
CAAGCAATCAAATCAAGCTCAACAGGGGTATATCCTTTATTCGTTTTCACCAACAGCCCCTCCCGGATTTTTAATCGTTGAGAGTCCGATTAATCCAGTCTATATGAGATGCCATAATCGGTTTTTAACGAGAATTAATTTTAGAATTACCGATCAGTCAAATAACCTAATTGATCTACAGGAGGAGGAGTTAGTGATCACTCTGTTTGTAAGATCATTGTAAATAACTTCTTAGCAGCAGAGGGGGCGATGACATCGACGCGGTCGTCGATGTGCTTACCGGACGCTGACGACGCTGGGGATCGGCGCGCAGAAGGTGTTAATTAAACCAAATGACGACGCGACGATCCCCCAACGACGTCGTCGTTTTTTTTTTACCAGGCGCTGACGACACTAGATCGTTGAGTTGCAGAAAGTAATAATTAAGCAAAATAACGATTGGACAAAATGTCCGATTCGCCCCCTCTGCTGCTCCAAGAGAGACCCATTACAGTCCACAAATATCGTTTATATTTTGTGGAGACTCGAGTGGAATATAATACCTAAAGAACCAAATAAACATAAAGGGTTGTATTATTCAAAATATCACGTTTAAATGTCTAATTACCTAAAGAACAAAATAACATAACGGGTGGTATAATTCAAAATATCATGTTTAAATGTCTAATTACCTAAAGAACAAAATAACATAACGGGTGGTATTATTCAAAATATCATGTTTAAATGTCTAATTACTTAAAGAACCAAATAAACATAACGGGTGTTATTATTCAAAATATCATGTTTAAATGTCTAATTACCTAAAGAACCAATAAACATAACGGGTTGTATCATTCAAAATAACATGTTTAACTGTCTAATTACCTAAAGAACAAAATAACATAACGAGTGGTATTATTCAAAATATCATGTTTAAATGTCTAATTACTTAAAGAATAAAATAACATAACGGGTTGTATCACTCAAAATATCATGTTTAAGTGTCTAATTTAGTGCTTTAATGTTGCTATAAATGAAAACGAAAAAGTATCAGTCAAGCCTCGTGCATAAAGTTCGTGTGGGAACCATTATAGAAAGAATCACAGTTAAACGATTTCCAGTCGATAGGTAATATTATAGCCTAACAATAGACTAACAATAAATAGGACAACTTCGCACAAACAACAGTGAAAATTCCATTAAAATCCCTGAAGAAATAAATGAAATTACCTTTGAATTTTAAAATATGAATGGGAGGTGACATCTGTTTGATTAGATATCCAATGTCCTTGAGTTTAATCATATTATATAAAAATAATAGTTATTGAAGTTTTAACACAATTGTCAATACATTCTTAGCAATCCGGAAGCGAAAAGTTACAGCAAATTCAGTGTGACATATGTAATAATAAATACGTTTAACAGCATTGACAATTCATCGTTCAAATGTTTACATATAAGTTGAATGTCATAAACAGTTTGCATTATATATCACGGTGAATATTCAATGTCCACTTTTTAAATGTTTGTGTATATCTGTCTGTGTGTGTGTGAGTGCGTGTTTTACATAGTTAAAGGAATATAAATGCAAGTTTAGCCCCGTATAAGACACTCAGAATAGGCAAATTTGCTTGTTCTAATCAAGAAACACAAAATGTCTCTGAATTCATAAAAGTATATAAAGTTCATCATAACTATTACATTTTATGCCAATGCTATTACATTGTACGTTATTTAAGTGCATATAGAATAAAACGATCAAATAACAGTCATTAAAATATTATTACAGATCAGTGAAAACAGACTAATTACCGCCCCCAAATATAATATCAGATATTTAGAAACGTGAATATGAGTTGTCACACCGCAACTGTTCCTCGAAGAACAAAGAGAACATGAAGATTTCTAAACCTTCGATGCATCTTGTGTGAATGTTAAATCCAAGCATGGAAAACACAGGCGTTGCACATTCTTAATTGCGATTCTGACAATGTAAAATTAACGGAAAAATAAATGAGGATATAATAATGCAAATATTTGTCTAGTTTATTTTCTTCTTTAACACATATTATTGATAAGTGGGGTTCAGTTTTGACTTAAAACCTGAGAAAGATTAAGCATCGTAGTTGCTTCATCTGGATTGCAAAGCGATACAATCGAATGTCAGATCTGTTCATTGCCTCAACATTATCATGATGACACTATCTGAATATTCTGCGAGCAGATTATAACATTTTATTATATAGCTATCAGATTTTATCCTCTTTTAATCAGAACGAGATTTGTACGACCACTGCGAATGTGAAAGGAATAAGACCTAGATCTGTACAACCATTGCATAATATATAACAGTTGAGGAGTATGAGTCTTATTCCTCATTTTTATTTAGAACGTTTTAACCACTCAAACCTTGTTACCGAATGGACATGTCGAGTCTGGATAGTCTGTATAGCTCTTGCTAAACCAGTGCAACCATACCCAACAATGGAAATGTTGAATCGATATAATACCAATCCACTGCAACCTTAACAACCAATGGAAATGTTGAATCTGTACAGAAACACACCAATATAACTTTGTCTTCCAATGGAAGTGTGGAATCTGTATAGTACCAAACCAATATAACCTTTCCAACCAATATAAATGTTGACTCTATATAGTACCAAACCACTGCAACCTTGCCAACCAATGGAAATTTCAATCTGTATAGAACCACACCAATACAACCTTGCCAACCAATATAAATGTTGAATCTGTATAGTACTGTATAGCTGTTGCTAAACCAGTGCAACCATACCAAACAATGGAATGTTGAATCGGTATAATACCAATCCACTGCAACCTTACCAACCAATGGAAATGTTGAATCTGTATAGAACGACACAACTATAACCTTGCCAACCAACAGAAATGTTGGATCTGTGTAGTATTGTATAGCTATTGCTAAACCAGTGCAACCATACCAAACAATGGAAATGTTGAATCGGTATAATACCAATCCACTGCAACCTTACCAACCAATGTATATGTTGAATCTGTGTAGAATCACACCAAAATAACCTTGCCAACCAATATAAATGTTGAATCTATATAGTACCAATCCACTGCAACCTTGCCAACCAATGGAAATGTGGAATTTGTATAGTACCAAATCAATATAACCTTGCCAACCAATAGAAATGTTAAATCTGTATAGTATCAAACCACTTCAACCTTGACAGCCAATAGAAATGTGGACTCGGTATAGTACTAAACCACTGCGACCTTGCCAACCAATGGGAATGTGGAATCTGTATAGTACAAAACCAATATAACCTTGCCAATCAATAGAAATGTGGAATCTGTATAGTACGAAACCACTGCAACCTTGCGAAACCAATGGAAATGTAGAATATGTATAGTACAAAACCACTGCCATCTTGCCAATCAATGGAGATGTTTAATATGTATAGTACCGAACCACTGCAACCTTGCCAACCAATGGAAATGTGGAATCTGTATAGTACGAAACCACTGCAACCATGCCAGCCTATGGAAATGTTGAATATGTATAGTACAAAACCATTACAATCTTGCCAGTCAATGGAAATGTTCAATTTGTATAGTAACAAACCGCTGCAACCTTGCCAACCAATGGAAATGTTGAATCTGTATAGTACCAAAGCACTGTAATATTGAGCTAAATGAGAATGTTTAGTATGTGTAGTCTGTATAGTGAATGCCAAAACACTGTAAACGTGTTAAACAAATGGATATTTTGAGTCTGTATGATGCCAAATCACTTCAACCATGTTAACCGAATGGCATTTGTAGTCTTAAAGTCCCAAGGCTCTATATATTTGGAAATGCGGAGCTTTTATAGTGCTAATCCACTACAATCATGCCACCACCAAATGGCAATGTTTTAATCTGTATAGACTGTATTGTGCTAAAGCAGAGCGACCTTTCTAACCAAATGGAAATGATGAATTTGTATAGTGCCAAACCACTGTCAACATGACTCCAAATGGAAATGTCGAAACCATATAGTACCAAACCACTGTGATCCTGCCAGAAAATGAAACTGTCTAAACGGTATAATGCTAAAGCACTTAAACCTTGCCATCAAATGGAAATGTTTATATTGTATATTGCGTGCTAAGCGGGTTCGAAACCAAAAACTTGTAATAATGATACTAACAGTTGCCTCGATAGGCGTTCAGCATTAAGAATTCTAATTTTAGGACTGGTCCGCCTTGTGTCACGATAATGTGACTAGGTGGGACACCAACCGCCATATCTGCGGCATGAGGCCCCAGTGCTAGACATTACTATAAACTGCCACACTGTTGACATCGTAGCGATATGACTGAAACATTGCTATAGCTATGTTAAAAATTTAAATCACACATAAGAAACACAGACACCTTTTTCTGAGTGCCTGGAAACTGCATAAGATCTGTAAATAGGTGTTTACGATCCAACCAAAATATATTGACGCTAATGTGAACGTCTCCGAAGCAGTGTGTTTTAAATAGAGTTAATACTAAAATGCATAGATTTATTGCTCTGTCCAATTTGATCAAGGATCAAACTTTATGTCTGAAATTTTCTAACATTTTGTGTATGAATTAGGTATTAAACTCTTTAAATATTCTGCCTCTCGCCCTGAAGGTCTATAGAGATTGAATAAAATACTTCCGACTATGAAGAATATGATACGGCCATATTTATTTGATACCGGAAAAGATTGGGGCGATGGCGTTAATTTACTGATGTTTGCTGTTGGGATACTCTTTGAGGTTTAGTCCTTTTGCATTAGGTTTTGGATTTAATGTCCATTGACCATTGAAATGATTAAAAGAGAAACTTACTTCAACCGAAGATTCAGACATTAAACTTCTTGTTTGTGCCTCTAATTTTAAGTATAAGCTGGAAAAGGCTTGTGAAGTAGCAAGAATACTATTCGCTCTATTCAATCAAAAATGTAATTAAGTTCTTAAATAAATACAAACAAAAGGAGTCAACCTGGTGAAAAGGTTATGGCTCTCTTGCCCAAATCTCAAAATCTTCAGGATAAATACCAATAAATAATATGGTCCATACACAGGCAATACATGTAAGTGAGTTAAATTTTATATATGTAGGACTATGGTTTAACCAGTGTTCGGAACCTTTCACAAGAAAAGATTGAACTGAAACAGCTACTATGTGAATATGAGCACATGCTTTCAGAAGTTCATACCCCAACAAATTAAAAATACCATGATGGTAACATTTAAGTTCTACACCTGTGAAAACTGCCTTAGAGGATGAATCCGCTCAGACTGGAATAATTGGAAATGGAAATTCAATACTTTTGCAGAATTATTTATTGAACCAAGTAAAATTTTCTGAGCTCACCTTGTGTCCTTGTGCCGAAACCAGAAAATACGCACTGATAATAGGAAAGTGAATAATGTTACCAAAACAGATTTATTTCCAACACCAAGAATCTATGACTGCATTGGCAAAAATGGAAAAACAAAACATGTTAAAAGGATTTTGGCAAATTCCGTGTACGGATAGAGCAAATTAAAATTCGGCCTTTGCAACTCCGATGAACATTTCCAAAATAAAGCGATACAATTTGGTTTGAAAAGAATTCACCTTCAACATCCCAGAGCTTAATGAACATGGTAACATCTGCATTAGATGAATGCGATGCGTATATCGATGCTGATATTATATCTAAGGACGATTGTAAAGATTACATCGAAACCATTCTGGATTTCTTTGATTGCCGAGTGATACAAATTTGATTATTAATGTAAGAAAACAATTAGCTTTGTCGTGCTTGTGTTCCGTGTTTAGGATATATTGCGGAACATGGCCAAGTTAAACCTCTAAAGGTTAGTGTTACGGCTCTCTTTCCAGTACATATCAGTTAAAAGCAGTGCCTCTTAATAAAAAACAATTGTTGTGAGTTTTAGGTATGTCTGGATACTATTGTAAATATTAGTGAAATATTTCCATAATTGCCGAACCCCTGACCAATTTATTAAGTAGGAAATACAGGGAGGAGTATATGGTTTTAATATTGGTTTAGGAACCCAATTTGGGATGAACGTTAAATTCAGCCCCCTCTCCAATTGTAGTATTCAGTGATCACAATCCCCTTACTTTCAGTAACAAAAGCAAACATCAATGATTGCTGAGATGGAGATTTTGATGTTTGAGGGTTTCAACACTGAATTTAGACACATCAAGGGTACATAAAACATGATCGTAGACGCACTTTCACGTGTAAAGAAGTTAAAAATGTATATATTTTATATCTTCCTGTGCAATTGTGTTATTAGTCTCTCATATGAACGTTTTAGTAATATGCAAAAAAAGCAACGTTTACTATTGAATATTTTTTTTTTTTAAATGAGGGGAGGTGCTATGCATATCTCTATTATACCTTTTGCTATTTGGCTGTTGCAGATTGCATTGAGTCTATAAATAGGTCCTTACGATCCATACTATTAATATTTGTAATAAATCTGTTTGCGAGTTTGGAGAAAATTCCCATTGAACTGGTTGGTTATGATGGTTCTTTTCCGATGTGGGGTGTTGTGATATTTCTCACGTAGCGAGTAGGAAATAATCGCGATTTAGGGCTGTACGGGTGTTTATGTCAAGGTGTGGGTTGACTGCTAACTCATTCATATTTCTTATGTTTTTGTCTTAACACCAGTCTGCAGATGTGTTTAATGTTGGGTTTTCATATAGCGTGAGAGGAAACATTTGTTTAGAATTACAAAGTACTCACTGTATTAAACGTTTTGTCTTGGATTACTGTAACTTTATTCACAGGAGATCTTGTCAATGTCATCGTGATTCTTGAAGATTATTGGCTCATCGACACATTCAAAGACTGGGGAATTATTCAGAACACTAGATTCGTTTGAATTATTTTGGGTTTAAATCATAATAATGCAGCTTCCTCTCACATTTTCTTTTTTATTAAAAAATTAAATAGCTTCGTAACACCACCAAATGGCACGATAACTTATTTTATGCCTATAGAATCGTAACACCACCAAAAATGGCACGATTACTTATTTTATGTCTATAGATTCGTAACACCACGAAATGGCACGATTGCAGTGAGTCTGTATATTGCCAAAGCACCGCAACCGTGACAGCAAATGAATCGATAGGGTCCAGAAGCGAAATCGAGAAGTGAAAGCAGGTTCTCCGATGAGGACGAAGTTGTCACGTGTGAATGCATAATCACCTATAGGTTTGACAACGAGACCGATAATTATGACCCACACCCTTAGTTCTTTGAGTATCTGTTTCCGGCCGCCATCAAGATTTATCTGATCCACCTAGACGCAACAGATCTAGAATATAATATCGCCCATCTACTAGGGACAGCTTGCGTGAGCTTTTATTTAGCTTATGGGAAGAAGAATTTATGGAGCATGTAGATGTGCTCAACGGCGGTCAGTACGACGTCGGGCAGATTAGGAGATCTTGCACATATCTGGTCCTATACCATACATCATGTCGGGGGAGCCACAAACAATGGTCATCGATTAAGGTTGATGGGCCAGCCGAACACTTTCTCATTGCGAGCTTCGAGAGCATGACATTACCCGAGACTGCAACATTTTGTTTGTTACAAAACATTCAATCATACACATAAATTACTTTTGTGCAAACTGTTACATATATCTGGAATACAAATATGTTTGTATCATTGGTCTAAAAAGGTATAGATAAAACTAAATAATTATATTAGTTCCTTTATGTCATTTTCTGGACGATGGTATAGTTTACCAAGAAAGTCAGAGTTCATTTTATCAATGTCCGAGATAATTTTCTTTATACCCAGTAAACATTCACCCAGTCTTGACCGTGTACTATGTGGAAAGCCTTGACGAATTGTATTACCATGATTTGAAATATATCGAGTTTTCTTAATGTTTGACTCTGATATTTAACCAGACATCAAGGTCATAAAGGGTCCATGATATTCCAACTTGTGTTTGTACAAACTGACGTAGGTAAAAAGGATTATATCTTGCTTTATTTGTGCTAACACCCATAAGAGAACAAAAGTGGTTTCCACCTTAAGTGCAAACTGCTCCTTACTTTAGACAGACAGTTCATATTGCAAGACTCAGCTGGTTCAAAGCGCTTGGTTTCGTCTGATATATCATGATTATCTGTTTCTAGTCAAATTCCTTGCATATTCTTTGTCGATTCAGCTTTAAAAATAGTTTAAAGATTTTACAAACGTTGACGGTGAAGTTCCATATCGGGGGAATCTAGTACATACGTACAGTATCTTTTAGAAATATTCCTTTAGATTTTGCTGAGTTTTAGGTATAATTCGCAAAGATTCACGGTGTCAAAGGCCTTCTGAATCATCGAAACACTTCTGAACGTTGTTCTAACGTGGACAATATTGTTTCCTGTAAACTAGTTTTCATAATTCAAGCAACAGGAAAATAAATATGTAATTGTCAGACTCCCTTTTGGGTATCTCATTACCTTAAAATATGAAAAAGGTAAACCTTACTTGTAATTGGGGAGTATGCAACACTCGTCTATTGCTCGTTACAATCTTCATTTTGAACATTAACAAATTTAAGTTGTTTCATGATAAAGGTTATTTTTTGATAACTAAGTTTTGTTTTAAAGACAGGTTCATCTACGAAAACTCTCAGTTTTTTTCATTATATATATATATATATATATATATATATATATATATATATATATATATATATATAGAGAGAGAGAGAGAGAGAGAGAGAGAGAGAGAGAGAGAGAGAGAATACAATTTAGAATAATATATTACAAATAGACAAGATTTTTCATCCGGAGCACACACTAATTCACCATCATATTTTAAATCAGAAATAATATTTGCAACATTTACCCTTGTTACGTTGTCTGTTCTGCAATTTCCCAAAAAAAGCCTAAATTCTAACTCAGCTGTTTCATCTCAATATTTGAAGATATGTTCTTCATTAAGATAGTTCTCTTGTTCAGGACAATTTATTTATTCTTCTTTTGCACTTTATATTAATTGTAATATTCATGGCCATGTCCTCCCGGTTTTATATTGTCTATCCAGTATTTCCTATAGGGGTCTGTGTGGGAATTAATTTTGGAACTAAGAAATGAATTTACTATGATTTTTTTTCTTCTAATTGGGGGAGGGGCGAAGGAGGTGATTTAATTTACAATTTGCGTTTAACAATCTATTTCGAGTTGATAAGCAACTAGTTTCACATACTCGTATTAAAAAAGGATGGCGACGGAAATGGAACAAAAAATCTTGCTGCCGAAAGAGAATGGATGCTGCACAAAATATGATGATCTTAGGCAAGGTACATGTCGTGATTTATAACATATATTCACACTCATCAACCTAATTTACCATTCTTTTGCTAACAATCATAAGACAAGAATTGTTCTGCATGGCTCTAACGTATTGCACAATACTTTATTATATATGTGACTTGCTAATTGCTATCAAGTATTCGTTGTTAACAAAACCAGTAAATATTTTAAATTTGTACTACGGACAATATGAAAATGGATATTCTTTGTGTCTTCTGTTATAATTTCCCATTGATTATTATGTCACCAGAAGACGAGGGATACTCAAGGAGGGTTTCAACTCAATCAGTACATCCTGGATAAAAACTAGATTGTCACCGTAAAGTAGGTACGCATCAGCTATAAAGACCGTGACAGCTTTCACTGATTCTAATTCAGTGTAACAAATATTCTTTTACATCGCATGCCAAGTGGTTTCAATCATATTGGATATTTCACCTTTTTGGACCTTTCGAGATTAAGCAGTTTGCAGTAAAATCAATTTACTAACAACATATAATAATAATAATAATAATAATAATAAAATCAATTTACTAACAACATATAATAATAATAATAATAATAATAATAATAATAATAATTAAGAAGAAAACAAGCAAAGATAAAAGAGGGAAGTGAAGAAGAATACAAAGAAATAATAATGATCATAATAATGCATAAAAGAAGAAAGAAAAGGAGATATAGAAGAAAAGTACGAATAATAATATTAATAATAATGATAATCAGTACATCGATTAATATTCATAAACACTTTACAGCAACAGCACACACACACACACACACACACACATATATATATATATATATATATATATATATATATCCGAGTGGTCTACAGCGCTATCACTGCCATCTCACCTCTGTCTGCGTGGGTACGAGTCCAAGGCTCGGCTAACGTGGGTACGTGGGAAAGCCTGCCAGTAGTTTCTCGTGGGTCGGTGGTTCTTCCCTGGGTTTTCCAGGGTTCTTTCTCCACCAGTTATACTCGGCGCCATGTATAGCCTATCTTGTGCTGAAAAATGGCGTTAAACCCAAGAACAACAACAACAACAACAACAATATATATATATATATATATATATATATATATATATATATATATATATATATATATATATATATATATATATATATATAAGGAAACCAATTTATTTATAGCTCTTACCTATCCAATACAAATCCGAACAACTATGTGAATCCATACCCTTTTGTAAGATAAAATATTTTCAAATATAAATTAGAAGGAAACAAATTTTTACAAATTCGTTCAGTGTTTCTCCTGGACAATTTAAATAGAAAAAGAGAATAAAAGAAGATGTATATGTTTTGCAGTGCTTGAATCAAGGTAAATTTTTTTAAATGTACTGCAGTAAAATATAATTAAAACTAAAATACGTATGAATGATACTCGGGGAACCTTTTTAAAAATGATCACCATCCATCAGTTTAATAAGTTGTCTGGTACCAGCAGCATACGACATTGTTATATTAGTATTAATATATGCAAATGCAATTATTATCACTCTGACGATAGTGCCACTCTGTTAAAATTAAGTACTATTTAGTTTCTGTCAGACACTGCTTTTAGCCATATTTTCATGGTCACAAAGATATCACATTTTATTAGTTCTTACCAAAAGTGCAAGCATTTGTCAAACATAAAGGTATTTGTCTTTGAAAAATATTATGGCTGAGAGTAAATTCGATTTTTTAAATTATATTTTATGGTATTTTGGACTTCATTTGTCCTAGAAATGTAATCATGCTTAGTAAAGACATTACAATACAACAAAAACAACCACACATTAAATATCTCCCAATTCTAAGTAGTAGGAACATAATATTCTTCCTTCAAATAAATTCTATTGCATATTGCCTTTATTTCTTTAAAAATTCATTTCCTTCCAGGCATTCAAGTAAATCCAGCGTTTTGGAGAACTAATGCACTAGTCTTTAAATGATCTTTCCCTGATTAAAAGTACCACACGTGTGTCGATGGTCTAAATTCTACCCTTTAATATATAGAACTATACCTTCCTAGGAACAATTATGTAATAGCATTATGCGGCTTCCTGTCTTCTTGAGAAAGGAGATAAATCACGCATTAATCTACTATCTCTATGACAAATATATAATACATAATCGAAGCAAAAGTATGCCTTCAGCTGATTAGTTTATAAAGATTGCATACTTCCTGGTGCCAAACGGATTTTCATATCTTAATGTTTCAATCACCAAACTTTCCCAAACTAGTCACTTCCTGTTCGCAGTAAAAGTCTTCCCGAAATAAGCATACGTACTTGATAATACATGGATCAAGATATTGTTACGTCTCTATGGTCTTAAACTAAGTAACAGAAATAAGTGAACATCAACAAGATTTGAAAAATTCAACAAATAATTTATTTTCCAAGAAAAAAGTGAAAATTTTAAAAGTACTTACAATATTGTGAATTAAAACCTAATTGCCCTAGAAGGTCTATCACAAGTCTAAATTTACCAAGTTCCAGTTGAATTCCAGCTTTGAAAGTGTTAATGTTCCTGTAATCTCAAATATGCTAATGCATGAATGACATAGAGTGTGGTGAGGTACTAAATGTCTTTTGAATGAATCACAATAATATTATTCAAAATGTCCTTGACTAATTTTAAAAAGTTCCGAATTAAAGTTTGCTGACAAGCTTTTTCACATATCAACATGCCCGAGCCAAAGACTCGAACCCACGCGAACAAAGGTCAGATTCCAGAGATCGGATAAGGAGAGTGCTGTATGCTATTGCTCCAAACGGTGTCCATCATATTTACTATAATATTTATTTTGTCTCAGCTAAGAATTCTCGCTCCCGAATTTTATTGAAAGTTTATTTGAATATAACCAGTGTTATAAATACTGCTGTACCTTATAATCGAGCAGCCGCAGAGCAGAGTGTTGTGTTTATATTTGTTTTCCTTTCATGTTTCTTTATTGAGATCGTCACAAAATGTAAAAAGGTAACAAACTATTGTTAACACGACGATATTGATAGTCTATGCAATAATGAATGAGTTAGCCATACTATTTTCTTTCCCTATTGCTGAAGTGTAGTTTGCTATCAGAACATTTTCTCGTCACTGAAAAACATCCATAAAAATGCACTACCCAGTACCACAAGACATATGCCACAATATGTTTACTCCTGTGAAGATTAACAAAACACCTGCTGAATAGCTTGACAATGAAACACAATGTGCAACCAAGCTATCGTATTCACTATCCCCTCCCCCTTTCCAAGTACCTGATACTTTATGTAGAACAAAGTGGACTCAACTGGTTTGTGGGAGTTTTTTTAAATTGTTTTTCCGTTATTGACAACCACTGGCTACGACAGTTTAACTTGAAACATCAGTCTAATTATATCTTCGATTGGTTCATTGCATTCCAATGTTCCAAATCCCCTAGAACAGTTTGATAATGACAGCTATATTGTCTGAACACCAAACATTCACCTTATTTATACGCAGTGCTGGATTAAAACCTGTGGAGGCCCTTAGGCAGTCAAAATCGTGCCCTCCCCCCTCGCAAATTATCTCCTAATACGTTTTATCAATATTATTTTGATCCGTTGTCGCGGGTCACCTAAAAGGCATGGGGCCCATAGGCCGGTGCCCACTCTGCCTATTTGGTAATCCGGAACTGTTTGTAGTTGGTTTGATGCTTTCCTATGTTTCTTATCCCTGGTAAGTCCATTTTATCCAACGACCTTAAGGCACTAACGTTTCTCACCTTGTTGGTAGTTGCACCGGGTGGGGTGTAACAGATAGGCCTATACGACAATTGCGATATAGTAAATAGGCTTTGTTTAAAAACGAACTATTGACGAAATCGAATAACGGCAATCGGAGATGTCATCAGTATGAAGCTGCATGCAAAATTTCCTTGAGTTTAAATCATGATTAATAGAATTCTCGTGCTAAAACAAATTTATTTGGACCAAACTGCAGCTACAATAACTTGCCAAATAGTGGAGTAGAAACCTGAAGGTATACAAGTATAAATGTATGTAAGTCTTTCTTGAAGCGATCGGATAACTATGATATGTTATTGAGTGGAATGAAGATCGAACTGTGAAAAATCTTACTTATCCAAAGTCTCGTTAACGGACTCGCTAAGACCTAATATAACACACAAAACATGACACAGCCAGTTAAGCTCAGATAAGGACTCGTCCAAGTCAAAGTACCTGCTGAATAAATTTGATATTCCATTAGGGAACGAGAGAAATAATTAAATTCCCATAGACCGTAATGCTATTATTTGATTAAATTCATATACTTAAGCTTATGAATGATTCATCCAAAAAGAAGTTGTCTCAGCGACGAAATTGAAACGCCGCGCGCACATTATTTAAAACATTCATGCGCAGGTCTCAACTATAGAAGTCGAGCACTTGGAGTTCTACCTGTTTAGGTAAAATAGTAACTGCGGGGCAAACTGGTTTTAGGTTCAAAGCTACTAATGTGTATAACTTACCAATACGTAAGATTCGTCTGAAAAATGACGTCACTATTTTCCTCAAACCTTAACTCTCCTAATTGATGAAGTAGAATCCTTAAGATTAAATTTACCTAAGGTATCACCAGAATCAAAGACACAGTGATCCCATTCAAGAGTGCTCTCAAAACTCACTTATTTCGAGTGCAAGAACAAACTTAAAGACCTAATAATGTTTTCTACCTTATAGTCTCAGCATGTTTGTTATGTTTTCTAATTTCATGGTGTTTGTTTTTGTAATCATATCATTATATATGTTTTTTTTCTTATCTTATAGGTGCTGTCTAATGTTATAAAGCGCTTAGAGCTTCTAAAGATTATGCGCTATACAAAGTCCTCATTATTATTATTATTATTATTATTATTATTAACAAGTCTGATTACAATCTGGGTACAATTTCTAAGTGGTGTGTTTACAAATATGCCCCGATTAACGGAAAACTTTGTTTTTTTCACTGTGGTTACGTTGATTTATTTTGCTTTATGGATGGTCTTTGTTTCCGTTTTCTGTGTTCAATGCTTATCCTCGATTATGATATCTATTTTGCATCAATGTAAATTACTTTTCTAATCAATTAGTTTATGTTTTATAAACCAAAAGGGTACATTTTATGTAGATCATCAATAAATAAAAAACATAGTATTAATCTGCCGCTTCTTCGCATTCTTTGGTATGAAACGCAGAAGACTGTGTATGTGCACTTTTAAACCACAGCAACCCAGAACAAAAGGATTATTACTTGTCTATATTAAGAATAATTTAAATCTCTGCATTTAAAATTGAAACGTATTTTGTCTACTGTTGATTTTGATGTGTCTGTATTTTACAATGTTGCTTGTGGTACGTTTCTAGGGTCTTAAACTACATAGCAATAACCAGATCTCATCAACATGTTTTGCATAATTTAAAAAATTAAGTTATGTTCCTAAAATACAAAGAGAAAAAATTCAAAATAGGATACGGTATGGTGGATGAATTCTTAAAATCCTAACAGTTCTATCAATTCCAATGGTACGAAGTAATCCAAATGCGTTTAAAAGTATTCCAAAAGATGAATATATTTGTACCGATGTGCCAACAATGCAAAATAATTACTATGTTATAAATCCAAATCCAAATGTCTATAAATGAGTAAACGTTCATTATATTGAAATGCATGTAAATTTGAATGTATCGTTCATATAACGATATTAAAATGCATTTAAATTTGAATGTATCGTTCAAATAACGATATTGAAATGCATGTAAATTTGCTCAGATATATATATATATATATATATATATATATATATATATATATATATATATATATATAACTATAGTGGCGCCCATTTGACGTCCAAGATGTAACTCCGGTTCCACTAGCTTTAGTCAATGGTCAGACAAGCGCCCACGCATGGTCCGCCCCTCTCAGTCTGTTGAAGGATCCCTCGAGAGCCCTCATATTTAACACAGACCCGATGGTCGCGAAGCCTTGGTCCCTCGCATCGAGAAAACAAGTATACTCTTCCGATCCAACGTCACCAGACACAGCGTATAAGTCACACGAAACCACACAGAGTTCTGTGACTCCACATCAAACCATGTATAGGTCAGCTCTACAGCTGGAGATCTGCTCCCGTAAAGGGGTATGCTTTCTGCCAAGACTTGTTGTAATGTAATTTGGTTATAGAGAATTTGCTCTATATGTATACTAGCTGTGACAGATATGCGCAGCTAGGTACTTAGGTTTTCCGCTAAAGGCAATTCGCACGTGCAGCATGGTCTCAGTTTCGCTCAGGATTTCGAAATAACTAGAGCCGAAAAAATATACCACCGTCGGGTGACGCTGTACGCGGCAACGAATCCCGAGTACATTTTTGACAACATATACATATCGATATAACTCATACACAATTCCGCGACAGTGTAGTTGGTCCTGTTAAAATATTCATGAGCCCTGACAAATCCATTTTAAAATTCATTGATATGCAGTCACAGATGACCGTTTCCTCGCACGTCTGTCTTATGTTCAGACATTATTGTTGCTACACTCCAGATGAGATTTAAACAAATCTGCGGAGAAGTAAAAGAAGCATGGAGGTGGCATTTGCATTTTCAACACAACCTATCCTTTCTTTCTAGTTTTACTTTGTTTTAAAGAGCAACATCCAACCATTTTATTCCAAGGAATACCCTTTTTGCCACAATCGTCTGTTAATTATATTATTTTGTATTGTTTCTTTTTTTTCTCTCAATTTTTTATCTGATGAATAATTGTATTTTGCACTTGACCTTGTCCTAAACCGAATTCATTTATTTGTAAACAACATAATACATAGCTAATATTTTTCTATGATTGTTGATTAAGTTTTCATGTCATTATTAATATAAACATGTTTATCTAAATCTAAGTCTAAGTCATTAATATTCCCCACTGGAACTACCTAATGTTCCTGATATTTCCATGTTCGTTATTACAATTCTTGTAATACACCTTATCTTGTTGACAAAATAGAATGTTCTTGAAATGATTCTTTGACAGCCATCCTGGTTCTACGTTTGTGTCTTTTTTCCTACATAACATTGATTACTTGAATAAATATTTTAGAATTATAATGAATTCAGATTAGAACATTGTTTGATTATATTATTGTGTTACATCAAAACACTCTTCTACATTACCACAGTCCAGGCTAATGGCACAATACCAGGTTCGATACTTCAAGCACATCAACACATTAAATACTGGAATTTATTTGGAATACAACTTGATCTCAGTTGAATTTTATACATTTGCACTTGTGATAAAACTTTTGATAACTATTTGGGAGATAATTTACATTTATTTACAATACTGTAAGGTATTTTTAAAATTTTCACTATTCTATGTGAATAAATTACTTGTTGCATTTACAAAACTTGATGGTTTCCATTCTCTTCTGTTACTTTGTTTAAGACCATTTAGTCGTTACAGATCGTACTAATCTACTTTATAGAGAGCATAGTGACAGGTGATAAGGTCCAGATATATATATATATATATATATATATATATATATATATATATATATATATACATATATATATATATATATATATATATATATATATATATATATATATATATATATATATATATATATATATATATATATATATATGTATGTATGTATCAGTCAACAACAGTTTGGTGTTAATAAAAATAGGCTCATGACATAATCTCTATAACGGAGATTTGTATCTAAAGCTTCCTTGTAATCACATGCATGCCTCCAATCCTTAATGGCCTACATGCCAGTTTAGGATACACTTAAAAGCTACCTACCAATCTAAACCACTTGTTGCTGAATGGAGACCACCCCATTAAGCATATGCTTATCAATATTAATTTCACTGAAATGTTTATACATGTGTGGAACAATAAATACAGCTGGCTAATTGGTGACCTCAGGTGAAAAATAAACTTAAACACACATTTAAAAAAGAGCTTAAAAGCCATCGTTGTATTCTTTAAGGACGTACACTAGTACGACTTGTTTGATTAAGGTACAGAGGTCTTCTAAAACCCTTTGAACATCAAGGTTAAGTAACGATCGGGGTGTTCCAAATCAGCAGCATGGTCAGGTTCTAACCGGATACCAACAGAGGGAAAAGTCCTTAAAGGCCATGGCTGGTGAAGGGTAAAGATAACCGGCGCAAAGTGCAGACATCTTGTCCACTTATTACCTTATTCAATTTGCTCTAATCCTGCATATGAGGACAGATGATATCTATACCCTACATTTGTTTTAGGGGCAAATCTTCTTGACGATTGTGCCTTTATGACCTAGATAAATCCGGCATTCGGAAGCGAGGCAGCATTCAATTGTCTGGCCTTTACCAGCATGCCTTTTAAGGCATTTCGCGAACAGACCTCGATACAATATTAAAATATTTGGCAGCTGAATTTATCGATTGAAATATTATATATATATAATATTTCAATTTAAATGTTTGTCTTGATTATAATATGAACGAATTTGAGAGATTATCCAAGATCAAGCCTTCTAAAGATAAATTTAGTTTTGATAGCATATCCCTTGACTTACCAATAAAAACTCTGGTTGATCAGAAGAATAAAAGTTTGATTACTAAAATTCATGACGCCAAGAAGGAATTTCGGAAAAATGGCGCATCTCACGTATGGTCAACATTTAAAATAACCGATGGTGTCTATGCTACGATGAATGACAAACGAGCGGCAACTATCATTAATTATCTCGACAATCGAAAATATCTTTTTAAAGTAACATTTGTTGTACTAGCAGAAACAGATAATTGGATTATCCGTGACAAATATGATCCCGTCCTTCATAACAAAACAATTGCGATACTGAGTAAAAATTCCAAGCCAGGAATGTTGACTGGTATTGACAAACCGTATTATGAAAGAGCGTATCCTGTAACCGCGGTTATTTATGGAATTTATACGATAAATGAAAAACCAAGTGTTGATAATCTGAAACCGATGACTTGTTCAAGACTGACTTGTGTAGCCGAACGAGTAACAGAACATTTTACCGTTTCGACTCTTGGAAACGGTCTAACGGATAAAAGAGGTAAAATAATAAACGAGTTGGGAGAAATAGTAAAAGACACCGGGGCGTCTATCAAAGATGTCGCTGAGCTAGGAAAAAAACTAAAATTCACAATAAAAGTAAAAACGATTACCGGAGAGATTTTGTATGAATCAAAGTATTAATCAAAGGGAGTTTCGATTGAAATTATTGATCATAATGCGCATGCGTGGACTAATGCAGTAATAATATTTCCACGAAATCGAACTGTTAAATTTTATCAAGGAGATATTTTTGATTTTATTAACGAAATAAGTAAAAACGATCCTGTATCAATATGGTTATTTCAGAGTTCTGAAAATGACCATGAATTGATTAGATTAGATGGAAGTATTTGTATCGAAGAAAAAGGAAATTTGATCAATTTGTACGACCTAATGGCGTTATTTATCGAACAGATTTTCTTCACACAAAAATAAAAAATCTTGCACGGCGATATACTGATGATACTGACGAGTTCGTGAGTAATTGTGTTACTGTTTCGTCAGTTGCGGCTCATTTTGCTAGAGAGAAAAATTCGTGGAAACTAACTCGGTTTGATTTTATTAATGATATAATATCGAGTTGTGTCCAATACAGACAGGGTGGATTGTGAAATAATAAGTACAATCACAGAGATGTTATTTCGGTTGATATGGTCGCGTGTTTTCCGGGACGTTTTCTTGGTATGGGATAATGTTCTGTATATTTTAAAAGATTTGGTCATCGGACACAAGAAATGCCCAGAGTATCGATAAATGGACCGTTACCGGATTTTGACTTTAATAAATTGATTCCATTATTTAATAATTGATTAATTAATTACCATCCCCTAATGCTAGTTTACCTTTCATCACGGATCTTACCAACCAGTTTTATTTTTTATGGAATTTAACGAATGAATCAACTTCACATCTGCCATATGTCTATCTTGTAGTGTTTTGCTTTTATATGCTACATCATGAACGTGACATGCTTTATCAATATCGTTTATAGGATATTCAACAGGTTTTGGTTGTTCTTGGTTATCAAGTCGGGTACCAGGACCACAATAATTATATCCTGGAAGATGTTTTTCTCCAGGGTATTTAGCCCAAGGAGTTCCTTGAAATTTTGATATTAACGCAGCAATATCACCACTGACTTTACGTTGAATTCTGGGTAAAAACGAAAACAAAATTTCTGTTACATATTGCACATCTTCCACCATATTCTATTCTTTTATTTTTTGTTGTAACAGTGGATAAATCAGTGGTTGGAGTTTTAGTTCTACAACGTAAACAATATAGATTCATGTACATTTATAATATGGATATAACTGATTTCTCAGCGACACGAAAGCAAGAGCCAGTAAAACAAATTTCAGCATTACCGAATTCTGTTAGAATGATTATAATAGGTCCATCTGGAAGTGGAAAGACACAATTACTGCTTAATCTTATAATGAGATGGTTAAAGTGGGACAAGTTGTATTTAGTTGCACCATCAGTTGATGATCAGAGATGCGATGATGTACTTAAAGATTTTAATGAAAATGCAAAATTGTTAAATGAAGATGGCGACGACATTATTAATTTTAAAACTGATATTGATGAAGCGCCGTCCGTAGATGAATTAGATGGATTTATTAATAATCTCGTAGTATACGAGTAGTATACGATGATGTCATACTGGATAAACAACCAAATCCAGCTAGAATATTTTCCAGGG
The DNA here is from genome assembly GCA_028554795.2 of Sinohyriopsis cumingii. Classification (NCBI taxonomy): domain Eukaryota; kingdom Metazoa; phylum Mollusca; class Bivalvia; order Unionida; family Unionidae; genus Sinohyriopsis; species Sinohyriopsis cumingii. Next base: position 5,309,763 of record CM068826.1, on the reverse strand, counting down.
GCAGGCATAAAACTACGGAAATAATTTATGTCACTCAACAATATACCCAAATACCTAGAGTGATCAGAGATAACTGTAATATTTTAGTTGTATTGAACGGAGTTGATACACATACTCTGAGAAATATTTATCAAACTTGGTGCAGCGGAGATATGGATATAACTAAATTTAATTTTTTTTCTTTCAAAAGAACAAACTACCCACATAGATTTATAACAATAAATTTCACGATCCCAGAACAAGATATCGTGCGGGTCTTGATGAAATATTTGGTTAAAATTATAGTAGCAGAGGAGGCGCGACCTCAAATAAATGTCCCGACGGGTAAACAAAAAATATTAAAGTTTGAGAAAAATAAAGTGACTTGATTAGAGAAAACATGGGATAATTTCTCTAATTGGTCCGGATTTTTTTAATTTTTCGTAGGAAGCCTTAGTTTTCAAAAATGGACCTTCCAGCAAATGGTCTGTTCGCCTCCTCTGCTGCTGTTTGTATGTTCACCATGAATATATTCGCACTTGTAATAAATATCGATGTAGTAGTTGAATGGTGCCACGACTCACTGCTATTTATTTATAGGTAAAGCTAACATCTCATATGCTATGTATGTACAGGTAATTCTAATATACCATGAGCTATTTATGTACAGTTAATACTAAAATACCATGTGCTATTTGTGTACAGGTAATACTAATATACCTTGTGATATATATGTACATGTAATCCTAATAAACCATGTTCTATTTATGTACATGTAATACTAATATACCTTCTGATATTATGTACAGGTAATACTAAACATCATGTATGTATGTATGCATGCATGCATGCATGTCTGTTTGTTTGTCTGTCTGTATGTATGCATGCATGTATGTATGTATGTATGTATGTATGTGGACATTATTTTTCTACAAAGCATTTCAGGAAAAGAGAAGTATGATATGATCATGACATCAATAAAAACCTAAATACATGCGAATTAGAAATTAGTTCGAACAATAGCGTAGAGCCTATACTCGAATACGAAACGAACACCTTTTTTAATACAAAATATTTGTACCTTTATCTTTACCTCTGTAATACAACTAAAGCTTTTCGTAAACGTATTTGAACGACATGTGATCGGTTTTATCTTTATAAAAATGTATAGCCTATCATCTAGGGGCAAATACATAACCAAATATGGAACGCTGACTCCTCTTTTCTTGGAAAAATGGCTCATAGTATTCCGAGTGCCAATATAAAAAGACTCAACTTGATGAGCAGCGTTTTAAAGGATTACAACGCACAACGGCAAAGATGAAACTGACACGTATTGCAATGGTTTTGGTTTTGGGTAAGATTTTGTTGTACATTTCACAAGATCATATGCTGTTAGATATTGACTACTAAACGTTTTTGTCCAACACCAAGGATATAGGAAATATTTCTCTCTTTCTCTCGTTTGATATAAATTTAGCCCACTTATTTTTTTTCTTCAATTTGTCTACTATTTGGTCACCACTCAATGGATAATATTCGGAGACAAATATTTTAATGAACAATTTCTAAGGATGCGTTTTAAACTAACTAGTTGTATATCAGATGATCTGTTTCAATCGAGCTAATTATACTAATATTTTGATGAAGATTTCTTTTATTTTAGTGAAATTTTGGCCACTTGCGAAGGATGTAGAGAAAAACGGACCCGAAAAGTTCCTTTAAACGTAGATTATTTAAGGATTTATAGGTTTTAGAATATAAATATGATTTCAAATAATAATAATAATAATAATAATAATAATGATAATAATAATAATAATATCATGTTAAATATTTGGATATTCTTGTTTATTATGATTAACAATTCAAAAATGAAAGAAATTTGTGCCTAAAATGTACTTAATGAACATAACTTTATTAAACCTTTAACAAAATTCAGTAATATTTTTTCCTCACAGCTGTTTTGGCAGCAGATTATTCCCATGCCTGCGATACGCAGAAATTGAGCCAGTGTTTGCAGAAGTATCTTGATTTATTCACCTCAGCTGCACCTGAAAATTATGTTCAGTTAGCTTGCAGGTATCGAATTTTGTGTTCTTTCAAATTAAATCTTGTTTGAAACGAGTGTAAGAGAAAGGTCATTGATTAATAATTCCTGCACCATATTCAAGCTGTAATTTTGTTTTGAAAAGAGGCAATTATGCCCATTTAAAATTCACAGAAGAAACGCTGGATAAAATTTAAGCCCACTACATAGCCGTGTTAAGTTATTGTAAACATAGATCAACCTGGAATTTTTCAGAATAATTAGATCGTCTAGCAATCTGTGTAATACATCCGATTTTATTTGATATCGATGATAATCTCTTCCCTATTTCACATCGTTTTAAAGTCCACATATTAGTTCATCTTTATCACAATAGTGCTATTTGTATGACCTCACTTCGTGCCACTTTTACCAATTTGTAGATGACCAGACACATTTTCAGACCATTCCGGGCAATTTTGATCTACTTTTATACACATTATTAATCTTGTAGGACTTGGACGTTTTGGTCAAAATCTTGTCAGTAAAATGATCAAAAACCGATTTGACATAAACCAATGAATGTTGATGACGAAAAGTTAAATACATGTTTCTGTTTTTTGTTTTCTTTTAAACAAAAGAAAGCAATGCAATATGGACTAAAACGTCGAATAAATGGATTTGTAACCAACCAGAATGTATCTTATTTGCAGCCGGTTTGTAATTCTCTTTCTCACTTATAGATCTGACGCCATAGGTTACTTCAGATGTGTTTTGGAAGAGGGAGAAGCCTGTGGCACTATCAGCCAATATTTAGCATCCTTAAAGTATTCATCTATGACTGGACTCGAAAAATACTGTGCTAGTAACGGCTATCCTATTTCGAAAAGTAAGTAATTAATATTTTACAAAGTGATATTTTACAAAGTTCGTAATATTTTATTGCGAAAGATAATTCAGTTTAGTGGTTAGGGGTGGGTGGGCTAAGAAATGTAGCTTTTCTGGTAACATGACACTCGAAAGTCCTGCTTTCCTTGTTTATTATTGATATTGATTTGCTGTGAATCTATTGATTTTTATGTTTATTTGACAAGAAAGGCATAAACAGAACCCTTAAAACGTATCTTATCTTGCACCGAAGTTAAGCAAACATATCTTTAAACTTGTCTCTCATTTATTCACAAACTTTATCTTTATTTTTATATTTTCTGAAAGTTTTAGGATACATTAAATAACCATAAACTGAGTATTAATATTAAATAAAAAATTAAAATCTCTGGTAATTGGTATGCATTTGTCATAACGGGTATTTTAACTTGTTGAAGGAGGTTACGACATTGGTCTGATATTTCCCCTGATATATATATATATATATATATATATATATATATATATATATATATATATATATATAGTCTCATTCAATTAAATATGTTTTAAAACTACTTTAACAATTGACTTCTACAGACATTTTCAGAGAAAGTCTAAAACTATCCTTTTCTCATTTCCAGAAAATTACAATTATTTGAGATAACACAACGATACATGATCGTCAGTGTCCTAAATACAAAAATGCAGTTGTTCTACTGATTTGTATCCTACTGGTCTACAACTCTATTATTGTTTTCGAAGCAGGCATCCATATTCTACTCTTGTCTTTATAATGTTGAAATTTGTTTAATGTAGCAATTGTACTCAACCTTATCAAGCAAGCAAGCTATACCGTTCGTAGCAGCTGCTTAACGTTCTGATGTTTTGCACAATTAAACCAAAGAAAATAAATTCTAATGCTTATTATTAGATCATTTGAGAAAAACAAATATTTAAAACCACGCGTTTGCAGACGTACAAACCAATTCAAGTACATGCGCTTCTCAATCTTCATATTTCAGATGCAGCTGAGCAAACATTGCCGACAGTAGTGATCATCGTGGGGCTTTTGACGGCCCTACTTGTCTGAACATTTCCATTTTGAGATGGGCGAATACGTCAAAGAAATTATACATACAGCCTTTAATAATGTTGATCTTTTATGTAGACTTACTAGAGCTTTATGACATACAGACAAACAGACAAATGTAAAACACTCACACGCACGCACACATACATATTTCATACGCAACTCATGTCTATCTACTTTGCCTTATATGGACTCTTGACATATGTAACTAGTCGAAACAGTCCTTGCGTGTTGGCATCAGTGTTTTTGATAGAATTGAATACCTAACAGGTTACATCAAGAGCTCTCTCATGGGTCAATTGATTTCTCTTGCTAAAGGCTGTAACTCTTTCAAACGATTGAGGGTACAAGTTTACAATACTGGATCGGCTGCTAGCTAGATATACCAAGCTTTGATGTGGGACAATGTATATCAACGACCTTTGGCTAACGACGATTGCCCACAGGTTGACAACGGTATTAAAACTCATGGATTTAAAAAACCCAGAGAAGTCATGTCAAAGAGGATAGGAGACGTAGGCTGGTTCACTAAATGCAAATATACAAACTATTCAAATAGTAATAAGGATGCACTTCGACTGTACTTAGTTCAACATGTCATTTTACTGTATTACACTGAAGATTTATTATACGTATAGAAAATGGCAACAGTGAATTCCTGATTTTTGTATCAACTAATTACAATATGATTCCCCAATATGACAAAATATTGTTGTCACCTCGCACACAAACATGTTTGTCAATTTCAGTATGAATCAGAATTCAAAGTTTTATATTTATATTTTGTTGATATTACCCCAAAAATGACAATAAAAACGTAACTGCATTTTTGCCTGTGTTTATTACTTAGTGAATGCCAAATATAACAATATTCGGATCATATCCCCTCCAATGTGATCTGATATGCATCATTTGAGATGTGAAGCTACAAAGATATAAACTACCTGTAGCATTATATCACATAATTTGCCTGTCATATGTGCTAACTTATTTTTGTACTCAAATAAATCTGTGATTTTGGAATTAAAAAATGCGATTTTTCTGAGTCTTTATTTAAGACTAATTGAATTTGTATTTCTGAGTACTGAAATCGGCGATAGGTAGTGTGGCCCTGAATTCCAGAATATCCGTGGACATTATTAGATACATGAAAGATGGAACAATAGTTCTCAATCCACAATTTTCACAGACAGACTAAATCAGTTTAGGCCCATGTTTCCGGTAGGGTAGTATAACCCATCTTAACTTAAAATTCACCAGTGCTGTAGTTTAGCGTATAATTACAAATACTCATTTTAAATAGTTTTCGGGTATATATTTCACTTCTACAGCTCTTTCAAGTTACATTAGAAATGTAAAAATGTGGTAAATGTGTGCTTTTTGTTTTGGATCGTGTCACGACTCTAGGTCTTAAAATATATAACAACAAAGAAAGTGAAACCAACAATATAAGTACAATCAACAACAAGTTTATGTCCCTAAAATGCAAAGTGAAAGTTCAAGAGATATTTGCAATATTGATATTAAATTCCCCCAAAAGTTCCAATGTTCTATACCAGGTCCAAAAAATATAGAATGTTCCGAACGAACTCCAGTAATAACGGTCTTGAATGTTTTGATAGAACACAATGAATTACATCCGATTTCGACAACACATCTAATCTCTGATAACAATGGGATCCCCACAGACTGGTCTAAAAGACGAACTAGTTATCTGAGTAGCATAAAGGTAGGGCATTCGCCTTTGTTATGCCTCTTTGTACCCTGCCACCCAACTTAGCCTCTCCCCCCATGACATAGTTAGCCCATATGTGACAGTTGCGTATTTATCAATTTTAATTTTGCACACACGTGATTCAGCCGTAGGGAGGTAGAGTCTCGGCCGGATGTCAGTGTCCCCAAAAGGTTTCCAAAAATAGCCAACCTAGCCTTTCATACTACTTCTGGATACGGTACCGATCGATACTGCCCAGTCAACTCACAATGACAGTTGCTGTTTCGATCAATACCCAGTTCTCTGCGTGAAGGCCATTTTTTGTTCGATTTTTGTGTTGCTAAATACATGCTGCTTTTTATTTGTGCTCGTAACTGCATGGTTGTTTTACATTTCTGCCAGCACATTCTAAAATTCGACAGCACTGATTATTTTACCTTCGATTGCCACCGGGTCGAATGTAATGATACTCTTGAGACTCGTCTGTGCAGGTGCTAACAATTCGGAATAGTTACGTGCTCGTAAAAGCAGTCACATCGAAATTAATTAGTTAGCACCATCAGAAACAAAGGTTATAATAAAATGACTCCAACAATAATATCGATTTGTACAACTACGATGGTTGTTGTGGCCATGACTCCAGTTACACCAAGACAATCAGTTGTTGCTGCAACAAGACACAAATAGCGTCTACGATAAAACACGCACTTTTGTATTTTATGAACATTGCTGTTCGCTTGGTAATTTCAGCTCGTATCTGTTGTTCCGCTTCGATTATTGTTTCACGTCGGTGGGACTGAGGGTAGATCATAGTTTTTCTATTATTAATTTTAATTGTATGACAGATAGACCTTCTCTGTCTCATCATCAGGAGGAATACGCACATGCACTTTTGCATAAAGTTGCCACGTGTAGGTGCGATGGTTCCAAGTTAGCCTCGGGTTGGTTGTGATATACCAAGGTGATTCCAAATGGCAATTTCTACTTGACTCTTTACAAAATTATATGACATACGAGGGTTTGGCAAAACCATTTTGACATAGATATTCCTTGACAAGTGGAGCAAAGTTGTTGTCGATGTTAAGATCCGCTGCTAGCTGCTCCAACACCCCGTCGGTAAATTCCACAATCACATCAGCGATGTTAGATTGCATTTCTTATATAATAATGACAAAACTATAATCTTAAACACAAACGCCAAATAGGGTTATGTACCCGTCATTATAAATGGTGACTCCTTCGAACTGAATTCGTCTCCGGTCGTTAATGATGCTGAAATTGTAACGGTGTTAAAGTTTAAAACAGTACTTTCCGGACTTATATTCATCATCATCATCATCATCATCATCATCATCATCATCATCATCATCAGTCCCGTAGTCTGGTAGGCTGTTGGAGCACCGCGAAAGACCGATCAACCAGTTTCCTCCATTCCTCTCGATTTTCCGTCTTTTACACTGAGTCGCTCATTGTCAAGCCTGTCCACTCTCGAATGTTATCTTCCCACCTCTCTCTCTGCCTGCATCTCTTTCTTCGTCCTTGTACACTGCCTTGTAGGAGTATCTTGGCAAGTCCTAATGATCGTGAGACATGACTATACCACTGCAGTTTACGTTTTTTCACTGTGATGAGAAGGTTTTCGTGAAGCACAATGGTTTGTCTGGTCCTTTGCCGTATGTATTCATTGGTGACGCGGTCTTTGTATGTGATGCCAACGATCTTTCGGAAACATTTCATCTCTGTTGATTTATATTTATATGGCACATAATTAAAACCAAGATGTCTCTTATCATTTATCTAAATTGCATTTGACCTCAAATGCCGTTACTTTTGTTTATGTTTCTGACTTGTGTATCTTTAAAATGTATTAGCCGAAAAACAAATCAGCTTTGTGCTAAAATGTTATCTTCAACTGATTTTCTTCTTCTTTAACTAATATTCCTGTAATTCCATTCCAAAACGTTACTGCACTTGGTGGTGCGGTCACTTTAGCGAACTGCTGATCCACGTATTGTTTCATCCCACCATTCCCTCAGTCAACATAGTGTTTGATAAACGCAACCGACTCACCACTGTCTCTGATTCTTTACTGCAAAGTCTCCTTTCAACTTAACAATAATATCTTGAATATCAACGTTATACATTTTGAGTTTCCCAGTTTGATCTGCGAAAATCACAAGCTCACCTGAATCGTTACATAGAAAAATTAAACTAATAGATGCTAAGGTCAAGGCTATTTATGGATTCCATGTTTCTGTTAGTAAAAAGCAACTGATGCGATGATGGGTATGGATGGACACTATGGACATTTTTAGATTATTATTGATTGAAGTAGACATATTTATTTGGATCTGGGTCTAGGTTGTTGGAATTCCCCAATAAATATGGCTGTACTACCTGACATATGCCACATTTGATTTTATAATTTTATAAACAGCCCTTCTAATTATAACTGTGATTTTATCTTGTAAACATCTGGAACCTTGCAGATTGAACGTTTCTTTCAGGCAACAGTAAATCGTTTGGGCAGAACATTTTTATTCAAATTATTTATTCACTGGAAATACAAACTGCTCTTCAAACATAACATTCTTTGAAATATAGACTTGGATTCATAATGAAATTTCAAATAAGGATATATTCTAGTATTGTATTATTGTGATTCAACTAAAGACTGTAGGTTCATCACCACTACAAGGGCCGCCACAGGAACATCAACACTTACAGCGTTAGATTATTTAATTAGGGTTTCCACTAAAGTTTATTCAGAACTTTAATAATTAGGACTTGTGTCTGACATTACTGAATTATTTGGGATTTAATTCGCAATACATTAAGTTTCTTTTAATTACAAATAATAATACAATTCAAATAGACCGCAATGTTATTATTAGGCCAAATTCCTGTACCTCTGTGATAAGATAGTAAAATGATCTTTGTATCATATGAATAGTCTATCCAATAAGGATTATTTTAAGCGACGAAAATGATATAACGCCTGTAGATGCCAACTATGAAAATCCAGTCATGTGATATCTCTTGGTTTACATCAAGTATTACCTGCATGGCGAGCGTGTTAAAGTAAAATGTAGTTTAGCTTGTAGCCAACTGCTGAGTAGAATTTACCCATGCACATATTTCTTAGAAAAATGACGTTATGTTTTCCAGGCTTCAACAATGAATAACGTAGAATGATGCAGATTAAACTCACCTTAAGTATCACCAATATCAATATGCATACCAAATTTGATTAAAATCTGATAAAGATGTATATGGGTTTTGTCGGAACAAAATGCCCCACAATCCCCCCAAATAATTTATCTCAAAATGGATAGATTTGTTGCTTTGCCCTTTAGTTGACTTTTGTTTCTGCTTATTGTTTTGCAAGCGAACTTTCGATATTGAAATCTATTGTCGATCAAAGTAAAATCTCTATTCAAATCAGTTGCTATAAGAATTGATGTTTAAGCCCAGTTAATATTTTGAAAAAAACTACTGCGGCTTTATTCCGTTCTTTGATATGAAACCAAGAGGTTGCCCTGGTGCAAGTTTAAATTATAGGTACATAATGGTGAATGTTTATAACTGAAAAAATAATTAGCGAACTTATTTTTGTTTATATTGGGTTTAGGTTAATTGAAATTCGTATAAATAGCGGCTTGGTAAACACTTATTAATTACTCTTTTAAGGTTAGTCTTTGGAATCATTACAATTATGTTCAAACATAATTAGTGTGTAATTATTTTTTATTTAAACTAATCACTAGAATTACAAAGTGCTCATTGACTTTTTGGACTCAAACAATACTCTTGCATTTGTAAAACTCATAAAAATTCATTCTGGATCTTGTCATTATGGTACATTCAAGGCTATTGGAATTCTATCTATCTGGACATTCTATTCTGTTGATTTATGATTGGGCATTTACGATTAATTGGGATTCAATTCACGATACTGTGTTTCTTAACTTTTCACTTTGTAACTTAGGGAAGTAAATTATTTATTGATTTACTAAACTTGTTGGTTTCGCTTTTTTCTGCTGCATAGCTTATAAACTGGAATCATAATAGATGGTACTAATAAAGTTTTATTTTCTATAAAGTTAAAAACAAACCGATCAGTTCTAGGTTAGCAATTCAGTTACAACAGAACTTACAAGGTTAATATTAATCAGTTAGGCGACTCATGCATCCGATCATCAATACAAAATGAACATTTAGCTACATATAAAGAATTGAGCCTCAACATACAAAATTCATTTTTGTTTGTTAAGAATGCATACCGATATTTTTAAAACGTTATTTGCCACTTCAGCCTCCGATCTGCTTAAGAATTGGCCATTTGATTTTCGGGGTGTGGGTTTGGTGTCACCTGAATTATTTTTCAAAACATCTGCCCCTCAAATACCTTTCAAAATATCATTTTTGATATATAGAAAATTAGCTTGTATCCATTATAATAGTTTAAAAGTAAAAACGTGACATGGAGGTAAAAGAAGACAAATAAACCAAGATTGCAAGAAACTCCATCACCCCAAAGTAAAGCATAACTTCAGAAATTTCAGCAACCGGGACTCAATGATGAATTCGGTTAGGAAGTTGGATGCTTTGCTCAGCTAGCCGTTTACAGAGCCTTGGCTGAGTACTGGCGGGGAGCATAGTTCCTCGCTAACGTAGTACATCCCGACAGTACTCAGCCAAGGCTCCTCTCAAGGCTTGGGAATCAAAGGATCCAGCTTATAAGCCGAATTCATCATTGAATCCAGGTTGCGTGCCACAACCAAGAGTAGCCCCTGATGCGTCGGTGTCCTCTGACTTTCAAGCTATTCGACCTGCCCTACGAGTTATACAGCTTAACATCGAAGGTTTAATAGAAGCCAAAAGAACCTTCATCATCACTCTAGGTCACCGTCATAATGGTGACATAATTTGCATGCAGGAGACTCACGTAGCAGACCAGATTGCGGGACGATACGTCATTGGAGGCTTTGCTTTCATCTCATCAACTCCAGATTCCAAAAAACACCGGCCATGGAACGTACGCACGCTGTGACATTGCTGACGCCTCTACAGATTCTGAACAATGACCCCTTTTGACCCACGAATCCAAGCAACTTTGGGAACTTTCATTCTGCAAGATCGCAAAAGGACTATTCACCGGACCTATGTTGGGACAGCTGCATTGGTAACCATCCATAGCCATTTAGCAAAACAGGTCTTCCCACACAGTTTGCACAGACCAGTACTTATCCATATTGGACTTCAACTGCCGACTATACACAGCTCTCCATAGCGTCGTTGTAACTTCCACAAAACAGACTGGACGAAGTAGAGTCACATATTGGGGCTTAGCATAGTCGCCATCTCGCAGCATCCCAATCAAGGAAGCTTAGCACCGCTTCCAAAGAGCCACATTCAAGGTAACCACTCAGTCCTAGCTCTGACTACGTTTGTTGAAAACGGTTTTCACATAAACCGTAAAACTGGAATTGATTTCCTTGATGGAACAGCGGCATATGATACTGTGTGGCATGATGGGCTGTTGTTGAAAATGTCTAGAGTATTGCCGCACTGGATAGTTGAGACTATCAAACTGTTGCTTCGCGACAGGCACTTCAGAGTGCAGATCCGAAAGAGCTGCAGCTCGTGGAGATGTCACACTAATGGAATCCCACAGGGGTTCAATATTTGTATCAATGACTTGCCTGAAACACAGTCGGGCAAGTTCATGTATGCAGACGACATTGCTCTAGGGACCCAATGTTGTTCATTTACTACCCTTGAGAAGGTTTTGAAGAAGGACCTGGAGAAAATGATGGACTTCTTCAAGAACTGGCGCCTAAAGCCAAACATAGAAAACAGTATCCAGCATCTACCACTGTCACAATGCAAATGTAAACAGTGAGCTTTGCATCCTCCTCAGTGGGCAGCAAACAAAACACGAACCTCCATCAGCATATCTTGGTGTGACTCTGAACAGATTACTGACATTCTACATCCACCTGAAAAAACTGCAGCACAATTGAGCACTCGAAAGAGCATACTCCGCAAACTGGCTGACTAAACCTGGGGCTCTAGTCCTCTGACACTCAAGACATCATCACTGACCCTCTGTTTTTTGACAGCCGAGTGTTGGGCTCCTCTGTGGGCGTGATCACGATACCAGACTAGTTGACGTCCTGCTCAACACAACAATGCGCACAATCTCCGGAACACTACGTTCTACTCCTCTATCATGGCTGCCTGAAGTCAGCAACATTCCTCCTCCACATCTCCGTCGCCAGGACGTAACCACAAAACAAATGGCTAAGGTTTATGTCAGTGAGAAACTTTCACTGTACATGAACATTACGTCACATCCAGCAGTCCGTATGGTTTCGAGACATCCAATCTGGTAAGAACCGTTGTCAGAGGATGTTACAGCTATTTCGGCCTGGCTTCAACCTTCCACGACATCTGTGGACGACGCTGAACCGTTTATAGATAGGACAGGGTCGTTGTTTAGTCAACATTGTCCGATGGAGCAATGTCACTGATCACTGACTCTTCCTATAGCTGTGGTTGTCAACAGACCATGTAAAAGAATGTGAGCAACCGTCCACTGAAAAAGTTCCCAGGTGGACTGCAGGCTCTGCACCTTGCTGAAGATGACGATGTTAGATGGCTGAGCATTCACATCGCACGATAAATAAATAATAGCATCAGAAATTTATTTTACATTTCAATTTGGATAAACATGTATATGTGGCCCTTTAACCTTTTAAGATATTGAAATGATCGTGTTGAAGAATTTGATGGGATATGAGTTCATGTCATTTGTTTCCATCTTGGAAAGTCTGGTCACATGATTTCTAATTAGGCGACTGTAAAAGGTCCTGAGCTTGTTGACAAGTTCTGGAAGTCAACATTAGATCTTTATTCTGGTTCTAAAATTATGTCTTACCGTTTTATACAAGGAAGTGACAAACATGATTAATTCATTAGTTATTCCTATCTTAAACATCTGTAGAGATAACAGTCCTTCATTTTGTTCAACTATTATTTGAGAGGATATGTTTATTTCAATCATTCATTGGAATTACAAAGTGATCATATACTTTACGACTAAAAAAATGTTTTGGAATTTCTGTGAATTCTTTTAAAGACTTTTCTCGGATTATGAGTGATACTGCAGGACTATTAGAATATTGGAAGATTGGTGCAACCATTGCATAATGTGTAAGAAATCAGATCTAGATTGGTGCAACCGTTGCATAATGTGTAAGGAATCAGATCTAGATTGGTTGTTGTTGTTGTTGTTGTAGGGTTTAAAGCCATTTTTCAGCACACGCTAGGCTATTCATGCCGGCCAGTATTAATGGTGGAGGAAGAACCCGGGAAAACCCCGGAAAGAACCACCGACCCTCGAGAAGCTACTGGCAAGCTTTCTCACATACCCACATTGGCCCATTAGTACAACCATTGCATAATGTGTAAGGAATCAGACCTAGATTGTTACAACCATTGCATAATGTGTAAGGAATCAGATCTAGATTGGTACAACCACTATATAATGTATAAGGAATCAGATCTAGATTGGTACAACCAATGCAGAATGTATAAGGAATCAGATCTAGATTGGTACAACCATTGCACAATGTGTAAGAAATCAGATCTAGATTGGTACAACCATTGCATTATGTGTAAGGAATCAGACCTAGATTTTTACAATCATTGCATAATGTGTAAGGAATCAGATCTAGACTGGTACAACCATTGCATAATGTGTAAGGAATCAGATCTAGATTGGTACATCCATTGTATAATGTGTAAGGAATCAGATCTAGATCCGTACGACCACTGCGACTGTGTAACAGTTGAGGAGTTCGAATCACATTCCTCTTTTTTTAATTTAGAAAGTTTTAAACCACTCTAACCTTGCCACTAATCGTAATGTTTAGTCTGTATAGTACCAATCCACTCTCAACACAAATGGAAATGTTGAAACATTAAAGTAACAAAGCAGCTGTGACCTTTCCAGCAAATGTAAATGTCGCATCTGTATAGGACTAAAGCACTTAAACATTGCCATCACATTATCATAATGACACTGTCTGAATATTTTGCAACCAAATTATAACAACGAAAAATAACCAATTAGCTAGATATCATATTTTGTCCTGTTATTTGTCCTGGTTTCTAAAGGAATACAACCTAGATCGGTACAAACATTGCATAATGTGTAGAAGTTGAGGAATATGAATCATATTCCTCATTTTTATTTAGAACGTTTTTAACCACTCAAACCTTGTTACCGAATGGAAATGTCGACTCTTGTTAAATCATCTCAACCTTACCAACCAATGAAAATGTTGAATATGTATAGTACTAAACCACTGTAACCTTGCCAACCAATTGAAATGTTGAATTTGTATAATGCCAAACCATTGTAACCTTGCCAACCAATTGAAATGTTGAATTTGTATAGCACCAAACCACTGCAGCTTTGCCAACAATATGAAATATTGATCCTGTATAGTACCGAACCACTGCAACCTTGGGAACCAATGGAAACGTTGAATATGTATAGTACCAAACCACTGCAACCTTGCCAGCCAATGAAAATGTTGTATCTATATAGTACCAAACCACATCAACCTTGCCTACCAATAGAAATGTTGAACCTGTATAATATCAAACCACTGCAAACTTGTCAACCAATGGAAATGTTGAATATGTATAGTACCAAACCACTGTAACCTTGCCAACCAATGAAACTGTTGAACCGGTATAGCACAAACCACTGCAAACTTGCCAGCCAATGGAAATTTTGAATCTTTATAGTAACAAACCACTGCAACCTTTTCAACCAATTGCATTGTTGAATCTATATAGTATCAAACTACTGCAACTTTAAGCTAAATGGAAGTATTTATTATGTATAGTCTGTATTGTACTTGCCAAAACACTGTAAACTTGTTAAACAGATGGAAATTTGGAGTTCGCAAGGTACTAAATCAATGAAACCGTGCTGAGTGACAATCGCAGCCAATAAAGTGTTAAAGAACTATACATTTGAATCAAATGGATATGTTGAGCCTTTGTATTGTTAAACCACCGTAACCTTGCCACCAATTATAAATGTTGAGTCTTTATAGTGCCAAACCACTACAATCTTGCGACCAAATGGCAATATTTAAGCTGTATAAGCTATATAAAAGAGACCTTTCTAACCAAATGGAAATGTTGAGTTTATATAGTGCCAAACCACTGTCAACAGGCCTCCAAATGGAAATGTTGAAAACATATAGTACCAAACGAACGTAAATTCGCCAGGAAATGAAAATGTCTAAACTGTATAATGCTAAAGCACTTAACCATTGCTACTGTAACCTTGCCACGAAATGGAATTGTTTAGGTTGTACATTGCGTGCTAAACCATAGTGCCGTTCCGCTATAAATTTGCCACCAAATGAAATTGTTTAGGTTGTACATTGCGTGCTAAACCATAGTGCCATTCCGCTATAACCTTGCCAACAAATGAAAATATTGAGTTTGTTGTTATGTATGTTACATTTTCCGAGTGCGTGTACACTGCATAGGATCTATTAATATGTATTAATATCCATAATATTAATCCTTATATTAATTCTGTTACGAATTTCGAGAAAATGATGCGTTAGTCGAGTTAATACATTTGTTCCTAAATCGGTTTGTAAGGAAATTCTTAGTCTAGCACATGCAAATCCATTAGAAGTAAATACGACTGGTCACATGAACTTAAATAATTTGTATCGGCTTCAAATTAAAAGTGGTACTTCTGATTTGTATCACTCTTGCTAAATGGTAGGAAACCCAAATCAGGAGATAGATAAGGCTCATGTACAACCTATTCCTGCATTTGACGAACCATTTAGCAGAATAATGGTCGACTGTGTCAGCCCTTTTACTAAGACTGTTTGCTTTGGTATACTCTTTGAGGTTTGTTCCTTTTGCATTAGGTTTTGGATTTACTGTCCTTGGACCATTGAAGTTAGTAAAAAAGAATCTTATTTCAACCGGAGATTCAGAGATTAATCTTCTTGATTTGTGTCTCTGCTTTAATGTACAAGCTAGATGAGGCTTGTGAGTGAAGTAGGAAGAATACTATTCGCTCTATTCAATCAAAAATGTAATTAAGTTCTTAAATAAATACAAACAAAAGGAGTCAACCTGGTGAAAAGGTTATGGCTCTCTTGTCCAAATCTCGAAATCTTCAGGATAAATACTAATAAATAATATGGTCCATACACAGGCAATACATGTAAGTGAGTTAAATTTTATATATGAAAACTTTGGTTTAACCAGTGTTCGGAACCTTTGACAAGAACAGATTGAATTGAAATATGTGAATATGAGCTCATGCGTTCAGATGTTCAACAATTCAAAACTACTCTGATATTCAAAACGTAGGTTCTACACCTGTGATAACAGCAACCTTAGAGGATGAATCCTCTCAGACTGAATGTTTGGAAAAGGAAATTCAATCCTTTTACATAATTATTTTATTGAACCAAACAAACTTTTTCTGAGCTCACCTTGTGTCCTTGTGCCGAAACCAGATAATGCATAATGATAATAGAAAAGTGAATAATGTCATCAAAACAGATTTATTTCCAACACCAAGAATATATGACTGCAATGGCAAAAACAGAAAAACAAAATATGTTGAAAGGATTTGGCAAATTCCATGTACGGATAGAGTAAAATAAAAATTCGGCCTTTGCAACTCCGATGAACTTTTCCAATATAAAGCGGTACCATCTGGATATCAAAGAATTCACATTCAACATCCCTGAGTTTAATGAACATGGTAACATCTCCAGTTGATGAATGTGATGGGTATATCGATGTTGATATTATATCTAAGGACGACTGTAAGGACGGTTGTAAAGATTACATCAAATCCATTCGGAATTTATTTGATTAACTGAGTGATGAGAATTTGATTATTAATGTAGGTACAAATTAGTTTTGTCGTGCTTGTGTTACGTCTTTAGGATATATTGCAGAACATGGCCAAGCTAAACCTCTGAAAGTTCGTGCTAAGGCTCTCTTTGAATTCCAGTACATATCAATGAAAAGCAGTGCCTGTTAATAAAAAAAACCATTGTTGTGAGTTTTGGTTATGTCTGGGCACTATCGTAAATATTATTGAAATATTTCCATAATTGTTAAACCCTGGAGCCTTGTCTTTGACCTATAATAGTGTAACGATGCCTCCTCAAATATATTGGATGCCCTTGTTGCCATTATCATAAAATGATCGATTTTAGATAACACCTTGGTCTTTTTACCGTTAAATTGGTCGCTAATGCAAAAATCTTAATAATAAAGGTATCCGGCTAGTAAAACTTTATAAAACGACAAAATGTAGTCTTTGGCTCGAGTGTTGTGCTGGAAACATGGTTTGTAACTGCGGGATCTTATTTTAATACAGCGTGGGCAGGCTTTTGTTTTGCCTTCAAGAGATTATTTATTACAGTGTGAACCCCAGTCTGTGGAATGAAAAATATATCGTAAACTCTACTACCGTGCGCCGATACTGATGTCGTAAACATTTAAGCGGGAGTGTATGTGAGGGTGAGATGTTCTCCGATCCAGACTAAACACGATGACAACGCAAGTTAAAGATGTTTAATAAAATGTGTGTCTCATTACACGCATAGAAACCAAGTTTCGTTATGTAGCAGAAGAACTTGATACAACGTTAACAACCTTGCACAAATATTAACAAGGTAGGTACTATATCTAAGATTACGGGAGTGTTCGATGACACAGCTCGTATCTTGATGAAAGTGGACGATCTTGACTATGATGATGACCTAACACCTAGGATTACTCAAGTAAAAGACGATAATAACCGCATAAGAGCTAAACTCTGGCTTGAGCGTTAAGGGGTTGCCCTATCGCGTTAACGACTAAACTCTGACTTGAGGGTGAGGATTTATTCCTATCGCATAAGAACTAAACTCTGGCGTGAGCGTGAGGGGTTTCACTATCACGTAAGGACTAATGTCTTGCTTGAACGTGACGGGGTTGCCCTATCATCTAAGGATGCTGCTGTAGAAAGTGGCCTTAATGTTACTCATAGCATGATGACTGAGGCATTAGGCAGTTTCATTGAAAAGATTTGTCTGTAGTGGACTTGCCTGTTTCACTAACGCCTTGCTGTCATACGGCCAGTTGATATGTCATAACCATGGATTGTACGTTTATTCATAAAATCTAAAACTAATCAATGTTTGTTTGCGATATTATCGACATCTCAAAGATCTTCTTCACACGCATTATATAACTGATAGCAATAGGTGAATGATATGTAAAACGGTAAACTGGCAATTTATTTGCCAAAACAGTGATGCTTGAAATTTGTTTTTCTTTTATTACAGGCTAGATTGCTTTTTCCATCGCTTCAATTATTATAGAGGTGAGGTATGACCCATGTTTTATGTTTTCTCCGACTTAATACTAGTTTTGATATAGGGGTTTTTGGGTGTCTTTGAGGTGATATTTTTATTGCAAAGCATGGAGGGTATAACCTCTGTTTTTATTCATTGTTTCTATGTTTTCACGTTAATGATGACTTTATGATGGTCTGAGACCTTGTTTAAAATTAGTTGATGGTAGGATCATTATCACTTGTGACTATGCTCTCTATAAAGTAGATTAGTACGATCTGTAACGACTAAATGTCTTAAACAAAGTAACAGAACAGAGTGAAAACCATCAAGTATCAGGTACATTAGGTATCTCCAGTGGGGAATATCAATGGCCTAGACTTAGATAAACATGTTTATATTAAAATAATAATAATCCGATTACTTAATCCATAATCATAGGAAAATATTAGCTACGTATTCTTTTGTTTACAAAATAAATGAATTAGGTTTTGGACAAGGTCATGTCCAAAATACAATTATTCCTAAAATAAAATCACAGAGAGAAAAATAAGAAACAATACAAAATAGTATAATTGACAGACGATTGTGGCAAAAAGGGTTTTCCTTGGAATAAAATGGTAGGATGTTGCTCTTTAAAACAAACTAACTTGGAAGAAAGGATTGGTTGTGTTGAAAATGCATATGCCACCTCTATGCTTCTTTTACCTCCCTGCAGAGTTGTTTAAATCTCATCTGGAGTGTAGCAACAATACTGTCTGAACATAGGGCAGACGTGCGGGGAAACTAACTGTGCATATCAATCTATTTTAAAATGGATTTGTCAGTGATCATGAAGATTTCAATACGACCAACCACACAGAGATAGATTAGGATACGGGACTGGATTTCTTGATATACATATTTTATTATCAAGTGTTTTGTATGTAATTTATTTTCATAATAGTAACTGTTGTAAGGGTAATTAACTAAGCGACATTTTTAATGTTAATATTCTATGTTGGTATTCTAATCTTCAAAGATGAGTCATTACAATGTGTACGATGTTCAATCATACGTTTCAGGATTAGGTCGTCTTGACAAGTACAGGTAAAAAAAAAAACCACTTGATCCGACAAGGACGGGGCATTATTGGAAATGAAGTCTTGGGTTTCCTAAAACGCCCAAGATGACAGAGTTTATTATCAATTAGAATAAACTATGTGACCCTTGTTGACTGTAATGAGTGTTTAGAAATACTGTGTGATTTATTTAAAAGTATTGCACCCCATTCTAGTATTGCGTGCTAATGTTCTATATAAATGGATATTACGCAGAATTATTCATTCTTAATGATATTACTGGTATTGTAAATTATTTAAGCTGTACGGGATGTTATCGCCGGGGACGGATGTGGGAGATAAGCACCCACTTCCCTTGTAAATCCCTCAATAGCTGGCGTCTGATAGAGCCTCTGATAAACAAAACCAGATCTAGGCCTTCACGAGTAGCTTGACTAAGCCCGGCGGAAACTGTTTAATCTGATTGAAGAAGAAATGACAGCCAGGGGTTGCTTCCGACGGTGGGAGAGACCAACAGGTCTCACTGAACAGCTACCGCCTGCCAGAAGCTGTGCAGCCCTCAGCCAATAAGGTGCCGTCCCGCCACAGTTCACCTGCCTTGCTTAGGGCTTAAGGCACGCGAGTACCTAACATGCGGACTACAACTACTGCACCAAGAAATAACAAAAACAACCAACAAGGAAACCTCCAATCCTCAAACTATGTACGTGGAATGTCCGGACCATGCTTACTGGTATATCAGATGACCTCCAGGCAATTGGCGATGAATCGAAAAACTTCAGTCATAAACGACTAACTTGCAAGACTCCAGGTCGACGTCGCGTCACTACATGAGACACAGCTACCAGATTACGGATCCCTCAGAGAATGGAACTGCACTTTCTTCTGGCAGGGAAAGAGCGCCGACGAAGCCAGATAGTTTGGTTTTGGATTCGTTGTCAGGAACTCTCTGCTTGGGATAATAGGACCCTGCCAAAAATGAAACGGAAGACTGTTATCCCTCAGTCTCCACACCACAACCTGACCCGTCAAACTTATCAGCGTTGTCGCTCCCATACTAAGCGCCACAGCAGATACCAAGGTTGAGTTCTACTGCGAGTTAGACTCTCTAATCGACCAAATTCCCAAGCAAGAGAACTTGATATTACTGAGCAACTTGAACGCTAAGGTGGGTGCCGACCATCAAGCAGCTCTAATCCACACTAGACACAGTCTTTAAGTTCAGCAAGGGATCCATTGCCACATCAGACGCTGAACAACTTTCAAATGGGACATCTCCCATAGGCGCAATTCCATCGTCTCTCGAGACTAATGGACGCCAACCTCTAAGTTATTTGAGGCAATTGATTCATTTATTTAATGCAATCATTCATTGTAAATGGAGTGCCGTAACATTCATTAAAAGACTATTTGGATATATAGTAGCTCTTCGAAATCGTTGTACAATAATTCACGTATAATCATTTATAAACATTGTATTATAACTTAATAATTATTTTGCATTGTTGGTACATCTGTACAAATACGGTCATCATTCGGAATACCTTTGAACGTATTCGGATTACTTCGTACTGTTGTAATTGTTAGACGTTTTAGGATTTTAGGAATTCATTCACCATACCGTAACCTAATTTGCATTCTTTCTCTGTGTATGTTAGGAACATAACTTAATTTTTTAAATTATACAAAACATGTTGATCAAATCTGGGTCTTCCTACGTAGTTTAAGACCCTAGAAGCGTACCATAAGCAACTTTAAAAAAAAGAAAAGACAAATCAAAATCAACAGCAGACAAAAATACGTTTCAATTTTAAATGCAGATATTTAAATTATTCTTAATATAGACAAGTAATGATCCTTTTGTTCTGGGTTGCTGTGGTTTAAAAGTGCACATACACATTCTTCTGCGTTTCATACCAAAGAACGCGACAAACCGGCAGATTAATACTAATTTTTTTGATTGATGATCTACATAAAATAAAACCCTTTGGTTTAAAAAAAATTATCTACTTTTGATTAGAAAAGTAATTTTACATTCATGCAAAAAAAAATTCATTATCGAGGATAAGCATTGAACACAGAAAACGGAAACAAAAGACTATCAATAATCAACGTAACCACAGTGAAGAAAGGACATTTTCCAGTAATTGAGGCATATTTGTCAAACACACCACTTAGAAATTGTAATCAGATTTCAACCAGACTTGGTATGCATCTTGATTCTGGTGATACATTAGGAGAATTTAATCTTAAGAATTCTGCTTCATCAGTTAGGAGAGTTAAGGTTTGGGGAAAATACCGAAGTCATTTTTCAGACGAATCTTGCGTATTGGTAAGTTGTACGCATTAGTAGATTTGAACGTAAAACCCGGTCCCCCCGCAGTTACTCTTTTATGTAAACAGGTAGAACTCCCGGTGCTCGATTTCTGTAGTTGACACTTTCGCGGGAATGTTTTAAATAATTTGCGCGAGGCTTTTCAATTTCGTCGCTTAGACAACTTCTTTGTGGATGAATCATGCATAAGATTTAAGTGTGATTTGCCGATCAAACTGCACAAGTATATGAATTTAACCAAATAATAGCATTACGGTCTATGGGAATTTAATTATTTATCTCGTTCTCTAATGGAATATCAAACATTTATAGCAGGTACTTTGATTTGGACGAGTCCTTATCTGAGCTTGACTGGCTGTGTCATGTTTTGTGTTACATCATGTCTTAGCGAGTCCGTTAACGAGACTTTGGATAAGTAAGATTTTTCACAGTTCGATCTGAATTCCACGCAATAACATATCGTAGTTATCCTATTGTTTCAAGTAAGACGTATATACATCGCTGTACTTGTTAACCGTCAGGTTTATACCCCACTGCTTAGCCTGTTATTGCAGCTACAGTTTGGTCCAAATAAATTTGTTTCAGCACGTGATTTCAATTTATCATGTTTTTATCTCAAGACAATTTTGCATGCCGGTATTTGACTTCGTCCATAGGTCGTTTTTGTAACAAAGCCGATTTACTATATCGCAATCGTCGTATATGCCTATCTCTAACTCCCCTACCCAGTGCAACATTGGATAAAATGGACTTATTTGGGTTAACAAACATAGAAAAGCATGAAAACATCTACAAACAGTGCCGGATTACCAGATAGGCAGAGTAGGTACTGGTCTATGAACCCCACGCTTTTTTGGGGCTCCCACGACAACGGATCAAAATAATATTGATACAAATATTAGGAGATAATTTGCGTTGGGTGGGTGGGTGGGGGAAGATTTCGAGTGCCTAAGGGCCTCCACAGGTTTTAATCCGGCAAGCAGCAGAGGGGGCGAATCGGACATTTTGTCCAATCGTTATTTTGCTTAATTATTACTTTCTGCACTCAACGATCTAGTGTCGTCAGCGCCTGGTAAAAAAAAAACGACGAAGTCGTTGGGGGATCGTCCAATCGTCATTTGGTTTAATTAACACCTTCTGCGCGCTGATCCCCAGCGTCGTCAGCGTCCGGTAAGCACGTCGACGACCGCGTCGATGTCATCGCCCCCCTCTGCTGCTAAGTGGTTATTTACAATGAAAGTCTTTATGATCTTACAAACAGAGTGATCACTAACTCCTCCTCTTGCAGATCAATTAGGTTATTTGACTGATCGGTAATTTTAAAATTAATTCTCGTTAAAAACCGATCATGGCATCGCATATAGACCGGATTAATCGGACTCTCAACGATTAAAAATCCCGGAGGGGCTGTTGGTGAAAACGAATAAAGGATATATCCCTGTTGAGCCTGATTTGATTGCTTGGTATCTACCTGGTAACTTCCTTCGATAGCATCACACACTAGATTAATCGCTATCACCGATGCAATATTTACGTTGTATGGAGCAATATGCCTACCACCATCTCCGTTATCGTGTCTGAGGATAGTTGATGGGGGGGTGTCCGCGGGTGGATTCTCAGGCCATCCTAGTATGGTTCTTATTGAACTGTTATAAATATCAACCATATACCCCGGTGTGCTTATTTCAATCGTCGACGATAACGTCGGTTCATGAACCGTAATAGCGATTTTTGATTCCTTTCCTGTGATCGATTTTATCCTGCGTTGAAATTCTTTATTGATTTGCTCTATTTGGTATGACCCAGTTGGTATTGTAACCTCCTCCCAGTCTGGGGTCCCATCGGGTTTATTTGTCCGTGCAAAAACCAGCGAGTTATTAGGTTGTTGTCCGTTAAATGCGTCCGCTCGGATATTAGGCCAACTGTGATATACTCGCAATTTTGCCAGTGCTATTTCCTTTACTGGAACCGGTGATGGAAAGTTTACACTGAATTCGGGTTTCGTTGATGTTATCGATATCATATTTGTTTGTACCGGAGTGGTGTTCTCCGCGATCCGCTGAAGTAATTGAGACCCTTCGGGGTTCAGCGACATTATTATTATTCGTTGTTTTTAGTGTCTAATTTTAACAACCAGGTGGTTTCGGCTTCCAGTTGAAAATCCTCGATTTTTGACATCGCGGAGCTATACAACTGGACCATCGTGGAGAATTCAACATCGGATACGAACAAATTATCAATCGATAACGAGATCAACCCGGATAATTTCGAGTATGCGTCGGATACTATTTGATGTTTTACTGTATACTCGTTGAGTTTTTTCTGAAAACACGATGATATCTTCCTAGTGATTGCGTTGGCAACTTCAGCAACTGTTGTCATTGCGGAGACAGCGATTGGAACAGCGATCGGGGTTATCGTGGTCACCGTGGATAAAATAACACCGGCGCCAGCTACTATACCCGACACCGAGTACACGACCGCGTCGATGGCGGTTATTTTACGACGGTATTTTTTTATTTTTACACGGTATTGTTCGGAAAGCGTTTTCAAGTTCGCGGAAAATTCTTTTGCGGTATCGAATCGATATTGATGTGACGTCGGTGATACCTCTGATTCAACTTCCTTGGTGGTCATTTTTATTTTAAAAGAGCTAGTGTTTTTAATTACTTAGATTCGCTGCAAATTCCACATACCATGTAATGTTTGCCCGGGCTAGATTTCTATCAACGGCATAAATTGTAAACTGTTCAGTTGCGTTCCTGTCTATAATTGTTGATATTGTATTGTTAAACCCGGATGAACTCGACGATAATATATTAAACTGCATCATTGAAACCAGTGTCAATCGATAAATACCCTTAACAGTTGCGGTAATATTTACTGTATTCTGTGTAGGAGTCCAATCGAATGATCCATGCCGAATTGTGTATACTGTGTTGATGATGTTCTCATGAGGGATTTTTATTTTTTCGAATTGCTCTGCTACTCTCGGTAGTCCGTCTTTAATCGCTTCAACATCAGTTTTAATCGTTCCTATTTCCTGTATATGCGTGTCCACATCTTTTTTGTTCGCTGCAACCCTAGTAATGAGTGTATTTATTTCCTGTATATGCGTGTCTATACTTTTTTTGTTCGCTATAACATTAATTTTGAGTACTTCTATTTCCCCTTCATGCACGTCTATACTTTTTTTGCTCGCTATAGCATTAGTGTTAATTGTTTCTATTCTCTGTCTATGCGCGTCTACATTATTTATGATCGTTACAACATTAGTTTTGATTGTTTCTATTTCCCGTGTATTCTCGGTCATACTTTTTTTGTTCGCCGCAACATCAAGTTTGATTGTTTCTATTTCATATGTATGCACGTCTATACCTTTTTTGTTCGCTGCAACATCAGTTTTGATTAATCCTATTCCCCGCCAATACGCGTCTACATTTTTTTTGTTCGCTTCGACATCAGTTTTGATTGTTCCTATTTCCTGTGTATGCGCGTCCACACCCTTTTTGTTCGCTTCAATATCAGTTTTGATTGTTCCTATTTCCTGTGTATGCGTGTCCATATTATTTATGATCGTTGTAACATCAGTTTTGATTGTTTCTATTTTCCGTCCATGCGAGTCTACATTATTTATGATCGTTGCAACATTAGCGCCGATTATTTCTATTTCCCGTTCATGCGCGTCTACACTCCTTTTGTTTGTTGCAACATCAGTTTTGATTGTTTTTATTTCCTGTCCATACGCAGTGATATCATTTATAGTTATTGTAATCTCATCCGGCTTGGTATTTTTTTTACCAAAGAATTTATCAAAGTTGTCATCGATCCTGTTAACATTTTTTCGCAACGGGGGTAAATTGGCCGACATCTCCATAAGATCCGAAATAGCATTTTTTATTTTTACAAGATTTGGTTCGTCTGCCGTCGGGGGTCCCCGAAAAAATCTTTCGACAATGTCTCGCATTTCGCCGATGTGCGTTATTATCGACCTGAACTGTTCTCCCTGCAAGTTAAATTCACCACGTAAACCCTTTAACGAATCCGACATGGTTACATAATTGTTGCCAAGTGTACTTATTTTTCCATTTATCGTCAAGATGGATTCACCCGGTTTGAGTCGTCCGTCGCTGGTATACAGCGCGATAGTGTCCTCGGCGGCATCACGCTGTCGTATTAAAACGTCATTCAGTGACACATTACCGGATTTCAATTTACCCTGGCGGTCTTGAAATACAACTATTTCGCCCGGGTCAACACTTGTTAGATTCAACATATCAGCGATTTCATCCTCAATTAGTTTTTTTATGTCGGCGGCGGTCGTTTCCGTGGATTCTTTCAGCGCCGAAACCGGTCGCCCCCAGATATCAATCATTATTATTGTAAATGTTATTCTCTAAAATCCGTTGAGCTTATACGACCCCACTAGTGTATTCGTTTACAACCACATGAGGTGGTTTCCGCGATGATGAAATCGCCGCAAGTACGTTCAATACCTCGCGGCCACATATCGGTGGGTCACTTAATCGCTGTGTTGGCAGCGTGGAATAAAAAACCCGGGCTGAACACGCCCGGGCTGAACACGCCCGGGCTGAACACGCCCGGATATACCGCATGAACTCTTTCGGCGGGGCTAACCCGTATGAATCAAAATAGACGATCGCACGCGGATCAATCGCGTACGCAACCCAATGAGTTCCCGCTCCGGAGGACCCATCGAGGTTAATTATACCGGTTTCAATATTCCTTGGTGCCGCCGGTAATTGATCCCTCATAAAAACACCTCTGAAGTTTTTTATCGCTAACGCGTTTGCGGCGTCTATTAAATCAAAATTAGACATTGGAGTCATTGACTCAGGAGTCATTGACTCAGGAGTCATTGACTCCCGAGTCAATAAACGGTTCCCGGTAGTCTTAGACCCTTTCCCGAGTACCATGAATACGGGGTTCCCGGTAGTCTTAGACCCTTTCCGGCCACGGGTCGTTTTTTTTTGTAGCCTTTCCCGGTTGCCTTCTTTAATGCCATTCCCGCCGCGGTACCAACGGCTCCTAACGCCGCCGCCTTAGCCACTGCTGGGGCCGCCGCGGCAATCAATGCCGGAATCGCAGCTAACAGCGGAAATATCCCACCGGTCTTTTCCATGTTTTTAATTGCTGCGGCTGAAAAATCTATTTGAACACCTTTTTTATTCTTAATCGCGTCATTGAAATGTTTTATTTGACGCGCCGTCAACGATATCTTATGATTACCACCCGCCATCTGCGACGGCTTCAGCGTTATTGTGGTCCCGCATTGTTTAGCCGACTTTGATCGTAATTTCTTGACTTGACCATCAGTCAACTCTACACTGACGACACTATACGACATTTTATTGTAAACGCGTTTATGCTTTCAATTACATGTTTTCCACTGGCGCATCAACGATTCTCATTCGTCCACCAACGCCTTCCAACAGCATTGATTTATCGCTGAGAATGACAGCAACCGCTCTATAATTAACACCAGCCGGGGCTATACGAGCTCGGAAGTGTATATCAACGACGGATTGTCTCGTTAAATCAAGATGTTCCAGCGAAAAATAATAAATCGGATACAGTTTTTTAAAATCAAGTTGTGATATTTGCAAACCGGTGTCGACGTTTTGATCACGACCCATATATGACAGCAATCGATGATACACACGTGCGACATGGTTGTCGCCGTAATTAAGCTGTATATCCTCGGATGGTTCCTGTTGTCCGTTTATTCTCAGCGAAACCTCCATGACTCCTAATCGATCAAATATCATATGGCTGCGTTCTTGATTACCCAATCGTTCCCTATTCTGTAGCGCTATGAATATATGACGCGGGGCTGAAACACCCTGTTTTGATGCTAGGTGCCATGTAAACGTATCGGCGACGTTATCCTCTTTAGCATCAGTTGTTACCGCTAGCCAACTCAACAGCGATTTCCCTCCCTGTTCCATAAATGCTAACAATCGTGCTTCCGTGGTAACTGATGGAGTCAGCACCGGCATCCACAATGCCATTTTAGTTAAAATGACTTTACCGGCAGCGACGCCAGCAGCATGCCATATTGCATTGTTATCATCGCCCCTTCGCGTCAGCGCGATTGTATGCTTAGCCCCATAGACAACTTTTCTAACATTTCTGCAGAATCCAAATATGTGATGGAGTGGAATCGCGCATGAAAACTTTCGGCGTGGTCCTTGCAACATTCCTATTCGTGTTGCAAACCCTAGATTAAAATTATCGTTAGTACTTTTTATGATATTGAACTCAGCACCCGGTCTTGTTCTGCGGTCTGGGTTGGCTGCTTCAGCCTGATCAATTGCGGTATCTTTTTCCACCAGCAAGTTAACGTACTGAAGATGATCAGCGTTATCGGTGGAGTCCTTTGCGAACATTATAGATGGGCCCGCCGATCTTGTATAATCATCCGAGTATCTCGCCAACCCAATTATCGTCGTTGCAACATCAACCTCGCGTTCTATTGATTCAATTTCTCGCCCGTCAATAAGATATCTGGCGCTCTCAAATAACGCCATGATACCATTGTTGACGAAGCCAACTCGAACACGATGGTCATCTGCGTATGGTGCATTATCGGCGGCATTTGTCACGAGTTCTCCCTCGATTTCGATAAACGCTTCACACGGCAGAAAGTATTTACTGGTATCTTGGACTTGAAGTTCAATTCGCGATCGTAGGTCAGGTTGCGCTGCATAATAAGAATAAAATTGATAATCGCGGACAGAATCATCCCTGCGCACTGGGGCGTCCATATCAAACGCGGGATCAGCGGTACGCGCAAACATTCTATTATTTATCATGTTGATGTTTTCAATTGCGATTTTTTCGTCGTAAATTCTTTGAATTTAAACCACTCCCCGCTATCGCGTTCATGAGCGCGTTGGTTGCCGCATCGGCGGATGGCGAAGTCGCCAACGACGGAGTCGTCGCCAACGACTGAGTCGCCGCCAACGACTCTAGTTTTTCTTCCACGGCGTTATTTATTACTTTACTGACATTTGCAGGCATCACTGTCGTTGATGGCATTACCGGTGGTTTCTGTTTTTTTCTCCTGGATTTCACCAACGACATTAGTTTGTCTCGCGCGGCTGAAAGCGCCTTTCCGGCAACATCTCCAATAGCACTAATTCCCTTATCACGAATAACATCAATAGCCTTCATTCCTAATTGTTTGGCTAACGGCGCTACTTTTGGAGCCATTCTTGTAAATAACCCCGCAATGGTGCTACCGAGACCGTCTCCATAGTACGCGTGGTAAACAGGCAATCGCGAGTTTACCACGTAGACGAGTACTGGTTTATCATGGTTGTAGTGTATGATCATCCTTATTAAAAACACCAGTTTTCCAATTAATCATCCACAAGTTCGTCTATGAGCGTTCGATATGCATTAATGTCCATAATACCGCCTGTAAATAACCGCTTGCAAATATCAGCGGCCTCATTGATTATTTCCGTAGAGTTATTTCCGGCTCGTTTTCCTCCAATTAGTACCTCTAGCCGTGATATATCACTGAGAACACTACCAGGACAGGTAACGCCGTAGGATTCTTTACCAACAGAGTATCCTTTTCCTTTTTTTGGTGTTATACTCTTAACTTCCTTGTGGAATGCGTCGTAATCGGATTTACTACGATGTGGTAATGCATCTTTATGTTTACTTGCTAAATACACTATTCTTGCCCAGTCCTTTAACGACTTTATATTTTTCTCGTAACCGCTATTGATATGCTTCTTATCTCGTATGCTCTTAGCAAAATTGTTGGCAGCAAAATTAATTAATTCTTCCCTGTTGCTGAAGCCTCTAATTTGATCTATTGTGCTCTTCTTGAGTACAATACGGGGTATATTCCCTTCTTTTTCTTCCGGTATTTCTTCTTCTGGTGTTTCTTCGGGTATTTCTTCTTCTGGTTCTTTCGCAGTAGCACCTAGTTCTTCTTCGTCGGCCATTGTAACATAAGGTTCTTGTGGTTCGGTTATAGCGAGTGGTGGTGGCCTCCGTGTTGTAGCAGCCGCTATTTTTGCAGGGAGTGTTTCTAAAGACCTTTTTGTTTGTTCGGTCTGAGTTGCTATCTTTTCAAGCGCACCAAGAACGGGTACAGTTACCGCCGTAACATCCTTAGTCGCTTTAGTTACCGGGGCAAATAACTGTTCACTTCCAACAGCAAAATCAGTTTGCATTTGTTGTCGCGTTTGAAGTTTCTCTCTCACTCTGTCTCGTAACGGTATAAACTTTCTAAGCGCTGCTAGTCGCTCTCTGGCTAGCCGAGTAGTAAGTGATTCACCTACCATTATTGTAAATTGATCCGCAATTTTCTAATTTTCCGCCGAGTGTACCATCGGGGGTTCCACGGAGTTTTCGTCTATAATCCTTCTAATGTTTTTGATCTTACTAGAAATCTCCCGGCGTCGTTCATAAACACGTCCGAGTTTTTTTCGTATTATTTCAACGGCAGTAAATAGTCCAATGAATGCATTTGCGTCATTGTGGTACAAGTTTTCATTGATCGTATGTTGTAATCGTTTTATAAAAAAGTACTCGCGGGCCAGGGTAAAACGCCCCCGTTTCGACTGTTCGTTAATAATCTCATAATCGGATAATATTTTTTCACTGTCGAGACCATCAGATAATTCAATTCCTTGATTTTTTAATTTTGAAATCTCGGCTATTATATTATTGATGTCTTCGATATTCATTATTCTTATAGAACATCTTGTTTTTAAATAAAAAAAATGAAACCCCGTGTATCAATCCCGAGGTGTTCAACAATACTGAATACTTTGTTTTCTTCCGGAATGGACAATTTATTGTCATGGCGACTTCGTCAGCGCCATAGGCGCCGGTGACTTCGTATCTATATATGAAAATCGAATTCTATGCCCGGTCTTTTTTGAGATTGCTGTTTGATATACTCGTTCTGCTACTTTTCGTATTGAGGCGATACAAATGTCAAAGTATCTACTGGCTTCATTCATCGACTGAAATATTTTTTCCTCGTGAGTTGTTGTATCAAATGACTTTACGGGTTTTGCTTTCTTTGGGTATTTACCGGTTTGGCCTTTTTTGGTATTTTGACTCTGCGAGACAGCTTGCAAGTTTATAAGAGAATTATCAGTCTTATTATTATTAATATGATCAATCACAAGTCCATTTTCGATTAATCCGTTGAATACCTCAAATACCGCCCTATGAACATGGTACTTCTTCTTTCCGGCACCAAACATCAGATACCCCTGATTACTTACGGTACCAACCGGCTTCTTCAGTTTGCGGTTTCTAACAATGCCGTCGCGAGATGCCTCGTAATTGACGAGCAAGGGGTGAGGTCTGAACTCTTGGTCCATTTATATAATAATACTACTTGTCTAATTTATTATTTGGTTTAATTATGAATCTTTCAACGTAGTCTTGGGGGGTTTTGATGACGAAGTCAGCGGTGGGGTCAATGACGGCGTTTTTTATTCGTTTGTCATAATAGCGTTTTAGTTCCCTGTATCGCTTTCCGCCACAATTGATACACAACTGCGATTTTCCTCTTACACCGACGTGGCAAACCAAGCACGGGAGGGGGCCAAGAGAACCATTACGAACGCTTTGTAAATGGTACCCGCAGAATTCACCTCTACATGATTTATTGCACGGGGTTGTCGACCCAATCATCAACCATTTGCAGTGATTCATTATACTATATTCTTTCATTTAAATACTTGTTTTAATTATATGGATGAGTTCGAGAGATTGGCAGCAATTAAGCCCTGGAAAAATATTAAGTTCAATCTCGATAGAGTCCTCAAGGACACACCAAAAGCGTTAATAAACGATAAAACCCTGTTGAGTAAAATACGCGATTGTATCAATGAATTCAAACGTGATGGTGCATCTCATAGTTGGTCAACATTTCGAATTGATGGTGTTGTTGATGCTACCATGAACGACAACCGCGCAGCAATGATAATATCACAACTTGACGGTAAAAGATATTTCTTCAGAGTAAAATTCATTGTCCGGGTGGAATCAGGCGATTGGATCATACGTGATAAATTTGAACCAGTTCTCAGCGACAAGAAAACAGTCATTGTCAGCCGCGACTCCAAGCCGGGGTTGTTAACCGGAATTGACAGACCATACTATGAACGAGCGTATCCTGAAACAGCAGTTGTTTATGGAATATACCCGTTAAATAAGAAACCTGATATCGGAAAACTGAAACCGATGAAACAGTCAACGGGGATAAATTGTGTAGCAGAACGAATAATAGAGCATTTTACAAATGCATGTCGAGGAAACAAATTGACTGATTTACGACGTAGCAAAATCAACCAGTGGGAACTAACCGTAAAAGAGCGTGGAGCAACCATCAGCGACATAGCGAGATTAGAAACATCGCTGAGATTTCCAATAACCGTTACAACGATAACCGGTGAAGTATTATACGAATCGAAGTATAAATCGAAGGGAGCCCCAATCAAAATTATTGATCATAACGAACACGCATGGACGCCCGCGATCACAATATTTCCACGGGATAGAACAGTAAAGTATATCCCCGAAGAATTCCTGGGAGAACAATTCTCCAGGGATGGTTTTCTCGCGGAGAGGAAACTATTTGATGCTATTGCCTACTTGTGTAAAAACGACCCTGTATCAGTGTGGTTACTTCGCAGCGCTGAAAACGATGCGGATACCTTTGATCAGTTTGTAAGACCAAACGGCGAATTATATCGCACTGAAGCATTTCACAACAGGATGAAAAAAACCGCCATAGAATTTGAAGAGCATGATGAACAACTGCTAACAAATTGTTTTACGATTACATCGGTTGTAGCTCATGTTGCAGCAAGGAAAAATGCGTGGAGACCAACGCGCAAGGAATTTCTACCGGATGTACAATCCAGTTGTTTGGAGTATTATCACGGTGGATTATGGAACACTGAATACAACCGCGACGCTATGATCTCGGTTGATATGGTTGCCTGTTATCCAGCGAGTTTTCTCGGGTATGGATCCGCCGCTGAGCATTTCAAACGATTTGGACACCCCAGTCATGAAATGACTCGTGTTGCTATTAATGGACCACTGCCTGATTTTGATTTAACCGGATTCGCTCGCATAGTATCATTTGAGTTCGCGGCAGGACTTCATCGCTGTTGCTATATTTGGATCGGTAGACACATGGCTGAAAAGAAGTGGTTGCCAATAGCGCTGCTACGGTATATGATTGATTGTAGCATGTTAGTTTCGTTGATTGTCAGTGACGCGATTATATCATACCGGGCGCAGACTGAAGTCTGGTTACCAGAACCGGAGCGTCTAGATAGCATAATTGACGAGTCCAGAAAAAACATTGATGCCGACGAAGAATATATCATCGAATGGTCCAGGAGGATATTTAACCAACGAAACAGAGAGGCAAAAGATCTCGGTAGAAGAATAATTGGTAAGTTTACACAAGGTGGAAAAAACCACGACTACAAACGATATTGCTCACGGCTGATTATAGATGACGCAGAATATGATTTCGTAATCAAGGACGCAGTGGCAAAAAATAGATACGTGAACTGCAAAACAGCTTTCTTGTCCAATGGAACAAGGTTGGGTACAGTTGTTACCTACAGCGATGGAGACAGCCCGGCGTATCCACATTTGAGGGCGTCTATGCTGGGTTATGCCGCTATCAATTTATTCTCGATGATAAATAGATTCCCCGATACCGCGGTTAGAGTAGCCGTTGATTCGTTTTATGTTGACGTAGCGTATAAGGGAAACGTAGCCGAGTTTACTAGTCCGGACGAGAGTTGGGGTACATGGAGAATTAAAAATGAAATACGACGCGATTATTCCCCGTCAGCAGATGTCACCGTTGAGAACAACTACTTACGCGGTGATAAATTGTCAGAATGGTCTAATGCACCATCGTGTTCTGATCCAATTTGTAGACACAAGACGGTTTATTTAAGCGGCTGTGGCGGGTCAGGAAAGACGACTCGGGCAATTGAATTATTTCGAACGCGGGCAAGTATAATCGTGCTTACACCGACCCATAGACTAGCGCGAGAGATAAAACAACGAAATGTTGACGCCGTTACTTATCACAGCTTTTTTCGATACAGCGGCGGTGAGTGGACTCCTGATCGAATGGGTGAAAAATTTATTCCCGACATTATCATCTGGGATGAGATATGTACTGTTTCGTTAGATACTTTACAAATGTTTCTTGAGTGGTTGCTGCGCGCGAATACAGCGGTAATCATGTGTGGGGACCATGGCCAACCACCACCATTTGTCGGCGAGGGTCCACATGAGTGGTTGAGCGGGTTCGTAGATTATTATGAAGAAACCGATACTGATTACCGAGCACTTGATGAACAACTGCGCAAGGTTAAAAAACTAATCAGATTACAGCCGGATAGAATTCAATGTGAAATAATCCGCGAGGTGATTCCGGAAACGCCGTTGAATGAATTCTGGGAAACATGGAGACCAAACGATTTGATTGTAGCGAGTAGAAAGATAGTCAGAGACACACTTCAGCGGAAGTTGTTTACGTTGCATAAGGAAAAGTTTCCAACGCGTCCAGTGCCGTTATGTTATAGACCCGCGGACACACGGCGGCAGAACATTGAAGTTGAAATTCCAGCCCCGACAGCGTCGGGGACAAAAAAACAAATTCTCGTGCTGAATGATATCGTGCTCGTTGATATCAGCGTCGTCGAGGACGCGCTACGTGCTGATAAATCCCCGTGGACTCTAGGATATGCAACAACAATACATTCCTCGCAGGGACTAACCATCACGGACACAATTGTTTGGATAGTTGATAATCGCATCGAATGGTCAAATCTAGTCTATCTTGCAGTGTCCAGAGTACGAAGGATAAATCAGCTTCGAAGAATTGTTGTTGACGAAGCCACCGACGAAGCCGGCGACAAAGTCACCATCGATGCAAGCGTCATTGATAGAAAACTCTCGGGTTACCGCCAACAGGATAAAAAAAAACAGCGGCGTTTTGATATTGATGCCGAATTAATAATCTCGCTACGACAACAACAGAATAATCACTGCGCGAGTTGCAATTGTATAATGAGTTGGCGTTATTCGGATAAAGACACTCGCCAATTTACCGTGGATAGGATCGATAACAGTCTCGGTCATGTCAAAAACAATGTGAGGTTGACCTGTCTTGAGTGCAATAGACGCAACGGCGCTAGTTAAGACCACGTGGGGGCAATTGAGTATCGTTAGGTATCACTTGTAGTTGCTCGCGTGTAAATCCGCGCTGAGGAGCAGTTGAATCCAGTCTATAGATCGGTGGTCTACCAGTTGATCGTGTTATCGTTGATATGTTATGTGTGGTAACACTCCAAATAGGATCAGTAGCTCTTTTTTTACCGCCTTCAAGCTCTCCTGGTTCATATAGATATCTAACAGTGACATCGCCAAGAATCGGCTTGGAAACGCTATTTATTTTTGATCTTTTGGGTATATACTCGTATTTAATCGCGTCGCTGGGCTTCATGTTGATTGCTCGGGTAATCTCGTTATTTAACGCTGCAATTACACCTGGCAACCTTTTAACCCATTCACGAGATCGTTTTTCTTGGATGAATTCCTTCGCGTATTGATATCCAAATAACCGTTCAGCGAGAGTCCGATTGAATCGTTCAACAATTGCCTGATCACGATGTAGCGCAGTATGACCTCGTCGTATCGCGACGCTATGATGTTTCAGCGTTGATAAAACAGCGCCGCGAAATTCACTACCGGGATCAACTTGTAATAGATTTGGCCAGCGCAGAGGGCCTCTTCGATAAATTCTTTCAAACGCAGCGGCTACTTCAGTTGCCGACTTTGTTTTTAACGGCTCCGCTTGTTTGTATCGACTCGCAACATCAACTACGGTTAGCGCGTATTTGTAACCGTTGTCATGCGGCAAAAATAGTATATCAGCCTGATGAACTTCATTAGGTACGCTGACATCAAAGCGCGAGAAGTTGATTTGTTTAGGCGGTGGTAGATAGATTTGCCATATAGCCTGTTTGGATAACCAATTAGCCGCAGTGGTCTTTGTTACCTTTGCAGCGCTTGCAAGCTTACCAATTGCGGCCTTCCCCTTCCAGTATCCTCTCGGAGAATAATAGATGGATTCCATGTTGTTATTATAAACGCTATCGTTTTCAATTACCAGCGCCAGAAGCTCCGCTTCCAATCATTAATTTACCTTTCATAGCCGATTTTACCAACCATGAGGCCAATTTTTCTTTGACGGATTTATCAGGAATAGCATTTAATGCGTGAATTAATTTTACATCCGCGATATGACGCTGTTGCAGATCGCTACTTTTGTAAGCAACATCATGAGCATGACACGCCTTATCGATAGCGTTTATTGGATACTCACCGGGTTTGGGCTGATTTTGATCATCGAGTCTAATATCTAATCGTGTTCCGGGGCCACAGTAGCTATATCCTGGGAGGTGTTTTTCTCCTGGATACTTTGCCCACGGTGTTCCGGGGAGTTTTGCCAATTTGGCTGCGATGTCACCTCCTCGCTTTTTTTTAAAACATCTCCGGGTCTAATAGAAATAAATCTAAATTTCTTTGTACCGCATTGTACACACTTGCCAGTAAGGGCCGATCTGTTATTTCTTGTTGTAGCGGTTGTCATATCATTTGTGCCAGTACGTACTCTACACTTCACACAATATAGATCCATAATTTATGTATAGAGACATGAATATAATTGACTTTTCAGCGACTAAAACAAGAGAACCAGTTAAGCATGTTGCAGCGTTACCAAACTCGATCCGGATGATTATCATCGGACCATCTGGATCCGGCAAGACGCAATTGTTACTCAATTTAATAATGAGATGGATGAAGTGGGATAAGTTGTATTTGGTTGCTCCTAGCGTGGATGATCAACGATGCTACGAGGTGTTGAAAGATTTCAGCGAGAATGCATCAGCGATCGCTAAAAAAAATGTTATTGAGTTTATTACGGATATCAATGATGCACCGGGTATTGATGATATTGATGGCGACGTTAACAATCTAGTCGTGTACGATGATGTTATGTTAGACAATCAAAAAAACCCAGCTAGAATATTTTCCAGAGGCAGGCATAAAAACACTGACGTGATATATGTCACTCAACGATACACTCAGATTCCAAAAGTAATTAGAGACAACTGTAATATTCTTGCTGTGTTCAACGGCGTTGATACACACACGCTACGAAATATTTGGCAGACATGGTGCGGCGGTGACATGGACTTTAATGTTTTTCGAAACTTTTTTAGTCATGCTCAGTCGACCCCACATGGATTCGTAACGATAAATTTACATGATCCTCGGACACGATATCGTATCGGGCTTGACCAAATATTCGGTTAGTTGTAAATAATTTTCATTGTAAATAACCACTTAGCAGCAGAGGGGGCAATGACATCGACGCGGTCGTCGATGTGCTTACCGGACGCTGACGACGCTGGGGATCAGCGCGCAGAAGGTGTTAATTAAACCAAATGACGATTGGACGATCCCCCAACGACTTCGTCGTTTTTTTTTTACCAGGCGCTGACGACACTAGATCGTTGAGTGCAGAAAGTAATAATTAAGCAAAATAACGATTGGACAAAATGTCCGATTCGCCCCCTCTGCTGCTCGGCACTGTCTATAAATAAGGTGAACTAAGGTTTGGTGTTCAGACGATATAGCTGTCATTATCAAACAGTTCTCGGGAATTAGGAAAATTGGAATGCAATGAACTAATCGAAGATATAATTGGACTGATGTTTAAAGTTAAACTTATGTAGCCAGTGGTTGTCAATATTGGAAAGACAAATTAAAATTTCCCATAAACCAGTTAAGTCCACTTTGCTCTATAGAAAGTATCAAGTACTTGGAAAGGGGGAGGGGATAGTGAATACGATAGCTTGGTTGTACATTGTCTTTCATTGCCCTGCTATTCAGCAGGTATTTTGTTAATCTTCTCACGAGTCAACATATTGTTGTATATGTCTTATGGTACTGGGTAGTGCATTTTTATGAATGTTTTTTCAGTATTGAAAAAATGTTCTGAAAGCAAACTACACTTATTCAATAGGGATTGTTGTTGTTGGGATTAACGCCATTTTTCAGCACTCGATAGGCTATACATGGCGGCCAGTATTGATGGTGGAGGAAGAATCCGGGAAAACCCTGGAAAGAACCACCGACCCTCAAGAAGCTACTGGCAAGCATTCTCACATACCCACATTGGCCGAATCCGAGACTCGAACCTACGCAGACAGAGGTGAGATGGCAGTGATCCGTAGCGGAGAGCGCTTTAGACCACTGGGCCACTCGGGGCCCCATTCAATAGGGAAAGAAAATAGTATGGCTAACTCATTCATTATTGCATAGGCTATCAATATCGTCGTGTTAACAATAGTTTATGTTACCTTATTACATTTTGTGACTATCTCGATAAAGAAACATGAAAGGAAAACAAATATAAACACAACACTCTGCCCTGCGGCTGCACGATTACAAAGTACAGTAGTATGTATAACACTGGTTATATTCAAATAAACTTTCAATAAAATTTGGAAGCGAGAATTCTTAGCTGAGACAAAATATACATTATTGTAAATATCATGGACACCGTTTGGATCAATAACATACAGCACTTTCCTTATCCGATCTCTGGAATCTGATCTTTGTTCGCGTGGGTTCGAGACTTTGGCTCGGGCATGTCGATATGTGAAGAAGCTTGCCAGTAAACTTTAATTTGGAACATTTTAAAATTAGTCAAGAACATTTTGAATAATATTATTGTGATTTATTCAAAAGACATTTAGTACATCACCACACTCCAGGCCATTCATACATTAGCATGTTTGACATTACAGGATAATTAACACATTCAAAACTGGAACTTTGTAAATTTAGATCGTGATACATCTTTTAGGACCATTTCGGTTTTAATTCACAATATTTTAAGTACTCTTAAAAATTTCACTTTCTTTTCTTGGGAAATAAATTATTTGTTGAATTTTAAAAAATCTTGTTGATTTTCACTCTTTTCTGTTACTTTGTTTAAGACCATAGAGACGTAACAATATCTTGATCCATGTATTATCACGTACGTATGCTTATTTCGGGAAGACTTTTACTGCGAACAGGAAGTGACTTGTTTTGGAAAGTTTGGTGATTAAAATATTAAGATATGAAAATCCGTTTGGCACCAGAAAGCATGTAATCTTTATGAACTAATCACCTGATTGCATACTTTTGCTTCGATTATGTGTCATATATTTATCATAGAGATAGTAGATTTATACGTAATTTATCTTGTTTCTCATGAAGACAGGAAGCCGCATAATGCTATTACATAATTTTTCTTAGGGAGCTATAGTTCTCTATATTAGGGGGTTGAATTTAGACCATCGACACACGTGTGGTACGTTTAATCAGGGAAAGATCATTTAAAGACTAGTGTATTAGTTCTCCAAAACGCTGGATTCAATTGAATGCCAGGAAAGAAATGATTCTTTAAAGAAATAAAGGCAATATGCAATATAATTTATTTGAAGGAAATATAGGCAATATGCAGCAGAATTTAATTGAAGGAACACTATTTTATTCCTATTGAGTTGGCTTGGGAGACATTTAATATGTAGTTATTTTGTCTGTCATTTTATGTATTTTTATGTCTTTACTAAGCATGATTACATTTCTAGAACAAATGAAGTCCAAAATACCATAAAATATAATTGAACAAATCGAATTTACTGTCAACAAGAAGTTTTTTAAAAGATAGATACCTTTACGTTAGACAAATGCTTGCACTTTGGTAAGAACTATAACAATGTGATATCCTTGTGACCATAAAATATGGCTGAAAGCAGTGACTGACAGAAACTAAATAGTATTTATTTTTAACAGAGTGGCACTAAATTAAGAGTGACACTAATTGCATTTGCATATATTAAAACTAATATGCCAGTGCGTTATGCTGCTGGTACCTGACAGCTTATTTAACTGATAGATGTGGATCATTTTTAAATAGGTACGCCGAGTATCATTCATACGTATTTTAATTTTAATTATTTTTCACTGTAGTACATTTATAACTTTTTACCTTCATTCAAGCACTGCAAAACATATACATCTTCTTTTATTCTCTTTTTCTATTTAAATTGTCCATAAAAACACTGAACGAATTTGTAAAAGATTTGTTTCCTTCTAATTCATATTTGGAAATAATTTACCTTACAAAGGGTATGGATTCACATAATTGTTTTGATTTGTATTGGATAGGTGAGTTATAACAAAATTGATTTATTTGCATTTATATAGGCCATTACATGTCTATTGCATAGCAATTCTAGTTTTTATTATTTATTTCCCACGAAATCCAATTATAATAAGAATCATAATGCATACCAATTTTTTAAATTTCTGACTGCTGATCGGCATTGCATGATCTTATATATACGCATCCAGTTATAAGCCATATTGCTGTGTACTAAAATACACATGCTCCAATACGATTCTGTACCAGTCCGAGGTATACACCTTAAATGTCACTGGACACTTTCGGTGAATTTGCATGAGACGATGAGAAATTGCAG
The DNA here is from genome assembly GCA_028554795.2 of Sinohyriopsis cumingii. Lineage (NCBI taxonomy): Eukaryota > Metazoa > Mollusca > Bivalvia > Unionida > Unionidae > Sinohyriopsis > Sinohyriopsis cumingii. The sequence goes on along the minus strand of CM068826.1, from coordinate 5,269,613 downwards.
AAAAATGTGAATAAGTGTAGATTAAAGATACAACAACACCCCACCCCCAAAGGAACAACCAGACCAAAACTAAATAATCAAACATGTGTCGAGAACATTACTATTTGCCCTTGAGAATGAGCCTGAAATAAACACTGAGCCTTTGTGAATACTGATCTTCACGGTTGCAATAAAACTGGTGTAAAGCAAATAACTTCAAAAATATGCGGTTGGAGGGGGGAATTTAATATTGTAGCTTCTTTGCATCAACAAGTACAAAAGGTGTTTGAAATCCAAGTCACGTGCTTGCTCTTCAGTACTATTATTACCATGATAGTAAAATAACGTTGTTTTAAAGCAAACAATCGCTAACAATAACATAACAATCATTTAGTGCTAAAACTTTGTTAGTGAAACTTCGACGGATCACGTGTCCTTAGGTATTGGATCTCGCGTTCCTAAGCCTCGTAACAGCTGAAGTACTTTCCACTATTAACCAATCCAGCAATAAAACCCTCCAGTGACAGTGACTGCTGCCTAGGGATGAATTTATATCGTCGCATGGTACCGGTGTTAGTCATGAGACCCGTCTTTCCGTTTTAAGCCAAAGTTTGATTCAATCACTTTAATGTTCATTTTAAATCTTAAGGCTTTTGTCTTTCTATAATTGAATAATGTCTCTAAAAGATTTGTTATGTATAATAAAATTCATATGCATGCATGTGTGTGTGTGTGTGTGTGCGTGCGTGCGTGCGTGCATGTATGTATGTATGTATGTATGTATGTGTGTGTGTGTATGGATGTATGTATGCATGTATGTATGTATATTTGTGTGTGTGTATGATTGTGCCTCTGTGTGTGTTTATGTGTGTGCGTTTGTGTGTGTGTGAGTGCGTGTGTGTGCTCTTGCTGTAAAGTGTTTAAAGCTTTCTAATATTAATCGATGTACTGATTATTATTATTATTATTATATCTTCTTTTCTTTCATCTTTTACGTATTATTATTATCATTGTTATTTGTATTCTTCACTTCCCTCTTTTATCTTTACTTGTTTTCTTTATTATTATTATTATTATTATTATTATTATCTGTTGTTCGTAAATTGATTTTACTGCAAACTGCTTAATGTCGAAAGGTCCAAAAAGGTGAAATATCCAATACGATTGTAACCACTTGAATATTTGTTGCACTGAATTAGAATCAGTGAAAGATGTCACGATCTTTATAGCTGATGCGTACCTACTTACTCAAACATTCATATGAGAAGCTAATAACACAATTATATCAAATATATACAAATTAAAGCAATATTAAACTTCTTTACACGTGAAAATGTATCTACGATCAGGTTTTATTTCCCCTTCATGTGTCTAAATTCAGTGTTAAAACCCTCTTATATCAAAGTCTCCATCTCAAATATCTCTGATGTTTGTTTGTGTTGCTGAAAGTAAGGGGATTGTGATTACTGAATACTAAAATTTGAGAAGGAGCTGGATTTAACGTACATTTCAAAATGGGTTCCGTAGCCAATATTAAAACCAAACATTCCTCCCTGGCTTTCTTACTCAACAAACTGGTCAGAGATACAACAGTCAACAAGTCTAGTGTTAACAAGCGTGTTAACATAGATGACCGTATCAACGCCCCTTCTTATATACTGGACCAAACATACTCATGAGATAATCTCAATAACAGAGGTATAATCCTGTTTATCTAGTAGTGTTCCTTTGTATATGAAAGCTTACTTGTAATCACACGCATCCCTCCAATCTTTTACTGCCTACATACCAGTTTAGGATACACTTAAAAGCTAGCTACCAACCTAAGTCATTTGTAGGAGAATGGAGACCATCCCATTAAGCATATGCTTATCAGTATTAATTTCACTGAAATGTTTATGCATGCGTGGAACAATCAATAAAGCTGGCTAATTGGTGAACTCAGGTGAATTACCTAAGTATATGTGAAATATTAACATAAACACACATTTAAAGAGCTTAGAAACCATCGTTGTATTCTTTAAGGAAGTAAAGGAGTACGGCTTGTTTAATTAATGTGCTGGGATCTTCTAAAACCCTTTTAGAAGGAATATTAAGTAACGATTGGGGGAGTTCCGAATCACCTGCATGGTCAAGTTCTAACCGAGTACCACCAGTGGTAAGAGTCCGTAAAGGCCATGGCTGGTGTAAAGAAAAGGTAACCGGCGCAAAGTGCATAAATATGTCCGCTTGTTTCCTTACTCAGTTTGCTCTAATCCTGGATATGATGACAAAGGATGTCCATACATTACACTACTCAGGTCGTCGCATTGAGAATGCTGACAAATGTATTCTTCTGCATATCAAGAAAAATTCAGAAGCCGGGTCCCTTCTGACAGGACATATTTTCCTACTAATGGATGTTAAGCTTATCTCCATTTTTGCATTAAACCAGACCCATTCCAGACACTTCCTGATTGTTGTGATTCTCCAACCATTTTTTCATCAACATCCAGTTCTTTCCGTCCACTTTGATCATTACGCGCCCGATGTGTGTCAAAAGTCACTATATATGTGAGCTACTATAAATAGCCTTTAAACATTCTTTTGTACATGTATTACTCCTCTGTATTATCGTTTGCAATCATCGCTTCGTACCATCGGTCGAGCGCGTGCAGTTAATATCTACCGGAACGTGACCATGATCTATCTGACCGGATACGACCCGGGCAAAGTTTTATCAGCCTTGACCGATAGCTTTAGGGGCTAATACGCTATTTAAACTTGAATGTTGTGCCTTTATGACCTAGATAAATTAGGCCTTCAGAAGTGAGGCAGCATTAAATTGCCTGGCCTTTATAAGCGGACATGTGTGCATCTGCGTGTACACCGTCACTCAGAGGAACAGCACGCCTTTTAAGGCATTTCAGGAACAGACCTCCGGGACCGCTCTGAACTACTGCAAGGACATAGAAAGCTATAATTACGACTCGAAGGATAGCAACACTCTTCGGCCTGAACAACGGGATGCGGTTCAAAGGTTTCTAGACCTTGAAAAGGTATGCGGAGATACGAATAAGGACAGAGACCGGTTTCGTTCTGTTTGACGTATCTGACGCGTTATAACTGCGTCATTTTGCTTGAGGTGTCGCTTTGCTTATATTTATCCTCACATGGCTTCATCATAGTTCGGCTACCATCTATGTAGCATAGTTCTTGAGGATACTTTCATAAGTTTTGCTGCCCGCCAGCAGCAGGAAAACTAAAATGACATTTTAGCTACGAATCTACTTTAGCAGCAGGGAGGGCGAACCCTACAAACTTTTAGAGGGCCTTAAATTGTAAACTAAAGCCTCTATCGAATCGAAAAAAAAGTCAATTAGAGGGTAACGATAATTACCCGGGGAGACCACGATGTGGCTATCGCTGCTTTCTAAACGATTTTTTTTTTTGTTTCGATGAAAGCCTTAGTTTGCGCAACAACCTCGACTTGTTGTCACGGCCCTCCCTGCTGATATTATCCAAAAATCGTATCAAGACCGACTCGATATCGTGCTCGAGGACCATGTAAGTTTATCGTGATAAATCCATGTGGGTTGATTGGGCATGACTAAATAAATTTCTAAACTTATTTATATCCATATCGCCGCTACACCAGGTCTGATGAATATTTCTTAATGTGTATGTATCGACTCCATTAAACACAGCAAGAATATTACAATTATCTCTGATCACTTTAGGAATTTGTGTATACCGCTGGGTTACATAAATCACATCAGTGTTTTTGTGTCTGCCCCTGGAAAATATTCTAGCAGGATTGGATTGTTTATTCAACATCACATCAAATTATTAATAAATCCATCAAGATCATCAACACTTGGTGCTTCATCAATATCAGTGATACATTCAATGGTCTCGTCGCCGTTTTCATTTAACGATCTTGCGTTTTCATAAAATCTTTTAACACTTCGTAACACCGCTGATCATCTACTGATGGTGCTTCCAAATACAACTTATCCCACTTGAGCCATCTCATTCTCAGGTTAAGAAGCAATTGTGTCTTACCCCAATCCATATGGTCCAATTATGATCATACGAACAGAATTTGGCAACGCAGCATGATTCTTGACTGGTTCTTGCTTTCGTGTTGCAGAAAAATCAATTACATTCATGTTATATATAAAATAATTATGGATTTATATTGTGTGAAGTGCAGGACGCGCACCCCAACAAGTGATCTAACAACTATTACAACAAAAAATAACAGATCAGCGGTTACGGGTAAGTGTGAACTATGTGGTACAAAGAAATTTAAATTTATTCCTAAGTCGGGTTTAAAAAAACGAGGAGGTGATATTGCAGCAAAATTAACGAAATTACCCGGAACTCCGTGGGCTAAATACCCAGGAGAAAAACATCTTCTGGGATATAATTAATGTGGTCCTGGAACCCGACTTGATCTCAGACTTGACAACCAAGATCAACCAAGACCAGGTGAGTATCCGATAAATGCTATTGATAAAGCGTGTCATGCTCATAATGTAGCTTATAAAAGTAAAAATCTACAAGATAGGCATATCGCAGATGTGAAATTAATTCAATGCAATAAATTCCATCACTGATAAATCTTTCAAGGAAAGGTTAGCTAGTTGGTTAATAAAATCCGCAATGAAAGGTAAATTAGCGCTAGGTGCTGATAATTTATAAATGGAATCGATTTATTATTCCCCAAGAGGGTACTGGAAGGGTACCGCAGCAATTAGTAAACTCGCCGAAGCAGCAAAAGTTACGCGTATTACTGCTAAAAAATGGTTATCCCGACAGGCAATATGGCAAATTTACCCACCACCGCCTAAGCAAATTCACTTTGCACATTTCAATGTCAGTGTTCCTAATGAAGTTCATCAAGCTGATATATTATTTCTACCACATGATACCGTTAAAATCCAAAGACGTCAAATAACATACAAATATGTGCTAACTGTAGTTGATGTTGCAAGTAGATATAAAGAAGCAGAACCGTTGTCAACAAAGACAGCAACTGAAGTAGCCAATGCGTTCAAACGAATTTATCAACGTGGACCTCTAGAATGGTCACAGCTGCTACAGGTTGATCCTGGCAAAGAATTTCAGGGCGCAATATCATCTGTAATGAAGCAACATAACGTCACCATCAGACGAGGACATACTGAATTTTCACCGTAACCAGGCAGTTGTTGAACGATTTAATCGAACACTTGCTGAGCGGTTATTTTGGATATCAGTACGCAAAGGAATTAATTCAAGACAAGAGATCTCGTGAATGGGTTGCAAGATTACCAAGCGTGATAACTGCATTAAATAATGAAATTACTCGAACAACCAACATGAAACCTATTAACGCAATTACCAAAAAGAATATACCCGTACAACGACGTGATTTTTCAACACAACCGGTGCTGGGCAATGACACTGTGAGATATTTATATGAACCAGGTGAACTTGAAGGTGGTGAAAAAGAGCGACTGATCCTATCTGGAGCATCACTACACACAAGATATCTAACATAACAAGATCCTCGGGTAGACCAGCAATCTACAGATTGGATTCAACTGCTCCTCAACGTGGATTCACACGTGAACAATTACAAGTAATTCCCGAAGACACACAATTACCGCCCAGATCACTTAACTAGCACCCCGACGTCAATTACATTCAAGACAGGTCAGCATCACATTTTCTCGTGTATGACCGCGACTATTATCTTTTCTGTCTACGGTAAATTGTCTTGGGTGTTTACTCGAGTACTGCCACAACATTACACAATTACAGCTTGCACATTGATTATTCTGCTGTTGTTTCAGCCCGCTGATGAAATCAGTGTCAAGATCAAAATCGTTTGTTTTTTCTGTCACTGTGTTTATAACCGGCTGATTTTTTTCTTATTATATCGACTTGACATTTATCGTTGTCATCGATCACTGACTCGTCCAAGACAAATTCTCCGCAGTTGAGATATTCTTCTGACTATGGACACAGCCAAGTAAACTAAGTTTGACCACTCGATACGATCATCAATGATCCAAACAACTGTATCAAAGATAGTCAGTCCTTGAGATGAAAGCACGTCATTGCGTATCTTAGCGTTCACGGGGATTTATTAGCGCGCAGCAACATTGACATCAACTGCGACAATATAATTTAATACGAGATTTTGTTTTTCGTTCTGTCCTGGTATATCAACGTCAATATTTTGTAGTCGTGTATCAGCTGGTCTATAATACAACGGCACTGGCAACGTTGGAAACTTCTCTCGTTGTAACTGAAACAACCGCTGTTGAAGAGTGTCTCTGACTATCTTTCTACTTGCCACTATCAAGTCTTTTGGTCTCCACGCTTGCAGAAAGTCGCTCATTAAACCACAAATGTGGACATGGTCCAACAAAGGGCGGTGGTTGACCATGATCGCCACACATTATCACAGCTGTATTTTTTGTTAATAGCCAATCGAGAAATATTTTTAATGTTTCTAACGGTACCGTACATATTTCATCCCAAATTATAATCCTTGGAATATATTTCTCTCCCATTCGATCAGGAGTCCATGCGTAGCCCTTGTATCTGAAAAAGCTGTGATAAGTGCATGAGTTAGCCCCTCGTTGTTTCATCTCTTGCGCGAGTCTGTGTGTAGGTGTTAACACGATCATATCTGAATTCCAAAATAATTCAAACGCTCGAGTCGTCTTACCAGACCCTCCCGGCCCATTGAGATAAACAGTCTTGTGTCTGGATACTGGATCGTACACAGATGGCGCACTCGACGTTTCCGATAATTCTGAATTATAATAACTGTCTTTGATCTCAACATCTGCGGATTCGGAATAATCATATACCATTTCTTCTTTTATTCTCCACGAACCCCATGATGCATCATCAGTTGTAAAACGCGTTAACGAATTCAGGTATTTCTTGTTGATGTAAAACGAATCCGTTGCAACTCTAACTGCAGTGTCAGGGAATCTATTTATCATCGATAGCAAATTGATGGAAACATAAGCTAGGATCGAAGATCATAAATGAGTATACTGAGATGACTCGCCATCAGTATAACTTAAAACTGTACCCAGCCGAGTTCCGTCAGATAAATAAGCGTTTTCTCGACTTACAAATATATCTCTCGCAGTTGCATCAGCGATTATAAAATCGTATTCAGCATCGTCCATAATTAGTCGTGCATAATGTCGTTTATGATATATGTACCGCCTTGAGTAAACTTGCCAATTATTCTTCTACCGAGATCCTTCGCGGTTCTTTTCTCTTCGAGGTTGGCGATTAATGTACTGTAATCATCACTTTCGCAATCAACTAGTTCAGGCGTCGGTAACCAAACTTCAGTCTGTGCCCGATATGATATAATTGCCTCACTGACCGTCAGCGATATCAGTATTTTACAATCAAGCATATATCGTAACAACACTATTGGTGCCCAGCGCTTTTCACTAAAATGCCGACCAAATCAAACATAACAAATAACATGAAGACCCTTAGCCATTTCGAATGACACTACACGAGCGAATCCTGTTAGGTCAAAGTCGGGTAATGGTCCATTAATGGCCACTCGCGTCATCGAGTTCGTGGGGTGTCCAAATCTTTTAAAGTATCCAGAGCATTCTCCCATCCCGAGAAAACTTCCTGGATAACACGTAACCATATCAACTGATATCATTTCCTTGTAATTATACTTGGTATTCCACAATCCGCAGTGTCCGTATTCACAACAACTTAATTGTACATTTTCGAGAAACTCACTTCGGGTTGGCTTCCACGAATTTTTTTCTCTGGCAGCATGGGATGCAACTGATGGAACAATGAAACAATTAGTTAGTAATCGGTCAGTATTTTTTGAGTATCTCTGCGCAAGTTTTCTCATTGTTTCATGAAGAGATTCTTTACGGTATATTTCGCCGTTAACGCGTACAAATTGATCATATTTTTCATCGTCTGAACTTTTAAATAACCACACTGACACAGGATCGCTTTTACCTGTCTCATTAATAAAATCAAATATGTTTCTCCCAGAGGTCTCTGGGTAAAATCTTACAATTCGATCTCGTGGAAATATTGTGACTGCGCTGGTCCATGCGTGAGCGTTATGATTAATGATATTTATTGGAGCTCCGTTCCGATTATATTTCGATTCGTATAATACTTCCCCTGATATCGTTGCTACGGTTATTGGGAATCTTAGTGTTTTTTCTAACTCGGCAACATTGTTTATTGTAGCTTCGGTATCCTTGACCCGTTCAGCCCATTTGTTTACTTTTTCACGTCGTAACGCCGTTAGACTGTTTCCACACATCGCATTTGTAAAATGTTCTGTTACTCGTTCTGCTACACAATTTATTTTTGATAATTTCATCGGGGCCAGTTTATCAACACTGGGTTTTTCTATCAGATTAATTCCATAAATGACTGCTGTTACAGGATACGCTCGCTTATAATATGGTTTATTAATCTCAGTCAGCGCTCCTGGTTTGGAATTTTTACTCAGTATGACAGCTTTTCCATTAGCAAGGACAGGGTCGCGTTTGTCACGAGTAATCCAATTATCTGTTTCTGCTAGCAGGATAAATTTTACTCTGAAAAAATATTTTTGATCAGGGGGAAGGTAATCGACAATCGTTTTCGTTCGTGCACCGTTCATTGTAGCGTCCTTGACTTCGTCAGCGTTGCGTATAATTTTAATTGTAGACCACACGTGAGATGCTCCATCATCACGAAATTCTCTTTTGGCATCTCTGATAATATCAATCAGATCAGTCAGAGCTCGCCTCCGCGGGTCAGGGGTTAGTGTGTCAAGATCGAATCTAGAAGCTTTCCAGGGCTTGATTCTGGATAATCTCTCAAAGTCATCCATATATAATTAAGACAAACATTTAAATAAAACATATATATACAATGTCCCAAAGAAGAAATCGGTGCAAGTGGTTTAAGGTAGGATCTGTGATTCCATGTGGCAATTCCTGCGTAAACGAATTCTGCGGGCAACATTCATAATGTGTTCGTAATGGAAGTTTAGGACCAATACCGTATCTACGATGTGGCGTAGGAGTCCGGGGAAAGACACAGTTATGTGCGAGTTGCTCTGGTAAGCGATACAGGGAAATTAAAAGATATTATGATAAAAAAACAGACTCTGTCCCTGACAAAATCAGGGGTAGAGTTATATCATGTGAAGAGGATTATTTGAATAAGTTTTCAGACAAATTATAATTTAAACAAATACATTATTATATAAAATGAACCAAGAATTTGTCAGACACCCCATTATCAAGAATTACGGAGCGTCTCGTGATGGAATAGTTAAGCACTGTACGTTGAAAAAACCAGTTGTTGTTGCTGATAATGCTGGTTATCTTAGATTTACCGTTAGGGAGAAACATTATTAGTGTCATCGTTTCATATTCGAATGTTTCTTTGGGAAGATCAAAGATGGTCTTGTGATCGATCATATTGACAGAAATAAACTTAATACATCTCTTCAAAATTTACAAGCTATTACACCTAGAGAAAATTCTGCACGAGGAATAACTGGTCGGTTTAAGAGCATTGGGAAGAGAGCGGTTCAATCCATAAATATAGCGACCGGCGAAGAGAGAATTTTTAAATCAGTGAACGTGGCTGGCAAGTATTTTGATATCTGTATGCCTTCGGTCCAACGTGTTGCAAATAAAGTGACCAAATCAGCTTTTTCATACCGATTTCAAAGCTGGATTTCGTTTTCCTATGTAGATACAGATAACAAAGAAAACTCTGCAGCGATTGTGTAAAAGTCAATGATACAATTACGTCCTGAGATTACGCAATGCTCCTTGAGATTGTGCAACACACATTATTACCTATTTTACAGATAATCCAGTGCGGCAGAACTGTATAGTTACTTTTGTTTACAGCCATATAGTTTCGTGGTGTAACCGTCTTATTGTATACACACTGCACCAGTAAGGTTAACACTTCCCTGTTGATAAAATCAAGAATTGTACAGGTAGGCTTTATTACGGGTAATGTTTAGAATTAAAATCCAGTTCAGAAATAAAATTCAGCTGCAAATTGTTAACTGTCTGTAAACGGTTAACTATATAATAATTTTAAAATCATATATCAGTAGATTAGAGCCATTGGCGCAAGTAGTAGAGCAGCTGATTTTCGTTCCTTGACGTTGTCAAGGGGTCGGCGGTTCAAGTCTCGTAACGGGCATATTGTCGACGGTACCGATTTATAGGGTTTTTCCTGTATAGGTGGGGCGTCAGCAGCAGCACCCTCAAGTACACATCCCTCTCATCACGTTAAACCGTGGTGAGTGTGTCTTTTGCACATGCCCCGGGATTTGATATGGGGGGTGGTGTGTACATGCACAGACAGACATTTCGTTTCGCTGGCGCCCCAAAATAGCGTGGATGCATAAGCTCTAAGTCACATGGGTACCCCACAGAAAGAATGTTTGTCCCTTGACAGAGTCAAGGAATAAACGGCCATGGGAGCCAAGAAGATCAAAAAAAAAAAAAAAAAGATCTCAAACAAAGACAAAAGTCTCAAAGAAAGGACTCCCATGAAAGAGACGCAGGCCAGTGCAGGGATCCATGACTGATAACCGCTCATCATAGCTACTGTTTATTTTTGGTCTAAAATATTTTTCTTTTAAATATATAATATTTGGTATATATAATATACTGAATAATGAATTACGAAAATATCAATGATGTAATTGTTGCTATTAAAAATTAGAACATGTCGGTATAAATTTATTTGATGAACTAAATCCTGAAAAAATCAGAAATGATTTTGAAACACTACAACAAAGAAAAGGATACGGAGCATACACGATGCCGGCTCAGTATAGATTTATAAAGAAAATTGAGACCGAGTTGTATCAATCACTGGCTGTAGTAGAAGAACAGCGACTGGATGAATCTGTCTCTCTCTGCCGTGCAATCGAAAAAATTAAATCAGCATTATCTCAAGAATACGAAGCTAGGAAGGTAATTCATACTCGTGTAAGACAATTGAAAAAAATTGTCAGATCGTGAAGCGATCGAAAACGAAAGTTAGACTCGTTGATTTCATCAAGGATTTTAAGTACTTGGAAATGAAATCAAGTACGTGGAAATGAAATCGAAAGTAATATGTCAGTCGACCTTGTTAATACAAGGAATGGATAATGTTTTTCCTTCGCCGTTGACAGATTTCACTATATTTTTTGTTTTTCACTATATTTTTTTGTTTTTCACTGAAAATTGCTGCATTTCCATGATTTTTACTAGCAAATCGGTCGATGCGTATGATTTTGACTACTTAAGTACCCTTCAGAATTAACAAATTAGTCGATTTCCATGATTTTGACTAGTAAAATACCTTTCCAAATTAGCAAATCAGTCGATGTGCACAAAATATATATAACTGGAATATTTTCACTGTTGCCTGTGCACAAAAAATAAAATTAGTATACTCGCCTGTTAAATCAGCCGATGCACACGATTTTTACTAGTAATTACCCTTTCTGAATTAGCAAATCAGTCGATTTCCATGATTTTGACCAGCTAAATACTTTCCGAATTAGCAAATCGGACGATGTGCATGATTTTGACTAGTAATTACCCCTTCAGAATTAACAAACCAGTCGATGCGCATGATTTTGACTACCTAAACACCCTTCAGAATTAACAAAATCGTGTGATGCGCAGTAAAAAAATATAATATTTTGTATGCACTTGCAGATTTCAATATATTTTTTTACTCTGATGAGTTAGATAACATTTTCTTAAGTCGATCAGATTTAATGCAAGAGTGCGCATAATTTAGAATCTGATCTTTATCACACGTGACCATAGAAATATGTTCTCGCTGTAGTTTATCCAACTGCAATTGTGTCAATACAAAATCTTCGTGACCGTATACATCAATAATCAGGTCAACTGGGCCGAATAGAAACTGTTTGAACACTTTTTTGATGTAGTTTTCAAGTAGCTGCTTGTCGTGTATGAAAACCTTCACGTGTTGGTACATTATATGATACTCGCTTGATTAATTTAAGTTAGAAATCAAGGTCTGTCAGTGAAAAATAAATTTCTTGCAGATTTTTTTTTTTTTTGCTTTTTACTAAAAACTTTAAATTCGCACGATTTTGAAGACCTTATTACTTTCTGAATCGTGCAAAACCGCCTGAGAAAATCTAAGATGAGATCCTTAGGATTTCACAAGTAAATTAATATTAACTATCACATTCCTTAAATCCAATAAGTGGCCTGATTGGTCTGTTAGTTTGAAATTTATTCTTGATAACAGTGGACTATGGCATCGTAGATAGAATGGATTGATCGGCTATTGCACAATCATAAATCCAGGTGGTTCTTTTGGTGTGAATGAATAAAGAACAAATCCTTGCTGGGCTTGATTTGATACTGTCGTGTCCGTGCTGTAGCTGCCATCGATTACATCACACACAAGATTGACCACGACCACAGGGGTTATATTTACGATTTCCGGGGATACATGGGCCATTGTTGTGCCGGAGAATAGTTGCCGGTGGCAGTGCTTTTCTCCATTCTGCGAGTATATCAGGAAAGAACTCATCAATGATATCATTGACTGATTTTTTTAGCTCGGCTGATTTATATTCGGGAAATTTAAAATTCGGTAAATCAGCTTCTGTTAACGAATATGCAGTTAAAAATTTTTGTTTATCGTTGTCGTAGAAGACGCCGCCAATTATTGCTTGAATTAATCGCTGGTTAATATATTCCATGTCGGATACAAGCTGATTTAATATCTCAATTCGCGTAATGATTTCGCCGCGTGACGATGACAAATCAAAAAGATGCTCATGAAAACTCTGGCGTAGTTTTTCTCGTTGTGTTTTATGTTCTTGATTAATGATTTTAAAATATTCAACGATTTCATTTAAGTTAAAAGCAAGACCTCCTTTTCCTATGGGACTTTTCTCAGAAACAAAACGCCATTCAATACTGTCCTTGCTGAAGAATAAAAATCTATCAGTGAGCTTTGCATTTTTCATCCTAAGTAAATGATCTTTAGATGATGGTTCATTTCCGTGGTATGAAGTTTTATCCGTGACATAATCAGACTTTTTAGGTTCTGGTGGCATTGGTGGTGTCGGTGGTTGAATTTCAGGCCATCCTAACACTGTTCTGATCGAACTTTGATATATATTTACGGCGTAGTCAGGAGAGTTTATCTCGATGACCGAAGACAGCGTTGGTTCTTGAGCGGTTATTGCTATTTTGGATTCTTTTCCTGTGATATATTTTATTCGACGTTGTAATTCCTCATTGGTTTCTTCGATTTGAAAGCTTCCGTCTGGTATTCCAACGGAGTTCCAATTTTTAGTATGCTGTTGTTGCTGTGTTTAGCCGCGTGACAGCGTCGTGCAATTTTGTGTTTGTGCATGTGGATATCTTTTTAGCGATTATATTAAAAACACCAGCCGCGGCCGCTGATGATGAAACGCATATTTTTACTACGATTGCAGTTGTTACTGGCGTTAGCGCTGACAATATTACTCCAGTGGACGCAACTAACGCGGATACCGAGTATACTAACGCATCCAGGATAATTACACGTCGCTGGCACTTTTTTTACTTTTGTTGTATACGTGTCGACGATATTTTTTAACTCTGACTGCCATTCGCTCACTTGATCGTATCTATATTGTTGCGCATCTAATGTTGTTGTTAATGCTGTCATCGTCGTCGTTGACATCGTCGGGGGGGGGGGCATTAATTATTTTACGCAGTAACCAATTGAGGTGTTTCAGCTACAAATTCCAAACACCACCAGTAAGATGTTGCGGTTAATTTCTTATCGGCTGCTTCCAGTATAAATGTTTCTTCGGTTCCGCTATTGAATATGATAGTCACAACCCGGGAAAACTTGTCGCTGGAATGTCGCCAGGGATATGTTGTGAAAATCTCAAATTTTAAAGCACTGAACTCAGACAGTCTATACACTCCAGTGACTGTTGCGGTATATTTGATAGTATTATTTTGTTTTGACCATGTTGTGAACCCTGATGATACCGTGAATACTATGTTGGTAATGTGCCCGGGAGTAACTCCAGGTGGGATTTTAATCAGATTAATTTTAACAGTCTCAGGAATTCCACTTACGACATCTTCGAGTGTTTTCTTGATTGTGTCAATGTTAGTTTTGATATCAAAGTTTTATGTCAACGGTCAATGGGGTACCAAAGAATTTATCTATGGTCTCATCGGTTTTTTGAAAATTTCTGCGAAGTGTTGCAAACGCGTTTACGTGAACGTCACACTCGGCCCGTAACGTGGATAATTTATCGTCAACGGTGCTTTAGTTAACGTCAACAAACATTTTTGTCGCGGCATCTTCGTCGGATGTTGGATCTCTTAAAACCACTATTTTGTTCCCGTTCATGTTGAGTTCACCTGTCATTGTATCGCTTGTATTTTTTAGGCGATTAGCAACTCTCTGTATGATTTCATCTCTGATGGTTTTAAATGATATTCTTGAATCCCTGATTTTTCAGCTGTCAGTAAATACAGGGATGTTGTCCGCGGTAGCTCCAAGAACCCTGCAAACTTTGTCATTCCATTTGATATTGCTGGTTTTTAGCTTACCATGTCGGTCCTGAAAAATAACAACCTCATGTGGGTCTATCCCGGATAACGATAAAAGGTTGTCGACGTCATCTTTCGTCGCATATTTTGATAAATCTACATCTCCGCGTTTTTTTGTCTTTGTTTCCATGAGAGATCTTCCGTAAATATGAACCATTATTCTTTAGGGATTGTTTAAGATGTTAAATCGGTCCGAGGTATACTCGTGCACGACTTTATGAGGCGTTTAGGTTGATTTTGATAACGCTGCAAGCACATTAATTACTTCACGGCCACATATTGGTGGATCGGTTAATGTCTGTGTTGGTAGCGTTGAATACCAGACTGGAATGGGAGTACTTTGCACGTATTTTAGGAATTCAACTGGCGGTGCTAACCCATACGAGTCGAAATAGACAATTCCACGTGGATCGATCGCGTAAGCAACCCAGTGAGTTCCTGGACCATCGCTGTTATCGAGATTAATAATTCCAGTTTCTGGATTATTCGGTTGTCTCGGCAACTGAACTCGCATAAAAACACCTCTGAAATTTGTTATATTTAATTGTCTAGCGGCATCTAGTAAATCAAAATTTAACATCGATGTCAGCGGCGTTTGGTGTACCATGAGGGCGGGGTTCCTGGAAGTCTTAGACCCTTTCCATACCATGAGGACGGAGTTCCTGGAAGTCTTAGACCCGCTTCCTTTTTTTTGTATCCGCGCCCAGTTGCTTTCTTTTATGCTATTCCAGCAGCGGTTCCAACAGCACCTAACGCGTGCCACATGATTTTGTGCAAAATTTAATGATATATCTTCGGATGGTTCTTGTTGTCCGTTTATTCTTAATGAAACCTCGGTAACGTCGAATTGGTCAAATATCATATGGGAGCGTTCCTGACTATTTAATCGATTATTATTTTGCAGCGCAATAAAAATATGTCGTGCCGCAGAAACACCCTGCTGTGATGCTATATGCCAAGTAAATAAGCCTTTGACTTTACTTTGGATGGCGTCTGTGGTTACTGTTAACCACGATAGCAATGATTTGCCACCTTGATTGATAAAAGAGAGTAATAGCGGTTCTTCTGTGACCGATGGAGTTAATACAGGCATCCACAGTGAAAGTTTTGTTATATTTACCATACCAGCATCAGCGACACCATTTCCTCGCCAGATCGCATCATTGTCATCACTTTTTCTATAAAGCACAACTGTGTGTCTAGCTCCAAAAATAACCTTTCTAACATCTCTGCAAAATCCAAAGATGTGAGTTAGTGGAATCGCGTACGAAAACCTGTTTTTATCGTCTGACTTTAACATTGTTCGGCGTGTTGCAAATCCTAAGTTGTAAGTCGCGCTAATACCTTTTATGATATCAAAAGCATCGCCTGGTCTAGCTTCGTATCCAGGTTGAGCTGGCTGTGGATTAGATGCAGTATCTCGTGGTGTTCGTAACTTAATATACTGAATATGGTTGGTAACATCTTTGACAAACATCATCGATGGCCCAGCTGATCTTGCGTAATCATCAGAATATCTTGCTAGACCAATTATTGTTGTAGCAACATCAACATCACTTTGAATCGATTCGATATTTTTTCCATCAATCATATATGTGGCGCTACTAAACATTGCTATAATCCCATTATTGACAAAACCAGCTCGTTCATTGGCGCCGTAGTCAGTACCATCCGCCTTTACAAGTTCACCTTCTACTTCAATAAACGTCTCACAGGGTAAGAAATATCTACTTGTATCATGAACTTGAAGTTCGATACGGCCGCGTTGATCTGGTTTGACTGCATCATAGGAATAAAATTGATAATCACGCACTGAGTTATCTCGCTGGACCGGCTCATTTATGTCGAATGCTGAGTCGGATATGCGTTTGAACATTTTATACAATTGCCTATTTTCCAAATGGTGATTATCGTCGTCGCACACATAGTCCACTTCCTGCTATCAAATTCGCTGTTAAATTTCTTTCTGCGTTAACCCCTTGATCTATCAATGCTGATAGTTTCTGATTTGCAGCTTGATTTATCACCTTACTGACATCCTCGGGCATAATTTCAGTGCTTGCCAGTTTTACTGGTGGTGATTTTCGTCTTATTAATCGTGCTAGTCTTTCTTTGATTGCCGAGAACGGACTTACCAGCAAGATTGGCAATTGCACCAGGAGCTTTATCACCAAAACATTAATAGCTTTCATTGATAATTGTTTTGCAAGAGGACCCACTTTTGGCGCTAACCCCGCGAATAACCCCTGAACAACATCACCGAGTCCATCTCTGTAAGTTGCTCTATAGATTGGTAATCGTGAGTTTACTGCTCTGACCTGTACGGGAGTATAGTGTCTATTGTATATAACCATGTTATGCTATTTGCTATTGTTTATCTAATCGCTGTAATCATCAACGAGTTCATCAATGAGCTCTCGGTAAATAGTAGCATGCGTGACACTGCCTTGAAATAATCGCCAACAGATATCAGCTGCTTCATTAATTATTTCCGGTGAATTATTTCCAGCTCGTTTTCCTCCTATGAGAACTTCTAACCGTTACACGTCATTGAAAATATTATCAGGACAAACAAAATTATCTCCCAAACCACTGCCAGTAGCACCAGACATTTCTTTTGCAGGTTGTTTTTGTCGTTGTCGTTCCGCTATCCCCACATCTACTCTAAATAACCGGTACCCGGGAGTTTGTGAAGTAGCGCGTTCTTGTTTAGAAGCAGAGTATACTAAAGCAGGTCATTGGTTGTGGGGTATTACTTCAACATATTCAGATTTCACATATTTCTCCCTAGATTCATAACCATGCGCAGCAATGTCGACTAATTCATCCCAGGTAGCAGCGGTAAAAGTATTAAGACCTTCATTTTTAAGAACGGCTGTAGAGTGCAATGGTGTGCTGAAGTCAAAGTGAGGTTTGGGTTGAGGTTCGGGTTGAGGTTGTCGTCGTTCTGTTTGTTGCAGAAGCGGAGGAAGTTGATAGGAGGGATCTTCCTGGTGTTATTTCTTGCTTTGTCGTGGTTTTTGTTCCCTTTGTTGCTGCTGTTGTTGTTCTTCCTTTTCTCTTTGCTTTTGTTCTCGTAGTTGTTTTCTTTGTTCTTGTTTTTGTGCTCGTATCATTTGTTGCTGTTCTCGTTTTTGTGCCAGTTGTATTTGTCGTTGTTCTCGGTTTTGTTGCTTTTTTCTTTGCTTTTCTTCTCGCTCTTCCTCTTGTTGTTCTTTTTGTATCGTATTACAATCTGATATTCCCTGCGAATAAATTCTATAATCAGTACATGTCTTGTCTATATAATCATCCCTTCGATTTATTTTATACAACCAGTCATACCACGCGCCTCTATCTACTTTAGTATATCCGGATTTTAAAAGTTTACCTTTGGAATTATATTTTCCGGCAGCAAACTCACCAAATTTGGTTATATCCCGGTGGGGTTTTAACCTATAACTTTGAATTTCTTGTATACCCGCTTCAGTAAATTTTTCCCTAAAATCGATTACCCGTTTTCCTTTGTTTGGTTCTCCACCAACAGCACCTTCAAGTTGAGGTTGAGCTGCAGCTATTTTTTCAGCGGTTTGTTTTAATACTTGAATAAGACTCTCTTCCTTTTCGCCCGGTTCCTTTTTAGGCCCCCTAATGGCAGTTAAAACATCTCCAGTAACCGCAGTGACGGGTTTAAATAACTGTTCCGTTTCCGCTGCGTACTCAACTTGTGCTTCTTGTCACGACTGCACGTTTTTTTTTCAACTCATCTTTTACGGGGATATATTTTTTAAGTGCCTCTTCTCGCTCTCGTGCTAATCTAGCTGTGTAAGATTCCGAATGCACCATATTATGATATAACAATTTTTAATTAATAGCAGCAGGGACGGCCGCGACAAAAAGTCGAGGTCGTCGCGTAAACTAAGGCTTTAATCGAGACGAAAAAGAAATCGGTTGGAAAGCAGCGGGACCTTCCCGATTAATTATCGTTGACTTTTTTTCGTTTTAATGGAGGCCTCAGTTTACGGTTTAAGGGCCTCTAAAGTCTGTAGTGTTCGCCCTCCCTGCTGATACTTTTGTTTCACGACTTAATAGGTATGTAATTCGCTAGGTCTGGCTGCATCTGCAGTTTTCGGGATGAGGTCTGATCCTCCATCTCTTTAGACCACTCAGGCTGACCCTCATCAGGGTGCTCACACCAAACCGTCGGGCATTATTTTAACGAGGTCGTGTGCAGTACTCCAATTCCGCAGCAAGGCGCCAAGCTGCCAAGCTGAAAAGCTTAAACTTCCTATTTAAAAATAAGACTGCCACAGCGACCACATCGACAAAGCTAGCATTCTGAAACACCCGTTCTGTTGGGGTTATTAACGCTGAATTATAACTTTCTGAAATCTAAGCAAAGTTAGTTTCTCCTAGTAAGACTGGTGAGCAATAATGGTTATTCCGAGAAAGCCACTCGTACTTTGGCGGTAGATTATAAAGAAAAAAGCTTCGAAAAGATCAGTAAGTTATTTACCCGATTTTTGCAGAATATTACGGCATCAGGATTCTAATTATCTGTAGTATGTACACTTAATTACTAGGATCGCTTATCATGTAGAGTTACCTTTAAAGTGTTTCATTTACATGCGTATTTGAGAAATGGGCTTGAGTGTTGTATAGAGAAGTATGTAGATTGTTAGCTTTTGGTTAGAATTAACTTTGTAATTCGCTATTAGGTTTCTTCGTAATAAAGTAGTTCAATTATTAATGTGTTATGTTAGAACTTACACATGCTTGAATTGTGAAGTTGAAAAATGGCTGAAGTATAGTTACTCTAGATGTATGCATATATCAGAGTATAGTTATTCTAATATTTGTGTACTTTGCATGAGTGTAAAGTAATGAAATGCATGTGATTATTGTGATATTCTTTAGTGTAACAGGAATATTATTGATGTGACATAATTTACTGATGTATGTAAAAGAAGTAATTGATACCGTGCTGTATTTTGACGTATGGTTTTCCATACAAGAACGTATGGGTATCTCGATGTGAATGAATGCGTGACCGAATAATTTTAATAGCCGTTATCTGATGATAGGATGTATGTAGAGTGAGATGAGAGGGTTAAGGAAAAGTATTGTACCGTTCTTGTGTTTTCACAGGAAGCGTTTTATGGGAGACATAACTTCTGGTTCGATTGAGTCCCGAGTCTTCAATATGTGGAGATGGAAGTGATATTAGCAGAAACAGTCGAAGTCGATAGAAGTCTAGTCGGTGGAGAGAATGTGGAGGAGGAGTAACTTGAATATAGAGAAGACGAGGAAGAGGAGAAGGAACTTGGAGAAAGTCGGGGAGGTTGAGGAGAAAGAATTAGGAGAAATAGGACAGAGAAGAATAGCACAGATGAGTATAATACAAGGACAGGTTGAAATCGACCCCATACTGCTTATCAAGTGATGAAGTAGGCTATTAAAAGGTCGAGGGGAAGGAGTGTAATTGGGAGTATGAAATATTGAATTGTCATTACACTTTTATTTATTGAAATTCAGCCTTTTTTATATTTAACCATCTAACCGTCGGCATTATTGACTGGGGGCTCATAGCTTTACCTCCATATTTCACTAAATTTGACTTCTAAACAAAACCAAGCCTGGGTGGTACTTCTACAATAGCTTAAATAAATTATCCGGAGCACACCACCCCAACCACAGGAAGCCGCGACAAATGTTACAGTGGAGAACTTTCATAGTGCATCGGCCGTGCTGTATTGTTTGTATTTCCATAAAAGAGCGTATGGGTATCTCGATGTGAATGAATGCGTGACGCAAGAATTTTACTAGCCGTTATCTGATGATAGGATGTGTGTAGAGTGAGATGAGAGGATTAAGTGGAGAATTTGTATAGTGCATCTTCCGACATGACTACATGTGGATTAAGCAACCTAAGTTACCACGGTGTTTTTGGCGGCCGTCTCGTGAAAGCTTTAGCAATGCTATCTATCCGTCTTAAAATTAGGCATTTTGACCTAATCTGCTTGTATATTACTGACACAATGTAAGCCATCGGTATCATGTTTCTTATAAATCTACTTTTTCTTTGCATCGCATGACGCCTTCATTGCTTGCTCGGCACATGCGTAATATAAACTGTATATATTACATAGGGACCTTGACTGACACAGCCATTAGAGGGAAGCTCTTTATGTATTTAGCTGTCGGGGCAGGATCGCCATTATGTCTTAGTTTGAGCCAACGAGTTGGATGAGTTATATTTTTAATCAACGTTCTTTTTAACTAATGTTCAGTTTCGCAAAACACGTTCAATGTTGTATTATACGTTTTCGTCGTTTTATCGTACTTGTAGTTTAATTCATCAAGAGTGTATGGCTTATGTAATTTGGTAGCGAGAGATGGTACGATTCGGATTATTAACAGGGATATGAACACATATGCAATACTCCTGTTGGTAGGTTATCTTGTCGCTATTATAACTAATATTGAAGACATATTATGTATGTATTAGAGTTTTAGTATATCATATTTCTATTTTTTGGTATGCCATTCGTAAGTCATAGTCGTACATAAGGAATATTTCAGGTGTGTTAGTATTAAGCCATTTGAAATGCTCAGATATTTTAATCTAGATACACAGAAAGCAGACTATTTGGAAAGTTGTTTCTTTTTATATTCAGCCAACTAGGTTTGGATAACTAGGTGCGGATCACTAGTTGTAGATAACTAGGTATGAGTATCTAGGTGTGGATAGCTGTGTGCGGACTGACTAGGTGTAGCCAGAGGCCGCAGCAATAGTGATGCAAAACCGCCAGGAAAGTGCCAGCGTACATGTGCATGAGAAGTCTAGATGATTGAAGTGACCGAGCCGCGGAAGCGGGTCAAAGGGCATATGAAATGTCAAGTAAACGTTGGACATATAAGAGAATTTTATTATAGTGTTTGACTATAAGAAGGTCAGTGTTTGACTAAGAGGAATTTCATTATAGTGTTTGACTATAGGAAGGTCATAGTGTTTGACTAAGAGAATTTCATTATAGTGTTTGACTATAAGAACGCATGGTAGTGTTTAATTATCTGAGACAACTTTATAATTATTGAATATTTCAAATAAGTATATCTGTTCATCATCATAGTTTTCCATTGGATGCATATTATGTACCTTTGTATTTATTTTGCTGTCAAGTTATTTCCTCATTAGTGTGAGAGAATGATACATCTTTTTATTGTCACTTGCATACGTGTTTGTTATTTCTTAAATACCAATTCCGTCTCAAAGGGTGTTACCTCGACTACGTTACAGTCAATAACCTAGCACGCGTCCTTTTATCTTATTTCTTTGGGATGTATTTTTAAATTAATTTTTGAAAACCAAACTGTTTGAACATATGTTCTACCATTCCAGCGCCAACAAATCCTCATCTTTGGTTACTCCTCTTTTTCTTTGGACGATAGAGGCCTTTCGGGGGTGGACATCGATGCTTGGCTAAGCTTTTTTCTCATGCGGAGTAAACGACGAGACTGTCCTTTTCCTTTCTCTTTTTCTTTTTGGACAGGTGAACATCGATAGTGGTTGTGTGCACTTCTTTTAGTGGACAACAACACAAAGCACACAAAAACACAATCGTCTGTCCCAGGTCATTTATTTTGTGGAATACGTCGCCACTGATTGTCCTTACGTCGTATCAGCTTCATGGCAGGCATTATGCGACGTGGATGGGTTCACAGCTGACTAAATGGAATCAGTTCTTCCTTGGGTAAATCCTAGAAACTCTGTAACAAACCCGATCTGTCTTGGACTTTGATTTTGTGGGGCATGTACAAACTTCACCGCGGGTTCAGAGGGTCCACCAATTTGTAACTATCCACAATTCGCTCAAAATCGGGGTAGTGTTCCCACATTTCCACGACTTGATATACTTGCTGTTCTAGCTTTAAGCGCCATTGATAAGTGGTCGCGTACAAGTCTTGCATGGTGCGATGTAAAAACTGATTTTTGGTGCCACATTGAGGGTAATAGGTCAGACATCCGTGAATAAGCAACCGTTAAACCTGTCCACGATCTGAAAGTTTTCTAAGTCTCAGCCATCCACCAAATACGTTCCTATGGTCCTTTTCTCTCCTCCGTTTCTGGAATGTTGGATCCTTTTGTCTTCCTTGTCACACAAGTAATGTAGTCAGCTTGGAGCTTTGACCGAGTATTGAAGTTTGACAAAGTTTGTCGTTTGAGGGCGGATTACAGCCAGGGTCTTCTCGGGCATACATCTTCTGCGGTACACTAAGGAACACCCTTTGGCAATGGTGCAGGCTATTTTTAAAGGTTTGATCTCTCAGTGCTTCTTTAACAATTCTCGACATGTTCCACAGTATCGCAGTAAAATGTCCACGTGGGAATGAAAATACTTTAACATTTCTGCCTGAAAGTGGAAGTGTCCGAAGCATGAGTGTCGTACCAAGCGTAGAATGCTTCGTTGTTCAGTGCGTTTGTTATCGGGGTCGTAGTAGTGAGCATCAGGCAAATTGGGTAGAACCGCTTGATTGGCTTATGTATTAAAAAGATACGGTACATAGCATTAAGCCATTTCTGTCATTCCAAACGTTTTATGGATTCAGCTTAATAGCATGGCTAAGTAACTGATTGAAATTTTAAACTTCACTTGTCCCACTTACATGGAAATGTTTTACGCTCCGTTCGAAGCGAATTTAGAATGTTCTGTGCTTTGTTCCGTACATTATTTCAGAAGAAACTGTCCATCGTATCCCGAGAAATTGCAAGCTACCACCGTAGCATAGCTATGCCAATCTCCGCAACGTTCGATGTCCTCTTGACTCTACTTGTCGTCGATAGAGTCTAGGATCCATTGGGCAAAATCGGCCAACGTGTTCTGTCCTTGAAAGATTTTTTCACGTATTCCAGGATTCTTGCTACAGTTAAGGCAATGACTAAAGATAGAGTCTTGGATGCACTTTTCGCACGCTTGATGAGCCACGCAGAAATTAAGAATGTTAATGCCTTTTTCTTGCATGCATTCAAAATCGAAAAGGATGATGAAATTGCCTTTTTTGTTCTGGTCATCGTATTCTTCCTTCAGGTGGGGTTGGGGATTTTGAATGTAGCATTCGTGCTCCATGTCCACGATTTGGTGGCGAATGTGACATCATTTCTTTCCTGAACCAACAGTTCAGGAGTTGACGATCACTTTTCTGTTGTGAACCTTGCGTATTGAGATGTTGTTGGTAGCATGTAGGCCGGACGAAAGTTTACTGACAAGCAGGGCAATGCACGCATTCTTGTGCTTCGTGTGCTTCGTGAAAACAGGGTTTAGAGGCCAAATATCGTAGACATTTCGATCTGCACTGCTTATGTTGCACTCAGTTGTTATAGTCATAACAATGTTTCTCGCAGTAATAACCGTATCCAAGGAATTCAGAGATACTGGAAATGGCATCAAAATGTTAATCGAGATTATAGACGTAAATGTATTTTCCGTCTTTGAAATCCTTGCCTTGAAACAACAGAGGTCCGCTCTCTTCTTGATAGTGTACTTTCAAGGTTTAACGTGGAGCTAAGACGTGTTGCAAATTTTGATTTTCGTCTTAAATGTTGTTAATTCGAACGAGACTCGTTAATGTGCTGTGAAGATTGTCCACCAATAAGACTTTAATCCGTTGTCCGGTCCCTTTGGGAAGAGAAACTTGAGCCATGTACAGTGTCGATTTCTCCATAGGTTAATTACAACTCCTGAGATTTCTTTGACAGGTGTGTTTGGAAATAAAAGGCACTCATTTCTAACGATTGAATACCAGGAGAATTTGGTTGAACATGAATGATGTTATGATCATGTGGCACCCATGAACTCCGTTTATGATATCTTGCTTTCGTAATAATTACAGGAGACTCAATACAAACTACTGGGAACAATTAAATGCACAAAATTAAGTCTTCTTAAATCATTCTCCGAAGTCTGATTCTGAAATATTGTGACAACATGATAATTATTAAATAATTGAATTAAATACATATTCAGAAATTCTTAAGCTGTGAGTATAAACAAATAATTGCAAAGAGTGTACCACATTTTATGCTTTTGTTTTACTCATGCTGGGATATTATGTTTGGTGCAAGCTCACGTGTTTCAAGATTAAGTTCAATTTTCAAGCCGGTATGCTCTGTGGAAGCTGACCTTTATACCATTACTAACTCATTTGTTGGACAAAGACATGGGTGTGCGTTCTTGAAAACAAACTTGACTTACCAGACCTATTACCTCTAAAATGAAATAGAAAGAGATGTTAACAAAAGTCAGGATAAAGAAAAAATTTCTCATATTTAGCTTATACTTTATCAAACAAGTGCGAAGTACTTTTAATGTATTTTGGACACATGTAGTTTCAGCATATATTGAATTAAACTATAAATGTAATGCAGAGACACAGATGTTCTTACAACACCAGTATGATTCTTAATATTAAAATTGGAAATTCTATTATTATGCAGATGCATTGAGTTGGAGTACGGATATTAAAAGCAAACTGTTCATCACACGGGGCACCAAGCCTATTTTTGATAATGGTGGTGTACTGGCAGAACCATGAATGATGAGGTCAGAAGTTTAAGAAAGCATTTTAATGTCCATGCAACAGTTGGGAACTTCACTGAGAAGTGCTGGACACGATCTAAGAAGTCACATGCCAAATACACCGCAACTACACCAAGGTGGAATGAGCAGCTTGACCAATGATCCGTGTTAAGGGAGGCAACGTAGAATCTGGGTAGTTCCAATTATATTCCTGACTCCAAGTGATGTCCAAGTGTCTGTTTTCGTTCCGAGGACTGTGAAAAGAGTATATTATTTACTGGGAGACTGTACACGGCACCTTGCTGAACATCAACAGTGTACTGCTCCCATTAGCATAGGAAATAGGTTGCATTAATATATATACGTTGTAATTAGCTAACATGTTAGAGCATGGAATTAAAGCAAATATTCTGAGTTATAGACGGATAGATTTCGTCTCATGGATAAAAAGTTCTATTGTGTTGAGTTTTTGACCCAGTGAATGGAGATATATTTTTCATGTTTATATATCGTAGCTGTGAAAACGTTTGCAGCTGTATATGTCTATGTACATATATATGAGTGTACACGTATAAAATGGTTAAATACATTTTTTCTCTTGTTCTCCTACTCTCTACCTCTGTTTCTCCTTAAGTGACTTTGGACACTTTTGAATTATCAACTTTTCACATTTGTCTCCCTCTATTATTTTCTCTTTTTTTCTCTCCCATATAAAAAGACGCTACGATTTTTTTTCTTCTCTTTATAATTAGGAAATAATTTTATGTGTTTGTATATTCCCCTTGAAGATATTAGCACTTGTAATAAATATCGCTGTAGTAGCTGGATGGTGCCACGACGCACTGCTATTTATGTATAGGTAATGCTAAAATATCATATGCTATGTAATTAGAGGTAATCCTAATACACCTTTTTCTATTTATGTACAGGTAATACTAAAATACCATTTTCTATTTATGTACATGTAATACTAAAATAACATGTGCTATTTATGTACAGGTGATCCAAATATACCATGTTATATTTATGTACATGTAATGGTAAAATACCATGTGCTATTTATGTACAGGTAATACTAATATACCTTGTGATATTATGTACAGTTAATACTAATATACCTTGTGATATTATCTACAGGTAATACTAAACATCATGTGGGTTTTCAATAAGTTTGAATGCTCTATGAAATCTTACATCTTGCCAGAAGTGTGTGCGTGTCTGTCTGTTTATATGTATGTATGTGTGTGTATGTATGTATGTATGTACGTATGTATGTATGTATGTATGTATGTATGTCTGTCTGTCTTTATGCATGCATGTCTGTATGTCTATCTGTATGTATGTATGTATGTGTGTATGTATGTATGTATGTATGCATGCCTCCATGCAAGTATATATGTATGTATGTGGACATTATTTGTCTTACAAGGTATTTCAGGAAAAGATAACTATGATATGATCATGACATCAATAAAATCCTAAATACACGCGAATTAGAAATTAGTTCGAACAATCGCGTAGAGCCTATACTCGAATACGAAAAGAACTCTTTTTTATACAAAATATTTGTACCTTTATCTTTACCTCTGTAGTACAACTAAAGCTTTTCGGAAACGTATTCGAAAGACATGTGATCGGTTTTTTCTTTATAAAAAATTATAGACTATGATCTAGAGTCAAGTACATAACCAAATATGGAACGTTTACTCCTCTTTTCGTGGAAAAATGACTCATAATGTTCCAAGTGCCAATATAAACGTACTTAACTTGATGAGCAGCGTTTTAAAGGGTATGCAACGCACAACGGCAAAGATGAAACTGACATGCCTTGTAATGGTTTTTTTGGGGGGTAAGATTTTGATATACATTTCACAAGATCATATGCTGTTAGATATTGACTACTAACTGATTTAAACGAATGTATTACTTCTTATAAGTTGCCTTAACGTCTACAGCAACAGGTTGATTTCAAAGGGGCATCACAAGAAGACGAATTTATATTTTGTATAGCTTTCACCAATTGTAAATGAATACGTTCAACTGAATCTGCACTATGAATTCTGAAACACATGAGGAAAGTGGATTGGGATTAAATAAAGTTCGATTCGAATGATTTCATAAAATCGTTTGGTTCATATGTTCATATTTACATTTACAATTTCTAAGACCGCTCCGGTGGACTAGTAGTTAGAGCGTCCGCCTCAGATGCGGTAGGTCGTGGGTTCGATCCAAGGCCGAGTCTTACAAAAGACCTATACAAATTGTACTATCAGCTGCCTCGCTTGGCGTTCAGCATTAAGAGGTTAGTTTTAGGACTGGTTGGCCTGTTGTCAGGATAATGTGACTGCGGCATGATGCCCCAGTGCTATACTTCACTATAAACTGCCACATTACATATATCGCAGAGCTGTGACTGAAAAACTGTTAAAGTTACGTTAACAATCCAAATCAATTACATCACAATTTCTAAGGGTGCGTTTTTAACTGACTAGTTGTATATCAGAGGATCTGTTTCAACTGAGCTAATTATACTACTATTTTGATGACGATTTCTTTTATTTTAGTGAAAGTTCGGCCACTTGCTAAGGATATAGAGAAAAACGGACCCGAAAACTTCCTTCAAACGTAAATTATTTAAGAATGTATAGGTTTTAGAATATAGGCATGATTTCAAATAATAATAATAATAATAATAATAATAATAATAATAATATCATGTTAAATGTTTGGCACATTCTTGTTTATTATGATTCTCAATTCAAAATGAATGAAATCTGTGCCTAAAAGTATATCATAAGCATAATTTTATTAAATCTTTAACAAATTCATTTATATTTTTCCTCACAGTTGTCGTGGGAGCAGATTATTCTCGTGCCTGCGATATACAGAAATTAGGCCAGTGTTCGAGGAAGTATCTTGATTTAATCAACTCAGTTAGACTTGAAAATTACGCTCAGTTGATTTGCAGGTATCAAGTTTTGTGTTATTGCAAATTAACTCTTGTTTGAAACGAGAGTAAGAGAAAGGTCATTGATTATTTCTACCACGCAATTTAATAATTCATGCACCATGGTCAAGCTATAATTTTGTTTTGAAAAGAGGCAATTATACCCACTTAAAATTCACAGAAGAAACGCTGGACAAAATTTAAGTCGACTACACAGCCGTGTTAAGTTATTGTAAACATATAGTAACTATGGAATTTTTCAGAATAATTAGATCGTCTAGCAATCTATGTTGTAATTCCGATTTTGTTTGATAGCGATGATAATCTCTTCTTTATTTCACATTGTGTTCAAATCCACGTATTAGTTTATCTTTATCACAATGGTGTTGTTTGTATTACCTCACTTCGTGCCACCTTTACCAATTTGTAGATGACCATTTTCAGACCTTTCTGGGACATTTTAACCTACTTTAATACACATTATTAATCTTCTAGGTCATGGACCTTTTGATCCAAACCTTGTTAGTACGAATGATCCAAAACCGATTTGAGATAAACCAGTGAATTTTGATGACAAAAGGTTAACAATAAATACATGTTTCTGTTTTATTTCCTTACAAACAAAAGAGCAATGCAATATGGATTACAGCGTGGAATAATAGGATTTGTAACCAACCAAAATGTTCTTATCTGCAGCCGGTTTGTAATTTTCGTTCTTGCTTATATATCTGACGTCAAGGGTTACATCAGATGTATTTTGGAAGAGGGAGAAGCATGTGGCACTATCAGCCAATATTTAGCATCCTTAAAGTATTCATCTGTGACTGAACTCGAAAAACACTGTGCTCGTAACGGTCAACCAATTTTAAAAAGTCAGTAACTAATATCTTACGAAGTAATATTTTATATAAAGTTCGTAATATTTTACGTTGAAACAGAATTCAGTTAAGGGGTTAGGGATGGGTGGGATAAGAACTGTAACCTTTCTGGTAACATGACACTCAAATGTCCTGCTCTCCATATTTATTGTTGATATCTATTTGCTATGAATCTATTTACTTTTCTGTTTATTTGGCGAGAAACGCATAAAAAGAACCCTTAAAACCTATCTTATCTTGCACCGAAGTTAAGCAAACACATCCTTAAACTTGTATCCTATCTTTTTACTTTATCTCTATTTTTATATTCTCTGTAAGTGTTCGGACACATTAAATAATTATTAACCGAATATTAATATTAAATAAAATATTAAAATCTTTGGGAATTTAATACGCATTTTTCATAACGGGTATTTTAACTTGTTGTTGGTGGAGGTTACGACGTTCGTCTGATATTTCCTCTGATATAAATATGGTCTCATTCAATTAAATGTTTTACAACTGTTTTAACTATTGAATTTTACAGACTTTTTCATAGAGAGCCTAAATTATCATTTTCTAATTTCCAGAAAATTAAAATTATTCGAGATAACATAACGATACATGATCAGCGGTGTCCCCCAACCTGTCCTAAAGACAAAAATGAGGTTGTTCCACTGATTTTGTACCCTATCCGTCTACGACTCTATTATTGTTCTCGAAGCAG
The DNA here is from genome assembly GCA_028554795.2 of Sinohyriopsis cumingii. Classification (NCBI taxonomy): domain Eukaryota; kingdom Metazoa; phylum Mollusca; class Bivalvia; order Unionida; family Unionidae; genus Sinohyriopsis; species Sinohyriopsis cumingii. The sequence goes on along the minus strand of CM068826.1, from coordinate 5,239,923 downwards.
GCATCCATATTCTACTCTTGTCTTTATATTGTTGAAAATGGTTTCTTGTAGCCATTGTACTCAATCTCATCGAACAAGCAAACTATACCGTAGGTAGCAGTTGCTTAACGGTGTGATGTTTTGCACAATTAAACCAAAGAAAATAAATTCTAATACTTATTATTTAAAACCACGCGTTTGTAGAAGCACAAACCACTTCAAGTACATGCGCTTCCCAATCTTATCTGTTCATATTTTAGATGCAGCTGGGCAACCATTGCTGATCATCGTTGGGCTTATGACGGCGCTACTTACCCGAACATTTCCATTTTGATATGGGGGAATACGTAGAGGAAATTGTATATACAGCCTTTAATAATGTTGATCTTCTATGTAGCTTTATGATAATACTGACAGATAAACAAACACTCACACGCACGCACACATACATATTTCATACGCAACTACAGTCTATATACTTTGCCTTACGTTGACCGTTGACATATATAACTAGTGGAAACAATCCTTGCGTGTTGGCATCAGTGTTTTTGATTTCTCTTGCTAATGGCAGTAACTCTTTCAAAAGACTGAGTGTACTAGTTTACAATACTGGATCGGCTAGCTAGATATACCATGTTTTGATGTGGAACAGTGTGTATCAACGACCTTTGGCAAACGAAGATTTCCTGCAGGTTGACAACGATATTAAAACTCGTGGATTTAAACACTCCGGAAGAGGTCATGTCAAACAGGATAGGATATGTACACTGGATCTCGTGAATACATAATGGTCAACTAAATTCAAATATGCAAGCTATTCGAATAGTAATATAGAGTGAACTACGACTGTACTTAGTTCAACATATTATTTTACTGTATTACGCAGAAATGGTTATTACACGTGTAGAAAATGGCAACAGCGAATTCCTGATTTTTGTGTCAAGTAATCACAATCTAATTCCGCAATATGAAAATAAATATTGTTGTCACCTCGCACAAAACATGTTTCTCAATTTCAATATCAATCAGAATTCAAAGATTTATATTTATAATCTGTCGATATTATTCCAGAAATGACAATGAAATGATAACTGCATTTTTTGCCTGTGTTTATTACTTAGTGAATGCCAAATATAACAATATTCGGATCGTATCCCCTCCAATGTGATCTGATATGCATCATTTCATATGTAAAGCTACAAAGATATAAACTACTTGTTGCATTATATCACATAATTTGTTTGTCATATGTGCTAACTTACTTTTCTACGGGAATTAAAAAAATTCGATTTGTCTGAGTCTTTATTTAAGACTAATTGAATATGTATTTCTGAGTACAGAAATTTGCGATAGGTAATGTGGCCCAGAATACTAGAACATATGTGGACATTATTAGATACATGAAAGAAGGAACAATATTTCTCAATCCACAATTTTCGCAGACAGTCTAAGTCAGTTTAGACCCATGTTTCCGGTAGGAGAAAACATTGGGATTAATCGGGTTTTATCTCCCATCTTAACCTAAAATTCACCAGTGGTTTAGCTTAGGGTATAAATACGGATACTCATTTTAAATGGTTCGGGGTATATATTTCACTTCTAAAGCCCTTTCAAGTTATATTAGAACTGTACAAGTATGGTAAATATGTGCTTTTTGTTTTGAATCGTGTCACGATTCTAGGTCGTAAAATATGTAACAACAAGAAAGTGAAACCAACAATATAAGTACATCAAGAGTAAGTTTATGTCCCTACAATGCAAAGTGACAGTTCAAGAAATATTTACAATATTGTATATTAAATTACCCAATAATCCTAATGTTCTACAAGTCCCAAAATATAGAATGTTCCGAATGAAGTCCATTAATAACAGTCTTGAATGTTTTGATAGAACACAATGAATTATATCAAATTTCGACAACACAACTAAAGTCTGTTGACAGTTTGATTCCCATAGACTGATATAAAAGAAGAACAGTTATTTGAGTAGCATAAAAGTAGGGCATTCTCCTTTTACATGCCCCTTTGTGCCCTGCCATCCAACTTAGCCTCCACCCCCATGACATAGTTAGCCCATTTGTGACAGTTGCGAATTTATCGATTTTAATTTTGCACACACTTGATTCAGCCATGGGGGTGTAGAGTCTCGGCCGGATGTCAGTGTCCCCAAATGGTTTCCAAAAATATCCAACCCAGCCTTTCATACTACTTATGGATACGGTACCGATCGATACTGCCCAGTCAACTCACAATGACATTTTCAAACGTTATTTGCCAATTCAACATACGATCTGCTTAATAATTGGCCTTTGGATCATCGGGTTGGGTGGGTGGTGCCACCTGGCATTATTTAAAAAAAAATCTGAACCTCAAAGAGCTGTCGAAATATATTCATTTTTTATATATAGAAAATTAGCCTGTTCTATCCATTATATTAGTTTAAAAACAAAACGTGACTTTGTGTTAAAAGAACACAAATAATCCAGGGTTATACGAATCTCTCACCCCACCCACCCCGAAATTAAATGGTCGGTCACTAACATAGTATCCACATTCAGATACGCATATATATAGATGCGAGACAGTAGAATGTTCAGAGTGGTCAAGCTATGTCCATTTATTGTATCATCATACAATCTCCAGTAGCATAATATATATGTCCGTCCATTTGTAGCTGTTCTCTCTCTCTCTCTCTCTCTCTCTCTCTATATATATATATATATATATATAAGATGTGTCTTACGTTCTGCATATCTGTATTCTGTGTTTAATTTTGTATTCATGATTGGAGATTGTAAAGATCGTTTTTGTAAGCACATTGCTTAAGTTCAGAACCTGAGCAACCTGGACTCAACGATGAATTCGGTTTGCAAGTTGGATTCTTTGTTTAGCTAGCCATTTACAGGGAATTTGCTGCGTACTGGCATGGAGCCTGGTTCCTCGTTAACGTAGTGCTCCCCGCCAGTACTAAGTCTCCGAAGTGTCTGTGTCCTCTGACGTTCAAGCTGTTGGACCTGCCCTATGAGTTTTACTACTTAACGTCGCGGGTCTCATAGCAGCCAAACGAACAATCATCGTCACTCTAACCCACCGTCATAATGTTGACAGAATCTGTCTGCAGGAAACTCGCGTAGCAGACCAGATAGGAAGAAGATACACCATTGAAGGTCTTGCCTTAATCTCATCAACGCCAGATTCCTAATTATCAGTACAACGTATGCATGCTGTAACATTATTGACGCTTCTGCAGTTTCCTTCACCAGATTATGTGATGTGGTCCAGGTTAGAATGTACAAGATCACTAATGTCTACAAACCACACAGTGTCCATTGGGATAATAATATGCTCCCAACTCTCGAACACTGAGCCGTCTATGTTGGCGACTTCACTAGTCATCACCCTGACTGAGGCTACTCGTACCCTGATGAAGACAGAGAACACGTTGTAGAGTCAAAATTGAACAATGACTCCTTCTATCCCACGAGTCCAAGCAGCTTTGAGAACTTTCATACTACAAGATAGCAAAAGGATTATTCACCGGTCCTCTATTTGGTCAGCTCTGTTGGTAAGCATCCTCAGTCATTTAGCCAAACAGGTCTTTCCACACAGTTTGCACAGACCAGTACTTATCCGTATTGGTCTTCAACTGCCGACTATACATAGCTCTCCAAAGCGTCGTTGGAACTTCCATAAAACAGATTGGACGAAGTACAGTGACATAATGGAGCGTATCATAGTCACAATCTCGCAGCAAACCAATCAAGGAAGCTTACCACCGCTTTCAAAGAGCCATATTCAAACTCGCCACTCAGTCCTTGTCATGACTATGTTTGTTGAAAACGGTTTTTAGAGGCACCTTAAAGCTAGAGTTGATTTCCTTGATATACCGGCTGCATATGACACTGTCTAGCATGAAGGACTATTGTTTAAAATATCCAGAGTATTGCCGCGCTATACAGTTGAGACTATCAAACTGCTCCTTCGCAATAGGCATCCGAGAGAGCTACGGCTCGTGGAGATGTCGGGCTAATGGACTCCCACAGGGGTCTGGTCTTTCGCCAAGTTTGTTCAATGTTTATATGACTGACATGCCAAAAACAGTCGCGAAAGTTCATGTATGCAGACGACATTGCTCTGGAGACCCAAAGTCGCTCGTTTAATGCCCTTGAGAAGGTGCTGAAAAAGGACATGAAGGAAATGATGGACTTCTTCAAGAACTGGCGCCTACAGCCAAACACAACAAAAACAGTCTCCAGTGTCTTCCATCTTAACCGCGCAAATGCGAAATGAGAGGCTTGCATCCTCTTCAGTTGGCAGCTCATACTACACGATCCGTCACCAACATACCTTTGGTGTGACTCTGGACAGATTACTGTTTTCTACATCCACCGGAAGAAAGTTCAGCAGAACTGAGCACTCGAAACAACCTACTCCAGAAACTAGCTGACTCAACCTGGCGCACTAGTGCTCTCACACTCAAGACATCACCACTGACCATCTGTTATTTGACAGCCGAGCATTGGGCTCCTGTGTGGGCGTGATCGTGATACCAGACTAATTGACGTCCTGCTCAACACAACAATGTGCACAATCTCTGGAACACTACGTTCTGCTCCTCTATCATGGTTGCCTGTACTCAGCAACATTCTGCATCCACATCTCCGTCTCCAGGACGTAACCACAAAACAACTGGCTAAAGTTTATCTCAGCGAGAAACTTTCACTGTACATGAACATCACGTCACATCCAGCAGTTCGTTTGACTTCGAGACATCCAATCTGGTTTGGTCCTTTGCAGGAGGATGTGACAGCTATTTCGGCCTGGGATCAACTTTCCATGATATGTGTGGACCACGCTGAATCGTTTCTGGCATTAATTTGGCATATTCCATTGGAACTCTATACTTTTGGACTTGTAATAGAACTTTAAAGACTATATAGTATTTCATTCATATCACTGTAAGTTGTTTTTAATTTGTCTCATTATGTTCTCGGAAAATACATTATTTGTTGAATTGTACAAAACTTGATGGTTTTAGCTCTGTTCTATTATTTAATTTAAAGACCATATAGTGATAACAATTCTGTAACATATTATGTTCTTTTGGGAGCTTCCAAAAATCACGCTAATTTTAAAACACGCTTTATTCAAATGTTATGATACGCGAGTCGGCTGGACTTGGAAGCTGCACGTTGACTAGGCAGAGGCTACTACGATTTTTCTTTGAACGGATAGGTTTATGGAAACCATGATCAGTTGACAAATAATATCTGGTTACTTATAGTAATAGGAACATTTTCCTGGCTAAGTGTGCTTACCTGATTCTTCTGGGCAAACGGGAAAGATATCCTCAGTATCAACAACTTTTCCAACATAAATAAAAACATATCACCCATGCTTCACTAGGAAACGATGGAAGCAGCATCACGATCGTAAACCCATTTATGTGTATTATATACTTCAAAACATAACCATTGTCCCACAACATCAACCCCAACCATGATCTACAAAAGAGACAAAATAAAACAATTAATTAAAGAAAAATAAAATCTAGAGTGTGCACAACCTCTTTACCAACTCAAGCGAAAGAAACAGCAGTCTCGCCAGTAACCCACGATGTTATATTTTAAAATTTAAGTTCTTTAACATAGATAATAAACTAAGAAGGGAAGCAAACCCAAGCTACAAAGTAGAAGAATATAAAGAGAAACTACAACTAGTATCATAAATGTAAGTTACAATTAAATAACTGAGGAACGTTTAACTGTCGAAGAGTTGATATAAATAGACTAAATACCAACCAAAGAAGCATACAATTTCGTCACTGTAACATCAGCTAAAATTTCAGAGCAGTCCGTATGGCTTCGAGACATCCAATCTGGTAAGGTCCGTTGTCAAAGGATGTGACAGCGATTTCGGCCTGGCTTCAACCTTCCACGACATCTGGGGACTACGCTGAACCGTTTCTAGACTGGACAGGGTCGTTGTTTAGTCAATATTGTCCGATGGAGCAATGCCACTGATCACTGATTCTCTCTATAGCTGTGGTGGTCAACAGACCATGTCAAACAATGTGAACAAATGTCCACTAAAAAAGTTCCCAGGTGGACTGCAGGCTCTGCACCTTGCTGACGACGACGATGTTAAATGGCTGAGCATTCACATCACAAGATAAATAAATAATAGCATCAGAAAATTATTTTGCATTTTAATTTGGACAAACACTTGTGTGTGGCCCTTTAACCTTATAAGATATTGAAATGATCGTGTTGACGAATTTGATGGGATATGAGTTCATGTCATTTGTTTCCATCTTGGAAAGTCTGGTCCCATGATTTCTGATTAGGCGACTGATAAAGGTCCTGAGCTTGTTGACAAGTTCTGGAAATCAACATTAGATCTTCACTCTGGTTCTGAAATTGTGTCTTACCGTTTTATACATGGAAGTGACAAACGTGATTAATTAATTAGTTATTCCTATCTTAAACATCTGTAGAGATAACAGTCCTTCATTTTGTTCAAGTTTTATTTGAGAGGATATGCTTATTTCAATCATTCATTGGAATTACAAAGTGTTCATATACTTTACGACTGAATAGATGTTTTGGAATTTCTGTGAATTCGTTTAAAGACTTTTTCGGATTATGAGTGATACTGCAGGACTATTAGAATATTAACAAGGTTAATTAAGGTTACTGGCACGTAAGTACATTGAAAATTGGCATTAATCTTGAATATACCACTGGAACTCTATGCTTTTGGACTTATAATAGAACTTTAAAGACTATTTTATATTTATCTCGTAGTATTGTAATTTATTTTTAATTTGTCAATTTATATTTTAGGGAAATATATTATTTGTTGAATTTTACAAAACATGATTTTTTTAGTTCTGTTCTGTTACTTAGTTTAAAGATCATAAAGTCATAACACATCGGTAACTTGTTATGTTCATTTATGGGCTTCCAAAGATCATGCCAATGTTTAAACACGCTCTACTCAATTGTCATTTTACGCGGGGCCGTCTGGAGGCGTAAGCTGCATGTTGACAAGGCTAACGTTACGTCGATCCATTTGAATGGATAGTGTAATAGAAAGCATGAACAGTCAATAATATTTCGTTACTTATAGTAAGAAGAACATTTTCTTCGTTAAGTTTGCTTAACTGATTCAAACGTAGAAGATGTCCTCAATAGCAGAAACGTTGCCAACATTAGCTATTTTATATATGTGGTTTTCTTCTGTGCTATAGATTATAGTAATTTAATGATTGTCTCATTCCGATTATTGCTAAAAACAGCATGATGCAAACATATTACTTAATTTTTTTCTTGAGACAGTTTCGTCTGATTACAGCTATTCTGTATATCTAAAAGCTGTGGGATTTTGATAAACATGTTGTGAATACGTGAGTCACCTAGGTTGGACCAAAGCAATTAATTACGTGCTTCAGTTCAGTAAAGAATCTGGAAAATATAATCCTGATATTTCTGGCAGCGCAGTTGAGTTTTTGCATGTCTCTTCCAATTATTGAGATGAAACTATAATAAGAAATTTTTTGGAAGTGACCGTTTAGTTTGGTCTATATCCCACCAGTGATCCTAACCTCACAATCAATAATAAATATCAATTGAAACGTTTAACGAGAGCATGGCTCATTGTATACTGGAAATGTAAAGTTCTGAGCTCTAAAAATGGCATCATTGCCAATTTCTCCTAATGCTTTGACTGTGAACAGCAGACCCGTTTGCTAGCAAAGAATATATATATCGAAACCAAATTTACAAAACTCTGCGCTATATGTGTATAGTTCAGTAGCATTACCGCTGTTCCAATTATACTCTATGGAGTGTAAGAAATTATGACCTTTACAAACACTGACATGTTTCCATGGCTGGTGTGATGTATGGATTTACTTTAAAACAGTGGTTAAACTGGTTACTGCCAGTATAAGGTAAATAAGCGACATTGTAAAGTTTGTTTATTTTACGATTGATAATTAATAGGTGTACAGTGACTTCTATATTGCGACCACTGTGCAAGTATGTGTTGACATTCGTTAAAGTTACATGCAAGCGGTCAAAACAAGTATACATTTTGGGAATCAATCACTAAAGATTTTTCTAGCATGTAATTTCAACAGTCGAGAAGTCAGAAAATTAAATATACAATTTTATGATATCAGCCACCCACACAAAAAAATCGAAAACAAACAATAACATATATGGGGAATGGAAATGGAATATACCTGAATCAAAGTAGTTTGCAGTGCTTTAAAAGAAAAAAAGAGTTTACTAAAAGTTGCAAGCATCCTATACTCAGCGGGTATTCCTGTATAAACCCGAACAGATCAAATAAATACCTTGGTATCAGGTTAGTCTTACTTCAAAGCTAGACCATTTACTGTCATTGATTATCACTTAAGCTTCACGGAGACTCGAGTAGACTCTCACACGTAAAGAACAAAATAAACATAAAGGGTGATATCAAACAAGATATCCTGTTTAAATGTCTAATTTACAGTCCGTGGGCGTGCTTTAACGTGACTATACATGAGAACTAAAAAGAATATCAGTGAAGCCTCGTGCATAAAGTTCGTGGGGTAACAATTCCATAAAGAACCACTGTTAACCGATTTCCAGTCGATAGTTAATAGTAATAGTTTAACAATAGCATGACAAAAAATAGCAATATTTCACACAAACAACAGCAAAAGTTCAATGACAATCCCTTTAAAAACTCTTTGAGATTACCTTTGAATATTAGACTATTCAAGAGAAGTGACATAGGCCTGATTAGCTATCCTATATCTTTTGGTTCAATCGTATCATATAAAAGATTATAACTCTTCAAGTTTTAACACAAATTTGTAGTACGTTTATTGTAATCCCGAAGCAAAAAGCTGCAGATCCTAAGAGACACTCTTAATGTTAAATAATGTTATCAGCATTGACAATTCAGTTTTCATTGTTTATATAAAACTTGAATTTTATAAAAACTTCGCATTATATATCACGAATGATATTCATATGTCAGACTAGGTCACGAATATCTCGACCAATCATTGAAAAACAGGCAGAAGGGGCATACTCTGATCAAGCATATCCCATAAAAAACCAATAACAAATAGACAAATGTCTTAAACGTACAGCACTTGTACTAAAAAGCGAAAAGTTACGTGTGCCTCCACCAAGCAATACCTGAGAGATCTGAAAAATAGCCAAAAATGGAACCGGTCTAAGTAGATCTGCAAGTGAAAAAGACATCAGCCCAAACGAAAGTATATTTTGATTATAATCTACAATATTACGAAATTGATCGATAACGACAACGTGCATAGGAGAACTGGCAACCACCACGAAGCCATATACTGACCCCATTTGAACACACTTATATTCCACGGGTTGACGAAAAGCGTAGTTATTCATGGTTATATACTGTTTGGTGTTTCGCCAACAGTGGGACCAGGTATCAATTACGCGCGCAGCACCAGTGTTTCTTCCATGTCATAATAATATTTCGACACATGTTAGTTTTACCCTTGTGGATCCAGAAAGGGACGTTGTAGACCTTTAACGTGAAACATCACCGAGACAGCTGTACATTGGATAATGACCCGATATTTAATAAAAGGACATTCGTACGGCAACGTGTGAAACTCATATGCGTTGTTTCGCAAGAAAACCCATTGACGCGTCATATCACGGAAACCGCCTCAGTGACGTTTTTCGTGAATTATTTACATATGAACAAAAGGTCCTCACAGCTTTATCATTTTGCGCTGCACCAACTGCCGAATAAGTTGCAATGAGATTCGTTGGTGGCATAAAAAACATGAAAATAAACTGGGATTACAAACAGTTGAATCATTTCGAGATCGACTACGACTATTAAGGATTCGAGGGCTACCAAAAGCGGTTACACTACCCTCAACAGAAACTATGCTGACTGCAATTTGTACAATTTATAATGAAGCCGCTCAACAACCACTGTCTGATTTATTCCTTACAAATATAGCAATGGGAAGTTGATTACGGTTGAGGACGTGAAAGTAGTAACGTGAGAATGGCTGTTTTAATGGTTACTGCTTGGTGCCACTAGCTGCCTGCTTTGGTCACTTCACTTTCATGGATTAGTAATGCTAATAATCAACAGGTTACACGACGTGTGAGGTTTGCTTGCTAAATTAGAAAAAAGTCATGGGGGACAAAGGTTGTGACCTATAAAAGTTATAGAAATCCTAAACCGGCATAATAAAACCCAGAAAGAATCAATGACCTATGGGCTGAGTATCGAACGCAGGCGGACTGATTTGATATGTGTGCGAATTGTAAAATTGGAAAATAAAACTAAGACGAAGCCAAATTTATTTAAACAAGGTAAAAGATTTACAAAACATTAGCCAGAAAGTTTAGCAGAAACTAAACTATGCGTTGAAATCATTTTCTTAGGATAACGTATACTCCACTGATCTTGTGACTTCTTAAAACTTTCAAGACATCTCTAAATCAGAAATGATACAAAGAAAGGCTCTGTAACATTCATAGAATAAACACCAGGTCTTAAAGTATGAATGATAATAAAAGTATAGAAGCAGATGTATTTGACATTGAGGTCCTTAAAGTCCTGTATAGAGATATTGGTCAGTTGTTTGCAAGAGGAGTTCAAATAACCTATAATAATGGTGAGCTATCAGCAACTGAGAGTGAATGTGTTATACAAAAACATTTTTTAATAGAAAGAGCGAAACAACAACAAAAACTTTAGACCATTTTCTTAACGTTTCATAAAATTTGCATCCATATCTTTTTCAAGAGACTTAAACCTACATTTCAATCAATTAGCGACCAAATTAGGCAGATAAACAAGGATAAATCATTTGCAATCCATATGATCTTATGTTGTACTCGACAAAAGAAAATATTTTTCCTTTTAGCTGATTTTGATTTGTCATTAAATTCTGTTGGATGAACTGTTTTCGATAATTTGTTAATTTTTTTTAAAATTTAAGAGACTTTCTAGGCTGAATGCTCCTTTTCCATATTTTTATATCACTGTAAATGGTCAATGTTCATTACAATTCAAAATTAAGAGAGCATGTAGGTAAGTTGATCTTAAATTCCCATTTACTTTTACCTTATGTGCAGAGATGATAGCACATTTTATTCCATGATTCAAAATATTAACGGAATTAAAATCAAAGACACATAATATATTATTTCTCGGTATGCAGATGAGACATACCGCTCTCAAAAATAAAGCTTGGCGGCGTCCCTTAAGTTAAACCTATATCTGATCTACCAATATTCTAACTTTCTGGTCTCAGAATAAATATTGAATAAGAATTGAAGCAGAATGGATAGGTAGCACAACTAGATGCAGTTTGAGGTAGTATCAAGCATATAATTTATATTGGAATGCATCTTATAAATACTATAATATGACAAGTTCTACAGAGGTATATATAGTGAAGTTAAATTAAGAAGGCAATAGAAGTAAAAGCCTTACTTGTAAAGTGATCTAAAAGATTACTTACTCTACTTTGGAACTATTGTGTTTCTGAAAAGTGTGGTCCTTTCCAAGATTACTGGACTGTTTCTACGTTTACGAAATCCACCCAAAGCTACGCTTCAAGTGGGAGATGCACTTTGCCATAAGTTTGTTTTAGTGGAGAAAGATAACAGTCGAAAGAAAATGAAATGTAAGTGTAATTTTAAGGCGATTTGAAATCGATAGAAGTTATGTACAAATCCTCGTGCCCGACTCCGCGGACAAGCTCAAACTCAGTTCGGGGAAACTCAAATTCTCAAGGCACTTGCCCGAGGGCAAGTTTTTTGAAACTGAGAGACTGATACAGGATACAACCATTTTATTGAAAATTGGCGGTGTGGATAAAATATAGTAACTGTGCGTGCTAATTTACCGACAGGTCGTCGTGTTCATTTGCGAGTGCTTTACGTTCCGCAAGTCTTATACCCTCTGATCTCGCCACAATACATGCATAAACATCTTTAATTAGCGTTTATATGTAGAGCATTTGTCTTCTACATACCTGGCTACAATTTATGTATCATTTGTGTCATTTTCATCTCGTAGTCAATGTCAAGGTCATCCTAGCATTTTCTCCCACAAACGTGATAATGCAAATATTTAATATAAAAAGTTTTGATAAATACGGAATACATAGTTATATTTTAACTGATCAGCTACATTGCAATCTTATTAATTGTATTCATGAGGAATTCGCCGATTTTGCGGTCCTGTGTGAGCCTTGAGCAGTTTGTCAGATTGCCGAATCTAAGCAATAGGCTTTTGGAAGGTTGTTTTGATGCACGCCTCTGATTTTGAGGCACGTATATGTTAATTACGACTGGTGAGATTTCTTTGACAGGTGTGTTTGGAAATAAAAGGAACTCATTTCTAACGATTAAATGCCAGGAGAATTTGGTTCAAACGTGACAGGTGTTAGGAATATGTCGCACCCATGAACGGCATTTATGATATGTTGCTTACGTAATAATTACAGTAGACTCAATAAAACCTGCTGGCAACAATTAAATGGACAAAATTAAGTGTTCTTAAATCATTCTCAGAAGTCCGATTCTCAAATATTGTGACAACATGATCATTATTAAATAGTTTAATAAAATACGTATTCAGAAATTCTTCAGCTGTGAGTATAAACAAAGCATTGCAAACAGTGTACCATACTTGATTCTTTTGTTTTACTCATGCTGGGATATTATGTTTGGTGTAAGCTCACGTGTTTCAAGATCAAGTTCAAGATCAAGCTGGTATGCTCTGTGGAAGCTGACCTTTATACTATTAGTAACTCATTTGTTGGACAAAGACATGGGTGTGCGTTCTTGAAAACAAACTTAACTTACCAGACCTATTACCTCTAAACTTAAATAGAAAGAGATGTTAACAAAAGCCAGGATAAAGAAAAAAATGTCTCATGTTTAGCTTATACTTTATCAAACATGTGCGCATTGCTTTTAATGTATTTTCAGCATATATTGAATTAAACTATAAATGTAATGCAGAGACACAAAATTTCTTACAACACCAGTATGATTCTTAATATTAAAATTGGAAATTCTATTATTATGCAGATGCATTGAGTTGGAGTACGGATATTAAAAGCAAACTGTTCATCACATGGGTCACCAAAACTATTTTTGATAATGTGAGTGTACTGGCAGAACCATGAATGATGAGGTCAGACGTTTAAGGAAGCATTTGAATTTCTATGTAACAGTTAAGAACTTCCCTGAGAAGTGTTGGACACCATCTAAGAAGTCACGTGCCAAATACACCGCAGCTACACCAATGTGGAATGAGCTGCTTGACCAATGGTTTGTGTTAAGGGAGGGGACATAGAATCTGGGCAGTTACCATCCCGTGAAGACACTCGGTTGCAGCACACACTTTAAAGGAAACTATCAGGCTGTCATCTCGAGATGGTGCCTCGATAGCTCCAATTAAATTCCTGATACCAAGTGATGTCCAAGTGTCTGTTTTCGTTCCGATGACCGTGGAAAGAATTATATTACTAATCCTATTTACTGGGAGGCTGACTGTACACGACACCGTGCTGGACATAATTAGTGAACTGCTCCCATCAGCATAGGAAATAAGTTGCTTTAATCCATCTACGTTGTAATTAGCCAACATGTTAGAGCATGGAATTAAAATAAATGTTCTGGGTTATAAATGGATAGATTTCGTCTTATGGATGTAAAGTTCTACTGTTTTGAGTTTTTGACCCAGTGAATGGAGATATACTTTTCCTGTTTATATATTGTAGGTGTGAAGACGTTTGGAGCTGTATATGTCTATGCACATATATATGAATGTACACGTTTAAAATGGTTATGCTAAATACATTGTTTCTCTTGTTCTCCCACTCTCTCCCTCTGTCTCTCCTTGAGTGACTTTGGACACTTTTGAATTATCAACATTTAAGATTTGTCTCCCTCTCTTATTTTCTCTTATTTTCCCTCCCATATAAAAAAGACACCATTAAATGTTCTCTTCTCTTTATAATTAAGAAATAGTTGTATGTGTTTGTATATTCACCTTGATAACATTCGCACTTGTAATAAATATCTCTATAGTAGTTGGATGGTGCCACGACTCACTGCTATTTGTATATAGGTAATACTAAAATATAGTATGCTATGTATGCACAGGTAATCCTAATACACCATGTGCTATTTATTAACAGATAATACTAAAATACCATGTACTATTTATGTACAAGTAATACTAAAATAAAATAAGATGTGCTATATATGTACAGGTAATAATATACATCATGTGGGTTTTCAGTAAGTTTTGAACGTTCTTTGGAATCTAACACCTTGTCAGAAGTGTGTGCGTGTCTGTCTGTCTGTCTTTATGTATGTATGTAGGTATGTATGTGGACATTTTTTCTTACAAGGCATTTCAGGAAAAGAGAAGAATGCTAAGATCATGACATCAATATAAACGTAAATACCTGCGAATTGGAAATTAGTTCGAACAATCGCGTATAGCCTATACTCGAATACGAAACGAACACTTTTTTTATAGAAAATATTTTTACCTCTATCTTTACCTCTGTAATACAACAAAAGCTTTTCGGAAACGTATTCGAACGACATGTGATCGGTTTTATCTTTATAAACATAACCAAATATGGAACGCTTGCTCCTCTTTTCGTGGAAAAATGACTCATAATATTCCAAGTGCCATATAAACGTACTTAACTTGATGAGCAGCGTTTTAAAGGATTGCAACGCACAACGGCAAATATGAAACTGCCACTCCATGCAATGGTTTTGTTTTATGGTAAGACTTGATATACATTTCACAAGATGATCTGCTGCTAGATATAGACTACTAAAAGTTTTTATCCAACACCAAGGATATAGGAAATATTTCTCTCTTTCTCTCGTTTGATATAAACTTAGCCCACTATCTTTTTTTCTCTCAATTTTTCCACTATTTGGTCGCCACTTCAAAGAATAATATTCGGAGACAAATATTTTAATGAATATTAATATATTTATAGTGCCAAATTATTACTTATACATTTTACGATATTCAATATAACTTCTTTTTCAACCAATGTATTACTTATAAGTTGCCTTAACTTCAGCAGCAACAGGTCATTTCCCTATTCAATAAGACATTACAAGAAGACAAATTTATATTTTTGTATAGCTTTCACCAATTGTAAATGAATATGTTCAACTGAATCTGCACTATGAATTTTGAAACAAACAAGGAAATTGGGTTGTGATTAAATAAGTTTCGATTCGAATGATTTCATAAAATCGTTTGGTTTATATATTCAGATTTACATTTACAATTTCTAGAGCGTCCGCCTCGCATGCGGTAGGTCGTGGGTTCTATCCCCGGCCGAGTCATACCAAAGACCTATGAAAATGGTATTAACAGTTGCCTTGCTTGGCGTTCAGCATTAAGAAGTTAGTGTTAGGATTGTCGGCCTGGTGTCAGGATAATTTGGCTGCTGCATGATGCCCCAGGACTATACTTCACTATAAACTGCCACATAACAGACATCGTAGAGCTATGACTGAAAAACTGTTAAAGGTACGTTTGAAATCCAAATCACATCACATCACAATTTCTAAGGATGCTTTTTTTAACCTAACTAGTTGTATATCAGAGGATCTGTTTCAAATCAAACGAATTATACTACTATTTTTTGAAGATATCTTTTATTTTCGTGAAATTTTGGCCACTTGTGAAGGCTGTAGAGAAAAACGGACCCGAAAAGTTCCTATACAAAAGGTATTTAAGGATTTATAGGTTTTAAAATACAGATATGATTTCAAATAATAATAATAATAATAACATCATGTTAAATCTTTGACACAACCTTGTTTATTATGATTCTCATTTAAAAAATGAAAGAAATCTGTGCCTAAAAAGTACTTCATAAACATATCGTTATTAAATCTTTAACAAATTTATTTGTATTTTTTCCTCACAGCTGTTTGGGCAGCAGATTATTCCCATGCCTGCGATACGCAGAAATTAGGCCAGTGTCAGCAGAAGTATTTTGATTTCATCGCCTCACATAGAACTGAAAATTATGAGAAGTTAATTTGCAGGTATCGAATTTTGTGTTATTGCAGATTAACTCTTGTTTGAAACGAGAGTAAGAGAAAGGTCATTGCTTATTTCTACCACGCAATTTAATAATTTCTGCACCATGTTCAAGCTGTAATTTTGTTTTGAAAGAGGCAAATATACCCACTTAGAAATCACAGAAGAAACGCTGGCACAATTAAAGTCGACTACACAGCGGTGTTAAGTTATTGTAAACATATATAAAAAATGGAATTTACCAGAATATTTAGGTCGTATAGCAATCTATGTAACAATTCTTATTTTATTTGATATCGATGATAATCTCCTCCCTATTTCACATGTTTTCAAGTCCACATATTAGTTCATCTTTATCACAATGGTGTTGTTTGTATGGCCTCACTTCGTGCCACTTTTACCCTTTTGTAGATGACCGGATACAATTTCAGACCTTTCCGGGAAATTTTCACATACTTTTATACACATTATTAAACTTCTTGGTCATGTACCTTTTGGTCAAAATCTTGTCAGTACGAATGATTTGAAAAAAAGATTTGAGATAAACCAATGAATATTGATGACGAAAAGTTAACATAAATACATGTTTCTGTTTTTGTTTTTCTTTAAACAAAAGAAAGCAATGCAATCTGGACTAAAACGTCAAATATCTTATTTGCAGCGAATTTGTAATTCTCTTTCTCACTTATAGCTCTGACGTCACGGGTTACCTCAGATGTTTTTTTTAAAGAGGAACAAGCCTGTGGTGCTATCAGCCATTATCAAGCATCCATACCATATTCATCTTTGACTCAACTCGAAAACTACTGTGCTTGTTATGTTGTTATTCTAGGGTTTAACGCCATTTTCAGCACAAGATCGGCTATACATGGCGGCCAGTATTAATGGTGGAGGAAGAACCCTGGAAAACCCAGGGAAGAACCACCGACCAACGAGAAGCTACTGGCAGGCTTTCCCACGTACCCACGCTAGCCGAGCCTTGGACTCGAACCCACACAGACAGAGGTCAGATGGCAGTGATCTGTAATGGTGAGCGCTTTAGACCACTCGGCCACTCGGGGCCCCCTACTGAGCTAGTAACGGCCATCCTATTTCAAAAAGTAAGTAACTAATATTTTACGAAGTAATATTTTACAAAGTTAGTAATATGTTATGTTGAAAGAGAATTCAGTAAAGGGGTTAGGGGTGGGTGGGCTAAGAACTGTAGCTTTTCTGGTAACATGACACTCGAAATTCCTTCTCTCAGTGTTTATTGTTGATATTGATTTACTCTGCATCTATTGACTTTTCGGTTTATTTGACAAGAAAGACATAAACAGAACCCTTAAAACGTATCTTATCTTGCACCGAAGTTAAGCAAACATATCCTTAAACTTGTCTCTCACAAACTTTATCTCTATTTTTATATTTTCTGTAAGTTTTCGGATACAATAAATAATTATGAACTGAGTATTAATATTAAATAAAATATTAAAATCTCTGTGATTTGGTACGCATTGTCATCACGGGTATTTTAACTTGTTGTTGAAGGAGGTTACTACGTTCGTCTGAGATTTCCCTTGATATATATATATATATATATATATATATATATATATATATATATATATATATATATATATATATATATATATATATAGTCTCATTCAATTCATATGTTTTACAACTGCTTTGACAATTGACTTCTATAGACATTTTAAGAGCAATCTAAAACTATACTTTTCTCATTTCCATCATATTACAATTATTTGAGATAACACAACGATACATTATCGTGAGTGTCCCCCAACCCGTCCTTAATACAAAACTGTAGTTGTTCCACTGATTTTGTAGCCTATCGGTCTACGACTCTATTATTGTTTTCGAAAGTGGCATACATTTTCTACTCTTGTCTTTATAATGTTGAAAATTGTTTGATGTAGCAATTGTACTCAACCTTATCAAGCAAGCAAGCTATACCGTTCGTAGCAGCTGCTTAACGTTCTGATATTTTGCAGAATTAAACCAAAGAAAATAAATTATAATGCTTATTATTAGATCATTTGAGAAAAACAATTTTTTAAAACCACGCGTTTGTAGACGTACAAACCAATTCAAGTACATGCGCTTCCAAATCTTCATATTTCAGATGCAGCTGAGCAAACATTGCCGACAGTAGTGATCATCGTGGGGCTTTTGACGGCCCTACTTGTCCGAACATTTCCATTTTGAGATGGGCGAATACGTTATAGAAATTATACATACAGCCTTTAATAATGTTGATTTTTTATGTAGACTTACTAGAGCTTTATGATAATACAGACAGACAGACAAATGCAAAACACCCACACGCACGTATAAATCCATATTTCATACGCACCTCATTTCTATCCACTTTGCTTTACATGGACCCTTGACATATGTAACTAGTCGAAACAGTCCTTGCGTGTTGGCATCAGTGTTTTTGATAGACTTGAATACCTAACAGGTTACATCAAGAGCTCTCTCATCGGTCAATTGATTTCTCTTGCTAAAGGCAGTAACTCTTTCAAAAGATTGAGGGTACAAGTTTACAATACTGGATCGGCTGCTAGCTAGATATACCAAGTTTTGATGTGGGACAATGTGTATCAACGACCTTTGGCAAACAAAGATTGCCCACAGGTTGACAACGGTATTCAAACAGGATAGGAGACGTAGGCTGGTTCACTAAATTCAAATATACAAACTATTCAAATAGTAATATAGGATGCACTTCGACTGTACTTAGTTCAACATGTCATTTTACTGTATTACACAGAAAGGGTCATTACACGTGTAGAAAATGGCAACAGTGAATTCCTGATTTTTCTAATCCTAATATGATTCCGCAATATGACAAAATATTGTTGTCACCTCGCACACAAACATGCTTCTCAATTTCAGTATGAATCAGAATTCAAAGTTTTATATTTATGTTTTGTCGATATTATCCCAAAAATGACAATAAAAACGTAACTGCATTTTGCCTGTGTTTATTATTTAGTGAATGCCAAATACAACAATATTCAACAATATTCGGATCCTATCCCTTCCAATGTGATCTGATATGCATCATTTCAGATGTGAAGCTACAAAGATATAATCTACTTGTTGCATTGTATCACATAATTTGTCTGTCATATGTGCTAACTTATTTTTGTACTCAAATAAATTTGTGATTTTGGAATTAAAAAATGCGATTTTTTCCGAGTCTTTATTTAAGACTAATTGAAATTGTATTTCTGAGTACTGAAATCGGCCCTAGGTGGTGTGACCCTGAATTCCAGAACATCTGTGGACATTATTAGATACAGGAAAGCAGGAACAATATTTTTCAATCCACAATTTTCACAGACAAACTAAATCAGTTTAGATACATGTTTTTGGTAGAAGAAAACATTGGGATTACTCTGGTAGTTTCCCCCATCTTAACTTAAATTTCTCCAGTTGAGCATATAATTACAGATACTCATTTTAAATGGTTTCGGGGATATATTTTACTTCTACAGCCCTTTCAAGTTATATTAGAAATGTAAAAATGTGGTAAATATGTGCTTTTTTGTTTTGAATCGTGTCAGGACTCAAGGTCTTAAAATATATAACAACAAAAAAGTGAAACCTACAATATAAGTACAATCAACAACAAGTTTATGTCCCTAAAATGCAAAGTGAAAGTTCAAGAGATATATGCAATATTGATATCAAATTCCCCCAGAAATCCCAATGTTCTATACAAAGTGCAACAATATAGAATGTTCCGAATAAACTCCAATAAAACGGTATTGAATGTTCTAATTTAACGCAATGAATTACATCCGATTTCGACAACACATCTAATCTCTGATAACAATGGGATCCCCACAGACTGATCTAAAAGACGTACTAGTTATTTGAGTAGCATGAAAATAGGGCATTCGCCATTTTTAGGCCTCTTTGTACCCTGCCACCAAACTTAGCCTCTCCCCCCCATGACATAGTTAGCCCATATGTGACAGTTGCGTATTTATCAATTTTAATATTGCACACACGTGATTCAGCCGTAGGGAGGTAGAGTCTCGGCTTGGTGTCAGTGTTCCCAAATGGTTTCCAAAAATAGCCAACCTAGCCTTTCATACTACTTCTGGATACGGTATCGATCGATACTGCCCAGTAAACTCACAATGACAGTTGCTGTTTCGATCGATATCCAGTTCTCTGCGTGAAGATCTTTTTTTATTCGATTTTTGTGTTGGTAAATACATGCTGCTTTTTATTTGTGCTCGTAACTGCGTGTTATTTTAGATTTCTGCCAGCACAATCTCAAATTCGACAGCACTGACTATTTTACCTTCGATTGCCACCTAGTCGAATGTACTGATACAATTGAGACTGGTCTGTACAGGTGCTAACAATTCGGAATAGTTGGGTACTCGTAAAAGCAGTCACATCGAAATTAATTTGCTAGCACCATCAGAGACAAAGGTTATATTGAAATGACTCCAGCAATAATATCGATTTGTACAACTACGACGGTTGTTGTGGCCATGACTCCAGTTACACCAAAACCGTCAGTTGTTGCTACAACAAGACACAAATAGCGTCTACGATAAAACACGCACTTTTGTATTTTAAGATCATTGCTGTTCTCTTGGTAATTTCAGCTCGTATCTGTTGTTCCGCTTCGATTATTGTTTCACGTCGGTGGGACTGAGGGTCTGTCATAGTTTTTCTATTAATAGTTTTAACTGTATGACAGATAGACCTTCTCTGGTCTCATCATCAGGAGGAATACGCACATGCACTTTTGCATAAAGTTGTTACGTGTAGGTGCGATGATTCTAAGTTAGCCTCGGGTTGGTTGTGATATACCAATGTGATTCCAAATGGCAATTTATACTTGAATCTTAACAAAATTATATGACATACGAGGGTCTGGTAAAACCATTTTGACTTAGATATTCCTTGACAAGTGGAGCAAAATTGTTGTCGATGTTAAGATCCGCTGCTAGCTGCTCCAACACCCCGTCAGTAAATTCCACAATCACATCAGCGCGGTTAGATTGCATTTCTTACATAATAATGACAAAAATATAATCTTAAACACAAACGCCAAAAAGGGTTATGTACCCGCCATTATAAATGGTGATTCCTTCGAATTGAATTCGTCTCCGGTCGTTAATGATGCTGAAATTGCAATGGCGTTAAGAAAACAGTACTCTCCGGACTTATATTCATCATCATCATCAACATCATCATCATCATCATCATCATCATCATCATCAGTCCCGTAATCTGGTAGACTGTTGGAGCACCGCTAAGGACCGATCAACCAGCTTATTCCATTCCTCTCGACTTTCCGTCTTTTTCACTGAGTCGCTTATTGTCAAGCCTGTCCACTCTCGAATGTTATCTTCCCACCTCTTTCTCTGCCTGCCTCTCTTTCTTCGTCCTTGTACACTGCCTTGCAGGAGTATCTTGACAAGTCCTAATGATCGCGAGACATGACCATACCACTGCAGTTTACGTTTTTTCCACTGTGTTCAGGAGGTCTTCGTGAAGCACAATGGCTTGTCTGGTCCTTTGGCGTATGTTTTCCTTGGCGACGCAGTCTTTGTATGTGATGCCGACGATCTTTCTAAAATATGTCATCTCTGTTGATTTATATTTATATGGCACATAATCAAAACCAAGATGTCTCTTATCATTTATCTAAATTGCATTTGACATATTTATTTGGGTCTGGGTCTAGGTTGTTGGAATTCCCCGATAAATATGGCTCTGCTACCTACATATGCCACATTTGATTTTATAATTTTTAAAACAAGCCTTCTAATTATAACTGAGATTTTATCTTGCAAACATCTGGAACCTTGCAGATTGAATGTTTCTTTTAGGCAACAGTAAATCATTTGGGCAGAACATGTTTTATTCAAATTACTTATTCACTGGAAATACAAGCTGCTCTTCAAACATAGCATTCTTTGAAATATAGACTTGGATTCATAATGAAATTTCAAATAAGGATATATTCTAGTATTGTATTATTGTGATTCAACTAAAGACTGTAGGTGCATCACCACTACAAGGGCCGCCACAGGAACATCAACACTTACAGTGTTAGATTATTTAATCTGGGTTTCCACTAAAGATTATTCAGAACTTTAATAATTAGGACTTGTGTCTGTAATTATCGAATTATTTGGGATTTAATTCGCAATACATTAAGTTCATTTTAATTGCAATTAATAATACAATTCCAATAGATCGCAATGTTATTATTAGGCCCAATTCCTGTACCTTTGTGATAAGATCTAAAATGATGCTTGTATCATATGAATAGTCTATCCAATAAGGATTATTTTAAGCGACGACAATGATATAATGTCTGTGGATGCCAACTATAAAAGTCAAGTTATGTGATATCTGTTGGTTTACATCATTTATTACCTGCACGGCGAGAGTGATAAAGTAGAATGTAATTTAACTTGTAGCCAACTGCTGAGTAGAATTTACCCATGCGCATCTTTCTTAGAAAAATGACGTTATGTTTTCCAGGCTTCAACAATGGATAACGTAGAATCATACAGATTAAACTCACCTTAAGTATCACCAATATTAATCTGTATACCAATTTTGATTGAAATCTGGTAAAAATGTATATGGGATTTGTCGGAACAATATGCACCATAATCCTCCCAAACCATTTGTCTCACAGTGGATATATTTGTTGTTTTGCCCTTTAGTTGACTTTGGTTTCTGTTTATTGCTTCGCAAGCAAGCGTTTGATATTGAAATCTATTCTCGATCAAAGTAAAATCTCTATTGAAATCAATTACTATCTGAATTGATTTTTAAGCCCAGTGGATATTTTCAACAAAACTAATGCGGCTTTATTGCGTTCTTTGATATGAAACCCAAGAGGTTGCATTGGTGCGAGTTTAAATTTTAGATACCTAATGGAGGATGTTTATAACTGAAGAATAATTAGCGAACTTACTTTTTGTTTATGTTGGGTTTTGAGTTGTCTTATGTTTTTACTTCCGTTAGATCATGATATAATTATTACACGAACTTTGAACTTTAGCCTAATGTATCTCTGCGTAGAAAGTTGCATTCCTAATCACAATAAGACCCCATTTAAAACGGATTGCATTCCTAATCACAACAAGATCCCATTTAAAACGGATTGCATTCCTAATCTCAACAAGGTCCCAGTTAAAACGGATTCTACTACAGTCACAGACGTCTGTATCCTCACAATTCAGGCCAGATTTTTGTCACTATTGTTGTTGAAGTTCACAAGAAAATTTAAAAACGAAATAGAAGTATGGGTGTATAACAAAATCTTCTCGGATAAGGTACCCCTAGAAGAATGAAAGATAGGACATAGACCCCCTCCAGCAGACTAAGGGGAAAAAAGAACTGTACCATATGATCAATATACCCCAGATTTAAGGTAATTATGGAATTTCATGTTTATCCAGTAAAATTATGTCTTAGATTTTAAGGATTTTCCAAAATAAAACAACACTGGACAAATACAGTAAATGTAGGTGACAAAAACATGTGAGAGTGCAATTAGTCCTTAGATGAAAACGTTCATTAGGCAGTTTAGTTTTCTTGTCTGTCAAGATCTAACATCTAATCCGCACAATATACGTCACTCAAGGGAAGTCGACAGAAAACGTCAAAGGGCCTAGGTCGGCATAAGAAGATGTATATTTCAAACGTTAGAACTTAGACTCGTCTCTATCATATGTCGAGTGTGTCATTTGTTTCTAAAGAAAGACATCCTATTATTTCTTGCAAAAAATAATTTTAATAATGACCATGATCTAGTTTCCCAAAGGAAAATTCATAATTCTACCGTCATCTAAATTTTTAAAATGTATCAGATCACCATATAAACACAATTATCGAGTAAAAGTGAAAAATAACAGACCCTTGTCCCACAACATCAACCCCAACCATGAACCACAAAAGAGGCAAAATAAAACAATTAATTAAAGAAAAATAAAATCTAGAGTGTGCACAACCTCTTTACCAACTCAAGCGAAAGAAACAGCAGTCTCGCCAGTAATCTACGATGTTATATTTTAAAATTTAAGTTCTTTAACATAGACAATAAACTGAGAAGGGAAGCAAACACAAGCTACAAAGTAGAATAATACAAAGCTTAAAATTTCGTCAATGTAACATCAGATAAAAGTTCAGAGCCATTGCCAGATGTAGGAATACTTGGTTGGTTAATTGAAATATGTATAAATAGTGGTTTGGTAAACAATTATTAATTCCTCTTTTAAGGATAATCTGTGGAATCATTACAATTATGTTCAGACATAATTTGTGTGTAATTATTTATTTATGTAAACTAATCACAAGAATTACAAAGTGCCCATTGACTTTTTGGACTCAGACACTACTCTTGGATTTCTAAAAACTTATAAAAATACATTCTTGATCTTACCATTTTGGTAAATTCAAGACAACTGGAATTCTGTCTATCTTAACATTCTATTAATTTGATTTATGATAGGGCATTTACGATTAATTGGGATTTAAATCACGATACTGTGTTTCTAAACTGTTCACTTTGTAACTTAGAGAAGTAAATTATTTATTGATTTACTAAACTTGTTGGTTTCGCTTCTTTCTGTTGCATAGCTTATAAACTGGAATCATAACAAATTATACTAATAAAGTTTTATCTTCTATAAATTTAAAAACAAACCGATCAGTTCTAGGTTAGCAAGTCAGTTACAGTAGAATTTACAAGGTTAATATCAACCAGTTGGGCGACTCATGCTTCCGATCATCAATACAAAATGAACATTTAGCTTCATATAAAGAATTGAACCTCAACATGCAAAATTCATTTTTGTTTGTTAAGAATCCATACCGATATTTTTGAAACGTTATTTGCCACTTTAACTTCCGATCTGCTTAAGAATTGGCCATTGGATTTTCGGGGTGTGGGATTGTGCCACCTGAATTATTTTTCAAAAAATCTGTCCCTCAAATACCTTTCAAAATATCATTTTTGATATATAGAAGATTAGCCTGCTGTATCCATTATATTAGTTTAAAAGTACATCGTGACATGGAGGTAAAATAAGACAAGTAAACCAAGATTGGAAGAATCTCCATCGCCCCAAAGTAAATGGTCACTAACATGGTAGTTGCATTCAGATACGCATATCTATTGATGTGAAGCAAGAGAATTTTCAGAGTCGTCAAGCTATGTCGGTTTACCTTATAATCATACAATCTCCAGTAGCGGAATGTACATGTCCATATTCAGCTGTTGTTTATATATATATATATATGTATTATGTGTTTCATTTTTTGTTCATGATTGGAGATTGTTAGGATCGTTTTTGTAAGCACATTGCATAACTTCAGAAATTACAGCAACCGAGACTCAATGATGAATTCGGTTAGGAAGTTGGATCCTTTGCTCAGCTAGCCGTTTACAGAGCCTTGACTGAGTACTGGCGGGGAACATAGTTCCTCGCTAACGTAGTGCTCCCCGCCAGTACTCAGCCAAGGAAATCTCAAGGCTGGGGAATCAAAGGATCCAACTTGTAAGCCGAATTCATCATCGAATCCAGGTTGCGTGCCACAACCAAGAGCAGCCCCCATGCGTCGGTGTCCTCTGACTTTCAAGCTATTCGACATGCCCTACGAGTTTTACAACTTAACATCGAGGGTTTCATAGCAGCCGAAAGAACCGTCATCATCACTCTGGCTCACCGTCATAATGGTGACATAATTTGTATGTAGGAGACTTACGTAGCAGACCAGATTGCAGGACGATACGTCATTGGAGGATCTGCCTTCATCTCATCAACTCCAGATTCCAAACACTCGCCGTGAAACGTATGCACGCTGTGACATTGCTGATGCCTCTCCAGTTTCTTTGACCAGATTCTGAAGAATGACCCCTTCTGACCCACGACTCCAAGCAACTTTGGGAACTTTCATTCTGCAAGATCGCAAAAGGACTATTCACGGGACCTCTGTTGGGTCAGTTCCATCGGTAACCATCCATAGCCATTTAGTCAAACAGGTCTTGCCACGCAGTTTGCACAGACCAATACTTATCCATACTGGACGTCAACTGCCGACTATACACAGCTCTCCACAGCATCGTTGTAACGTCCACAAAACAGACTGGACGAAGTAGAGTCACATTTTGGAGCGTAGCACAGTCACCATCTCGCAGCATCCCAATCAAGGAAGCTTAGCACCGCTTCCAAAAAGACATATTCAAGGCAACCACTCAGTCCTAGCTCTGACTACGTTTGTTGAAAACGGTTTTCAGATAAACCTTAAAAGTGGAGTTGATTTCCTTGATGGAACAGCGGCATATGACACTGTCTGGCATGAAGGGCTGTTTTTGAAAATGTCTAGAGTATTTCCGCACTGGATAGTTGAGACTATCAAACTGTTCCGTCGCGACAGGACACTTCAGAGGGCAGATCCGAAAGAGCTGCAGCTCGTGGAGATGTCAGACTAATGGAATCCCACAGGGGTTCAATATTTGTATCAATGACTTGCCTGAAACACAGTCGCGCAAGTTCATGTATGCAGACGACATTGCTCTAGGCACCCAATGTTGTTCATTTACTGCCCTTGAGAAGGTGCTGAAGAAGGACCTGGAGGAAATGATGGACTTCTTCAAGAACTGTCGTCTAAAGCCAAACTTAAAAAACAGTCTCCAGCGTCTACCACCTTTACAATGCAAATGCAAACCGTGAGCTTTGCATCCTCCTCAGTGGGGAGCAAACAAAACATGACCCGACATCAGCATACCTTGGTGTGTCTCTGGACAGATCACTGACATTCTACATCCACCTGAACAAAAATGCAGAACAATTGAGCACTCGAAACAACATACTCCGCAAACTGGCTGACTAAACCTGGGGCACTAGTGCTCTGACACTCAAGACATCACCACTGACCCTCTGTTATTTGACAGCCGAGTAGTGGGCTCCTGTGTGGGCGTGATCGCGATACCAGACTAATTGACGTCCTGCTCAACACAACAATGCGCACAATCTCCGGAACACTACGTTCTACTCCTCATTAATGGCTACCTGAACTCAGCAACATTCTTCCTCCACATCTCCGTCGACAGGACGTAACCATAAAACAACTGGCTAAGGTTTATGCCAGTGAGAAACTTTCACTGTACATGAACAATACGTCACATCCAGCAGTCCGTATGGCTTCGAGACATCCAATCTGGTAAGGTCCGTTGTCAGAGGATGTTAGAGCTATTTCGGCCTAGCTTCAACCTTCCACAACATCTGGGGACCACGCTGAACTGTTTCTAGACAGGACACGGTCGTTGTTTAGTCAACATTGCCCGATGGGGCAATGCCACTGATCACTGACTCTTCCTGTAGTTGTGGTGGTCAACATACCATGTCAAACAAAGTGAACAACCGTCCACTGAAAAAGTTCCCAGGTGGACTGCAGGCTCTGCACCTTGCTGACGACGACGATGTTAAATGGCTGTGCATTCACATCACACGATAAATAAATAATAGTATCATAAATTTATTTTAATTTGCTTAAACATGTGTATGTGGCCCTTTAATCTTATAATATATTGAAATGATCGTTTTGACGAATTTGATGGGATATGAGTTCATGTCATTTGTTTCCATCTTGGAAAGTCTGGTCACATGATTTCTGATTAGGCGACTGTTAAAGGTCCTGAGCTTGTTGACAGGTTCTGGAAATCAACATTAGATCTTCATTCTGGTTCTGAAATTATGTCTTACCGTTTTATACAAGGAAGTGACAAACATGATTAATTCATTAGTTATTCCTATCTTAAAAATCTGTAGAGATAACAGTCCTTCATTTTGTTCAACTATTTTTTCAGAGGATATCTTTATTTCAATAATTCATTGGAATTACAAAGTGATCATATACTTTGCGACTAAATATGTTTTGGAATTTCTGTGAATTCTTTTAAAGACTTTTTCGGATTATGAGTGATACTGCAGGACTATTCGAATATTAGAAGATGTTTAAGGAATCAGATCTAGATTGGTAGAACCATTGCATAATGTGTAGGGAATCAGATCTAGATTTCTACAACTATTGCATAATGTGCAAGGAATCAGACCTAGATTGGTACAACCATTGCATAATGTGTAGGGAATCAGATCTAGATTTGTACAACCATTGCATAATGTGTAGCGAATTAGACCTAAATTGGTACAGCCATTGCATAATGTGTAAGGAATCAGATCGAGATTGGCTGTTGTTGTTGTTGTTGTATGGTTTAACACCATTTTTCAGCACACGATAGGCTATTCATGGCGGCCAGTATTACTGGTTGAGGAAGAACCCGGGAAATTACGTGTAAGAAATCAGACCTAGATTGGTACAACCATTGCATAATGTGTAAGGAATCTGATCTAGATTGGTACAACCATTGCATAATGTGTAAGGAATCAGATCAAGATTGGTACAACCATTGCATGATGTGTAAGGAATCAGACCTAGATTGGTACAACCATTGCACAATGTGTAAGAAATCAGATCTAGATTGGTACAACCATTGCATAATGTGTAAGGAATCAGATCTAGATTGGTACAACCATTGCATAATGTGTAGGGAATCAGATCTAGATTGGTACAACCATTGTATAATGTGTAAGGAATCAGACCTAAATCCATACGACCACTGCAGCTGTGTAACAGTTGAGGAGTTTGAAGTTTTAAACCACTCAAACCTTCTTACGGAATGGATCGTCGACTCTTGCTAAATCACCTCGACCTTACCAACCAATGAAAATGTTGAATATGTATAGTACTAAACCGATATAACCCTGCCAATCAATGAAAAAGTAGAATCTGTTTAGTACCAAACCACTGTAACCTTGCCAACCGATTGAAATGCTGAAATTGTATAGCACCAAAACCATTGCAACCTTGCCAACAATATGAAATATTGATCCTGTATAGTTCCAAACCACTGCAACCTTGGCAACCAATGGAAATGTTGAATATGTATAGTACCAAACTACTGCAACCTTGCCAACCAATGAAAATGTTGTATCTGTATAGTACCAAACCACATCAACCTTGCCTACCAATAGAAATGTTGAACCTGCATAATATCAAACCACTGCAAACTTGTCAACCAATGGAAATGTTGAATATGTATAGTACCAAACCACTGTAACATGTCCAACCAATGAAAATGTTGAATCTGTATAGTACCAAACCACAGCAACCTTGCCAGCAAATGAAAATGTTGAACCGGTTTAGTACAAGCCACTGCAAACTTGCCAGCCAATGGAAATGTTGAATCTTTATAGCAACAAACCACTACAACCTTGTCAACCAATGGCATTGTTGAATGTGTATATTATCAAACTACAGCAACTTTAAGCTAAATGGAAGTATTTAGTATGAATAGTATGTATTGTACTTGCTAAAAGACTGTAAACGTGTTAAACCGAGTGACAATCGCAGTCAGTAAAGTGCTAAAGCACTATACTCTTGAATCAAATGGATATATTGAGTACTTATATTGCTAAACCATTGTAACCTTGCCACAATTATAAATGTTTAGTCTCTATAGTGCCAAACCACTAAAATCTTGCGACCAAATGGAAATGTTTAATCTGTATAATCTATATATAGCTAAAGAGACCTTTCTAACCAAATGGAAATGTTGAGTTTGTATAGTGCCAAACCACTGTCAACATGCCTCGAAATGGAAATGTTGAAACCATATAGTACCAAACCAACGTAAATTTGGCAGAAAATGAAAATGTCTAAACCATAGTGTCATTCCGCTGTAACCTTGCCACCAAATGAGACTGTTTAGGTTGTACATTGCGCGCTAAACCATAGTCGGGTTAATACAGTTGTTCCTAAATCGTTTAGTAAGGAAATTCCTAGTCTAGCACATGAAACTCCATTAGGAGTAAATACGATTGGTCACATAAACTTAAATCATTTGTATTGGCTTCAAATTAAAAGTGGTACTTCTGATTTGTATCACTCTTGTTAAATGGTAGGAAACCAAAATCAGAAGATAGATAATACTCATCGACAACCTATTCCTGCATTGGACGAACCATTTAGCAGAATATTGGTAGAGTGTATCAGCCCTTTTATTAAGACTGTCAGGCACAGAATACGTATTAACCATAATGTGTGACTCTACATCATTTCCACAAGCAGTTTTTAAAAATACAGTTAAGACTAAAAACCGTAGTTTTTGTACACTTTACCAACGCAATGATCTCCTAATCAAATCTATTCAATTACATCAAGGGTATGTCTGGAAATTCCCACTTTTGTCCTAATCAAATCTATTCAATTACATCAAGGGTATGTCTGGAAATTCCCACTTTTGTCCTAATCAAATCTATTCAATTACATCAAGGGTATGTCTGGAAATTCCCTACAAGTTCTGTATGGATTAAACATTTAACTCTAGAAATATTCTGCCTATAGCCCTGAAAGTCAATGTACATTCGAAAAAATACTTCTGACTATGACGAATATGATACTGTCATATTTCTTTGATACCGGAAAAGATGAGGATGAGGGCGTTAATTTGCTCATGTTTACCTTGCGATACTCTTTGAGGTTTGTTCCTTTTGCATTAGGATTTTGGATTTACTGTCCTTGGACCATTGAAGTTATTAAAAGAGAAACTTATTTCAACCGAAGATTCAGAGATTAATCTTCTTGATTTGTGTCCCTGCTTTAACGTATAATCTAGCAAAGACTTGTGAAGAGGAAGAATAATATTCGCTCTGCTCAATCAAAAATGAAAATAAGTTCTGAAAGAAACACAAACGAAAGGAGTCAACCTGGTGAAAAGGTTATGTCTCTTTTGCCCAAATCTCTAAATCTTCTTCAGCATAAATACTAATAAATAATATGGTCCTTACACGCGCAATTCCTGTGAGTTAAATTTTATATATGTAGGAATTTGGTTTAACAAGTGTTCGAAACCTTTTACAAGAAAAGATTGAATTGAAATATGTGAATATAAGCTCATGTGTTCAGATGTTCAACAAATCAAAACTACTCTGATTTTCAAAATGGAGGTTCTAAACCTGTGATAACAGCAGCCTTAGAGGACGAATCCTCTCAGACGGGAATGTTTGGAAAAGGAAATTCAATCCTTTTACATAATTATTTTATTGAACCAGATAAATATTTTCTGAGCTCATCTTGTGTCCTTATGCCGAAACCAGATAATACATA
The DNA here is from genome assembly GCA_028554795.2 of Sinohyriopsis cumingii. Classification (NCBI taxonomy): domain Eukaryota; kingdom Metazoa; phylum Mollusca; class Bivalvia; order Unionida; family Unionidae; genus Sinohyriopsis; species Sinohyriopsis cumingii. The sequence goes on along the minus strand of CM068826.1, from coordinate 5,208,589 downwards.
ATGCTAATAGAAAAGTGAACAATGTCACCAAAGCAGATTTATTTCCAACACCAAGAATATATGACTGCGTTGGCAAAAATAGAAAAACAAAATATGTTGAAAGGATTTTGGTAAATTCCATGTACGGATAGAGCAAAATAAAATTCGGCCTTTGCAACTCCGATCATCTTTTCCAACATAAAGCGATACCATTTGGATTGAAAAGAATTCACATTCAACATCCCTAAGTTTAATGAACATGGTAACATCTCCAATTGATGAATGTGATGGGTATATCGATGTTGATATTATATCTAAGGACGAATGTAAGGACGATTGTAAAGATTACATCAAAACCATTCGGAATTTCTTTGATTGACTGAGTGATGCAACTTTGATTATTAATGTAGGTACAAATTAGTTTGTCGTGCTTGTCTTACGTCTTGCAGAATATGGCCAAGCTAAACCTCTAAAAGTTCGTGCTAAGGCTCTCTCTCTCTGAATTCCAGTACACATGAACACATCAGTTAAAAGCAGTGCCTGCTAATAAAAAACATTGTTGTTAATTTTGGTTATGTCTGGGTACTATCGTAAATATTATTGAAATATTTCCTTAATAGCTAAACCCTGACCACTTTGTTGAGTAAGAAAGCCAGGGAGGAATGTTTGATTTTAATATTGGCTTTGGAACCTATTTTGAAATGTACGTTAAATCCAGCTCCCTCTCAAATTTTAGTATTCAGTAATCACAATCCCCTTACTTTCAGCAACACAAACAAACATCAGAGATATCTGAGATGGAGACTTTGATATAGGAGGGTTTTAACACTGAATTTAGACACATGAAGGGGAAAGAAAATCTGATCGTAGACACACTTTCACGTGTAAAGAAGTTTAATATTGCTTTAATTTGTATATATTTGATATAATTGTGTTATTAGCTTCTCATATTCATGTTTGAGTAATATGCAAACGAAAACGTTAGTGAATAAATTTATGTTTTCTCATGAAGGGAGGTGCTATGCGTATCTATATTATACCTTTTACTATTTAGCTTTTGAAGATTGCTATGAATAGGTATTTACGATCCATAATATTAATATATATATAATAAAAGTTAACATCAGTCTGCATATTTGTGTAACGTCGTGTTTACATTTAATTTGAGAAGAAACATTTGTTTATGACTATTCATTAGAATTACAAAGTGTTCATTGGACTAAAATGTTATTCTTGGATCATTGTAATTTTATTCACAGAGTTCTTGCTAATGCCATTGTGATATACAAAGACTGTTGGCTCATCAACACATTCAGGGACCTGGAATTCATTTAAAACGCTCGAATCGTTTGAATTTTAATAGAATGTGGTAAGAATATTATGAATTCAAATCACAATATTGTAAGTTCCTCTTACATTTTAACTGTAGGATTTAGAACATTATTTTGTCTGAAGAGTTTGCTTCTTTTTGTTGCTTGTTGTATACCCATATAGTCGTAACACCATATACTGCTAAAGCACTGTAATCTTGCGAACCAGATACAACTTTTAGTCTATATTGTGTTAAACCACTGTAATATTGTCACTAAACAGAAATGTTGAGTCTGTATAATGCTGAACGTCTGGAACATTCCAACAAAAGGAAATATCAAGTCTGAATGAGACCAAAATTATACCCCTTCTCGTCGCTTAAAATGTATACTAACTGATGAACGAACGCATTAAACGAAATCATAATCTGCAACACTGAATTATTTTGCCAGCGTGGGAATGAAATTCAAATAAAACAGTTTGTAAAAATTTAGATATCAGGCCATCCTAGAATTCACGTGCTTAAAAATATGATACAGGCATATATATTAAATGCAAGGAAATAGGTGATTCTAACAAAGGACGTCCATCTGATTGAGTAAGAAGCTATTTAAGTACAGCGTGTCACATTCTACCGATTCATGTCAGTATTATAAAACACTGGTAAGAAACAATGGTTTTAAGAGTGAACAAGATATTTTCAGATACGAAAATGTCAGTTAAGATGGTCTAGCAAGACTAAAAACGTTAACAGCGGAAATACACAAAGCTAATTTACCATTTTACGAAGCGTTTCGATAACGACAACGTGCATATGAGAACTGACAACCACCACGAATACATATACTGATCTCATTTCTGAAAACCACCACGAATACATATACTGACCCCATTTCTGACAACCACCACGAATACATATACTGACCCCATTTCTGACTACCACCACGAATACATATACTGATCTCATTTCTGACAACCACCACGAATACATATACTGGCCCCATTTAAACAAACTTCTCTACCACGGGCTGAAGAAAAGCTTCGTTATTCATCGCTATATACTGTCTGGTGTTTCACCAACCGTGGAACCAGGTGACGTGATATCAATTACGCGCGCAGCACCAGTGTTTCTTCCATGTCATACTAATCGTTTGACAAATGATAGTTTTACTCTTGTGGATCTAGACGGGCGCGTTGTAGATCGTTGAGGTGAAACATCGCCGAGACACTGTACATTGAAGATGGACCTGAATTTTAATAAAAGGACAGTCTTACGGGAAAGTGTGAAACCCGTGCACGTTGTTATTGTGAGAAAATCCGTTTACGCGTCATATTATGGAAATGGCCTGTTGACATTGTTCGTGAATTGTTTACAGGTGGAACAAACGTTCTCACATATTTATCATCACGCGCTGCACCAATCGCCAAAAAGGTTGCAATGAGATTCATTGATGGCATCAACATTAAACTGGGAATACAAGCAGCTGAATCATTTCGAGATCAACAAAGGCTATTAGAGGCTCAGTCACCATCAAAAGCGGTTACACTACCATCAACAGAAACTATGCCGACTGCATTTGGTAAAATTATTAATGAAGTCTGTCGGATTTGTTCATTACAAATATAGCAATGGGAAGTTGATTACGGTTGAGGAAGTTAAAGGAGTAAAGTGAGAATGGCTGTTTTACCGGTTACTGCTTGGTGCCACTAGCCGTCTGCTTGGGTCACCCCACTTTCATGGATTAGCAATGCTAATAATCAACAGGTTGCACGACCTGTGTCGTTTGTTTGCTAAATTTAAAAAAAAAATTATGAGGAACAATCAATGTGACCTATACAAGTTATACAAATCCCTAACCGGCATAATGGCACTACTAAAACTCGGAAAGAATCACGGACCCATGGGCTGAGTCTCGAACGCACGCGAACTGATGTGATGTGTTAGAACACTTTAGAACACTCGGTCACCCCACGGCCCCACACATAACAAATTTTAGGTTAATATTTTGGAAGAGGAACGCGATATCAGTAGACTACATCCACTAGAAATGCACTAAAAATGAATAAGGACTAGTCAGTGAAAAATTGGTTAATAACACTATACAGGTAAGACTAAGCCAAATTTATTTATGTGAAGGAAACGATTTACTAAACATTAGCCAGAAATTTTAGCAGAAGCTAAACTATGCGTTGAAATTTTTTCTTAGCATAATGCATACCCCGCTGATATTGTGACTTCTAAAACCGTTCAAAACATCCCTAAATCAGATATGACACAAAGGAAATCAATGAGTGGTCCTATAGCACTCACAGAGAATAAACATCAGATCTTACAAATATGCCTAACAATGTCTAGAATCAGATGGATTTAACATTAAGGTCCTTAAAGTCCTTTCTAGAGATATTGGACAGTAGCTTGTAAGTGGAGTCAATATAGCCTATAATAAAGGTGGGCTATCAGCAACTCAGAGTGAATGTGTTATACTGTGTCTTCCTGAAGGGTAGACCCAAACACGTTTTTTAAAATAAGGAATGAAACAATAAAAATTTATTCAGACCATTTTCTTAACGTTTCATAAAATGTGCATTGATATGTTTTGCAAGAGACCTAAGCCAATACTTCAAGCAAATGGAAGTAGAGACCAAGTTATGCAGTTAAAAAGGATAACTGATTTGTGTGATTTGGTTTTCTAAAGTAGCCGTAACAATTTTTCAGTCATATCGCTACGATGTATGCAGTGTCACAGTTTATAGCGATATCTAGCACTGGTGCATAATGCTGCAGAGAAGTAGCATGATGTCCCACCCAGTCACATTATCCTGACACCAGGCCGACCAGTCCTAACAATAACCTCTTAATGCTGAGCACCAAGCGAGGCAGCTGTTAATACCAGATGCGTTGTTTTTCATAGATTTTTTTCTGAGTATTTTCAATATCACATGTGCAAACGTGCAGTCACAACATGCAATATAATCCGTACAAAAAAGGAAAAAGTATTGGATGTACCTTTCTTTTCTCTGACAAATGTATGTAAACATAGATAAGTGGAGTTGAATGCTATTGAGTACAAACAGAACTGGGAACGTGGAACATGCGATTTCATGAGAGAATGCAAATAAAAAGCGGTTCAATAAAATAAAATGTAAAATGATTAAGAATTGACAATGGAATGTACAACAATTTCACATATGACTTTAAGAATGCATATGTTTGACAAAGGATTAGCACGGTTTCAGTGGGAAAAAGAGAGATAAGAGTTTTGAGAAAGTGGGTGTGTGCGATATTGTGACAAATGTGTATACAAGTACAGTCGTCAATGAGGTGACAATATGGATACAGGTTCACATAAGTAGACAAGTGCAATTTAGTTCGAGTAAAGTAAATACGATAACAACTGAAAAGGCCTAGAAGTCTTTCGTATGACTCTGCTGGGGATCGAACCCACGATCTCCCGCATCCTAGGCGGACGCTCTAACCACTGGACCACTGTAGCGATCAAATTAATATGTTGTAATCGACAACAGATATTTTTAAAACCATTTAGCTGATTTTGATTTGTCATTAAATTATATTGCATGAACTGTTATTGCTAAAGATTTTACTTTTCTAAAATTAACCAGACTTTCAAAGCTGAATGCCACTCTTCCATATTTATATGTCACTGTAAATGGTCAATGTTCATTACAATTCAAAATTAAGAGTGCATGTATATAAGTTGATCTTATATTCCCATTTATTTTTATCTTATGTGCAGATATATTAGCCTATCAGATTCCATAATTCAAAATATTAAAGTAATTCAAATGAAAGAAACATAATACATTATTCATCAGTATGCAGATAAAACACACCTCTCTCAAAAATAAAGCTTGGCGGAGTCCCTTAAGTCAAACCTATATTTGATCTACCAATATTCTAACTTTATGGTCTCAGAATAAATACTGAAGAAGAATTGAAGCAGAATGGATAGGTGGTACAAATAGAGACAGTTTGAGGTACTGTCAAGAATATAATTTATATTCGAATGCAGCTTATAAATACTTTGGCATAACAGTTTCTACAGAGGTATATATGGTAAATCAGGAAGGCTCTAGAAGTTAAAGCATTACGTGTAAAGAGGTCTAAATGATTGCTTACTCTAATAAATTGGAATTATTGTGTTTCTCAAAAGTTTGGTCCTTTCCAAGATTACTAGACTTTCTACGTTAACGAAATCCACCTAAAGATATTGTTCAAGAGTTAGATGCACTTTGCCATAAGTTTGTTTTATTGGATAAAGATACATTCTAAAGAAAATGAAATGTAAATGTTATTTTAAGGCGATTTGAAAAGGATGTAGTGCAGTTGTGTACAAATCCACATGTCCGACAAGCCCGGTACAAGCTCAAATTCAGTTCGGGGAAACTCAAATTCTCAAGGAACTTGCCCGGGGGCTACGTTTTAGAAACTGAGAGACTGGTAAAGGATACAAACTTTCTATTGATAATTGGCGGTCTGGGTAAAATACAGTAAGTATGTGCATGCCCATTTGCCAACAGGTCGTCGTGTTCAGTTGCGAGTGCTTTACGTTCCGCAAGTCTTATACCCTCTGATCTCGCCACAGTAGATGCATACACACCTTTAATTAGCGTTTGCATGTAGAGCATTCGTCTTCTGCATACCTGGCTACTGAATGTGTATCGTATGTGTCATTTCAATCTTGTAGTCAATGTCAAGGTCATTCTAGCATTTTCTTATACACACGTGATAATGTGAATATTTAATATTTAAAGCAAATTTTGAGAAATAAGGAATACATAATTATATTTTAAATTATCAGTTACATTGTAATCGCAATATTTGTACATATGAGGAATTCGCCGATTTGGCGGTCCTGGGTTAGACTGGTGCAATTTGTTGGATTGCCGACACTAAGTAATCGGCTGCTTTTCGTAGCAGTTTTTATGCATATCTCTGATTGTGAGGTACGTAGAGGTTAATTACAATTAGTGAGATTTCTTTGACAGGTTTGTGTTTGGAAATAAAAAGCATTCACTTCTAACGATTAAATACCAGGAGAATTTCGTTCAAATGTGAAAGATGTTAGGAAAATGTAGCACCAATGTTGTTACGTAATAATTACAGGAAACTCAATGCAAACTGCTGGAAACAATTAAATTAACACAATTAAGTTGTATGAAATCATTCTCAGAAGTCTCATTCTTAGATATTGTGACAACATGATAATTATCACATAATTGAATAAAACACGTACTAACAAATGATTAAGCTGCGAGTATAAACAAATCATTGCAAACAGTGTACCATATTATATCCTTTTGTTTTACTCATGCTGGGATATTAAGTTTGGGGCAAGCTCAAATCAAGGTCAAGATCAAATTCAAGGTCAAGATCAATTTTCCAGTCAGTATGCTGTGTACAAGTTGACATTTATAACATTAGTAACTCATTGGATGGACATATACATGGATGTGCGTTCTCGAAAAGAAACTTAACTTACAAGACTTGTTACATCTAAAACGAAATGAAAAGAGAGTTTCACAAAAGCCAGGATAAAAAATAAAATAAATTTGTCTCATTTTTACGATAGATTTTATCAAACAAGTGAAAAGTACTTTTAATGTATTTTGGACACATGTATTTTCTGCATATATTGAATTAAGCTATAAATGTAATGCAGAGACACAGCTTTTCTTACAATACCAGTATGATTCTTAATATTAAATTGAAAATTCTGTTATTATGCAGATGCACTGGGTCTGAGTAGGGATATCAAAAGTAAATTGTTCATCAGACTGGGCACCAAATTTCGGGTAAAGCCTGTCATCGTCATACATTTAGTGCAGCACTCGGAGCTAATGTATGGACTGCATCGTTGGCATTTCAGCTGTTGACTATGTTTGATATTGTGAGTGTACCGACAAAACAATGAAAAAAGGGGTCAGACATTTGGGAAAGCATTTGAATTTCTATGTAACAGTTAAGACCTTCGCTGAGAAGTGTTGGACACCATCTAAGAAGTCACGTGTCAAATACACGGCAGCTACACCAAGGTGGAATGAGCTGCTTGACCAAAGGTTTGTGCTAAGGGAGGGGACGTAGAATCTGGGCAGTTATCATCTCGTGAACACACTCTACTGCAGCATTCACTTCAAGCAAACTATCAGGCTACCATCTCGAGACTGTGATTAGATAGTTCCACTGACATTCCTGACTTTAATGGATAACAGGGATGGACATTAAAATAAAATGAAAATCTTGTTATCCAATGGAAGACCAATTGTCGGACCCTAGATTTAGTCTTTGTTAGACCTCATGCAAGTTTGCTAGCCAGACTGCATATGCATTTTGTAAAATCTCAAAAGCACGGCAGCGTGATAGCTGCCGACCTGCTCCAAAGAGGCTGATGATGATAGTGATGATGACTAAAATTACATTATATTATTCAAAGTATTGTTCATACTTGTCAGTATGAAAGGTAATCACTTGATTGTTAATACTATCGTCTTCATTTGAGCAAAAAAGAGTGCATTTTCGATTGCTCATGGCGCGCCTCCTTGTCAACCGTCTGTTCGGTAATGTTTCTGAAGCCATACAGATAGAGGCCCTAAGTGGCTTCAGACCAGATCGGAGCACGATCGATATGATCTTCACAGTGTGTCAGATACAGGAAACATGCATTGAACAAAACATGAACTTCTACGATGTCTTCATAGACCTCACCAAGGCCTTTGATACGGTCAGCAGAGATGCACCATTGGTCATCTTAGCACGACTCGGATGTCCTGGGAAGTTCGTTAAGAAGTTCCGACTTTTCCACGACTGCATAACGGGACTCGTTCTCTACAACGAGGATGTTTCTGAGCCATTCAAGGTTTCTAACGTCGTGAAGCAGGGTTGCGTTCTCGCCACAGTATTATTCAACCTCTTCTTCACATGTGTCCTGAACCATGCTACACATGATCTCCAGAAAGGAGTGTACATAAAGTACATACTGGATGGCTCTCTTTTCGACCTTCGCCAACAGAATGCCTGGCCAAAAAACAATGGAGAAACTTATTCTTGAAGCATTTCTCGCGGACGACTGTGCTCTCATGGCACACGCGGAAACATATCTCCAGATCATTGTTATATTATACATGTTTATATATGTATGTGTGAAGAGAATGTTTTAATTGCATATGTCTACGTACATAAGAGTGTGCATGTATAAAATGGTTATACTAAATACATTTTATTTCTCTTGATCTCCAGCACCACCCCCAAACTCTCTCTCCTTACGTGACTTTGGACACTTTCAATTATCAACATTTGACATTTGTCTCCTTCTCTTATTTTTTCTCCCATATAATGTAACCAATATTAAATTCTGCAGTTAGTTTAGAATTAGGAAATAATTGTTTGTATTTGTATATTCCCCGCGAAAATATTCGTACTTGGAATAAATTGTGAGATAGTTGTGGGATGATGCCACGAAATGACTGTTATATATGTATATGGAATACTAAATTCTCATGTGCTATGTATTAAAGTAATAGTAAAACATCACGTGCCATGTATTAAGGTAATACTAAAATATGTGCTATGTATTAAGGTAATATCAAAATATCACGTGGTATGTATTAAGATACTATTAAAATATCACGTGCTATGTATTAAGGCAATATCAAAATAGCGTGTGCTATGTATTAAGGTAATATTAAAATATCACGTGTTATGTATTAATGTAAGATCAAAATATCACGTGCTATGTATTAAGGTAAGAGTAAAATATCACGTGCTATGTATTAAGGTAATACTAAAATATGTGATATGTATTAATGTAATATCAAAATATCACGTGGTACGTATTAAGATAATATTAAAATATCACGTGGTATGTATTAAGGCAATATCAAAATACGTGTGCTATGTATTAAGGTAATACTAAAATATCACGTGCTATGTATTATTGGAAGATCAAAATATCACGTGCTATGCATTAAGGTAATATCAAATTATCACGTGGTATGTGTTAAGGCAATATCAAAATAGCGTGTGCTATCTAATAAGGTAATATTAAAATATCACGTGCTTTGAATTAGGATAATATAAAATATCACGTGCTGTATATTAAGATAATATTAAAATATCACGTGCTATGTATTAAGTTAATATTCAATATTTAGGTGAGATTAAAGATCCCTGTTACAATGCGTTTCCTTAGCACATAGATAACATGTTATTTTGCATAGATAACAGGTTATTTTGCATAGATAACAGGTCATTTTGCAAACATTGTGTAAAGTGCACAATACGATGTTTTTCATCGCCCGCGTCTTATAAAACCCACACTTATTTAGATTTCTATCTACGAAACTCGACCAATAACATTAAGAGTATCTAAGATTTTATCTCATTTTAAAGCGCATCTATGATTTTTCATTTCGGTCAATGTTATCACATACTTGATACATTTGGTAAAGTTATCAATGCAATGAGGATATCAGTCACATTCTATGCTTATTCATTTTGGTCAATGTTATCACGTACTTGATACATTTGGTAAAGTTATCAATGTAATGAGGATGTCAGTCACATTATATAATTATTCATTTCGGTCAATGTTATCACGTACTTGATACATTTGGTAAAGTTATCAATGTAATGAGGATATCAGTCACCTTCTATGCTTATTCATTTCGGTCAATGTTATCACGTACTTGATACATCTGGTAAAGTGATCAATGTAATGAGGATATCAGTCACATTCTATGATTATTCATTTTGGTCAATGTTATCAAGTACTTGATACATTTTATAAAGTTATGAATGTAATGAGGATATCAGTCACATCTATGATTATTCATTTCGGTCAATGTTATCACGTACTTGATACATTTGCTAAAGTTATCAATGTAATGAGGATATCAGTCACCTTCTATGCTTATTCATTTCGGTCAATGTTATCACGTATTTGATACATTTGCTAAAGTTATCAATGTAATGAGGATATCAGTCACATTCTATGATTATTCATTTCGGTCAATGTTATCACGTACTTGATACATTTGGTAAAGTTATCAATGTAATGAGGATATCAGTCACATTCTATGATTATTCATTTCGGTCAATGTTATCACGTACTTGATACATTTGGTAAAGTGATCAATGTAATGAGGATATCAGTCACATTCTATGATTATTCATTTTGGTCAATGTTATCAAGTACTTGATACATTTTATAAAGTTATGAATGTAATGAGGATATCAGTCACATCTATGATTATTCATTTCGGTCAATGTTATCACGTACTTGATACATTTGCTAAAGTTATCAATGTAATGAGGATATCAGTCACCTTCTATGCTTATTCATTTCGGTCAATGTTATCACGTATTTGATACATTTGCTAAAGTTATCAATGTAATGAGGATATCAGTCACATTCTATGATTATTCATTTCGGTCAATGTTATCACGTACTTGATACATTTGGTAAAGTTATCAATGTAATGAGGATATCAGTCACATTCTATGATTATTCATTTCGGTCAATGTTATCACGTACTTGATACATTTGGTAAAGTTATCAATGTAATGAGGATATCAGTCACATTCTATGATTATTCATTTCGGTCACTGTTATCACATACTTGATACATTTTGTAAAGTTATCAATGTAATGAGGATATCAGTCACATTATATGATTATTCATTTCGGTCAATGTTATCACATACTTGATACATTTTGTAAAGGTATCAATGTAATGAGGATATCAGTCACATTCTATAATTATTCATTTCGGTCAATGTTATCACGTACTTGATACATTTTGTAAAGTTATCAATGCAATGAGGATATCACCCACATTCTATAATTATTCATTTCGGTCAATGTTAGCAGGTACTTGATACATTTTGTAACGTTATCAATGTAATGAGGATATCAGTCACATTCTATGCTTATTCATTTCGGTCAATGTTATCACATACTTGATTCATTTTGTAAAGTTATCAATGTAATGAGGATATCAGTCACATTCACCTCTAGAAAAATGTCCTATTATCTAAAACGTTGGTAAAACTTTCTGCAATGAACATCTTCAATCTGGCCTGAAAGTGATTATACCAGATCGACTAATACTTTTTATTAAAAATTAGAAAAACATATTGCTTCATTTTTTTCTGTGAATCTTATCAATTATGATAAGTCTTTCTGCTTACCGTTCCAGATAATACTTTTTATTTGTTCGATATTCTGTTGTCACTGTCCACATATATAAACAATGCTTTTTGGCACACTCAACATATATAAAAAATAATTTTGGTTTGTTACGATTAATCTTCAACCCCATTACTTTTGGAAATTTTTCCACAACTTTACTTTCATTTAGAGTGGATTAATTACTCAATCTGCAACAGTAGTAATATCATTCGCATACAATATTGTAAAAAGTGTCATGTACATCAGAATATACAAATATTCCATGTCTACCTTTTTTCTCATAACTTGCAGATGAAATCGAGTACAAATCTTGAAAGTCACATGACTTATTATACATGCTTACCTAGTTATTGTTGCAACGAAAAATGCTTGTTTATGACTCGAATCATTTGCAAACAATATTATTCATTTATGATACGATACACAAAACGTTCCTCTAATACCTTTGTTAACGAAATTTCAAAACATTTTGAATGGTCTATGGATCCTAACGCCTCATAAGAAGTGTGTGTGTGTGTGTGTGTGTGTGTAATTGTTTTGTTACAAGGCATTTAAAGAAAAGACAAACATAAAATTGCTTGCCCCTAAGATCATGATATAAAAAAGTTAAATACATGTAAATTAGTATTAAATTCGAATAATCATACATCTTCTATACAAGAATTCGAAGGGAACACTTTTTATACAAGATAGGTTCACCTCTGTAATACAACTATAGATTGTCTAGAGCAAATAAAACGTGTATTCGAACGCCATTGATCGGTTTTATCTTTAAGGAAGTTATTTTCCTATGACTCATAATGTTCCCAGAGCAAAAAAATAAATAAATACTTTTCTTGATTGAAAGGGATTGTAAGCACAAAGTCAAGGATGAAACCGACACGCGTTGTCACAGTTATGATTTTTGGTAAGATTTAATGTACATTTCACAATAGCCTATGCTACTGACTACTAAATGTTTGACTCCAAAGATAATAGAAAGCTTTAATCTCTCTCTCTCTCTCTCTCTCTCTCTGGTAAATTGTTAATACATTTAGCCTCCTATATTCCATTGTTTTTCTATTGCTGGTCGCCATTTAAATGAATAATATTCTAATACAAATGACTTTTAAAATTAATATCATTAAATTAAGAATTTCAGATCATTACGCATACAAATCATTATATGTCATTTCAAAATCAGTTTGTAACTATTTCTTTTCTGAACCAATATCATGCTGCAACTGCTTTATTTTCTAAACTAATATTTTACGATGCTTACAATTTGTCTTAACTTGTTCGACATACATAGTGTCTGTGGATAAACTTACAATGAGTTACTGATTTCATTAGTTTTAAATGAATTTTAAGGATATGTTTGAACCAATCGAAATAAACCACTTAACTGATTACACTCTCCGTTATTGTTTGTGACGTTTAGGACACTTACAGAGAGAGAGAGAGAGAGAGAGAGAGAGCTCATCTGATCCGAAAACTATCCCATAAACCAGAGAGTTTTAGATATACATCAGTTTTTATTATAATTTTCTAACTGAAGTAATAATACTAATAATATTAATGATACTACTACTACTACTACTACTACTAATAATAATAATAATAATGCCACCTCATTTAATAATGGCAAATATTTAGCACATGATAGTTTAAAATATAACATCTCAAAAAAGGATAGAAAATTGTATTCAAATAAATTCACACAATTTCAAAGCTCACTTAACAAATAAAGAAATAATAGTTTTCATTTATCCTTTGACTAAATAATACCTTTTTTCTCTCAGTATTTTTAGTTGCTGATTTTTTAAATGGCTGCGATAGACAAAGATTGAACCGATGTTCGAGCAACTATGTTAGCTTATTGACTGGATTTACATCTCAACAATTTGCTACGTTTATTTGCAGGTATCGATGTTTGTATTCCATTCAGTGATTTCTTTATTTGCAGGTATTGATGTTTGTATCCCATTCAGTGATTTCTTTATTGTGCAGGTATCGATGTTTGTATCCCATTCAGTGATTTCTTTATTGTGCAGGTATCGATGTTTGTATCCCATCAGTGATTTCTTTATTGTGCAGGTATCGATGTTTATATCCCATTAGGTGATTTCTTTATTATGAAAAGAGTGTAAGATAGATCATTGCTTATTGCACAGACTCTGATATGTCATCATGCAATAAGACGGTTTATCTGGGTCTATGCAGTTTGATGTCCAAAATCAGTGTAACAAACAACGTAGACAGTGATTGGTGGTCTATATTGCTTGCAGTTGGTCTTGATTTTGAAGCCAGTGTATATATACTACTGTATGGCTTGTGTCAAATTGATTTATATCCCAAATGTTGGTTCGTCATCTATTGTATGACCGATGATGATGTTATGCTTTCACTGTTTGCAACTTGAATCCACTTGTATCCAATTTTTATATTTTCAAACTGATATAGGAAATTTATAACAAACTTTGAAACATTTTGACAACACATTGTCATCGCGATTCACAGACAATCACTTGAGACAGACAAATTAAATTTGAGATGCATGTTGTAAGCACAGATGACCTATTTAGTATGTCAAGTTATTACATTTAATTTTGCAATTATAAAGCTTTTATTTTTTATGTTTGCACTGTCTTAACATGCTTGAGCGTTTGGACAATAACATGTTTGCACCATTTTTGTGGGTTTGGGTTTAAAACCATTTTTAGCACATGATAGCTATAAATAGCGGCTAGTATGTTTAGTGGCGGACGAGCCCGAAAAGACTCCGTGAAGAACCACCGATGCTACTGGCGAACTCAAACCCACGCGGACAACGGTGACAAGTCATTAATCTGAAAAGGCTAACGCCTTGGACCACTAGTCCACAGATGCAATTTTGAGATGCACGTTTTTATTTTTATTTTGTATTGTCTTTATAGAGCTTTAGTCCAATGCTGCGATTTTTAATTTTATTTTTTCATACACATTTGGAACCCTTTAGTCATATACGTTTTTACGAAAACCTTGTTTGGACGATTACGCCAAAAACCTGAAGTAGACAAAGACAAATGGAATTTTGTATGCTTGATTTAATGCATTTTTAAGAACCATATTATATATTATTGTCCTAGAATTATGTCAGTGTTTTAATTCTTCTAAATTATTTAATGCCGCTGGGAATTTGACATTTAGTGAGGCATGTCATTAAATTTGTAACTTCTTTCGTAGTTTTTTAGAATTTGCTATTATATCATATTTTGCCATTACAGGTCTCTTAATAATAATAATAATAATAATAAGATTACGAAGATAATTATAAGCATGATGAAATGTTGCCTAGTGGTTTGCGATAGCCTAGTGGTTAGAGAGTAGTAGTTAAGTGGGATACCCTACGTACAATGGGAATTAGCATTACAGGGACCCCTGGGACACTACGTACAATGGAAATTTAACATGGCGAAAAATCGTGGGACACTCTACGTACAAGGGGAATTTAACATGGCGAAAAATCGTGGGTCACTCTACGTACAAGGGGAATTTAACATGGGGAATAGATCGTGGGACTGTCTAGGGACAATGGGAAATTTAACATTACGGAAACCCCTGGGGGATATAGCCTCAAGGGAATTTAACATATGGAAATTGAACATGGTGGATCTGTATAGCGTCAAGGGGAATTGAACATGGTGGGACTATCTAGGGACAATGATGGTAGAGGGTCAAACACAACAGAGACAGAAACATACATACACTAGTACAAGCGTGGGATTTATATATAAAGCATTACGAAGACCTGAAATCTTGCTGGGGTGTTCAAAAATTTGCATAATTGTAATGATGCTATAAATAGCTATAATCAAGGAAATGCTCAACGACAAAATGGATGTGACTAAAAGTAACGTTAAAATGACGAAATTGTCCCAGAATTTAAAGGAAAATAAACATATCCCCGAAAATTAAGTTACAATGGTTTAGACTAAAATGGATAAAATTAGTAACTACTTACAATATCAACTTCTGTGACGATCGTGGATAAATACCTATGTATCTATAATCAGCTGAAATTCCTATGAAATCCCACTATCTATTTATAGCTCCAACTTGTGGGTTTTTCCTTTGGAAAATCCCACTATCTTTTTATAGCCTCAGCTTGAGTGACGTTCCTGTTTATGAATTCTAGTATATATGTATAGCTACAAAATGTGGAAATCCCCAAGTCGATATTTATAGTCTCAAAATTTCCAGCGTCAGTGACGTCACTGTACTGAACACTAGGGGATAAATGGCAACAGTGTTGCAAGTGGCTGACCTGAATACGCGCTACTGTAGGTAGGTAGGTAGAGTGTATCTGATAGGGATAAAGTGAGTTTTATAGGGACAAACAGAGACCAATACACACACACACACACACACACACACACAACATACGCGCGCAGACTCACACACACACACACACACACACACACAGGGAAGAGGAAAAAACAAGCCCCAAAATTTACTATCCACACTCGGGAGGAAGAAAAATAAAACAACCAAATATACGATCTACACAACGTACGCGAACAAACACACACACACACACACACAACATACGCGCGCAGACTCACATACACACACACACACACACACACACACACACACACACAGAGGGAAGAGGAAAAAACAAACCCCAAATATACTATCCCCACTCGGGAGGAAGAAAAAAAAACAGCCAAATATACGATCTACACAACGTACGCGAACAAACACACACACACACACACACAACATACGCGCGCAGACTCACACACACACACACACACACACAGAGGGAAGAGGAAAAAACAAACCCCAGATATACTATAAACACTCGGGAGGAAGAAAAAAAAACAACCAAATATACGATCTACACAACGTACGCGAACAAACACACACACACACACAACATACGCGCGCAGACTCACACACACACACACACACACAGAGGGAAGAGGAAAAAACAAACCCCAAATATACTATCCACACTCGGGAGGAAGAAAAAAAAACAACCAAATATACGATCTACACAACGTGCGCGAACACACACACACACACACACACACAGGGAAGAGGAAAAAACAAAATCCAAATATGCTATCAACACAGAAGGGAGATAATACAAACCCCAATTAAACTATCCACACAAACGTACGCGAACGCATACAAACCCCAAATAAACTATCCACACAAACGTACGCGAACGCATACAAACCCCAAATATACTATCCACACTCGGGAGGAAGAAGAAAAAACAACCAAATATTCGATCTACACAACGTACGCTAACACACACACACACACACACACACACACAGAAGAGGAAAAAACAAACCCCAAATATACTATCCACACTCGGGAGGAAGAAAAAACAACAACCAAATATACGATCTACACAACGTACGCGAACACACACACACACACACACACAGGGAAGAGGAAAAAACAAAATCCAAATATGCTATCAACACAGAAGGGAGATAATACAAACCCCAAATAAACTATCCACACAAACGTACGCGAACGCATACAAACCCCAAATAAAATATAGACACAAACGTACGCGAACGCATACAAACCCCAAATATACTATCCACACTCGGAAGGAACAAGAAAAAACAACCAAATATACGATCTACACAACGTACGCTAACACACACACACACACACACACACACACACACACACCACAGAGGGAAGAAGAAAACCATTATACACTATCCACACGGAGTGAAGAAATAACCCTTTATATATATATATACTATCAACAGAGAGTGAAGAAAATAACCCATTATATTCTATCAACACAGAGTGAAGAAGAAAAAGTTTTTTGAAAGCACCTAAGCCCTCACCTGCAATGACCAACTCTGCCAAACACCTACACCCCACCCCACCCCCCACTCCCAACACTACAAAACCCATTTAACCCGTTATTTTATGGCATCAGTGTGTGATTTAGGAAACATCAAGACACAAATGATGGATGAATAGACTGACTATTGTTTACGGACTTGCATGCCTAAAGAGCGTGCGTGAAGGAAAACATCCTTCCATTTCAATTCTAACTAAAACATGATCCAGAGGGATAGAGAGGTGAAAGAGCACAATTTCATAAAGTGTGAGTAAAAACAAAACACGCCATCCTTATTATACAATGTCAAGACCAAGAGACACTTACGTTTTCTTTCTGGTCTATTCTCTTTTAGAAGGTAGTATGAAATTTCACATCAGGGCCAACGCATCGGCTCACATTGTCAATTTTTCCATTTCCATGTCTTTACTGGCACAAGTTCTTCATCATCTTCCATTTCTTCTTCTTCTTCTGAATCCCTCTTCTCTGTTTCGTCTTGTTTTTTTTTTCTTCTCTTTTCTCGTAGGGCATTCTGAATTCCAGTGTCCTTTCCCCTGACAACGATATTAGGTATCTTGACTTTTGTCTCTCTTTCTTAGACGAAGCAGGTATTTTGGAGACAAATACCCATTTACCTTTGCAGATATAGCAAACTTAGCACACACTTTCGTATGACTCTCATCAAATCAACGACCAAAAGAGTAAGTTTTGTTGCCACTTTCGCCTGTGAATTATGCTTTCGTATGACTTTTAGCAAATATTTGACCAGCAGGTCGATCTGTGCTGACTCTTCCATCTTCGTGATCGTTTGAGAGCGGAATGAATACTCTGACGCTAAGACACTCTCCTTATATACAGGGACCTGCTGCGTATGAAACCTAGTCAAATGTAATTTTGCAATAAGATGAAACGATTTCATTGAGGAAGTAAAAGGCAATGATGTACCGTATCGCCTCACACAAAACCTGAAGTGTTAGCTTTGATCCGTGTCAGCAATTTCGAAGACATAACTGAGCTTTCATCAATGCTATCCATTTATACCACAAAACCACGAGTCCTGATTCACGCCAAAAGAAATTTCGTTCGGTCCATAAAAAATAGTATCACATCCGAGAAACGCAAAACCGAACTTCCAGAAAACTGAGAACGACGGCTTACACCTACAACGTGAAATGTATGAGTTCAAGTAGTGCGTAAAACTTAGTCAAATTAAATTTTTATAGTCAAGACGAAACGATCTCTTTTCGAAGAAGAAAGCAGACACCAAGCGACAATGGCGATCCGTGTCACACAACACTTTTCAAAATGTATATGATCAGAGGTTTGTTCTAGCGATCTGCACGGTTAAATTAAATGTTGATGTATTTTGCAATAAGACGGACACAATTTCCATGGGATCGCCCATGGAACCATTGTTCGTGCATTAGTTTAATTTTTTAAAATATTTTTTTATATAAATCGCCTATAGGATAGACCCAGTAAAGCATGGCCATTCTCGTCACTGTGTGAATAGCTACTCAAGTCAATTCGAAGTGAACGCGGTAAGAAAATAAGTATAGCCAATGAAATGGCTTACAACGGGTGATGCATTGTTTTGTTCTAGGACTGTGTGGCATAATAATCCCTATGTTCTTGCGTTGTTACCATTACAGTGCAGACAGACTGAAATGTGAACTTACAAGCCCTCTTTGTGTGTGTGTGTTGTACCATTTCTTCTTACCACATCAAAATACTGAGCGTCACAGTATTGGTTCGCGTTTTCAAGCTGACCATTTTTTTTATATCTCACTTAAACATTTTAACATAAACACTCACACTCACATCGGTAGAGTCAGAACAGACGTGTTATAGTACTGAGGGGCATGTTGTCTTTTTTTTTTTGTTTGTTTGTTTGTTTTTTTTCAAACTAATAAATTTGGGGTTTGTATGAAGTAAAGAACCGAAAGTGCAGTGAAACTCAAGGATGATGACCCAATCTGTCTGTTTATTGATGCGTGTATTTACTTAAGAAGAAATATGACCTCTAAAACACAAAGAGATACGGCAAGCATGATTAGAATGAACATAACGATGTTTTCCTTCACGCCCGTGTAATTTAGAGCTTCAATCCTCTTTGAAGACAAACTTGGTCTCCTTTTGTAGGGCTTGAAATAATAAAAAATCTGAAAAAATCTTAAGCACTTTGCTATAGATAATTTCATCAACAGACTAAACAACATAAATACCGTTACAACACTAGAAAGCCTTAAATCTTCTATCAAAAAGAAATGCATAAAAAATTAAAGATTAACGATAACTAACCAATGAAACCGAATATAACAAAGGCAGTGACATGTGAAGAAATGGCTCTCACTTTGGAAAGGTAGGCGAACGTACTCTGTCATGCACCATCAACTTAAAAAAAAATTATAAACAGAGAGAAACCTGAATTCAAAATTCAGTTTTTTTTTTCTTCAAAATTGTTTCGTTTCTTTTTTCTTTTTTTTGGAACAAATCTAAGCACTAATATAGAGTGGAAAAGGGAAAATGCACATACAAGCTTTGATATTTCTTAAAAAAATGAGGGGATATTCCTAACGTTCATAATCACCTATATATGCTTGGACTTGTCTGTGACTTATCCACAAAACAAGATGTACATATTTCTGGTCAAGCTGCAAGTGTGTGCGTGTTTTTGAAAATGGTAAAAATTGGATATACAATTTTCTCGTGACACTTATAAAGTGAAGAGTCTGTGCAAGTGTCAAAAGCCAAAGTCATATAAGTTTTGTATTTTGTACGGCTTGTAAAGATTTCCACTTTAGAAAATGTGAAGTATCACAAGTTATTATCACAAACAGAAGTGGAACATAGGGGCTTGCAAGAAAGAAAATAACCCAGACAGTTGGTGTCATCAAGAGTGCTAGAGACGGTACCCGAACTTGCTTGCCTGCTTACTTGAATTAAAGTGATTTTCGGTCTAATGGAGCATATATCACTGGTTTAATAACGCACCGCGTGATTTTTAATTACTCCTGGGGAAGGAAAGAGAGCCTCATCCCCAGGCTTTTATGTACTCACAGACTACTTTTAAATTTTGCCACTCAGGTGTAGGACTAACTAGTCCTTAACAACCTGACTGAAAGGCTTTAAACATGAGTGGGAATAGTCTCACCACACACTCATTTTTCTGTCCGAGCGTGGTAAAGGGGGAAAAAAGGTGCTCAAAAAGACAGCCATGGGTGTTAAGTACTCAACAGAACGCTAGCCCGTACTTATTTCAAATCAAGTCCCGTTTTTGCTAATAGACAGTAAAAAGTACCAATAATGTGTTAACCACTTGTGCAATTAGTTCAAATCTAACGAGTCTGTTAAATTTCCTACTTCCTAACATATCTATCTAATATTAGTACTTAGTGTAGTGTACATAAAAATAGCCATACTGATCTTATTTAAATTATTATGTCTAAGGGACATATACCAGTTTGGTCACTGTTAGGTTTAAAAAGTTAAGTTTGTTGCGGTGTTCCAATGGGTCAAGTTTGTTTCGAGAATAGTTTAGTCAAGGAGGGATACCAAGCCAAATATGGTTCCCTAGTTAATAAAAAGCAATCTTTTGGAGCCCTAAAAAAGGCTGTTTTTTTCTGTTAGAAGGTAACACGTCTCTCTTTTGCTTTCACGTTCTTTCTCGCACTCCTAGTCTCATGATTCTTGATATCAGGAAATGCGTATCCATGATGGGCGGCAATGTAAGCAGCGGCTTCTACCAGTTGACTGAGGGGGTATCCAGCGTAGGTTTGTTTGTAGAATTGGGAAGAACTCTGACCCTATCCCCATTGAGAAGGTCTTGGTTTAAAGGTGTCTAGAGATTTGTAGGCAACGTATTGTATGACTCTAATAAACTACCCTGCTTTGTTGACGTCATACAATGCTTGATCTAGTCCCATTTCGGTGTACTTCTCAACGAGTGTCAGCGTCCCCCTCCTCCTCCTCAACCGCCTCAATTTCCTCTTCTGGTTCTGATACTAATTCTTTAGTTGAGGTAGATAGTTTCAAGTCCGCTGCTATGGTGTCTGTCGCTGTTATTGTTGTTGTGGTTGTTCTTTCAGCTGAGATTTCCTGCAGTATCGGAGTGAGAAAAAAACGTTGTTGTTGTTGTAGGGTTTAACGCCATTTTTCAGCACGCGATAGGCTATACATGGCGGCCAGTATTAATGGTGGAGGAAGAACCCAGGAAAAACCCGGAAAGAACCACCGACCCACGAGAAGCTACTGGCAAGCTTTCTCACATACCCACATTAGCCGAATCCGAGACTCGAACCCACGCAGACAAAGGTGAGATGACAGTGATCCGTAACGGAGAGCGCTTTAGACCACTCGGCCACTCGGGGCCCCAGAAAAGAACGTAGTGCCTCCGATAATTACATTTGAGTTTGCCATACCGTTTGTCTAACATAATTGGCCCTTTGTTTTGCCACCACTCTTTCCGGGGCAGGTTGTTTGTTAGGTATAGTCGGATGTTGACTAGCTGTTATTTGTGTTCTCGAGGTGGGTGGATTGCTAACTGGCTAGGTCTGCATTTCTTGCTCCCGCTACTGTTGCGTATATTTCTTCCCTCCACACCGAGTTCTGGGCCTAATTCTTTTAATTTCGTTGTAACCGAACTTACATTATCCATATTATCACCAACAAAAAAAAAACAAAAAATACCGCACAAACCTAAAAGAAACACTCACTCACTTTTTTTTACAGAACATTACTATTTTTTAAAATTTTGATAAGCGACGGAAACGAAGGACTTAGAGTCGCACTTTCTAACCAAGATAAAGAAATCATGTGCTGATAGACTCACTTCTGTATTTTTTCTTCTAACTGACTAACATATCATAGGCAATGGAATGTTATTTCTTTTCGAGAGCATGGGGTAGCCCTGAATTTTTTTTTTTTTTTTGAACTTGAAGCTATGGCGGTCGCTTAGGTTATAAGATGGCGACCTTATCCTGTGAGAAAGCCTGTCGTCAGAGGAGGTCGCGAGAATAGGAGATGGCGACCTCCTCTGACGACAGGCTTTCTCACAGGAAAGAGTGGTGGCAAAACAAAGGGCCAATTATGTTAGACAAACGGTATGGCAAACTCAAATGTAATTATCGGAGGCACTACGTTCTTTTCTGGGGCCCCGAGTGGCCGAATGGTCTAAAGCGCTCTCCGTTACGGATCACTGTCACCTTTGTCTGCGTGGGTTCGAGTCTCGGATTCGGCTAATGTGGGTATGTGAGAAAGCTTGCCAGTAGCTTCTCGTGGGTCGGTGGTTCTTTCCGGGTTTTTCCCGGGTTCTTCCTCCACCATTAATACTGGCCGCCATGTATAGCCTATCGCGTGCTGAAAAATGGCGTTAAACACTACAACAACAACAACGTTTTTTTCTCACTCCGATACTGCAGGAAATCTCAGCTGAAAGAACAACCACAACAACAATAACAGCGACAGACACCATAGCAGCGGACTTGAAACTATCTACCTCAACTAAAGAATTAGTATCAGAACCAGAAGAGGAAATTGAGGCGGTTGAGGAGGAGGAGGGGGACGCTGACACTCGTTGAGAAGTACACCGAAATGGGACTAGATCAAGCATTGTATGACGTCAACAAAGCAGGGTAGTTTATTAGAGTCATACAATACGTTGCCTACAAATCTCTAGACACCTTTAAACCAAGACCTTCTCAATGGGGATTAGGGTCAGAGTTCTTCCCAATTCTACAAACAAACCTACGCTGGATACCCCCTCAGTCAACTGGTAGAAGCCGCTGCTTACATTGCCGCCCATCATGGATACGCATTTCCTGATATCAAGAATCATGAGACTAGGAGTGCGAGAAAGAACGTGAAAGCAAAAGAGAGACGTGTTACCTTCTAACAGAAAAAAACAGCCTTTTTTAGGGCTCCAAAAGATTGCTTTTTATTAACTAGGGAACCATATTTGGCTTGGTATCCCTCCTTGACTAAACTATTCTCGAAACAAACTTGACCCATTGGAACACCGCAACAAACTTAACTTTTTAAACCTAACAGTGACCAAACTGGTATATGTCCCTTAGACATAATAATTTAAATAAGATCAGTATGGCTATTTTTATGTACACTACACTAAGTACTAATATTAGATAGATATGTTAGGAAGTAGGAAATTTAACAGACTCGTTAGATTTGAACTAATTGCACAAGTGGTTAACACATTATTGGTACTTTTTACTGTCTATTAGCAAAAACGGGACTTGATTTGAAATAAGTACGGGCTAGCGTTCTGTTGAGTACTTAACACCCATGGCTGTCTTTTTGAGCACCTTTTTTCCCCCTTTACCACGCTCGGACAGAAAAATGAGTGTGTGGTGAGACTATTCCCACTCATGTTTAAAGCCTTTCAGTCAGGTTGTTAAGGACTAGTTAGTCCTACACCTGAGTGGCTAAATTTAAAAGTAGTCTGTGAGTACATAAAAGCCTGGGGATGAGGCTCTCTTTCCTTCCCCAGGAGTAATTAAAAATCACGCGGTGCGTTATTAAACCAGTGATATATGCTCCATTAGAGCGAAAATCACTTTAATTCAAGTAAGCAGGCAAGCAAGTTCGGGTACCGTCTCTAGCACTCTTGATGACACCAACTGTCTGGGTTATTTTCTTTCTTGCAAGCCCCTATGTTCCACTTCTGTTTGTGATAATAACTTGTGATACTTCACATTTTCTAAAGTGGAAATCTTTACAAGCCGTACAAAATACAAAACTTATATGACTTTGGCTTTTGACACTTGCACAGACTCTTCACTTTATAAGTGTCACGAGAAAATTGTATATCCAATTTTTACCATTTTCAAAAACACGCACACACTTGCAGCTTGACCAGAAATATGTACATCTTGTTTTGTGGATAAGTCACAGACAAGTCCAAGCATATATAGGTGATTATGAACGTTAGGAATATCCCCTCATTTTTTTAAGAAATATCAAAGCTTGTATGTGCATTTTCCCTTTTCCACTCTATATTAGTGCTTAGATTTGTTCCAAAAAAAAAGAAAAAAGAAACGAAACAATTTTGAAGAAAAAAAAAACTGAATTTTGAATTCAGGTTTCTCTCTGTTTATAATTTTTTTTTAAGTTGATGGTGCATGACAGAGTACGTTCGCCTACCTTTCCAAAGTGAGAGCCATTTCTTCACATGTCACTGCCTTTGTTATATTCGGTTTCATTGGTTAGTTATCGTTAATCTTTAATTTTTTATGCATTTCTTTTTGATAGAAGATTTAAGGCTTTCTAGTGTTGTAACGGTATTTATGTTGTTTAGTCTGTTGATGAAATTATCTATAGCAAAGTGCTTAAGATTTTTTCAGATTTTTTATTATTTCAAGCCCTACAAAAGGAGACCAAGTTTGTCTTCAAAGAGGATTGAAGCTCTAAATTACACGGGCGTGAAGGAAAACATCGTTATGTTCATTCTAATCATGCTTGCCGTATCTCTTTGTGTTTTAGAGGTCATATTTCTTTTTAAGTAAATACACGCATCAATAAACAGACAGATTGGGTCATCATCCTTGAGTTTCACTGCACTTTCGGTTCTTTACTTCATACAAACCCCAAATTTATTAGTTTGAAAAAAAAAAAAAAAACAAACAAAAAAAAAAAAGACAACATGCCCCTCAGTACTATAACACGTCTGTTCTGACTCTACCGATGTGAGTGTGAGTGTTTATGTTAAAATGTTTAAGTGAGATATAAAAAAATGGTCAGCTTGAAAACGCGAACCAATACTGTGACGCTCAGTGTTTTGATGTGGTAAGAAGAAATGGTACAACACACACACACAAAGAGGGCTTGTAAGTTCACATTTCAGTCTGTCTGCACTGTAATGGTAACAACGCAAGAACATAGGGATTATTATGCCACACAGTCCTAGAACAAAACAATGCATCACCCGTTGTAAGCCATTTCATTGGCTATACTTATTTTCTTACCGCGTTCACTTCGAATTGACTTGAGTAGCTATTCACACAGTGACGAGAATGGCCATGCTTTACTGGGTCTATCCTATAGGCGATTTATATAAAAAAATATTTTAAAAAATTAAACTAATGCACGAACAATGGTTCCATGGGCGATCTCATGGAAATTGTGTCCGTCTTATTGCAAAATACATCAACATTTAATTTAACCGTGCAGATCGCTAGAACAAACCTCTGATCATATACATTTTGAAAAGTGTTGTGTGACACGGATCGCCATTGTCGCTTGGTGTCTGCTTTCTTCTTCGAAAAGAGATCGTTTCGTCTTGACTATAAAAATTTAATTTGACTAAGTTTTACGCACTACTTGAACTCATACATTTCACGTTGTAGGTGTAAGCCGTCGTTCTCAGTTTTCTGGAAGTTCGGTTTTGCGTTTCTCGGATGTGATACTATTTTTTATGGACCGAACGAAATTTCTTTTGGCGTGAATCAGGACTCGTGGTTTTGTGGTATAAATGGAGAGCATTGATGAAAGCTCAGTTATGTCTTCGAAATTGCTGACACGGATCTAAGCTAACACTTCAGGTTTTGTGTGAGGCGATACGGTACATCATTGCCTTTTACTTCCTCAATGAAATCGTTTCATCTTATTGCAAAATTACATTTGACTAGGTTTGATACGCAGCAGGTCCCTGTATATAAGGAGAGTGTCTCAGCGTCAGAGTATTCATTCCGCTCTCAAACGATCACGATGATGGAAGAGTCAGCACAGATCGACCTGCTGGTCAAATATTTGCTAAAATTCATACGAAAGCATAATTCACAGGCGAAAGTGGCAACAAAACTTACTCTTTTGGTCGTTGATTTGATGAGAGTCATACGAAAGTGTGTGCTAAGTTTGCTATATCTGCAAAGGCAAATGGGTATTTGTCTCCAAAATACCTGCTTGGTCTAAGAAAGAGAGACAAAAGTCAAGATACCTAATATCGTTGTCAGGGGAAAGGACACTGGAATTCAGAATGCCCTACGAGATAAGAGAAAAAAAAAAAAAAACAAGACGAAACAGAGAAGAGGGATTCAGAAGAAGAAGAAGAAATGGAAGATGATGAAGAACTTGTGCCAGTAAAGACATGGAAATGGAAAAATTGACAATGTGAGCCGATGCGTTGGCCCTGATGTGAAATTTCATACTACCTTCTAAAAGAGAATAGACCAGAAAGAAAACGTAAGTGTCTCTTGGTCTTGACATTGTATAATAAGGATGGCGTGTTTTGTTTTTACTCACACTTTATGAAATTGTGCTCTTTCACCTCTCTATCCCTCTGGATCATGTTTTAGTTAGAATTGAAATGGAAGGATGTTTTCCTTCACGCACGCTCTTTAGGCATGCAAGTCCGTAAACAATAGTCAGTCTATTCATCCATCATTTGTGTCTTGATGTTTCCTAAATCACACACTGATGCCATAAAATAACGGGTTAAATGGGTTTTGTAGTGTTGGGAGTGGGGGGTGGGGTGGGGTGTAGGTGTTTGGCAGAGTTGGTCATTGCAGGTGAGGGCTTAGGTGCTTTCAAAAAACTTTTTCTTCTTCACTCTGTGTTGATAGAATATAATGGGTTATTTTCTTCACTCTCTGTTGATAGTATATATATATAAAGGGTTATTTCTTCACTCCGTGTGGATAGTGTATAATGGTTTTCTTCTTCCCTCTGTGGTGTGTGTGTGTGTGTGTGTGTGTGTGTGTGTGTGTGTGTGTGTGTTAGCGTACGTTGTGTAGATCGTATATTTGGTTGTTTTTTCTTCTTCCTCCCGAGTGTGGATAGTATATTTGGGGTTTGTATGCGTTCGCGTACGTTTGTGTGGATAGTTTATTTGGGGTTTGTATGCGTTCGCGTACGTTTGTGTGGATAGTTTATTTGGGGTTTGTATTATCTCCCTTCTGTGTTGATAGTATATTTGGATTTTGTTTTTTCCTCTTCCCTGTGTGTGTGTGTGTGTGTGTTCGCGTACGTTGTGTAGATCGTATATTTGGTTGTTTTTTTTTCTTCCTCCCGAGTGTGGATAGTATATTTGGGGTTTGTTTTTTCCTCTTCTGTGTGTGTGTGTGTGTGTGTGTGTGTGTGTGTGTGTGTGTTAGCGTACGTTGTGTAGATCGAATATTTGGTTGTTTTTTCTTCTTCCTCCCGAGTGTGGATAGTATATTTGGGGTTTGTATGCGTTCGCGTACGTTTGTGTGGATAGTTTATTTAGGGTTTGTATGCGTTCGCGTACGTTTGTGTGGATAGTTTATTTGGGGTTTGTATTATCTCCCTTCTGTGTTGATAGTATATTTGGATTTTGTTTTTTCCTCTTCCCTGTGTGTGTGTGTGTGTGTGTGTGTGTGTGTGTGTTCGCGTACGTTGTGTAGATCGTATATTTGGTTGTTTTTCTTTCTTCCTCCCGAGTGTGGATAGCATATTTGGGGTTTGTTTTTTCCTCTTCCCTCTGTGTGTGTGTGTGTGTGTGAGTCTGCGCGCGTATGTTGTGTGTGTGTGTGTGTTTGTTCGCGTACGTTGTGTAGATCGTATATTTGGTTGTTTTTTTTTCTTCCTCCCGAGTGTGGATAGTATATTTGGGGTTTGTTTTTTCCTCTTCCCTCTGTGTGTGTGTGTGTGTGTGTGTGAGTCTGCGCGCGTATGTTGTGTGTGTGTGTGTGTGTGTGTGTGTGTGTGTGTGTGTGTTTGTTCGCGTACGTTGTGTAGATCGTATATTTGGTTGTTTTTTTTTCTTCCTCCCGAGTGTGGATAGTATATTTGGGGTTTGTTTTTTCCTCTTCCCTCTGTGTGTGTGTGTGTGTGTGTGTGTGTGTGTATGTGAGTCTGCGCGCGTATGTTGTGTGTGTGTGTGTGTGTGTTTGTTCGCGTGCGTTGTGTGGATCGTATATTTGGTTGTTTTATTTTTCTTACTCCCGAGTGTGGATAGTAAATTTTGGGGCTTGTTTTTTCCTCTTCCCTCTGTGTGTGTGTGTGTGTGTGTGTGAGTCTGCGCGCGTATGTTGTGTGTGTGTGTGTGTGTGTGTGTGTGTGTGTGTGTGTGTATTGGTCTCTGTTTGTCCCTATAAAACTCACTTTATCCCTATCAGATACACTCTACCTACCTACCTACAGTAGCGCGTATTCAGGTCAGCCACTTGCAACACTGTTGCCATTTATCCCCTAGTGTTCAGTACAGTGACGTCACTGACGCTGGAAATTTTGAGACTATAAATATCGACTTGGGGATTTCCACATTTTGTAGCTATACATATATACTAGAATTCATAAACAGGAACGTCACTCAAGCTGAGGCTATAAAAAGATAGTGGGATTTTCCAAAGGAAAAACCCACAAGTTGGAGCTATAAATAGATAGTGGGATTTCATAGGAATTTCAGCTGATTATAGATACATAGGTATTTATCCACGATCGTCACAGAAGTTGATATTGTAAGTAGTTACTAATTTTATCCATTTTAGTCTAAACCATTGTAACTTAATTTTCGGGGATATGTTTATTTTCCTTTAAATTCTGGGACAATTTCGTCATTTTAACGTTACTTTTAGTCACATCCATTTTGTCGTTGAGCATTTCCTTGATTATAGCTATTTATAGCATCATTACAATTATGCAAATTTTTGAACACCCCAGCAAGATTTCAGGTCTTCGTAATGCTTTATATATAAATCCCACGCTTGTACTAGTGTATGTATGTTTCTGTCTCTGTTGTGTTTGACCCTCTACCATCATTGTCCCTAGATAGTCCCACCATGTTCAATTCCCCTTGACGCTATACAGATCCACCATGTTCAATTTCCATATGTTAAATTCCCTTGAGGCTATATCCCCCAGGGGTTTCCGTAATGTTAAATTTCCCATTGTCCCTAGACAGTCCCACGATCTATTCCCCATGTTAAATTCCCCTTGTACGTAGAGTGACCCACGATTTTTCGCCATGTTAAATTCCCCTTGTACGTAGAGTGTCCCACGATTTTTCGCCATGTTAAATTTCCATTGTACGTAGAGTGTCCCAGGGGTCCCTGTAATGCTAATTCCCATTGTACGTAGGGTATCCCACTTAACTACTGAGAGTCCATCTCGAATGCTGGAGGTCGCGGGTTAAAACCCCAGCCGAGTCAAATAAAGGGTTGTAACAATGGTACTAACAGCTACCTCGCTAGGCGCTCAGCATTATGAGGTTAGTGTTAGGAATGGTCTACCTGGTGTCAGGATAGTGTGACTTGTTGGGCATGATGCTACATGTCTGTGGCATGATGTCCCATTGCTAGACATCACTATAAACTGTCACACTGCAGACGTCGTAGGGATATGACAGATTTTTTATAAAGCTACGTTAAAAATCGAAACCACACGCAAACACACTGTTCTTTTTGACCGATTGAAATCTCTCTTTCTCTTTCTAATTTAAAGAGATGACGTAACAACTGAGCTCAGATGTATTTTTCAAGAGGCAGCTAAGTGTAGCAACACCAACCACCATCTTGTATCCCTAGGATATTCATTTCCGACAGACCTCGAAAACGCGTGTGGTAAACATAGTAAGTATCATTTCATGAAGTAAGTAACGTTTTATGTTGGAGGCGAGTTCAGTTGAGGGGGTTTGGGATGGATTAGGAACTGTATTTGTGACGGTGGGGTGACCTAGGGTGGCTCCGATTCGTTCAAATAATAAGTTATATACTTGTAGATTTTCTGGTGACAGCATGCAACTTGAAATCACTTCTCACCATATTTATTGTTGAAACTATTTTGTTATGCATTGAATGGATTTTCTCATTATTTTACGTTGATTTATTTAACTACACAACGAGTTTCAGCTCAAGCCATTGTGAACTTTCTCCATTTTGCTAACAGGTTTTATCTATCTATCGATTTGTTGTAATTTTGTTGTCAAACTCCTTGTCAATGTTTGTACTGTTAAGCTGTATACCAAACTGAAATCGCTTGATGTTACAAGAATTATAATGTTATATCATTACTGTTGTTTATAATGGGGATTGAAATTATTTGTATGAAGGGTGGTATGAAGGGTGGTATGAAGTGTGACATGAAGGGTGGTATGAAGGGTGTTATGAAGTGTGACATGAAGGGTGGTATGAAGGGTGGTATGAAGGGTGGCATGAAGGGTGGTATGAAGAGTGGCATGAAGGGTGGTATGAAGGGTGGCATGAAGGGTGGCATGAAGGGTAGTATGAAGTGTGGTATTATGATGTGTGGTATGTAGTGGCGTATGAAGTGCTGTACGAATGGAGAAATCAAGGGGGATATGAAAGGTGGCATGAAGGGTGGTATGAAGGGAGGCATGAAGGTGGTATGCAGGGTGGCATGAGGGTTGGCATGAAGGGTAGTATGAAGTGTGGTATGGTGAAGTGTGGTATGAAGTGGCGTATGAAATGCCATATGAAGGGGGAAATGAAGGGCAATATGAAAGGTGGCATGAAGGGTGGTATGAAGGGGGCATGACTGGTGGCATGGATGGTGGTATGAAGGGTGGTATGATGTGTGGTATGATGGGTGTTATGAAGTGTGGTATCAAGTACGGTTCTATGAAGTGTGATATGACGGGTGGTATGAAAGGCGGCAGGAAGTGGGTATGAAGGGATGCATGAAGGGTGGTACGAGGTGTGGTATGAAGGGCGGTATGAAGTGTGGTATTATGAAGTGTGGTATTAAGGGTGATATTAAAGGTAGCATGAAGGATAATATGATGTTTAACTGAGTTTCTCCGATCTAACAGAGGCCTTACAGATTTCAAACAAATCTCGTTCAAATAAATCAGATGTTGTCAAACTGTTTTAACTTTTCTAATTATACTGAATAGTGTAAAAGACAATTCTAGAAATATCTTTCTCTCCTTTCAATACAATTTCAAGTACTTAAGATAAGAATACCAGATCTTTGGCGTCCCTCAACCTGTCCCCAAGACATAACGTGGTTGTTCCACTGGGTTTACACAATATTGGTTTAAAATTATTGTTTCCGGAACAGGCATTCTTATTCTAATCTTGTCTTTATACTGTTGAAAATTGTTTCCTTATATCCTTTTCACAACAATCTTACAGATTAAGCACGCTATACCTTTCGTTTTACTCCCTTAAAGTTGTAATATATTTTTCACAATCAAACCAGAAAAAAACCAGTTCCAATTGTTCTTATTAATTATTTGAGAATACAAATATTTAAAACATTTTGCATATAAAAATGTAGAAATACAATTCAAGTACATGCACTTCCTAATCTTATATCGTCATATTTCAGATGCAGCTGAGCAAACATTGCCGACAGCAATGATCATCGTAGGGCTTTTGACGACCATTCTGGTCCGAACGTTTCCATTTTGAGATGGGCAAATACGTCAAGGAAAGTCTACAGGCAGCCATTAAATGTTTATCTTCTCTGTTGACTTATCAGAGTTGTATGCTATCGCACACATACATTTGCACTTACATTTTACATTTATGCCCACAGTCAGTCCACTTCGCTATACATCGGCCCTTGGCATGTGTATTTAGACGAGACAGTGAAGGTATGTAGACACCAGTGAATTCCGTGTAATACCTGAAAGGTCAAGCAATGGGGTCTCTCAAGGGTCATTCAATTTCGTTTGCTACTGATAGTAACCCATTCATCCGCTAATGGTAATAGTTTACAATACTGCTTCGGATAGCTTGATATGCCATGCTTAGATGTGGGACAGAGTGGGGCAACAACCTTTGACAAGAGAAGAGTATCAACAGGTTGACAACGATAATACAGTCCATGGATTTAAAAAAAAACACGAAAGAGTTAACGTGAATAAGGATAAGAGAAGTAGGCTGGTACTCTAGACGGTTCCTTAACTTCAAGTATACAGGTTATCAGCATGCTAATATGATATTGGATTGTGCTTAGTCCAATGTGTAATTTTCCTATATTACATAGAAATAGCTGTTACATGTGTAGAGAATGGCTATCGTGAATCCCTAATTTGATATCGATTGATCGCAATTTTGAGCCCCTGATGTGCCCAAATGTTGTCACCTCGCACACAGAATTGTTTCTTAACAGTCAAACTCGATAAACCAATGTTATTCTTTATAATTTGTCAGTATTACACTGGAACTTGAGAACTCAAAAGTAACTCTGCATTATTGTCTGTGTTTAATAGAAAGCTGGAGCCACAAATAACACGCGGATCCGGTAGCGAACTAACCGAGGGTGGGGGATGGGGCAGACGGGTAGTTCGCCCGGAGTGCCATAGATCTTGGGGCGCCAAAACAGCCCATAAAAATGAAATTGCAAGAAAATTGTTGGCTGGGCCATCATGGTTGCCACGGGTGTAAATTAACTTTAGTACGCCACCTTGCAGATCGTATCACCTGTAAATCGACATAAGGGGCATTGGTCGATATGTGACTCTTTAATTTCGAGAGATGAAAGCTACTTGTTACATTGCATGACATAATTTTGTCTGTCACATGTACTCTAGGGCCCTTGCTAACTTATTTCTATACTCAAATAATTCTTTAATTTTCGAAAAGTAATAAAACAGTGGAATTGAGTTTAGATCTTTTTTAAGGTTGACTGTGATTTTACGAGTACGAGTACTGATAAAACCCAAAGTCATGTGACCCAGGATGCGCGAATATTCATGGACCATCTAAGCTACACGAGTAATGGCTCAATATTTATCAATCCATGATTTTAACATACAAGCTAAATTATTGTAGAACTCCATCTTAACATAAAATGCAAACACGAGGAGCTAAGAGTTAAATTGTAGGTACTCTTTTTTTGTGTGGATTTTTCGAATATTCTTCACTCTCATCTGATTTTATAACCTTTAAAAAAAAGCATTTATGATATTTCTTTCAGTAGATTTTTTAAAAAGAAAAACATGTTATGTTTAATATTTAAATATTTCTTTTCATTAATGAAATATTGCCATATAACTGTAATATACTTTAATATCTAACCCTGGTATTGACTAGTGTATCATCAGTCGCAACATTCTCGTCTCTTTCTGATGGAGTCGAATAACTTCGAATCTCTGAATGGAAAATGTTAAATTGTTTGCTAACTGTGTTATCGCTTCTTTCTTACAATTTCTTTCGTTGTCTGCCTTCTCTTTAAAACACTCTTGAAAAAATGAGGTAAAATTACAAGTACGCCTTTCTGTATAAAACTGATTGATTTCAGCACATGATGGCCTTGGTGTTCCGATATAAGATACAGCACTGTCTCAGAAGCAGTTTGAGTAGATCATTCGGACTAAAAATATACCTTGGATGTTTATCGGCCCTGTAATTTACAGAAAGATTGTACATTGTTTTCTTATATTCGAAATGCGACTGCCACCACAAGTCGATTTCGGACCTTTTCTTACTGAAACACATCCTTTCGCTTTTTTCGTCATTGATTCATAAGGTTCGCACAAAGTAACGAAACATATCGAAATAATAAGCCATGAGCTAGTAAGATTAGCAATTTTATGTTTAACTTTTCATAATTTTAAGCCAAAATGAACGATAAACGAATTGAAATGGCAACTGAAATTCTCCATAAGAGGCAATATGTACGTAAAATCACTTGTCGAAACAAGATCAAAAGTAAAAAATAGTCACCTAGTTTTATATATCAAATAGTGACGTGGGGCTAAACATACAATGACAGAGTAAAACTGAAAATAATTGTTAACTATACATGTTCCATATCAATAAAATGTATTGAAACATGTTGGAACTTTTTATATATTTGACACTCCAATACCAAACAAAGCTAAAACAAAATCATAACGAGATTCTTTTAAAAGAAATGACAATGAAAATATTTTTTATGGGCTAACAGCAGCAGCAGAAGTGGGTCCACAACCCACCCACCCCCCCAAAAAAGGCGTCCAATTTTGGGATTAACACCCCACCCCCACCCACTACACACACACACATACAAATGAGCCCCGTTTTCGTAATCTAACATGAAAAAGCTATTTTCAGCCAAGCAACAAAGACTCATTAATCATCTACAGGCGAATCCGAGGCTTGTAAGACTGTTGATTTTACATGTGGTAATGCTGATTTATTAATCTAAGTGAAAGGAAATGACTGCGACCAGGTTGATGGATGTTGAGAATCTGTTAACTATCTTGGGTAATTGTTATTTGTTTGTTTTTATCCATTGTGTGGGTCAATGCAGTTTGATGTCAAAAATCAGTGTAACAAACAACGTAGACAGTGATTGGCGGTCTATATTGCTTGCAGTTGGTCTTGATTTTGAAACCAGTGTATATATACTACTGTATGGCTTGTGTCAAATTGAGTCCCCCACTATAATAATGTTGTTTAAAACGCCGACAAAATGTCTTTGTGTGCTCCTGGGATCTAATGTGAGATAAGTTTCCACAGGTTGATTGAAATGTTGACCATACTCTTTAGCCACTCGGTCACTGTCTCTGTTAAGAATATACGGCTAAAATAATTGACATTCTCTTTAACCACTCGGTCACTGTCTCTGTTAAGAATATACGGCTAAAATAATTGACATACTCTTTAACCACTCGGTCACTGTCTCTGTTAAGAATATACGGCTAAAATAATTGACATGAACTATACCAGGACATTCGCACTTATGAACATACAGATCGAGAATTAGAGGAAACACATTTAACAGAGATTGTATTAAGCATCTGAGTATTTTAAATCACTCCTGCTCTATTAACGTAAATGTAAGAATTTTGCCGAGCATGGGAAACCCCGTGTGTATTATTAGCAATCTATTAGTCAAAGGTATTTTTGACTGGCTTTACACGTCATCGGAGCAATATCTGAATTGTGAGTAGAATTGAAATTCTGGAAATTTGTTGTAATAGAAAAATTGCGTTACCGGAAATATTTTATGTTCGCTGACTTAGTGAGATGCAGCTAAATAGTTGTTGTAAGAATAATAATGAGTGATTCTGTGCTAGCCATGGAATCTTTCAAGACCACAATCTTGTAATCTGTGGCATTACACAAATATGTTTTTAAAAAAATAAAAGAATCACTAAACCGAGTCTTGTATTAATGCTGATTACTGATCAAATATAAATAAATTTTATTTTCTGAATGAATTTGTTTAATGTAGCTGAATTATTAAAACTAAACTAGTCCTGGACTTATGTCAAAATATTTTCCACTGGCTGGCAGTAAATTTTCAAGACTATTGTCTTGTTTGCTAGAGTTTACTTGATCAATCACGAGACACAAGACTATCGTTAATACAACCAGTGAAGCACTCGTAAATAATAAAAACATCGGTGTGAGAAATGCATTTTATTTTTTCCAGGAATTCCAACTCCGCTCACACAGTGTCCTCTATTATTGACGTTTCCAATAGGTTTTCCAGTCGGCAATTTCGTATACTACCGACTATGTCGGCTTCATAGTTAACGAAGACAGGATGTGTCTTGAATTCATTAAGATTAACATATTCGTTAACTTGTTCCATTATATTTTTTACATTCCCTAATATTATTTTTGATGTACCTGTCGATGTAGTCTCATGTGTCCTTTTTAAATTATCATCAGCATTCATTATTTCTTTTCAGCGCGCTATATGTTCGTCCCCCACAAGCGATACATAATTGTGTTTTCCCTTTCATCCCCACCCCACATATTAGACACGGTTTTGGGCCGGTACTGACAAATCTGATATTTTTCATATGAACAGTACAATAGTCTCCACGACAGTTTTTTTTTCCACAAGGGGTTACTGATCCGATCTTTAGGCACCTGCAAGTATTGTTTGCAGTTTGCATAATTATAGTAGGTTGTTTGTTACTAATTACAGTAAAGTTATTTAATATTAAAGAAAGTATATCATATATCACAGAAATGACTAACTTTACTGTTGAAAAGCAACTGCGAGAACAGTAGTTTAGTCTACCCGGGATAAAACCACTTTTTCCAGGGTCGAAAACTGCACAGAATAATTTACGAAATCAGAATAACTAATTATTAATGTCGAGTGATGTCGAAAGATTAACGGCGATCGAGCCAGAAAAGAGCAGAGATAAGTCTTTATAACGAGAACGAAAAAAGAGTATCGGCGATTGAATTTCAACACACCACTAGATTTTACTTTGACACAGTACAAGATGACGAAAAACAACCACCACTTGAGTTACAGTTACACAAATGTATCAAAATGGCCAAAAATGAGTTTGCTCAAGATGGCTCTCTTCATGTCTGGTCAACGTTTATGATAGATATTTTCGTTGATTCCACCATGAACGACAAAACGAGCAGCGACTATGTTAATAATGTTGTGAATGACAGCAAGTACATATTTAGAATAAAATTTATTGTCTAATATGTTAGCCAAGATGGTAAAATTTATTCGTGATAAAGTTGACCATGTCAAGGAATCACGACGAAATAACATTGTCGTCAGCGTGGACAAAAACACCAGGCCAGACACCTTTACAGGAATAGACAAATCATGCTACAATAATGCGTATCAGGAGTCCGCAGTATGCACTATACCGTTTAAACGATCTTGATATTAACGCTCTTGCCCCAAAGCGTGGTTCCAGCATCAATGCCGTGGTTACTGACAGAGTAAATTGTGTGACTCAGCGTGTCATTATCTCGAGACGTGGAAACGGACTTACAGAATTGAGAATAAAAAATAGCACAGTACAAATCTCTCCTACCACCGGAGCTAAAATAAATGGCGTAGTAGTGTTGGAAAAAACACCGAAGTTTCCGATCGTCGTAAAAAGCAATAACAAACGAGATTTTGTATCATTCAGGCAAACACTGTAGTAAGGGCGTCCAATAGTGATTATAGGCCATAACAGTCACGCCTGGACTGAATAAGTAACACAGCTTTAGCGGGAAAGAAATATACGATTTTATGACGGCAATCTCTCGAAGGTACGATGAAACAGATTGTGGAAAATATAATGGCGGCAATGATGAATTAATAGTTAAATGTTTTACCACTTTGTCTGTTGTGGCTGATATAGCACAACAGCGAAATTCATGGTGTCCAACACCATAAAAAGTTCTCGACATCATATCACGATCTTGTGTCGAGTTTGGACATAGTGATCTCTGGAACACAAAATACAATTCAGCCGATATGATTTCAGTTGACAATGTGGCATTTTATCCGGCTAGTTATCTTGGAAACGGCGAATTTCGAATGTATGTTGAACTATTCAGTCTTCCAACTGACAAAGCTACACAAGATGTGATAAACGGTCAATTTCCTGGCAACGACCTCATTGGATTTGCTGAGATGAATCATCTGAGTTTTCAGATTGTATTCATTTTGTGATACCCATCTGGTTTGGTCGTCATTGCAATAAACCGGACACCAGTATTAATCCACATAGTGGTATTATGACGTCGATGACTATAACATCGGCAATAGTTTCATGCAACGCACAAAAATCTGTCTGGTTACAAATGATGACAAAAATATAAGCAGAAACATTATCGGTAAGATAACTTTCTATGCGCCATCTACTAATAAACTTAGATGCACAATATTTATCATGGACCCAGCAGAACTTGATTTTCTGATCGCAGATACAACTTCGAGAGGAGTATTGATGTATCCGCAATGTGCAATCAAAACAGACGGTGTACATATTAGCACGATAGTCAGCTACTAAGGTGGTGACCCACCGCAGTTTAATCATTAAAGATCTTTGACATATTAGTCAATAAACCTGTTATTGATGAGTAACCGGTTTCAAGCGAATGCTGCTAGAGTCGCCACGGATTCTTTTTATATACGTCGATCGAAAATGGATCGTACAAAGCCATGTATTTACTTTGTCAAAGACGCTAGCAGCTGAGTCACGGACACCAAAGCGGCTGTTTTTTTAGGCCATTGGAGAATAAAGCGTGAAAAATACGGAATTATTCTGAAACAGCTGATGTCAAACCAGTGGGCGATTAATACCAAAACGATACATAATCATAACTATCATCATCTCCGTCACTGAATGATCCAATCACGAGACATAGCACGGTCTATCTTAATGGTCCTGGTGGTTTTCGTAAAACAACAAATGCGATAGAATTATTTACAATCTCGGACATGATTGTATTGACGCCTATTCGCCGTCTTATGAAAGAGATGAAACAGCGAGGAGTTAAGTCATGCACGTATCACAAATCTTTTGATGCCGTGGTAATGGTGTACACCCGAGCGAATTAGTGAAAAATATATTCCTAAAATCAAATCTGGGACGAAATATGCACCGTGTTTGAATATATTTTAAAACATTTTCTCTACTTGCTGTCGACAAAAAGCACAACAATTAGCATGTGCTGTTATCAAAGACAGCTTCCAACGTTTACAGGAGAATTTCTGCATGAATGGTTACAAAATTACGTTACCCACTACGAAGAAATATTGTCTGACCATTGATGTCGGGATGAAACATCACGACGGCTGAAATCGCTAATCAAAGTACAACCGGACAAGATTCAATGCGAAACAATGCGTACTGTAATTTAAGAGACACCGATGTCTGATTTCTGGAACTCATGGCGACCTAACTTATGTGGTAGTTGTATCCAGCAAAATTTTACGACATTCACGTCAGCTTAAAGTACTTGAAATTCACAAATAAAGATTTCAAACGCTGCCAGTTCCACTATGTTATCGCCCTACCGATATCTGTCGACACAATATACTTGTTGACATTCCTGGAACGAATACACAACAACGACTGGTTCTTAATGAAATCGTCCAGGTTCCAGTAGATTCTGCACAGGAGGCGCTGTCGGCGTCGGAGACGCAAGCAGCAGTCGTTACACGACTACCTCAACCATCGAGCGATTGAAACTCATCATGGACTCTAGGTTATGCGATGACAATTAATTCGTAGCAGTGACTATCAATCTCAGATACCAATATCTGGAATGTCGACAATCGCATCGAATGGTCAAATTTAATATATTTGGCAATATCGCGAGTAACAAAAATATATGAGTTACATAGGGTTGTATACGTTACAGAGGCGGTGGCGACAGCTGTTGTATCAACTACACTAACAACCAACGCGGTGAAGATAAAATGAGCTGGTTATGCGCTAGAAGACATAAAAACCTCGCCAGTTTGATCTTGATGTTGAATGTATTATGACGCTGAAACAACAACAAAATAATCATTTCGCCGGCTGTAAGACAATAATGTGGTGACAATATTTTCCCAACGACGTACGATAATTTACCGTGGACAGAATCGATAGCAGTCTCGGCCTCGTACGCTAAAATGTCGCTCGGACATATCTTGTATGTAACAGACGTCGATACGTTTCTCTCCTCCCCCACTAGCATCTGCGAGACCGTATCTAACTTGGGGGTAATTGGGTATCTTCAGGAATTACCTATACTTATTCACAGCCAATCCACGTTGATGAGCAGTTGAATACTATTATGTAAATCGGTGGCTGCACAGTAGATCTTACCACGCTGGAAATTGTATGTGTGGTTACATTCCAGACGGGATATGTTAATCTTGCTGTACGACCCTCGTGTTCACCGGGTTCATATAAATACTTGACTGTCATGTATCTGCCCAGAAATGGTTGTTGTAATTAGTTTCTTGTTGATGTTCTATGTGGTATGTATTTATTTTAGTAATTACCTCGATTCGTTTGATATTAATTTCACTAGTCATTTAATTACTTAACACGGCCACCACGTGAGGTAGTCTCGCAACCCATTTACGAGATCTGACCAATGCTCAGTAATTCCTGCGTGCATTGATGTCCCAGCAGTGGCTGTGCAAGTTTTCGATTAAATCGCTAAACGAGTGCCTGATCACGATGTAGCTAGGTGTGTCCACGTCAGATTGTAACGTTATGTTGCTGGATCGGCATTGTTATTCCACCAAGAAATTCTTTGCTAGGATCATCCTGTAGCAACTGTAGCCCTCGCAGGCCGCCATGTTGATAAATTCGTTCAAATGCTGCTGAGACTTCAGTTCCTGTTTTAGTCGATAGCGATTCAGCTTGCTTGCATCTACTTGCGATGTATATGGCAGTCAACACGCAATCGTATGTGCGCCGTTTGTATAATGTGCCAATGACGGCATGAGGTAAAGCAAGATATCTGCCATATGAACTTCGTTGGGTGTGCTGTCATCAATCAGTCCAAGCTTAATCCATGCTGAATCGTTTTGGGACATGGTAGATAAAATTTGACATATGGCCTGTCGTTGCTGAATCGGCTTGGACTATAATAAATCGACTCCGTTATGTAATTAATGCACAACTAATTTCCAGCGCGAGGACCTATGTTTTGGGGCTATACCCCCCCCCCCCCCCGTTAGTTTACCACTCATTGTTGATCTTATCAATCAGTTCACGAGTGATTCTCATATGTTTGTATTTTGTGTCTACTTAAACGTGTGAATTAACTAATAAGTCGCTGTTGCAGATATTTGTTTTTGCACGCGACATGATGAGTATGGCACACTTAATCAATCACATTTACCAGAAAATTCATCTGATTTTAATTGATAGTTTTCATCAAGTCTAATATTAAGCTGGGTTTCAGGATCACAATAATTATATCCCAGAAGGTACATTTCCCTTGGATATTTAGCCCGTGGCGATCCTGGTAAGTTTCCGAGTGTCGCAGCGATAGCACCAACAACGACTGTGTCGCCTTTCACAAACTTATATTTGTATACCGCAACTCACTCACTTACCTGTGATCACAACCGTCATTTTTTTCATTTTGGTTTTGTTTAACCTAGCTGTATTTGTGACCGTCTTGCATCGAAAAAAATATGAACTTATGATCATAAATAGTACTATATTTGTATAATAGGAACGTGATTGACCTTTCAGCACCACTCGAGCAGGCACCTGTCAAGCATCATCCAGTGTTACCAAATTCCATTCGAACAATCATAACTGGTCTGTCTGAGTCAGGTAAAACTCAATTGCTGCTCAACCTAATAATGAGGTGGCTCAGAATGGGATAAACTTTATTTAGAAGCGCCATCCGTAGATGATATGATATTATTACAGTGAAGAAGCAGCGGCTGAAGGTGATATTATTGAATTTATCACCGACATCGGTGATGCCATGCCCGTCATGAATCTTAAGGGGGATATCAACGATCTAGTGGTTAACGATGATGTCATGATTGATGAACAAGCAACTCCGACCAAAATATTTTCACGGGGCAAACGAAACTGTCACAGAATAAGGCAAAGAAATAACTTGATTTTGTCTTAAAACAATTAGACTATTTCTCGTTGTACATGCGTACAACGTTATATAGGGTGAATGTGTTTTTCCAGGTAAGCGACTGTATTAACATGTACCTAGCCACAGATTACTTGTGTCGGGTATCATGACTAACATGAGGTGCACGGGTATTCTATTGTACTCACTCTCCTATGGATTTAAGTAAGACGAATCACGAAAAACCACACTGGTCATTTTTGGATCACGTCAAGGTGTATACACTCTCCTTATATTCTCCAGCCATAGGGGTAAGTGTTAAATTTACATTCTATTTATTTGATAGGCGAAGCTTATTCGGTTTGTACTTTGTTATCGCGTAATAATGTTTATTACAACGCAGATTTTTAAAAGTAATATCATATATAGAAATTGTGCATAAAACTATTATGTCCCATTTGGTTTTATTATAGCTGCGTATGTGAATCTGTAGCTGCGTCTGTGCGTCTGTGTGTCTATGTTGGCAGCTGTGTCTGTGTTGGCAGTAGCTGTGTCTGCGTTGGAAGCTGTTTCTGTATTAGAAGATGATTCTGACTGTGTTTGTAGCTGACTGTTATAGTAGCTGACTATTATGGTAGCTGACCGTGTCTGTAGCCGTGAATGTATATGAAATGTTATTGTGAATATAACTCGAGCGGTCCGAAGCTGTACGAAGCAGTCTAAAGTTTCTTTGAGTCATCTGGAGCTTCCAGAACAACGCTGTCTGTTGTGATAAGATTATTGTGAATCTTAGTCGTGATCAGATTATTGTGAATCTTAGTCGTGATCAGATTATTGTGAATCTTAATCGTGATCAGATTATTGTGAATCTTAGTCGTGATAAGATTATTGCGAATCTTATTCGTGATAAGATTGTTTTGAATCTTTAGTTGTGTCAAAGATTATTGTGAATCTTTAGTTGTGTCAAAGATTATTGTGAATCTTTAGTTGTGTCAAAGATTATTGTGAATCTTTAGGTGTGTCAAAGATTATTTTGAATCTTAAGTTGTTTCAAAGACTATTTTTTTTTAATCTTTATAATTTTGTTCTTGTTGAACAACATACTGTTTAAGGGGTAAGTGCAGTCCATGAGGGTTCTTGGATCTGCACTTCATTTTATTCAATATTTGTTTTGTTTATTTTCAATTGTATTTTTACATCATATATTTATCATTATTAACTCATTCATAAATTTCCATCTTTTTCACATTGTGTTTGGCTTGTTGATTTAGTCCAAAAACCCACTCGGTTACAATTCTGTGACAGAAACAACACAGATGTCATCTACGATAAACAACGATACTCAGATTCCAAAAGTGATCAGAGATAACTTTAATTGTTTGGTTATATTAAACCATGTTGGAACATATAAGCCGCGAAATATTTATCAGACTTGGTGTCCGGGTGACGTGGGCATGAATAAGCTCAAAAGCGTCATTGCACATGCTCAGAAAATCCGCATGGATTGATCACAATAAGTGTACACGAACCATCAATATGTTATGGAATTGGTGAAGAATTCTTTTTTATTATTATAGAAATGCATTTATTGTATAATGAACCAAGACAATACTAATGAGAATATCTCTGAGAATGAGAATTTACAACAAGATGTTCTCGCTATCAACTTGATGTTGAAAAAAAGCAACGATGATTTTGAGATGATACATCAGAGTCGGGAGGAGTGTAGATACACTAGCGGCAGAGTATAAATTTATCAAATATACTCCAACGCTAAACGGCATTGTTATTGTCGAATTTACAAGAACAATATGATATAGCTAAATTTGTTCCAAGGGCATGCACGATTGAGGAAATATGATCAGAGCTGTCTTGACAATATGAAACTCGAGAAGCTGTAAGTGCGCGTGCGTGACAGCAAAAAAAACTTGTGTTGGAATCCGCTTTGATTCCTAATCCGCAAAGGCGGAATAGCAACATCACCGGTAAAAATATAACGACGAAAAAAGAATGGTTATT
Source organism: Sinohyriopsis cumingii (assembly GCA_028554795.2). Lineage (NCBI taxonomy): Eukaryota > Metazoa > Mollusca > Bivalvia > Unionida > Unionidae > Sinohyriopsis > Sinohyriopsis cumingii. Next base: position 5,165,048 of record CM068826.1, on the reverse strand, counting down.
TTCATTCTTGTCGTTAATGTTGTTTATTTTGTTATGGTGGGACATTCAGGGTAGGACGTTTCATGGGGGACCATTTTATGGTCTATTAAGCACATACGAACAAACAGTCAATTCTACACCATGTGTGTCCAATAAATTACCAACTTTGTCGGTTAGACGAAAAAGTATTCGTGCCAGTTTGGCCTGCCTTAGTTACAGTTACCAACATAGCTACTGTCGACTGCCACAGACCAGATTTACATAAATCTTTGATGTGATATTGACAATGCCCTTCGATACATGACAACCACCACCTGTTCGATCGTTGTTATGTCGGATAAGATCTGGATAGCCTCTTATTTTGCCCCAAGCAGCATAAATCTTTTTAAAAATATTCGTCAATTATGTAATAGAGACCCTTCTGCATTTTATCAATGTTGAACCTGGGTAGCTTAAATGTGGGCAGTTGGTCTTCGGTGATCTTAAAATTATCAAGAAACAACTTTTTGTATGTTACGCCGCTTGCTCTCCTAATATCAGTCCCGGTAATTACGTGTTTCTATCATATCTTTTCGAAGGAGTTCTGCATCAGATTTCAACTCGCTTAGATGTTCTACTGTCACAATGAGTCTTCGTTTAAGATCACTATTCGGATATTCAAGTATATACTGCTGAAGCAACATTTTCAGATCATCTCATGTATTTTTATGTTCTTGAGATATTCTCCTGGTAATTATTACTTTAGGAGAAACTACAGTCGTCCGTGTTTTGCTATCATAATCCCATAATTACTGCCATTTGAGTCAACCTATCCAGGAACATCTAAGTCAGACGCACCAGATTATATCAATGTCTTTCAGATCATAACATTGCAGGTTGCATCTATACTCTGGTTTTGTATGAATATTTATTTACCTATCAAATAATCAGATCGCTGGGTTCTAGTGGTAAAACAAATCTACACATCCAGTGGCCATCCCAACAATGATCTGATCGGCGACTTATATATGTCTACGGAGTAATCAGGCGTTGATATTTGAATGGCGGCGCTTAGCGTTGCTTCGTGTATTTTGATAGCGATCTTGAATCTTTTCATGTTATATATTTGATTCTACGCTGAAGTTCATCATTGATTTATTCGATTTTATTTGATCCTGTTAATACGCTGGCAACTTACCATTCTGATAGTTTGCCCATCAGGCTTGGTTTCAGGCGCAAATACCAGCGAATTTCTGGCGTCTAATCCAGGAAAAGATTTTTTCTCTGATAATTGGCCAAATATAATAAAGTCGTAATTGTGCCTGTGCGATCTCAGGTGGCCAAAAATTTGGCGCTTTTATCGGAGTTGTAAAACCAATATCAAATTCCGGCTGCGTCGACGTTACTAATATCACTGTGGTCGTTGGCGGGGTTGTGTTAGTGATGATCTGTTCCAGTCATTTGGTTATTTCTGTGGTCATTATTATTTGTACAGCGGATTCTTAAAGTGGCCTTGGCAACGTTGACACCGGTATCGATACTATTTTTATGCACGTAAACACCGCCGCATTAGTTATTTCTGCGTGCTCGTGTAATTATTTACTGGCACATGTCATAGGTTTGAAGATACTAACAACATTGACAACACAGACACCAATACCAACCATGGGCGATATCACGTGCGTCGCTGATAACGTGCCGATTAACGTCGTTGTTCCAACGAATAGCTTGGACACCGCGCATAGAACATTGTCGACGAAGATGACTCGTCGGCGATAATGTTTTTTGTTTTGTCGCGTGCTCGTTGATGATTTTGTTCAGCGTTGTTTTCCACTTTCCACGCACAAACCTTTTTGTACCGAAAGGACTCTGAGGGATTCATTATGTTATATAATAAGTTGCCAATTGGGATGTTATCGGACAGAATTCCAGACACAGTAAATAAGTCGTTGCGGTTAATTTTTTGTCTTCTGGACCCAGTATGAATAATTTCCTCAGTATTTTGATTTAGCACGACTAAGACTGTTCCGGAATATCTATCGGTGGAAGGACGCCTTGGATAGGTCGTAAATATCCTTAATCGTACAGCGCTAAACACGGTGAGCCTGTAGACCCCGGTGAACTCAGCGGTATGTTTGATGGAGCTGTTTTATTGTGACCATGTTTCTGATCCAGACACTACTTTGTATAACGAGTTAATGAACTCAGTCATATGAACAAACCAGCAGTAATTATTTTGATTTTTTCGTCGCTGTCATCAAGTCATGTTCAAATTTCAGCGAGCTTAATGTCGACGACATTTGCTTTTCCGAAGAAATCGTTGCTGAGTTAGTTATTTTTCTCTGAAAAGCCGTAAACACTGTCACGTTTTTAATATATTCAGATCTGAAATTGGCCAATCTTCCAATGATTATTTTTAACGAGGTCTTTATGGTGACGTCGTTGCTGTAAACGAATTTCCTTGTTGCAGCGTCATCGTCATGGTTCTCTCAGTTTAACAATTGTATTTGGTCTCATATTGAGTTCACCTGTCGTTGTATCGCCGTCTTTAGCAACATGTCTACTGACACCACTGTGGATAATAGTGAGTGATACGCCCGAGTCTTTGATATTTCCTCCCATTTGATATTGCTTATCTTTAGCCGCCCATGTTGATCCTGAAAAACAACAACCTTATCGGGAACAATCCCGACGAGTCGCAAAAAATCAGCAAGTTCGTCTCGTGTTGGATACGCTGACAGATCAACGTCACCCTGGGACATGCTTTTAGATGCTTTTCCATACATGTCTACCATTATAAACCATTTGCCTGTTTTAAACGACGGGCGGTATATTGTTGCACGACAATATTCTGCGGACCTGATGACCTTGACACATATTAAAAAGTAAAAAGTACAAGTACTTCTGGATTCGTGATGAGTCATTGTCTGTGTTGGTAATGTTGAATATCAAATTTGTATGCCACCTGCTAAGCTACTATATTTTAAAAATTCTGTGTCGCCAATCCATACTAACCGAAATAAACAAGACACGTGGATCAAATTCATATGCAACCCAACGACTACATGGACCAGAACGTCAATCGAGATTAATGATACCAGTTTCAACAAGGTTTGGTTTTTCCGGTCATTAATAGGGCATGAATGAAAACACCTTAAAAGTTGTTTATGTTTAATAGCAGAGTAGCATCATGTAAATCAAAATTGGCATGGGGTACTTTGACGAAGCGGTCCCGGCAGTCTCAGCCCTTGACCGTACCTTTTTTTTAGGTCTTTATTCCGTGTCATGTTACCTTTTTCAATGCCATTCTGGTAGCCGTTCCAAAGGAACCACGTGCAGTTGCCTTTTCAACAGCTGCAGCTTCAGCTGTAGTCAGAGCTCGAAGCGGAAATATTCCACCGGTCTTTACTGTGGCGCTGATCCCATAAGAAAAATCAAGTCTCAAGCCAGTTTTTTTATTTCTTGGCATCATTGCATTGCTTAAGTTGCTGTTCAGCCAGCAAATAACAATAAGTAATAAACTGAAGGTTTGTCAGTGTATCATATATATATAATCGATTTTATTACACTGATGCAAGTTTGTTTCTAATTATTCAGGTAATAAACCGCATCTTAATGTGTAATGCCTACTCGTATGCAATTATACATATCATATACTGTCAAACGTTCAGTTTATCTTATATGAGACCGGTTGAATGATTAGATGATCAGTTATATATTAATATGGTGGTCCTTATAACTATTACGATGTCTTCATCATTTCACTACGTGAGTGAGTATATTTTACCATATGAGTAAAGAACCACATTTTGTTACCATTGGAGTCCATTTGTACCAAGATAACCGGACTGGATTTCAGATTCACAACAGAACACTTTTGATAGTGATACAAATGCAAAATGTAATGTTTAATAATAAATGAGTTCAATGAGAAAAGAATTATGATTAATACATGCGTGTAGAAGATCCAAATGTTGAATAAATTAACATAATACGCGCCAATCTAATAATGCAACAAATGAAAATACAAATAAATGACCTTACACAGTTCAAGGACGAAGGTGAATGATCCACATTACTTTTATACGACGTGAAGAATGTTTTACTCAAATAGTAAAAAATGAATTCACTCACATAGTGACAAATGAAGCCTGTTATTCAGACAGTAAAATGATGAAAAAGTGACATATACAAAACAATGGATTTTACAATCCCCAAAATTAGCCCATGGCTAAAATATTACATATATGGAGTTACACACTCCATCAACACCGCACATTGTTGCCAGTCACACTGGGCAATCAAGCAGTCAGTATTCCAGGTAGTCACCGACCATCAGTCAATTCCTGGGTCAATCAATCAATCAGCGCCCACCAATCGGCCAGCAACGTCCGATCACCTGATACTTGACCAGCAACACTGTTAACTCAGCTCCACGGCTGCTAAGATTCAGCTTTATATATGCTTTGGTAAACTTCTTTCTTTATCTCTACAGTTGGTACCACGTAGACTCGGATCAGCTCTACAGCTACTGCTCTGATCATCATGGATCACTCTGATCAGCTGAAAATACATCTAACACCGTGTACTATGCATGACACGGGCATATACGATAAATATACTGACGTTATATACGGTAAGCTATAAGTAATACATTAAAGGCATAGGTTCAGAAGTGAACGCACTCGTGCCCAATAAGAATCATGCGGTACTAAACGTTTTTTAAATATGTAACTTTATATTGTAATATAAATCTTTTGCTAAGTCACAAATAAGAATAGAGAATATTCCAATTATACCACTTACGCCGAAGCTACATAGAAAATACACAACACTAAACGTGGTTGTACAATAGTTATTACTTATACACAAGAAATGTATAAATAACTCGCGTACCTCTACAGCTGAAGATTTGCAAGTCCTTAAAGTAGACCGCACACTGATAAGAAGTTCCGTAATGTGCCGATCTAGCCTTAGGGTGATGCATTTATACACAGACGATGGCACAATACATCGTCTTTGCGTTGGAAGTATTCAGTTCTTCCCATCGAAAGCACTTCGCACGTGCGGCATAGGATGGGCCGAATTCACTGTTTCGAAATATTGTAAATCTACATAAATCAACCTTGCGTATGTATCTAATAAATAAAAGGACGTATACAATTCAGTGACCAAATATATCACTAGATTAAAATCAAAACATTTTCAAGGTTTTTAAAAACGCAGACACAAAAAAGGAATGTTTTTTTATTCACCATATATATTGTCATAAAATTAACGATTATGCTACAGTGCACTGTTACGAGTCTATGCTCTTAAAATTAGTAACAGAAGTGTGAAAGATAACAAACTGTGTAAAATTTAACAAATAATTTATTTCCCTAGAATATAAAGTAAAAATGAAAAAAGAAAGAACTTATGGTATTGCAAATAAAGTCCCAACATAATCCAAGAATTGCAGACACAAGTCGTAGTAATTTAAAGTTATGAATCAAATTCAGTAAAAGTTCAGGATAAATCCAAAACCTGAAGGCGATGACGTGACTGTGATAGCTAAACAATCTTTTGTTGAATCACAGAACTATAACTCCAGGTTTGAGTGAATGTCTCTATCCAAGAATTTTATCATAGCGCGTTTCTATTTCCAGAGAAAATAATCAATTGAATTAAATAATTTGAAGAAATAAAATTCAGCCCAAATGTACACAATATTATATATAATTTCAAGGTGATAGTTCTTAAAGCAACTAATAAAATCCTGTCAGTGACAGTAGCGAAGGGGACGATGTAGCCTCAGTGGCAAATACATTACAGATCCCTCTGCGACTATCTAGCCTCAACATTTAAAACACCCTGGGACAGTATAGCCTCGATGGGAAAAGGTTGGGTTTTGTATAGGGACAACAGGAATGTAACAGGTGGGTGACGTCACGGTACTCGACATTGGCAAGAATGTTGCAGGGGTCTGGCGTAAATACACGCTACACTAGGCAGAGACAAATACAGTAGAGATATAGACATATACATATATAACACATAGACATAGATTGATGACCATTAATCTATCACACCATAAGTATAAAATCAACTAAAAATATTTAGGCGAGAGGTTAAATGTTTTTGGAGGCAAAGAAAAAATATAAAATATAAAATCGACTAAAAATGTTTAGGCAAGAAATCAAATCTGTTCGAGGCAATGGAGTTTCCATGGAAAGGTTATTTGGGTTTATTCTTCTTGTTCTTCTAGTTTCTTCTTTACTTCCACCATCTTGTTCGTTTTGTTATCGCTTTTGTCTTCTTCTGTTGTTATTATTTTTCTCCTCCTGTTTTTCCTTCTCCTCTTTCTCTTTCTTCCTTCCATTCTCTTCTTCTTTTTTATTTTATTATTCCATTATCTCATCTTTTTTTGTTATTTTCATCCTGCCACTCCTCTTTTTCGTCTTTAAGGATATCTATTAACATATCCTTACACTTACTCAAGTTGTTTATCTCCATCTTAACTCTACGGGGACTGTAATAGTAATCAATGTCCAGTTGTATTGACATTTACTCTATCTTACCCTTATTGTCGAGAACGTCTTGTAACTTCTGCATCTTTTCTATGTGGTTAGTTGCCATTTTGTTTTGTTTTTAATGTTGAATGGCGCGAATGACTAATGCTCGACTATATATTTGTCAACCACGGACGTGAACAAAAACATCCGTTACAATAACTTCGGATATTATCTACTATCCGCACGGAAGGGAAGGGGGAAAAACACAATATTTACCATCCACACAACGTACGCACACGCATACAAATCCCAAGTATACTATCCTGACACGGGTAGAGGAAAAAATCAAAATGCAAATATACTATCAGCACATGGGAAGAAGAAAACCCCACAATATTTATCTTCCACACCACGTCTGCGCACGCAAACAAAACTCAAAATAGACTATCCACACAAGGGAAAAGGGAAAAACAAACCCCAAATATACTATCCGCTCACAAGAAAAACAAAAAACACCAAATATACTATCCACACAACGTACCCGGACGCATACAAACCCCAACTATACTATTCACACACGGGAAGAGGAAACAAACAAATCCCTAATATGTTATCTACACGACGTACGCGCACTGTATACAAACCATAAAAATACTATCCACACACGGGAAGGAGTGAAAACAGACCCAAAATCTACTATCCACACAACGTACACGCATGCATACAAACCCAAAATTTACTACCCACACTCGGGAATGGAAAAAACAAACCTCAAATGCACTATCCACACACAGGAAGAGGAAAAATGAACCTAAATATACTATCCACACACTTTAATAAGTAAACAAACAAATCCCAAATATACTATCCACACAAACGTACGCGTACGAATACAAACACACACACATATCAAGAAAAGGATGAGTGTTTATAATCACACTACTCCACATATTCACCACTTGGCAATTTGAATAGTCTCTTTTCTAAAGATCTGGGTAGCCCTGAAAAGGGCTGTTATGTAATTCCCGATGCACCAGCTTAATGTTGGAACCTCCCAGTTCTAGTCCCACGCACGCATCGTCTGGTCCAATCCTGCTCCTAATCGACGCCTGTGCTTGGTAGCGCAGAGGGAGGTTGATTTGCTTCACTATCCCACTCATCCGTTTGAAGAATAGTGAACACATGTTGTTTTTTCCTCTGTCTTCTATGCCACACTCGGGAATTAACTGGCATCCTCGCCACCTGTGGACGCTTTACTCGTTTTTGTGACTGCGGCTGTGGTTGAAGTTGCTGTGGTGATGCTAATGGTTGTAGAGGCGTCCTTACCTCAGGCCTGAACTCACACAGAGGTCTAAGCATGAGATGAGGCAGGATCCTTTCTTCCTTCTCTATCTTTGTTTTCTCCTCTCTTCCTCAAGCTTGGCTTTCTCCTGTGTTGCAATCATGGCCAGCTCATTCAGGAGCCGCCTGGCTTACTCCAGGTCCATCTGAAGTTCTATCGATTTTGAAATTTTGTTTATTGTTTCTTCACGTTGATGAATCAACGATGCGTAGCCAGAATAACAAACGTTTTTTATATGTGTGTAGTGCGGACATGAAAGAAAACATCATCTGACACCTAAACTTACAAGGCCCATATTATCACAAAATCATGGAACGAACGGACCATAAAGAAACACTCATTCACGTTTTGCCTAACGTCACTAAATAAAAACAAAAGCATACAGACTATTTAACAAGCAACGGAAACGACGTGTTTATAGACACACTTTTAAGAAATTAAGGGCTTATATACACACTTTATTATTTTAACGTACAAACACAAATACACAAATTTTGGCAATTGGACTAGTGTGTGATTTCGGTGTAGGTCTCAAAAAGTCTGTTTTGTGAACGGGAAGTTATGGCAATCTTTTACCGTTTAAGATTGCGTCCCTGTCTGGCGGATAGCTTCACACAGGATAGGGCCTGCTTCTTCGGACAGAGAACTATTTCGAGTCTACACAGCAGTCAGCAAAATCTCTCTTTTTTCTGCTGTAGTTGTTGCTGCTGCTCTCTCTGTTCTCTCTGCTTCTGAAGTCTGTACTTCTCCGTCCATTCGTCTTTCTCCTTCTCGATTTCCTCTCTGAATACCTCTTCTATCAAGTCTTTGGCCATTTTCAGCGTCCTGACATGCTCTATCCCTTGAAGCATGGGTATCAGGCTTTGCCTGACACGATGCAAATGTAAGTAGGCTTTATTTAGTTTAGCTAATTTAAAAGGCATCTTCATATGTTAAAGAGTCAACAGTTGATGGTCAGACTGCAGACTGCTTTAATTTATATGGTTCAAGCACGGACGCAATATAAAATATTCCTACGATTTTTGTTGTTTCTGAACGCAGTGATTTTATGGTGAGGGACAGAGAGAAGTCAGAAAGCATGTACAATGATAACAGTTTAAAACAAACCTCAGACACATTTTTCAAAACGCAACATTGTTTTTATTCAAACAGAAACAACCGACAATTAACAATAAAACATTTTTTTTGACAAGGTCTACAACGTGTTGAAGTCACGCTAGTCTTCCACTGATGGAAGTCATTTGGCCATTAATGTACACTACGTTTCCTAGCTAATGACAAGAGATAGATATAATGGTCACAAAACCATTGATCCACATTGTCATCGTTTCTATAAGAGTTACTATCAAAATAAGTCACTTAATGTTCTAAAAAATATCCAAGATTTCGTTGATGAACAAATTACACACAATAGTAATTACATTATTGAATCGTGTCGTCTGGGCATTTCTTTTCATACAGTCCATGATGTCGTCTTTCAAAGGTAGCAATCCATACAAATCACAATACTCCACACAACCATCAGTCGGAAAGTAGACGGCTATGCAGCGGTTTCCTAGGAGATGACTCATCCGTATTGATCACATAAGCTTGATTTTCTTTGCGATGACAAAGTTCATCTTTAGCACACACGACATAATTCCTAGAAGAGGAATACGAACTGTTGTTCAAAAGATAACAAAGCTACCAGGTATCCATTTTTGTGTTTTGTTTTGTTTTGTTTTTCTTCACAGGTAATGATAACTCATCAATTCAATCCGAACATTTTGCTTAAACATCTCAGACAAGTAACCGTTTCTTCGCTTCTTCTCCGCACTCTGAGCCAAGAGACGTTCGATGTGATGGATCTCTACAGCAGTCATTGGAAGAGAGGAATGATCACGCAAGTCTTTATAACACTGATGCAACACTGCCTTTTCTAAGATGAGACCCCAAGCGTCGTCCAGATACTCGTTCAATTTTTCTTTTTGGTTCAATCATCATGCAATTATCGTGTTTAATTTGACTGGAATGATCGCTGTGACATACATATCATTCTTTCTTGATCAATTCCTTAAGTTTATCCGCCAGGTGTTTGGCAAAAAAGGACACTAAATGTTGTTCTTGTCATAGCCGTCTGGACCTCATCACTATAACCTTTTCGTCTTTTTATTTGTGTTCTTCTTCCACGGTATCCTCCCATTCCATATTCAAGGATTCTCCACTACTTCTCTTAAACTGTTGATTTCTAAAGTATTATCAAGTTATGCATACAGGATGACGTTCACTGTCTCAGGTAGATCTTTAACAAACTTAAGTTCCACACTAATCTAGCCGGATTTTATTGGGTGTAAATGTCCCTTATCGTTGAATTTGGTATGGAGTGGAATAAAGCCCACAACGCGCAACCTGCTGAATAATCTTCGCACGTAAATCCTTGACTCGTGTTGGTTCATAACTATCTGGTGGCTACGTACAGGGATAATTAATCTTGACACTAAAGTCAGGTTCAGAGAGCTTGGTAGGCAATGTCTTGCACTCGCGACTGACTTCCATCTTGGACAGGTCGTAGTGCTAAAACTCGGAATGATTTTGATTGGGTGCTTCGTTGATGGCTGCATTGCTCACGATCCCAATTATTAATCGCTTGGGAAAGTGTCACTGGATGATCGTCGATCTTGGATTGGAGTCCAGTGGTAATGGGGAGGGTTTTCACTCCAACACGTCGTATTGGATACTTGGCGGTCGTTCTGCTCAAAGTGTGACTGATGACGTTTCCAACTTTAGGTAACACTTCCACGCGTCGCACGTTAAGTATGGCTTCCTCGATGATAGTTCTGTAATCGGCAGCACCAGCCATCAGATGGAAAACGGTACTGCTGCTATTGAGTGTCTGGTGAACATCCACGCCGTTCACAAATTTTCTTTTGACGTTGACGAAATCCCTTATTGTTTGCAATCTTTATCTGCCGCTGCATCGAAATTGCTTACTGTGTCAGGTTTCCATACCAAGGAAGCATACAGATAGGTGTTTTTGGCTACCTGTACTTTTCCGTACGTCAAGAGTTTTTCCAGATGCGCTCGATAAGGGTAAGTATACATGCTGCTGCTGAGCAGTTTTTCGTTCAAGTACAAATCAAGCTTGCTGAACAAGGAATGCATGAAATTGTTGACGAGAGCTACTGCCTCATGGGCATCTTAATCGCTACCATTCGTTTTGTTGACTCTGACTTTCAGGTGCAAGTAACTGGTTTTCATATCGGTGTAATCTCCGGGCTGTCCCTTGATTTCAAACTCGATATGAGCTAAAGTCGTCAAAGATGAGATGGGATGAAATTCGACCCATTAGGATTCCTGCGTTGTCATCATAGTGGTCTGCATGGCAAACAGATCCAGTTCCCAAATGGAACAGGCGCAAGACTCCTGTTGATTGTTTTCTTTCTTTCTCTCAAAAGCGTATAAGTCTCAGACGGTTCTTTTCTTAGTCTTTCAAAGATCTGGGGGTGTGAAGTCCTCCGTAAGGGTATCTTCGTCGTCTCTTTCTGCCTTGTCCTCGCTGTAGAATCAGAGAAGCAGGATTGCTTGACTCGGCGCCGTCCAGTGCATTTATATGAGTTTCTCGCCGACCCAAAATATCTTTACCAGTCTGAATCAAGACATTTGTGCCCCCTCTCAATGAAGCTTCTTTAGGGTTCTGTTTGTCGATGATGACATTTTTGGAGAAATCCTCTGCCGTATGTCAATGCGGAATATTTCAGGGCGTGCAATCCTTGTGTCACCACCGGTTTTATAACGGGGGCCACTGAACGCAAGACAGATTTTAACATATCTCCTAAACCATATCCTCGCTGTCGAGCGACTCCTCAGTACACTGGATACACGACCCACAATTCGTTTTCGAAAATGGAGTTTCACCGTGACTTTCTTTTTGGGGAATGGAATATGTTATCCCAGATCTAATTTTATAGCAATGTTGCTAGTCTCGAAATACGACTTAATGACGAGCAAATAGTGAGGATGTATAAATTTGCGGCGAACATGATAGGTGTTTCCACCTTCCTTGTCAGTGACCGTGGTAGAATTCACTTTGAACTGAATGACACACAGTAAGTTTTATTACACCATATCGGGGTACACAAATACTAAATTGAGACCTTCGTTCAGCTCTACAGAGAATCCAAAAGCCCTGTAAAAATCAATATTACTGTTGATCTTCGGGCCCAGAGTCTCTGCTACCTACTGTGGATTTCCACCCACAATTTTAAACAAACTACCATTAAACCTGATGGACAACTATTCGGTATCATGAAATTTCATCAGTAGACGAGGATACACTTCATGGTACTCAATCTTAATTTTTTTGCTCTGTTAATGGCTTTGCCAAATGCGGCAGAGAACCACATGCCAGCAATCCAATCCGCCAATGATCACCTCTAAAAAAAATAGCCTGCCCAATTTTTACTGGATAGATGCTTACGAAAGGATTGCTTTCTGACTTTGTGTCACCTGAAAACCCGATGTTCGTTCATCTGTCCTTGCAAATGTACGTTCAGGATTTCGATCTGGAAAGTGTTTTGGGTTTCAGAGATTTTTTTTATCTATGCAGGGTAAATCATTTCCATCAAAGCCACTTCCCAATAGGCTTCGTGATCCTATTGGATGGCCTCAGGTAATCTGGCCGTGTAGCAACACAAAGTATTGTTGGAAACCACCTCCATGAAACACCTCCATGGAACTGTAACTGGGTAATGTTAAGTAAAATTGGTTATTGTTGTTCATAATTATATACTTCTTCCAATGTCCGAGGGATCACTCGAAGTCAGAAGAGTGTCTAAAAGAGGATCGTTGTTGGAGTGGTCATTGTTGGAGTGGTTACTGACGTTGGATACAAGACTCCCGTTGTTCCCGTTTGAGGAATATTTCAGAGAAGGAATGGGAAAATTGTAACCGATGCTAACTCTCAATAAAATGGTCCACAATTGTTTGTCTCCTTATTGCAAACTATAATTGTCAAAAGCAGTACCGATGACACAAAACACCATAACAAGTTGGCAGAAAAAAAGATTTTTTCACGTCCTCCAGGAATCATGCTGGAGGGAGAACAATGACTAAAAATAGGTTCTTTGATGCATTTCTCGCACGATCGGTGAGTCAAGCAGAAGTTAGGAATGTGAATGCCGGTCTCTTGCATGCATTCGAAATGGAAAAAGATGAAATTGCTTTTCTTCTGATTATCCCCCTTTCACGTTTGGAATGGTACTTTTGAATGTATCATTCGTGCTCCAAGTCTACAATTTGGCGACAGATGTGACATCGCTTATTTTATAAACATACGCGCGCCTTGGCATTATTGGTTGGTATACCTTGGCCACAGGTAGGGCCTTATTACAGCAGTTGAAAAGTGCATTTCTGATGTGAACCTTGCGTCTTCAGATGTTGTTGGTAATATATAGGGCTGACAAAAGTGCGCTTGCAAGCAAGGCAATGCACTCGTTCTTGTCCTTTGTCCAGAAAGGGCTTGGAGGCCAAACATCCTTTACATTTTGATCCACAATACTTGTGTTGTTCTCGTTTGTTATAGCCATAGTCACATTTCTCACAATACTAGCCGTATTCCAGTAATGCGGCGATACTGGTAATGGCACTGAAATGTTCATCGCGATGATAGACGTGAAAGTATTTTCCGTCTTTGAAATTTGTGCCTCGAAAAACAGTTCTCCACGCGTTTCTTGAGGGTGAACTTTCAACGTATAGCGTGGAGCCAAGACACCTTCTAATCTTTGCATTTCAGGAATGCCACTGGGTGTGTCTTTGGAAAACCCTCTTGCTGTAACAGAAGTTCTGCTTCTCTTCGTTATTTGGCTCGGTTCGATTGTCGAATAGTTTTTTAGGCTCTTTTCCATTATGCGGTGTCGTTCTTGTCGGCATACGTTTATCGCACCACGAAGGCACGGGCTAAACACATCTGATATTGAGGATTGTTAAGTTGGAAGAAGCTACGTTTAATGCTACTTAGGTTGTCTACCCTAAATCACCTCTCTGCGTCGTCCGGTCCCTGTGGGAAGAAAAACGTGGCTTATGAACAGCATCGCTTTTTCCATCTGTGATGTGAAACTTGTCTTTGGATTCTTGCACGTGTTGAATCTTGTCGATGACTTTCGAAGGTGTCAATTATGCCCCGCTGCTAAATTGAATCCAAGCAGGTGACTTCAAACTGTCCTAATGAATGGAAAGTCTCAAGCGATCGTCTTCTTTGGCTTCACGTTGTTGTTTCAGCATGGTTAACAAAGAGTCTCATACATCGGTGATGAACTCTTCTGCTGTTTCCAGCGGAAGGTCGGACTTTAAATTTTTAAACTTTACCGTGTAGTCCGTATTTCTAAATTTTCTGGAGGAGACCTTTTCCGTCTCTCGAACGTAGTAGTATTTTTAAGGGTTTACTAGTGGTGGTGAACTTTGGCTTGTGTAGACTCTCTGAGCCTTGATTCTGGCTCACTCATGTCATCTTCAAAATCGGTGGCATGAATATGAGCCAAGACTTCAGCTACTGTGAAGGCAATAAGTCACGTTTGTGTCTCTTACTTTATTCTCCTTTTCTTCACGAAATGATTCGATCGTTTCATCTTGACTGCAAAACGTCGAATGACTACATTTTAAATGCTATGGGTACCTATAACAAGGTAAGGCCAGTGTCTTCCCTATATAAAGGGTAAGTTTCTTCCCTCCCATTATTCATTTCATTGTCAAAGCGACCAGAAAGATGGAAGAGCCTACACAGATCGAACTTCTGGCCAGAGCTTTGCGAGGTGTCATATGAACGTTTACTTCAGACAAGCCGACGGACTATTCACTATTCTTTCGAGATAAAAATCAAGATATTTGCTATATCTGTCAGAGAAAAGGGCACTAGGCTACACAATGTCCAGACCGTCCAAAAACCAAGACAGGTGTCAAAAGAGACAAAAGTCAAAATACATGTTATCATTGTCAAGAGAAAGAACATTGGTCTTCAGATTAGGCTAATAAACAACATGAGCAAGAGGAAGAGAGGTGTTCCGAACAGGAAGAAGAGGTACCCTCCGAAAAGGAAAACCACAAACAGGTCCAGAAAGAGAAGAGAGAGAAGAAATGAAAACGAAAGTGAGGATGAAGAGGAGAAAAAACCCGTGAAATTGAAGAATTCTTAAACAGAGAAAGTGAACAAAAAGACAAAGTAGAAGTCCATGAACTTTTTAAAGTGTTGTGTTGTGATTCGGATTGTAAACTTTGTTCCATAATATACCAGATAGAAAAAGTTAGTGTCTCTTGGTTTTGATTTTTTTAGAATAAGAACCTACACTCACGCATTCACACATGTTTATCATAGAGCAAAAAAAGGATTTTGAATTTCAATTGATTTTGGCAATTGAAATACTATCTCTTTTTCGAGAGAAGTGGGTGGCCCTGAAAAGGTCCGTTGGGTGTTTGTTTTTTTAAACACCCACTATCTCAGGAACGGAACTTCATTAGCTTTAACTGCCTTAAGCATTTTCCACGGCCAAGGTATATTTCTGGAATTGCTCTTGTCGATGATTTTGTAGAAATCAATAGGTTGGGTATCTCAGGCATAGTAACAAGGTTGAGCTGTTTGGCTCGCGAAGATCCCTTTCTCTTGAGTCGTATCAAAGAAGTTCGATACAATTATTTCAGACTCCTTAACTCGGCCAAAATGTCTAATAGCACCGTCACTGTTTGACTTAAACTGTCCTCGTTCTCTCCTAGACTTTCTTTCTTCTCTAATGAATCTTCTTCCTTTCCTTATTATATATACTTCATCTTCTTGGTGTTGTTTTTGAACCGCTTCTCGTCGCCACCGCCGGTGCACCCCAATTCTTCGTCTTCTTAGTTTATGTCTTGTTTGAAAATTATGTCGCATTGATTCACACCTATATATAGGGAATGTCACGTCACAAGTAGCTCTCCTAGGATTGGAAGACAGACTACGTACTGTAACTGAATTTTGTAACGTGTTTTAGGATTGGTGAAAAAACTCAATCCGTTTGTATCTGCTTCCACTATAAATAACCCCGCTCCACTTCATTCCCTTCACCTGCACTCGTCACAAGATGTGGACTAACGTTGAATCATCTACCCTCGTATCGTCGATGTTGTTCCGCACGGACTTACCCATCTATGTGAAATCGTCATGGACAATCATCAAGATCACCGATACGAGCGTTTGAAAAAGAAAAATTTATGTGGAGAGACAATGCTGTCTGAAGAGAGTCCTCATCTACGTTCCAGAAGTCGGAAGAAGTTTGGAGAAAAGAAAAAGGCCTATGCGATGCACTCTATATTAATGGAATGATGTTAACAAAAATACCAAAGGCCCTTTTCTGACCACTCCATTGCCTCGACAAGATTTGGTTTCTTGCCTAAAAAAATTTGATTCGATTTTATATTTTGTATTTTATCCTTGCCTCCAAAAACATTAACTCTCTTGCCTATAATTGTTTTAGTCGATTTTATATTTTTGGTGTGATAGATTGATGTTTATTAATCTATGTTTATGTGTTATATATATCTATGTCTATATCTCTGCTGTATTTGTCTCTAACTAGAGTAGCATGTATTCAGGTCAGACCCTTGCTCCATTGTTGCCAATGTCAAGTACCGCCATGTCACCCACCTGTTCCATTCCTATACAGAACCCATCCTTTTCCCATTGAGGCTATATAGTCTCAGGGTGTCTGTAATGTATTTTACATTGATGCTATATAGTCTCAGGGTGTCTGTAATGTATTTTACATTGATGCTATATAGTCTCAGGATGTCTGTAATGTATTTTACATTGATGCTATATAGTCCCCCTTCACTACTAGTGACATTATACATAATTCTCGATTTGACCTCATGTCACATTTAGCATTTTGTGGAGAGAAAAAGACATTACCTAATGGAAAATAACGTTATAGAATGATCCTGGTGTTTATAAAACAATTCTCTGGATTATGTATAATTCACTTAGGACTTTCCAAAACCTTGACCCTAATAAACATGTATTTCTACTATTAACAATAATGCTGATTTTAAACCCATACGTATAGAGCATAATTTAGCTATGTATTAGTTGTTTACAATGAATAAAACAAAACAAACATCAATTTGGGTCAAGCAGAAATGAATTTTGGACAAGGTCAGGTCCATTATACATTGTTACATTACAATATTCATATGATGAGATAAAAAACGTAAGTAAAACAAACTTGCTAACTAACAATTAAATTAAATATACATTAGTCAACACAATATATACAATAGCTGAATAATGCTCAGTTGTAAAAGTTGACATTTATCAGCGCCAATTTAAATTTTCATATGTTATTAGTTACAATTTTGAAAGTATCAATGCACTTATGAAAGGAAAAGCTAATACAGAACTCAGTATATTACATTGGACAATTAAGGCAATGAAATACATGGTTTAATTTGCATGTTAATTCAACTCAGGTTTAACACAAGTCAATAGTTTTCAGAGGTATGGGGCTTTTCTCCAGTGTGGTAAAATTTCAATTATAAGACTGCAACATGTAAAACTTTAAATGTTCGCTGAGAAACAAATTATCATAATAAGCAAATATAAATTACATATAAGTAGTTAAGTGGGCCACTTTACCGTCAATGGGAATTAGCATTACAAGACCCCTTGGGCAACTCTAGCGTCAAGGGAAATTTAACATGGAGAAAAATCGTGGGCAACTCTAGGGACAATGGGAATTTAACATAGAGTTTGGGTCTGTCTAGGGACAAGGGAAATTAACATGGGAATAGAGTTTGGGTCTGTCTAGGGACAAGGGGAATTGAACATATGGAAATTGAACATGGTGGGTCTGTATAGCGTCAAGGGGAATTGAACATGGTGGGATTGTCTAGGGACAATGATGGTAGAGGGTCAAACACAACAGAGACAGAAACATACATACACTAGTACAAGCGTGAGATTTATATATAAAGCATTACCAAGACCTGAAATCTTGCTGGGGTGTTAAAAAATTTGCATAATTGTAATGATGCTATAAATAGCTATAATCAAGGAAATACTCAACGACAAACGATCGCCATAGCTTCAAGTTCCCCCAAAAAAATTTCAGGGCTACCCCATACTCTCGAAAAGAAATAACATTCCATTGCCTATGATAGTTTAGTCAGTTAGAAGAAAAAATACAGAAGTGAGTCTATCAGCACATGATTTCTTTATCTTGGTTAGAAAGTGTGACTCTAAGTTGTTCGTTTCCGTCGCTTATCAAAATTTTAAAAATAGTAATGTTCTGTAAAAAGTGAGTGAGTGTTTCTTTTAGGTCTGTGCGTTTTTTTTTTTTTTTTTTTTTTTTTTTTTGTTGGTGATAATATGGATAATGTAAGTTCGGGTACAACGAAATTTAAAGAAATAGGCCCAGAACTCGGTGTGGAGGGAAGAAATATACGCAACAGCAGCGGGAGTAAGAAATGCAGACCTAGCCAGTTGGCACTGAGGCATTCTGCGTTTGACAATGCCTTTGATGTCGTACACGTCGTCTCTTTTGGTGACACGACTTGATTTGAAATAAGTACGGGCTAGCGTTTTGGTGAGTACTTAACATCCATGGCTGTCTTGCTGAGCACCTTTTTCCTCCTTTACCACGCTCGGACAGAAAAATGAGTGTGTGGTGAGACAATTCCCACTCATGTTTAAAGCCTTTCAGTCAGGTTGTTAAGGACTAGTTAGTCCTACAAATGAGTGGCTAAATTTAAAAGTAGTCTGTGAGTACATAAAAGCCTGGGGGGGATGAGGCTCTCTTTCCTTCCCCAGGAGTAATTACAAATCACGCGGTGCGTTATTAAACCAGTGATACATGCTCCATTAGAGCGAAAATTACTTTAATTCAAGTAAGCAAGCAAGCAAGTTCGGGTACCGTCTCTAGCACTCTTGATGACACCAACTGTCTGGGTTATTTTCTTTCTTGCAAGCCCTATGTTCCACTTCTGTTTGTGATAATAACTTGTGATACTTCACATTTTCTAAAGTGGAAATCTTTACAAGCCGTACAAAATACAAAACTTATATGACTTTGGCTTTTGACACTTGCACAGACTCTTCACTTTATAAGTGTCACGAGAAAATTGTATATCCAATTTTTACCATTTTCAAAAACACGCACACACTTGCAGCTTGACCAGAAATATGTACATCTTGTTTTGTGGATAAGTCACAGACAAGTCCAAGCATATATAGGTGGTTATGAACGTTAGGAATATCCCCTCATTTTTTCAGAAATATCAAAGCTTGTATGTGCATTTTCCCTTTTCCACTCTATATTAGTGCTTAGATTTGTTCCAAAAAAAAAAGAAAAAAGAAACGAAACAATTTTGAAGAAAAAGAAACAACTGAATTTTGAATTCAGGTTTCTCTCTGTTTATAATTTTTTTCAAGTTGATGGTGCATGACAGAGTACATTCGCCTACCTTTTCCAAAGTGAGAGGCATTTCTTCACATGTCATTGCCTTTGTTAAATTCGGTTTCATTGGTTAGTTATCGTTAATCTTTAATTCTTTTCATGCATTTCTTTTTGATAGAAGATTTAAGGCTTTCTATTGTTGTAACGGAATTTATGTTGTTTAGTCTGTTGATGAAATTATCTATAGCAAAGTGCTTAAGATTTTTCAGTTTCTTTTAATTATTTCAAGCCCTACAAAAGGAGACCAAGTTTGTCTTCAAAGACGATTGAGACTCTAAATTACACGGGCGTGAAGGAAAACATCGTTGTGTTTGATCTAATCATGCTTGCCGTATCTCTTTGTGTTTTAGAGGTCATATTTCTTCTTAAGTAAATACACGCATCAATAGACAGACAGATTGGGTCATCATCCTTTGAGTTTCACTGTACTTTCGGTTCTTTACTTCATACAAGCCCCAAATTTATTAGTTTGAAAACGAAAAGATAACATGCCCCTCAATACTGTAACACGTCTGTTCTGACTCTACCGATGTGAGTGTGAGTGTTTATGTCGAAATGTTTAAGTGAGATATAAAAAAATGGTCAGTTTGAAAACGCGAACCAATACTGTGACGCTCAGTATTTTGATGTGGTAAGAGGAAATGGTACAACACACACAAAGAGGGCTTGTAAGTTCACATTTCAGTCTGTCTGCACTGTAATGGTAACAACGCAAGAAGATAGGGATTATTATGCCACACAGTCCTAGAACAAAACAATGCATCACCCGTTGTAAGCCATTTCATTGGCTATACTTATTTTCTTACCGCGTTCGCTTCGAATTGACTTGAGTAGCTATTCAGACAGTGACGAGAATGGCCATGCTTTACTGGGTCTATCCTATAGGCGATTTATATAAAAAAATATTTTAAAAAATTAAACTAATGCACGAACAATCGTACCATGGGCGATCCCATGGAAATTGTGTCGGTCTTATTGCAAAATACATCAACATTTAATTTAACCGTGCAGATCGCTAGAACAAACCTCTGATAATATACATTTTGAAAAGTGTTGTGTGACACGGATCGCCATTGCCGCTTGGTGTCTGCTTTCTTGTTCGAAAAGAGATCGTTTCGTCTTGACTATAAAAATTTAATTTGACTAAGTTTTACGCACTACTTGAACTCATACATTTACGTTGTAGGTGTAAGCCGTCTTTCTTAGTTTTCTGGAAGTTCCTTTTTGCGTTTCTCAGATATGATACTATTTTTTATGGACCGAACGAAATTTCTTTTGGCGTGAATCAGGACTCGTGGTTTTGTGACATAATTGGAGAGCATTGATTAAAGCTCAGTTATGTCGTCTTCGAAATCGCTGACACGGATTTGAACTAACACTTCAGGTTTTGTGTGAGGCGATACGGTACATCATTGCTTTTTACTTCCTCAATGAAATCGTTTCATCTTATTACAAAATTACATTTGACTAGGTTTCATACGCAGCAGGTCCCTGTATATAAGGAGAGTATTTAGCGTCAGAGCATTCATTCCGCTCTCAAACGATCACGAAGATGGAAGAGTCAGCACAGATCGACCTGCTGGTCAAATATTTGCTAAAAGTCATACGAAAGCATAATTCACATGCGAAAGTGACAACAAAACTTACTCTTTTGATCGTTGATTTGATGAGAGTCATACGAAAGTGTAAGTGCTAATGAAGTTTGCTATATCTGCAAAGGTAAATCTGTATTTGTCTCCAGAATACCTGCTTCGTCTAAGAAAGAGAGACAAAAGTCAAGATACCTTATATCGTTGTCAGGAGAAAGGACACTGGAATTCAGAGTGCCCTACGAGAAAAGAGAAGAAACAAAAACAAGACGAAACAGAGAAGAGGGATTCAGAAGAAGAAGAAATTGAAGATAATGAAGAACTTGTGCCAGTAAAGACATGGAAATGGAAAAATTGACAATGTGAGCAGATGCGTTGGCCCTGATGTGAAATTTCATACTATCTTCTAAAAGAGGATAGACCAGAAAGAAAACGTAAGTGTCTCTTGGTCTTGACATTGTATAATAAGGATGGCGTGTTTTGTTTTTACTCACACTTTATGAAATTGTGCTCTTTCACCTCTCTCTATCCCTCTGGATCATGTTTTAGTTAGAATTGAAATGGAAGGATGTTTTCCTTCACGCACGCTCTTTAGGCATGCAAGTCGGTAAACAATAGTCAGTCTATTCATCCATCATTTTGTGTCTTGATGTTTCCTAAATCACACACTGATGCCATAAAATAACGGGTTAAATGGGTTTTGTAGTGTTGGGAGTGGGGGTGGGGTGTAGGTGTTTGGCAGAGTTGGTCATTGCAGGTGAGGGCTTAGGTGCTTTCAAAAAACTGTTTCTTCTTCACTCTGTGCTGATAGTATATTTGGGGTTTGTATGCGTTCGCGTACGTTTGTGTGGATAGTTCATTTGGGGTTTGTATTATCTCCCTTCTGTGTTGATAGTATATTTGGGGTTTGTTTTTGCCTCTTCCCTCTGTGTGTGTGTATGTGTGTGTGTTTGTTCGCGTACGTTGTGTAGATCGTATATTTGGTTGTTTTTTTTCTTCTTCCTCCCGAGTGTGGATAGCATATTTGAGGTTTGTATGCGTTAGCGACATTGTGTGAATAGTATATTTGGGGTTTGTATGCGTTCGCGTACGTTTGTGTGGATAGTTTATTTGGGGTTTGTATTATCTCCCTTCTGTGTTGATAGTATATTTCGGGTTTGTTTTTGACTCTTCCCTCTGTGTGTGTGTGTATGTGTGTGTGTGTGTTTGTTCGCGTACGTTGTGTAGATCGTATATTTGGTTGTTTTTTTCTTCTTCCTCCCGAGTGTGGATAGCATATTTGGGGTTTGTATGCGTTCGCGTACGTTTGTGTGGATAGTTTATTTGGGGTTTGTATTATCTCCCTTCTGTGTTGATAGTATATTTGGGGTTTGTATGCGTTCGCGTACGTTTGTGTGGATAGTGTATTTGGGGTTTGTATTATCTCCCTTCTGTGTTGATAGTATATTTGTGGTTTGTATGCGTTCGCGTACGTTTGTGTGGATAGTTTGTTTGGGGTTTGTATTATCTCCCTTCTGTGTTGATAGTATGTTTGGGGTTTGTTTTTTCCTCTTCCCTCTGTGTGTGAGTGTGTGTGTGTGTGTGTGTGTGTGTGTGTGTGTGTGTTCGCGTACGTTGTGTAGATCGTATATTTGGTTGTTTTTTCTTCTTCCTCCCGAGTGTGGATAGCATATTTGAGGTTTGTATGCGTTAGCGACGTTGTGTGAATAGTATATTTGGGGTTTGTATGCGTTCGCGTACGTTTGTGTGGATAGTTTATTTGGGGGTTGTATTATCTCCCTTCTGTGTTGATAGTATATTTGGGGTTTGTTTTTGACTCTTCCCTCTGTGTGTGTGTATGTGTGTGTTTGTGTTTGTTCGCGTACGTTGTGTAGATCGTATATTTGGTTGTTTTTTTCTTCTTCCTCCCTAGTGTGGATAGCATATTTGGGGTTTGTATGCGTTCGCGTACGTTTGTGTGGATAGTTTATTTGGGGTTTGTATTATCTCCCTTCTGTGTTGATAGTATATTTGTGGTTTGTATGCGTTCGCGTACGTTTGTGTGGATAGTTTATTTGTGGTTTGTATTATCTCCCTTCTGTGTTGATAGTATATTTGGGGTTTGTTTTTTCCTCTTCCCTCTGTGTGTGAGTGTGTGTGTGTGTGTGTGTGTGTGTGTGTGTTCGCGTACGTTGTGTAGATCGTATATTTGTTTGTTTTTTCTTCTTCCTCCCGAGTGTGGATAGCATATTTGAGGTTTGTATGCGTTAGCGACGTTGTGTGAATAGTATATTTGGGGTTTGTATGCGTTCGCGTACGTTTGTGTGGATAGTTTATTTGGGGTTTGTATTATCTCCCTTCTGTGTTGATAGTATATTTGGGGTTTGTTTTTGACTCTTCCCTCTGTGTGTGTGTATGTGTGTGTTTGTGTTTGTTCGCGTACGTTGTGTAGATCGTATATTTGGTTGTTTTTTTCTTCTTCCTCCCGAGTGTGGATAGCATATTTGGGGTTTGTATGCGTTCGCGTACGTTTGTGTGGATAGTTTATTTGGGGTTTGTATTATCTCCCTTCTGTGTTGATAGTATATTTGGGGTTTGTATGCGTTCGCGTACGTTTGTGTGGATAGTTTATTTGGGGTTTGTATTATCTCCCTTCTGTGTTGATAGTATATTTGGGGTTTGTTTATTCCTCTTCCCTCTGTGTGTGTGAGTGTGTGTGTGTGTGTGTGTGTGTGTGTGTGTGTGTGTGTGTGTGTTCGCGTACGTTGTGTAGATCGTATATTTGGTTGTTTTTTCTTCTTCCTCCAGAGTGTGTATAGCATATTTGATGTTTGTATGCGTTAGCGACGTTGTGTGAATAGTATATTTGGGGTTTGTATGCGTTCGCGTACGTTTGTGTGGATAGTTTATTTGGGGTTTGTATTATCTCCCTTCTGTGTTGATAGTATATTTGGGGTTTGTATGCGTTCGCGTACGTTTGTGTGGATAGTTTATTTTTGGTTTGTATTATCTCCCTTCTGTGTTGATAGTATATTTGGGGTTTGTTTTTTCCTCTTCCCTCTATGTGTGCGTGTGTGTGTTTGTGTGTGTGTGTTCGCGTACGTTGTGTAGATCGTATATTTGGTTGTTTTTTCCTTCTTCCTCCCTAGTGTGGATAGCATATTTGGGGTTTGTATGCGTTAGCGACGTTGTGTGAATAGTATATTTGGGGTTTGTATGCGTTCGCGTACGTTTGTGTTGATAGTTTTTTGGGGTTTTTGTTATCTCCCTTCTCTATTGATAGTATATTTGGGGTTTGTTTTTTCCTCTTCCCTCTGTATGTGTGTGTGTGTGTGTGTGTGTGTGTTTGTGTGTGTGTGTGCGTATGTCTGCGCGCGTACGTTGTGTGTGTGTGTTTGTGTGTGTGTGTGTGTGTATTGGTCTCTGTTTGTCCCTATAAAAACTCACTTTATCCCTATCAGATACACTCTACCTACCTACCTGCAGTAGCGTGTATTCAGGTCAGCCACTTGCAACACTGTTGCCATTTATCCCCTAGTGTTCAGTACAGTGACGTCACTGACGCTGGAAATTTTGAGACTATAAATATCGACTTGGGGATTTCCACATTTTGTAGCTATACATATATACTAGAATTCATAAACAGGAACGTCACTCAAGCTGAGGCTATAAAAAGATAGTGGGATTTTCCAAAGGAAAAACCCACAAGTTGGAGCTATAAATAGATAGTGGGATTTCATAGGAATTTCAGCTGATTATAGATACATAGGTATTTATTCACGATCGTCACAGAAGTTGATATTGTAAGTAGTTACTAATTTTATCCATTTTAGTCTAAACCATTGTAACTTAATTTTCGGGGATATGTTTATTTTCCTTTAAATTCTGGGACAATTTCGTCATTTTAACGTTACTTTTAGTCACATCCATTTTGTCGTTGAGCATTTCCTTGATTATAGCTATTTATAGCATCATTACAATTATGCAAATTTTTGAACACCCCAGCAAGATTTCAGGTCTTGGTAATGCTTTATATATAAATCTCACGCTTGTACTAGTGTATGTATGTTTCTGTCTCTGTTGTGTTTGACCCTCTACCATCATTGTCCCTAGACAATCCCACCATGTTCAATTCCCCTTGACGCTATACAGACCCACCATGTTCAATTTCCATATGTTCAATTCCCCTTGTCCCTAGACAGACCCAAACTCTATTCCCATGTTAATTTCCCTTGTCCCTAGACAGACCCAAACTCTATGTTAAATTCCCATTGTCCCTAGAGTTGCCCACGATTTTTCTCCATGTTAAATTTCCCTTGACGCTAGAGTTGCCCAAGGGGTCTTGTAATGCTAATTCCCATTGACGGTAAAGTGGCCCACTTAACTACTCATATACGACAGCGAAATATCTAAATGCAGAGTTTTGTTGCGTTCACACTTCACCGGCAGTTTCAATAGATAATGGAAACAATTAAAATTTCAAACACTCAACATAATATCATTGTTCATTAATAACATTCGATTATTACATTCATTTACTCATCCGAAAATTGGTTAAATAGGACCCAGATGAACAGGTAAACACGTAGTTAATAATGAAAAAAATCAACGAAATTTCATTTCTACTGCCGAGTTGAAAGACATTTATCGGTTAATGTAACCACATTTCTGCACCGTATCTAAACATTCTTAATCTCATACTGGGAGAATTTCTTGTGACGTCCCTTGTGTTCTCTGCAATGTTGTTAATTGTCTCTCAAATTCAGTCTTAAATTCCGTTGAAGAACGCCAATATGCAAAAGGTAATGACTGGTTGCAATCCGTTCGTCACGTGGTATCCTAAATGTTTTACATACACTGCAAACTAGATCGCTTTAGTATCAGTTCATGCTTCATAATGATTTTTTCAATCGTAACCGAACCAGCTAAATACGGACATTTGCACTTCATGAAAAGTTTTTATTTTCGTATGTGGTTACAAACATTAATAATGATATAAATTATAATACAGTGTTGATATCTTTGGGTTAATTTTTGCATTGGCTAGTGGGATCGTGGGAGAATTCAGTTATTTCCCGTTGGATAGGTTGGGCCGCTTCATTAGATAGTTTGAACTGTTGAATTGAGTAGTATCTGTTATGTGGGGTATATTGTAAGATATAGTCATAATAGACTCTTGAAAGAGTATATAAGGAGAGAACTGAGCGATCAGTTACAAAATGAAAATGTAAAAGGAAATTTCAGTATTGTGAATCGAATGTGCCAACAGTCTTGATGTATTACAGTGATATAATCCAGTATATTGTTAAAAGAGTTCCTTAAAATCTCATTTAATAGTAAATTTGTCTCAAATGTCGATTAACAATTTGTAATGCCAATGAATAATTTTAAATAAACAATTCCTCTCAAATTATATACAAACACAACTAAAATTTAATTAAGGAGTCTGATATCAAATTAGGAATACATTTCTGTTGATCACAAAACTTATATCAAAAGCTTAGAAACATTAGAATGATCAGGATATTGGTAAATTTCCCATCAAAGTCATGAACAAGGTCTCTAGGGTACCTTGTAATGTCAAAAGGCCATGTAACATGTTTACAAATAGTATCTTCAAGTACAAAGAACAGTCATTGAAGAAACAAATTGATATGTAATACGACTATTTTTACATATGACATTTACAATCTAAACTCATGCAATTGTTTACAAATAGTCAAAATTTCAAGCTGCTTCTTTGTGTTTTCCTTTTTTTCTGTTACGTCTCTTGAACTAAGTAACAATACAAGCAAACACCAACATGTTTAGTTAAATTCATCAAATAATTTATTTCCCTAGATTAGAAAATGAAAATTTAAAAAGAATTTACAGTATTGTGCATCAAATCCCAAATAATTTTAAACCTTCTTTCACAAGTGTTTTGAATGAATTCCTGTATTGAATGTGCTGATGTGCCATTAGTCTCAAACATATCACAATGATATAATCCATAATGTACTTCAGTGAATTTACAGTAATTCCAAGAATAGCGATTCAGTCAAACATTTCAATTCGCACTTTGCAATTGCAATGATAATTTTTTACATAAACAGTTCCTCTCAAATTATATCTGAACACAACTAAAAGTAATTTGATGAGTCTGATGTCAAATTGGGAATAATTTTTTGTTGATCCCAAAACTTATATCAAAAGCTTGGACACAATACGATGCCCAGAATATTTGTAACTTTCCCATCAAATTTTACAAATAGTATCTTAAAGTTCAAGTCACAATCATGGATAAACATTCGCTATGTAATATCTTTTTTTATTACGAAATGACCATTGCAATCTAAACTCATGTACAAAGGTTAAACACACAATACAAATATGTATAATCGACCCTGAGCGGTCCAGTAAATATTAGAGCTGTATCTGTGTTTATGAACTGGATTTAGAATGTTTCAGTGTATTTGTTCTTTTATGTTGCCGCGTAGTGGCATTCGTTTTTTCTATAAGCCATTTCTTGGAAAATATGATATTGAGTTCGATTTCCAGCATCATATTATTTATACGATTTAAGCTCCTAATTCCTAGTCCGTCTAACATTGGCTTCCCACTGTAACTTTAAGAATGTCGGTCGGATTTTAGTACACAATTTTGTGTCGCTTTCTGTTCATAAGACCTTGCAAAATTCGATTTTCAGTATTCCACAAGGCATGCTAAATCGTTCACCCGACTTTAGTTTCTGCAGCATAATATTTCCAATGATTATTGGTTTTTAAGCAAAATACGGTTCTCAGTTTTATACTGATGTCGCTTTGAATGAATTTATTTCCATTTTTTCATGTCATCATTTTGATGATCTATGTTTCAATGACTCGTTATCATCCACAGCATGTTTTTACTAAATAAGGTAACACTTCAACCAAATGCATAACGCACAATTATAGTGAGGCCATGAATGAGTCCTTTTTCAAACAGTGTCATCGTTCAGACGAATTATTTTCACTGACTGTCCTTTCAGATAATTCTGGTTTGTGCAAGGCCTTGCTGAGCGAATTGTGGTGCTCTACATAAAAGGAGTCAGATGCAAAACGAATGAACACTGGCATTTCGCAATAGCCAGATGGTATGTATTTTCATAAGATAGCAGCAAAGTAACAACGTGTTTCATATGGAAGATATGGGGCAGCCGAATGGAGCAAGTTATTGATGAAAAACCCGATACCAAATTAAGTACGTTTGTTATGAATCTGTGTGTTTAACATATGCTAAGGGTGAATATATTTCACAGTAGACCCTATAAAACCGTACTCATATTAAATCTAGAACGTAATGTTAATTTGTCGTTTGACCTCATGCATGTTCCTACATTTCATACCTATAGATCAACAGTTTAATCTTAAATTTCAGTTAGAACCTATATAACCCACACATTTTAGACCTATCGACAATGAGTCATGTTAAATTCCGTGATACCCCATACAGGCCCACACGTTAAACCTATGGACTAAATGAGTCATGATAAATTCCGTGATACCCCATACAGGCCCACACGTTAAACCTATGGACTAAATGAGTCATGTTAAATTCCGTGATACCCCATACAGACATATACATTCAAACCGTGAACTAAGGTCGTCATGTTAAATTCCGTGATACCCCATACAGGCCCACATGTTAAACCTATGGACTAAATGAGTCATGTTAAATTCCGTGATACCCCATACAGGCCCACACGTTAAACCTATGGACTAAATGAGTCATGTTAAATTACTGATTAATGTTGTAACTTAGACAGACCTACACATAATCTTGTTTGTACCTACACAGCTGCAACAAACACTTTAGAAACTTACTGAGCATGTGGATTTTGACATGCACTAAATCCACGTTACAAATTAGTACTTTGTAGTTTAAACATTACATTTCCTGCTAGATGCAAACTAGTCATTCCAAAATTGAATTCCTGCTAAATTCCATACAGTTCTATCTTCTATCGCTTTCTTAATTTATTGATGTTAGCGGGGCTTATTAACAGCTGCTGACTGAGAAAAGTTTATTCTCTGTCTCTCTCTCTCTCTCTCTCTGCCCGCCGCTTTAAGATGTTACTGTTAAGACTGGTCGGCCTGGTGCCAGGGTAATGTAACTGGGTGAACATCGTGCTAAATGACCTACACATCACTATAAACTGCCACACGGCAGGCATCATAGCGATATGACTTAATTGTTTTTAAAGTTAGGTTAAAATTCCAAGTCAACACACACACACTCTCTCTCTCTCTCTCTCTCTCTCTCTCTCTCTCTCTCAGTGTACCAGGAAAAATGTAATGATATTCGTTCTATTGTTATCAAAACTGTTTACTTGCAAACGTTCAAGAAACCTTAGTTCAACACGCTAATATCTGCACACTTCTACTCTATATTTAACGCTTTAGCCATTAATTTATTTTTTTTCTCTTAAAACAGTTCAAAGGTAATATTGTGCACTCAGTGTCTTCAGTCTAGATCGAAACATGATTTGCTAACTTTGGAGAAATGCCAAAGTCACGTCAATTCAATTTTGGCAAATTGGTAACATTTGTCATCCCCAAATGAAAAGCAATCTACCTGCCTTGATAATGGTTGCTGATAAGCAAATAAAACGTTCTGTCAGTAAAGTAAAGTTTGCAAATGTAGCCAAAGCGTTCAATATAAAAAACAATTATCTTCAAGAGTTATTGCGCTTTAAGGGGACTTCAGTACGTGTGGTGTGTCCTGGATGGGTTACTAAGTGAATTTTGTCGATATGATTTACCAGCATATTCCGTTTGGCAAACGTATGACTATTTCCTAAAGCAAAAGACATTCCTGTAAATGGACAAGTTAGAAGAGCGCATTTAGAATTTACCAACTGTGTAAACTCATTTACCACACCTTTGTTAATTTTCATGTTAAATGCACATGACAATTCATTTAAAATATACTAGTAAAAAAATGGACTTTGATTATTTGTTTTCAAAATTTCATTGAAATTGATGTTGTTCACGGGAACATAAAGAAAAAGACACTTGTTTCGCTATGGCTTGATTTTTCCTGTTGTTATTAGGTGTTACGTAAACTTTCATACAAACATTGTACAATCTCTCTCTGTTTCTGTCACTGTCTGTCTATCTGTCTGACTCTCTCACCCACCGTCACATGCAAACGTTTGGTAAACCGGAACAGTCCGTGTACTGAAAAGTATTTAGGGCCGTCATTTATCACTAACGCTGAAAATGTCACTGTGTATATTTTTCTCTTGTTTTCTTCCCTTGCACGACACTAGTAAGGATAATAATATGTACAAGGATAGTAGGGGGTGTTACAATTTATTTTAAAAAAGGATAGGGTCGTCTTAGTGGAACGAGAGTATCATTTTTGTTTATAAGGGATATACAATCTATTTCTCATTCCGCTTGTTTTACATCGTGGGTCAGTAGATGAGTGAGTGCTGGTCATTCCAAAAGGAAGCCATGGTAAATAGTACTGTTAGTTTGAATATTACAATTCCAATTCGAGGCCAGAAAACCCAACCATGTTAAATTTGACTTTCATGTCATAATCTCATTTCTGTGGAATTACATTCTGACTGAAACAAAATATCCACACTATGCTAAATTCCCACTGAGGATAGAATGCGATCTCCATGTTCGAAGCCACAGTGCAATTTTGTATATTTTATTCTCTCTCTCTCTCTCTCTCTCTCTCTCTCTCTCTCTCGTTTTGAGCATAATATTCTATCCAAAGTGTACGATGCACAACAATTATACAGAAAAAAATTTCCTTTTGTAACAAAATGTAAACCGAGAAAGACAGTGTCCTCATTTCAATTTCTCATTATCCCCCAGGTGCCATACAAAAATGACAGCCTGATGGTATTATCATATTTTTTTTTTCTTCATATTATCGAAAATTGGCGGTCTAATGTTAATTGCCCTGTCTATAATATGCGTCATATATTACTAGGAAAGCGCCGTTTTAGAAAGAGGCAAGTATGGTATCACATGCATTCAGGTATGGTATCACATGCATTCAAGTATGGTATCACATGCATTCAAGTATGGTATCACATGCAATCAAGTATGGTATCAAATGCATTCAAGTATGGTATCACATGCATTCAAGTATGGTATCACATGCATTCAAGTATGGTATCACATGCATTCAAGTATGGTATCAAATGCATTCAAGTATGGTATCAAATGCATTCAAGTATGGTATCACATGCATTCAAGTATGGTATCATATGCATGGTATCACATGCGTTCA
The DNA here is from genome assembly GCA_028554795.2 of Sinohyriopsis cumingii. Lineage (NCBI taxonomy): Eukaryota > Metazoa > Mollusca > Bivalvia > Unionida > Unionidae > Sinohyriopsis > Sinohyriopsis cumingii. The sequence continues at coordinate 5,133,958 of CM068826.1, read as the reverse complement.
AGTATGGTATCACATGCATTCGTTTCTGTTCGTAAAGTAAAACTACCGACAGCACCGATGGGGAGTCGGTATTTTGTTTTTTTTTAAAAACCGATTTATTGAAATTATACATTTATTTTGTAGTTTACGTATTTGTGCGTATCTGCTACAGCGGTAAATATCTCACAGTCGAGATGGTCGATTAGAAGCATATCAGTTTGTTATAATAGCACTAAGTATATATGCATAAAACATATGCTGATTGTCGTCTTATCACAGGAAGATTCTGAAAATAGCTTTTTCTTGTGAGTATAAAAGGGAGATGTTATGGGAGGTCGCCTTCTAATTGTTAAAGTCGAGGACGTGAGCCAGATAAACACGAACCTTGTGATGGTTGTACATTCACGCATAAACTTAATCTGTAATTGAGTTTAACTTTACTTTGAGTTGGGTTGAAAATGAGCTGACTTGTTTGGTGACGTCACAGCTAGAGTGGTACTGGAGATAAAATGCATAGCTTGGGCTGTAAATGAACAGCTGATTGTATGTATGTATGTATGTATGTATGTACATGTATGTATGTATGTATGACCGACTGACTGACTGACTTTATTTCCTCTTAAAAAAGAGATTACATCAGATTAAACAAATTCATGATAATACAAGATCATAAAATAAAACAGAAAATTGACAAAAATACAATAGTTATACTGTGTCAGCTACCGTATTGACTAAACGAAATATCTCAATACCTGCAATTATGCAAATCTGCAGTCATTTGGCGGAGCAAGGCACTAATCTTTCAACAGTTGCTTGATGATGATAATATTTCGAAAAGTTAATACGTCTATAGTGTCATGTGCTTAACATTAAGTTCGAGATGGTAACGAAAATGAAATGAAAAACTTATAACCGTGTAATTCTATATGTAGTTTTATTTTTCTTCATATGACGCACATACTGACGGTATGTATGTATGTACATGTATGTATGTATGCATGTATGTATGTATGTATGTATGTATGTATGTGTGTGCGTGTATGTATGTATGTATGTATGTATGTATTTATGTGTCTGTGTAAGTGTATGTATGTATGTATGTATGTATGCATGTATGTGTGGCAGGATCGTATTTATAATTTGATATACTCATGTTCCAATTGGGTAGAATTGGGTATTTTATTATTTTATTGAATTCATGTTCAATGATAACTGAAATAAAGTTCCCAGTTGTTGCAATTACTGTGTTGTTCTCACTTTACATACATTTAGACAATTAGGCAACCTTGAACCACCTACAACATTTACCTTATCCAAATTCGACATTGATAGCGCCTTAAAAATGTACACACGGAGGTGATGTAAAACTATAAAGATAGTTGTATAAACTACTTCAATAATTTTATATAGTAGTTATCACCAATATCAGCGTCGGTGTCTTCTATAGTTACCTCCAAATATTAGTATTAGTATCTCTATAGTTCTCACCAAATATTAGTATTAGTGTCTTCTATAGTTATCACTAAATAATGGCATTAAGTGTCTTCTATAGTTATCACTAAATAATGGCATTAAGTGTCTTCTTTCTTCTTTAGTAGATTGAACTAAAATGCGCGAACAGAATATTTTCCGAATATAAAATCATGCCATGATGATTTAGTCACAGTATTAACTCCAAGTATTGACTTGAAGTATTAACTGGAAGTAATGACTTAACAGTATCAGCTTGCAAGTGTTAACTCAAAATATTTACTTGAATGTTTGGCTTACACCGTCAGTATGTACGATTAAGGCTTACACCGTCAGTATGTACGATTATGGCTTACACCGTCAGTATGTACGATTAAGGCTTACACCGTCGGTATGTACGATTAAGGCTTACACCGTCAGTATGTACGATTAAGGCTTACACCGTCAGTATGTACGATTAAGGCTTACACCGTCAGTATGTACGATTAAGGCTTACACCGTCGGTGGGTACGATTAAGGCTTACACCGTCAGTATGTACGATTAAGGCTTACACCGTCAGTATGTACGATTAAGGCTTACACCGTCAGTATGTACGATTAAGGCTTACACCGTCGGTGGGTACGATTAAGGCTTACACCGTCGGTATGTACGATTAAGGCTTACACCGTCAGTATGTACGATTAAGGCTTACACCGTCGGTGGGTACGATTAAGGCTTACACCGTCGGTATGTACGATTAAGGCTTACACCGTCAGTATGTACGATTAAGGCTTACACCGTCAGTATGTACGATTAAGGTTTACACCGTCGGTGGGTACGATTAAGGCTTACACCGTCAGTATGTACGATTAAGGCTTACACCGTCAGTATGTACGATTAAGGTTTACACCGTCGGTGGGTACGATTAAGGCTTACACCGTCAGTATGTACGATTAAGGCTTACACCGTCGGTGGGTACGATTAAGGCTTACACCGTCGGTATGTACGATTAAGGCTTACACCTTCAGTATGTACGATTAAGGCTTACACCGTCGGTATGTACGATTAAGGCTTACACCGTCAGTATGTACGATTAAGGCTTACACCGTCAGTGTGTACGATTAAGGCTTACTCCGTCGGTGTGTACGATTAAGGCTTACTCCGTCGGTATGTACGATTAAGGCTCACACCGTCAGTATGTACGATTAAGGCTTACACCGTCAGTATGTACGATTAAGGTTTACACCGTCGGTGGGTACGATTAAGGCTTACTCCGTCGGTATGTACGATTAAGGCTTACACCTTCAGTATGTACGATTAAGGCTTACACCGTCAGTATGTACGATTAAGGTTTACACCGTCGGTGGGTACGATTAAGGCTTACACCGTCAGTATGTACGATTAAGGCTTACACCGTCGGTGGGTACGATTAAGGCTTACACCGTCGGTATGTACGATTAAGGCTTACACCGTCAGTATGTACGATTAAGGCTTACACCGTTGGTATGTACGATTAAGGCTTACACCGTCAGTATGTACGATTAAGGCTTACACCGTCAGTGTGTACGATTAAGGCTTACTCCGTCGGTATGTACGATTAAGGCTTACACCGTCAGTATGTACGATTAAGGCACCTAAAACGATGATAGTAGTTAAAAGTTATAGACTGATATATTAATGTGATCTGTGTTGTTTTTAAATAATTCCAACTTATGGGTTAACTTGTGAATGTAACGTATATTGCTTCTAAATAATCCCAACGGATAATGCCGCATTGTATGTCGTTGTGTACGCAATATTAGTATTATGAATTATCGAAGGAAAAGTTTCATATTTTTTCACGCAAGGGATCTCGAATCAGACACATGAGTGAGAGAGACTTGGTAGTCTATGGTTTTATTTATTTACAGGGACCTCGAAACAACAGTCGTTCTTATCTGAATAATACAGTATTTTTTCTCTTTTTATCGGCTGTCCAGACATCGCAAAAGTCTAATGACACACTTGCATGTTTTTGTATCTTGTTTTATATTATATGATTTATTAGTAGTAGTGAAGGGGGCGAGATTAGCCTCAATGGGAATTAGCATTACAGACCCCCCTTGGGTCAGATTAGCCTCAATGGAAATTTAACATGGAGAAAAAATCGTGGGTCAGATTAGCCTCAATGGAAATTTAACATGGGGATAAATCGTGGGTCACTTTACGTACAATGGAATTGAATATGGGATTTTTTTTATTTTTTTTTTAAATTTTTAAAAAAAAAAAGGGGTAGGCAATTGAAAGGCTATCTCTTTTCGAGAAATATGGCTGGCCCTGAAAAGGGCCTTTGGGTTTATGTTAATGTATTCATTAACATAAAGGGCACCGCATTGGTCTTCTTCTTGTCCTTAGGCTACGTCTCACTGTTGGTCCGTAAATCAGCACTCTTTTCAGGCATCCTTGTCTTTCAACGTAGATCCTACGTATCCACAGGCTGGTGTTTGTCCTGTGGACAACGGTCCACTTGGATCGGACATACATGAGCAAGTCTGTCCGAAATATCATGGAAGACACAAGGGTGGATGACTCAACTGTGGTCCACATCTTGAAGCGACGAGAACAGGTGAATCAATGCAGTGAACTGCGCTTATTTATAGGTAGAGGTAGGATTGAAACGGATTGAGTTCATTCACCAATCCGAACACGCGTTACAAAATTCAGTCAGCCCGCATCCAATCCGAAGAGAGCAGTCTGTGACGTCACGTGGTCTATATAGATTCGCTAGCGCCTCTGTGCAGTTAATCTATGCGACAGTGATTCAACATGACGGAAACTCAGAAAACGATCCACTGGGGTGCACCAGCAGTGGAGACCGCCCAAGGGAACCCGGACTTACTTTCAGAAGAGGTAAATTGGGATTTTGTGGATTTTCTTACCTCGCAAGAATTTGTTCCGGAACCTTCGTCACCTTCATTACCGCAATTGGAGAATTTTAGACAGAGACAGAAAGAAGAATTGGAGAAATTTATACAACGACAAAAGGAAGCCGAACAAGCTTTTCTCCTACAGCAGCAAGAAGAAGAAGAGGTAAGAAAAAAACAACAGCAGCAACAGCAAGAAGAAGTAGCAGCAAAGAAACAAGAGGGTGAAAATCAAACGGCTATGGTACTGTTGGACATTTTAGCGGAGTTAAGAAGTCTGAAACAAATGTATCAGACTTCTTTATCACGACCGAAGAGAATACGACCTTCCCGAGCTAAACACGTCAACCCTGTGACTAAGCCTACCGTACCACCCTTAGTGATTTCAACCCAATCATCAACATTACGCAGTTCAGAAGTAGGCCTTGGCCGTGGCAAAGTCATAAGGCAGTTAAAGTTGATTGCTTAAACTCACCCCTACACCGAAATAAAAAAGGCCCTTTTCAGGGCCACCCACATTTCTCGAAAAGTGATAGCCTTTCAATTTGCCAATAACTCAAAAAAAAAAATATTAAACAGCCCATTTTACCCTTATAGTACGTTTCTGTGTATGAGTGCGTGAGTGTACGTTCTTATTTTAAAATCATAACTCAAAGACACTTACCTTGTATCATTAATTTATTCTTTTATCCATTGTTACAATCCAATTCACAATTCACAACATAACACTTTTAAAAAAGTTCATTGACTTGTTCTTTCTCCTTCTTTAGTCTCTCTGTTTTTTAAATTTCTTCACCGTCTTTTCGTCATTTTCTTCCCTTCTTCTTTTCTTCTCCTGTTTCTTTGCCTCTTGTAAATAGAATTGTCTTCTTTCTTCCTCTTCTTCCTCTGAAGAATCCCTCTCTTCTTCCGAAGAATCCCTCTCTTCTTCTGAAGAATCCTTCTTTTCTTCTGACTCCTCTTGTTTCTTTTTTGGGCAATCTGGAGACCAATGTCCTTTTTCTTTACAATAATAACAGGTATCTTGACTTTTGTCTTTTTTAGTCCCTGTTTTTGTTCTTTTTTGACGGTCTGGACACTCTGAAGACCAATGCCCTTTCTTCTGACAGATATAGCAAGTATCTTGACTTTTATCTCGAAAGGAAGGAGAGTAGTCCGTAGGCTGGTCTGAAGAGAATTTTCTAATGACCCCTCGCAAAGCTCTGACGAAACGTTCGATTTGGTTAGTCTCTTCCATCGTTGTACTCGGCTTGAGAGTGAAATGCATAGTGAAAGAACAAGACACACACCCTTTTATATACGCTAGTCTGCCATGACTATAAATTAGTCTATGGTGTTTGAACTTGAGTCATTGGACGTTTTTCACTCAAGATGAAACGATCCTATTCATTTGAGAAGAAAGAAGAAGAAGAAAGTAAGAGGCAGAAACGTGATCTATCGCCTCGTACCAGGGCTGAAATCTTGGCACAAATTCATGCCAGTGATTTTGAAGAGGACATGAGTGAACCAGAATTTGAAACCTCTAAACCAAGTTCACCACCCTTAGTCAACCCTGAAAAATACTATTCCATTCGAGAGACGGAAAAGCGCTCCTCTAGAAAATTTAGAACCACGGCTTACAAATACACGGTGAAGTTTAAAGATTTCAAGGCTGAAGTACCGTTAGAGAAAGCAGAAGTGTTCATCACTGGGGTGTGGGATTCTTTGCTCACCTCACTCAAGCGACAATGTCAACCCAAAGAAGACGATCGCTTGAGACTTTCCATACAACACGACGGTTTGAAATCCCCTGTTTGGATCGAGTTTAGCACCCCTGCAGAATTGACCGCTTCCAAAGTCATGGACAAGATTCAACACGTACAACAATCTAATGATCAGTTTGACATCACCGATGGTAAAGCCACACTGGACATGACCCACGTCTCTCCTCCTCAAGGAACTGGATGCAAAAAGATGTTATTGGTGAACGACCTTCGCAGCACCAAAAAGAGTCTCGTCCAAATTAACAACCCTCAAGACCAGATGTGCTTAGCCCGAGCCATCGTGGTGGGACGAACCTATGCCAACAAGAACGACACGGCAGAATGGAAAAGAGCCTGGAAAACTATTCGACAATCGAACCGAGCCAAACAACGAAACGAAGCAGAACTCCTGTTGCAACAAGCTGGCCTGTCCAAAGACACACCCTGTGGCATTCCTGAAATGCAAAAATTGCAAGATGTCCTAGCTCCACGATACACCTTGAAAGTGCACCCTCAAGAAATGCGTGGGTCTTTGTTGTTTCGAGGCCAAGACTTTAAGGACGTAAACTACATTCATGTTTATTATCACGATGACCATTTCGATACCATTACCAGTATCACCGGATTCCTGGGATACAGTTATTACTGTGAGAAATGTGACCATGGTTATAACAATCGAGAGCAACACAAGCATTGTGGATTGAAATGCTCAGGATGTTTGGCCTCTTCACCCTGTCTGAGCGAAGAACCAGTGCCTTGTTCAACTTGTCTGCGCACGTTTGTCAGCCCTACCTGTTACCAACAACATCTGAAAACGCAAGGTTCACAGAAGAAATGCGCTTGTCAACTGCTGAGATTGTGCTCTACGTGTGAACAACTCATACGTACCAATAATACCAAGGCACACGTATGTTCAGGAAAAAAAAAATGTCACATTTGTCACCACATCGTGGACTTGGAACACCAGTGCTACGTGCAAAAATACCGACCCCCACCAGAGAAACAGGACGGTCACAAGAGGAAAGGCAATTTCATCTTTTTCGATTTCGAATGCATGCAAGAGACTGGCATTCACATTCCTAATTTCTGCGTGGCTCATCGAGCGTGCGAGAAGTGCATTCAAGAACCTATCTTCAGTCATTGCCCTCACTGCAGCAAGATTCCCGGAGGGCGTGAAAAAATCTTTCGGGGGCCGAACACGTTAGCCGATTTTGCCCAATGGGTCTTAGACCCCGTCGACAAGACGTGGAGCCAAGAGGACATCGAACATTACGGAGATTGTCATCGTCATGCCACGGTGATGGCTCACAATTTCTCCGGATACGATGGACAGTTTCTTTTGAGGTACTATACGGAACAAGGCACCGAGCGTCCTAAAGTGACTTTGAACGGAGCCAAAATCATTTTCATGCAAGTGGGACAAGTACAGTTTAAAGATTCGATGAGCTATTTGGCCATGCCTTTGAGTCGAATGCCTAAAACGTTTGGAATGACAGAAATGGCTAAAGGGTACTTTCCTCACTTTTTCAATACCGAAGCCAATCAACATGCCGTTCTACCCCATTTACCTGAGGCTCACTATTACGACCCCGACAACATGCGTACCGAACAACCAGAAGCTTTCTACGCTTGGTACCAAGCTCACGCCTCGGACCCTTTCGACTTTCAGGAAGAAATGTTAAAGTATTGTCGTTCCGACGTGGACATTTTACGGCGTTGCTGTGGAAAATTTCGAGAACTGTTCATGGAACACGGAGGGGTCGATCCTTTGAAAGAAGCTTGCGCCATTGCCAAAGCGTGTTCCTTAGTGTATCGACAACGATTCATGCCTGAAAACACTGTGGCTGTCATCAGTCCTCAAACGACCCACTTTGTCAAACGTCAATACTCGGTCAAAGCCCTACGTTGGTTACATTACTTGTGCGACAAGGAAGACAAGTGGATTCAGCATGCCCGCAACGGAGGGGGCGAAAAGACCATCGGAACGTATTCGGTCGATGGCTGGGACTTAGAAAACCCCAAGATTGTGTACGAGTTTAACGGTTGCTTATTTCACGGATGTCCCGTCTGTTACCCTGACCGTGGCACTAAAAATCAGTTTTTGCAACGAACCATGGAAGACTTGTACCAGGACACTTGTCAGCGGCGCCTAAAGTTAGAACAGCAAGGATACCAAGTGGTGGAAATGTGGGAACACGAGTACGATCACCGTATGAAAACCGATCCCGAGTTTAAACGCCTCGTGGAAGGTTACCAGTTCATGGACCCGCTGAACCCGAGGGATAGTTTGTACGGATGAAGGACCAATGCCACTTGTTTGCTGTACCAAGCCGACGAAGAGAAAGGAGAAGAAATCAAATACTTGGACGTGTGTTCGCTGTATCCCTACGTGTGCAAATATTGTCGCTTTCCTGTAGGGCATCCGCAATTGCTGACGGAACACATCGACCTGAAAAACATTCGACAATACGAAGGCTTGATCAAGTGCAAAGTTTTGCCTCCCACGAACCTATACCATCCCGTCTTACCTCACCATTGTCAAGGCAAACTGATGTTTCCTTTGTGCCGTACTTGTGCCGAAACGTGCAACCAAGATCAGCCTTGCCATCACAGCCAGGAAGAACGGGCCTTGACGGGAACCTGGGTCAGCGTAGAATTGTTCAAAGCTCTGGACATGGGATACCAACTGTTAGAAGTGTACGAAATTTGCCACTTTCCCAAGACACAACAATACCACAAGGGTGACCCCACGCAGAAAGGCATTTTCGCTGACTACGTGGATGCCTTTTTGAAACTGAAGCAAGAAGCCAGCGGCTATCCTTCCTGGTGTCACACTCCCGAAGACCAAATACAATTCAAAGAGAAATACTACGAACAAGAAGGCATCTCTTTAGACCACATCAAAAAAAACGAAGGCAGGCGATCGTTTGCCAAAGTGATGTTAAATTGCTTGTGGGGTAAAATGGCACAACGACCGTGTTTACCCAAGACGGAATATTTGACAGAACCTTCCCGCTACTTCCAGATGATTCACGACAAAACCAAATACATGAAACACGTGGACGTCGTTCGAGAGGATTTAATCTTGGTCAATTACGAAGAAGATCTGGACTTTGTACAAGACGACCCTTTTGGAAATGTCATCATTGCGGCTTACGTGACAGCTCATGCTCGCTTAAAATTGTACGAAGCTTTAGAACTGTTAGGGGAACGTGTCCTGTACTTTGACACGGACAGTTGCATTTACATCCATCACCCGAGTCAACAGCACCCTGACATCGAAGGAGACCGTTTAGGAGCCTGGACAGACGAGCATCCCGACGACAAGATTCTAAGTTTCGTCAGTGGCGGTCCCAAAAATTACAGCTACGAATACCGTGACAAACAAGGAGAAGTGCACACGACGTGCAAAGTGAAAGGACTGACTCTGAATTATCGTACCAGTCGAGTGGTCAACTTTGGCGTATTGAAAGAAGCCTTGCAGTCGGGAGAGGATGGAAACTTTAAAGTGACCACCTATCAACCGAACAAGATTGTACCTTTACCCACTCACCACATCGTCAGTCGACCCTTGGAAAAAGTCTATCAAATCGTGTACCAGAAGCGAGTGCGACTTCCCAATCATTTCACCTTACCGTATGGACACGTCGGTATTGGTCTGTATATAAAAAGGAACCCTAGGCAAGATCGATAGTTCATTGTGACTACCAAGAATTTGCGAACAAGATGAATACTTTCAGAGAAACACAGAACAAGTTGTTTAGAAAGGCTCAATTCAAGTGTGAGGCTTCGGAAGTGGAATGCGATTGTGAGCCTTGCGATGGGTACGATGTCGTACGTTGTGACCTGAGCGATGCCGTAAAGCATCATGGGAACTTTAGTGTTCCTACCCCTATCATGGAAAGGGATGCTGTGCGTGTCAAACCTGTGGGATGCGAAAGTGATGCCGCTCGTCCTCTTGGACATTTTACTGGGTTTCGTTTTAAAGGGGAATGTTCACCTTCACGTCTACCCCCCTACGGATGTCATCCAGCCCTGAGCAAACTCCTGCCCATGTCACTCAACCCTCATCGAAACGAACCTGTGAAAGACGAATATTCGTTTCCTGTGCGTTTGTCGGAATACTGCGACTTTCAAAATCGTCTTCAATCGTTCAAAGGAAAATGGCCTAAGTATCTGGGAGGACCGACCCCCGAAGAATTAGCCAGAGCCGGATTTTTCTACTTGGGCGAAGGAGATAAAGTCAAGTGCTTCAGTTGCGGTGTGTCACTTCACCACTGGGAACCGCAAGATTCGGCCTACGTAGAACATGTTCGATGGTCACCGAATTGTCATTACTTACCCTTAGTGGGACCGAGACATTGAATTAACTTACCATGTCGTTGACGAAGAAGAAACCAGATTGGCTAGGAGTCAAATGTTGGACATCACCGAGACCAGTATTTAAACTTCATTTCAAAAACGATATTGAATCATTACCTAAAGAACTGCAAGAGAAGATTTACAAGGAAGTTTGGCAGGGGTTTGCCAGAGTGAAATCTCAATGGGTCACTGTAGAACTTTTGTGTCGAGAAATTCATAAGAGGAAAGTGAAAAAAGTCAACCAGTGTGTTAGATTTCTTTGGGTCAAGGGTGCATTCATTCTATTATATCGCTTTAGACCGTTTACATCAAAAGAGTTCAGTGACATTCTTGGACGTTACCCTGAATGGCAGTGGTCAGAAATTACTCACTATGTGGATTACTTTTGTGAATTGTACGGACTGGCCTATTCATGAATACTTTACAAGAGAACATTCGTGCTTTGCCTGTGGAGTTGAGAGAAAGGATTTACCGAGAGCTGGTCAAAATACAAGTGAAACGTAAAGAACAATTGCATCCGTTACGTCACCGGTGTTTGAATCACTGGTACCTGAAGGCTATACAAGGACTGATTCAATTGAAAGTGTTCCATCGGACAGACATTGATCAACGATCCTCTAGTTTTAAAAAGGATTGGTTTGGTATCGACGATTCTACCTACATCATTGTAAACGTACTGCATCGAATTCCAGAGGAAGAGTTAACGAATTACCAACATCTTGAACACAATGTCAACTTGGTGAAAGAGGAAACTTCTGAACGAATTGTAATGTGTAGATTAGTGACTCAACGATTTAAATTCGACACTGAAGTAAAACCATGTTTGTGCAAACAGTACATTTCTTGTGTCAGACCAAAGAGGATTTAGTATGACCTATTCATGGATACTTTGCTAGAGAACATTCGTGCTTTGCCTGTGGAGTTGAGAGAACGCATTTACCGAGAACTGATCAAAATACAAGTGAAACGCAAACTCAAAGTGATTCATCCGTTTTTAAATTATGCTCTGTTCCAAAGTATAAGAAGACTGATTATGAGTGGATATTACATCAGTCACAAAGGTAAACGAGGCTATTGGCCACCACCCAACGATTCCAAAAGCAGTGTATATACTTATGGATACTTTACAAGAGAACATTTTGGGCTTGCCTGAGGAGTTGAGAGAAAGGATTTACCGAGAACTGGTGAAAATACAAGTGAAACGTAAAGAACAATTGCATCCGTTACGTCACCAGATCTTTAACCACTGGTACCTGAATGGTATAAGAGGACTGATTCGTCAGAAATTTTTCAGTGGTCAGACCTTGTTGAACACTTTCAGTGTATGAATGATGATGATGATGATGGACTAGACGTTCGTAATTTTGGTTACTTCGAGATTCACTTACTGCAACGTATTGAGGAAGACGAGTTAAAGGATTACCAACATTTGTTACATGGAATCTGCTTAGAAAAAGACGAAACATCTAGACAAACTCTGACGTTTCAGTTACAGTATGTAACATTTAAATTCCCTACTGGAGAACGAACGTGTTTGGTTAGAAATTACCTTTATTGCTTCCGAAACAAAGACACTATAAAATCAAGTTGCCATGCCACGGATTATGTCACATATCATTCAACAGATTCCGTGGAAGGTACTCAATGACCATATTCAAACCGTGGATCATTACCATCAATTATTACAAGAACTGTATCCATTCAATTTGGGACGACAAGTGGTGTGTGTCTTAGTGACTTGTTTTCTGGGATTTCGTTTACCAGCCGATTCTTTGTGGACTCTTTACGATCAGTACTTACCACCTCAATGGCCTTAAATGGTCACGAAAAACTCCTTTTGCTCAAAGCCTTGCGTTTTCATCTGGATACTTCTCGACCTCAACAGGAAAAAAAGATTCGTCAACTTTTAGCTACCCAAGACGTGTATGACGATGTGTGTGTAGCTTGTGACTTACATCCCCATTGGACAGATGTCCGTGCCTGGAAAGAATGGGGTTTTGAGGCTTGGACCCAAGAAGTGGCCCAGTATGCACGAGAGTTGTTCAAGGAAAAAAGTTACTTTTCAACCCGTGTTAGTGACGGTGCCAGAAGAACCCGTCACCCAGGACGGGACTGTCGTGGACAGGCCTGAAAGACCCTTTCGGGAGGACACTTGTGTGACCTTACCCCCTACTATAGAACTAGTTAGAACATTACCCAAAACATGTGGTTGTTGTACAGACACTTGTGTTTATTCCACGTTCATAGTTATCATGTGCCTCTTATTCTTGTACTTAAGCCTTTGGCTTTTATGTATTTTTGTCTTTCGTATTCATGTTTGAAAAAAAACATTCAATAAACGTGTTCTGAAAAAGTATATAAACTCTTGTCTTGTTTGTTTTTCGTGTCACAAGTGACATTTCTCACACCATGGCTACCTCTACTGTCTCTGCTCCCTCTTCCTCCACTGTCAAAGTCATCGACGAACACTTAGATCGTGCCAGTTGGGAGGCTTTGTATCTTCGCCATCCCTTTAACATGCTCATTGCTGGACCTAGCGGTTCAGGCAAAACCGAATTCGTCAAACGTTTGATCGAACATAAACATCATTTGATCGATCGGCCCCCTCAACGGATCGTGTGGTGTTACAAAGAGTGGCAATCGGCGTACAGCCTCTTGCGAGAAAGTCAAGGCGATTCCATCGTGTTTGTGGAAGGCATTCCTAAAGAAGACGACGGCATCGTCTCTGACTCCTGTCAAACCCATTTGGTCATTTTCGACGACATGTTAGGAGAAGACGAAGAAGAAATTAAATTGTGGTTCACGCGCAAAGGGCATCACCGTAATGCCAGTGTCGTTTACATCACCCAAAATTTGTTTCAACAAAGTAAAGCCCATCGCACCATCAGTCTCAATGCGCATTACGTGGTCTTGTTTAAAAGCCCTCGAGATAAATCGCAAGTGCAAGTCTTAGCCAAACAGTTAGGAACGCCTTGGCTGACTCAGGCGTACGACGATGCCACCCAAACGCCACACGCCTATTTACTCGTCGATTTGAAACCTACGACTCCCGAGGATTTGCGATTTCGTACCCACTTGTTTCACCACTGGTGCCAAGACGGAGGGCCTGTCCCGTACACGTCTCCGTCCTCGACTTCATTTCACGCCCCATAAAAAATCTATAAAAACCTCAGACCCTTTTTCGTCTGTCTCACACAGTGTGAACATGACGTCCCTTCAGTCGCATCTTCCCGTCAAATTGATTCGTGCCTTGTATGGCATCAGTCGAGAAAAAAATCCACAAACACGAGCCCGTGTCTTAGAAGCTAGTCTCAAAGAAGTCTTACGATGGTTCACGGTGACGGAAAGTCAAATGCTCCAAGGAATCATTCAGATTCCTCATCAAACCAAACGCTTTTTCGATCGAAACAAAGTCGCTTTGGTCCAACTGGCCGATCCCCGCATCGACACTCAAACCAAAAAACAAATCATTTTGAAACCTGGAGGGAGCGGTACTCTAGGAGGGGTCATCATTCGCTCTCTCTTAAGATGGGATCCTAATGCCCCCAAAGTTATACCCAAGACAAAAGTCCAACGAAGCCCCAAGAAGAAAAAGAAAAAGACCAGGTCCCCAAGGAGAACTTCTCCAGTGGCGGGACCCTCCTCTGACCAGACACCACCCCGGAAAAAGAAAAGAAGCCCCCAGAAAAAGAAACAGAAAAAAAGTCCCCAGAAAAGGAAAAGTCCACAGAAGAAAACTAGTCGCAAGAGAGGCACTTCGGCCAGGACACAACCTTACACTCGCAAACCACGACCTGCCACGGCAGTGACTGCGTCTCCGGCATCCTCACGTTTGTCCACTTCTCCGTTGATGACACCAGGAACTGAAGAGTACTTGGAGACGTTGATCACACCAAGAACTTCTCCGTTGATGACCCCCAAAAGAACTTCCCCAGTGGCAGGACCCTCCAATTTAGCGGCAGTGGCTGCTGCTCACAAAGTACCTTCTCCCAAAATCAAAGTCCATGAAAGATCGGGCATGTTACAAAGTTTACTAGATTTGTCCAAGCAAGAACTGGCTCGATTTAGTCCGTTGCGTACCCCTGCACGACGTGTCATGCCTGTCCTAAAACTGATACGACGTAAAGACAATCAGTGGCGACGCGTTCCAGTATAAAAAAGGCCTGTGACCAAGTAGGGTATCAGTGTTTTTTGGTGCTCCTGAAGACTCAAAGATGTCACCCTCCAGAAAACCCCAAGGAAAGAAAAGGAAAGGACTGCCACCACGTTTAGCCAAACATGGGGACATGTTATCTGTTCTGTCCAAAGCTTCTCCACCCCTACGAAAAAAACTCATTTAAACGGCCTCCAAAGAGGTCATCGATACCGTGTGCGAATGTTGTTTGAACGTTTTGAAAGGCACGATCCCTTTGTCCAAACACCAGAAACAATGCTTAAGCAAACATCGTCACGTTCTTCGCCAAATGGTTCGAAAGAAAATTCCCATTCGTCAAAAAAAGAAGATGTTGGTCCAACGTGGAGGCATTTTGCCTCTCTCGTTAGGCCCCATACTGAAAGGAGTCTTGGGAACCATCTTGGGAGGACTGGTGGGAGCAAGATAAAAAGACCCTCGGAAGTCCCAAGATCTCAGAATCGACCCCTGACAAACCCGTGGAAGGACGAAAACTAGCTTTAGTGCCTTACAAACGATGGATGGAATACCATCGGTGGCAAGAACAACGCACCCCGCATTTACCTCCCAATCCCAATTTGAGCGAGATGTCCCAGTTACAACACGAATTGCAGTCCTTGATGGATCGCCAAGATTTGTCCGAAACAGAAAAATCGCAAAAGTACGGTCAACTCTTGCAACGACTGCAACTCTTTCACCAGAAAGCTTTAGACGAAACAGCTCTACCCACTCTGAAAGATTTTAATACCTTGATGAAAAGTCCAGCACCATCACCAGTACCAGTACCACCAGTACCAGTGACCAAGACAGAAAAAGGAGAAGAAGAAGAGTAAGGGTTTCAAACTCCACCAGAAAAAGTACGCAAGTTAACAACACCACCTACCTCCAGAATTGGATGGATTAAAAAGATGATGACCACCCCTTCTTCATCACAAGAGAAAAAGAAAGTGAAGACAGAAGTGAAGACAGAAGTGAAACAAGAACCGATATCCCCCGCTCAGACATCCTCCTCCTCTTCAACACCTATTGCCGGTCGCACATGCAAAGCAGTGCAATCCAAGAAAATACCCCAAGAGAAAAAGAGTAGCATCCTCCAAGAGTGGGTGTCTTATTAACACACAAACACAAAAAAATGGAAAAAGTCTTAGTCAGCATTTACTACGATCCCTCCCATCCTGCAGGTTACGCAGGAGTTCAAAAATTGTATCGTGCTGCCAAAACGCGACTAAAAAGTATCCGTTTACCTCAAGTGCAACGATGGTTACAAGAACAAGCTACCTACACTTTACACAAACCCATTCGACGCAAGTTTGCCAGAAGTCGCACCCGAGTGGAAGGCATCGATCATCAATGGCAAGCCGATTTAGCCGATGTCTCTCATTTGGCCAGCTACAATCGTGGCTACAAATATTTGTTTTGTGTCATCGACGTCTTTTCCAAATTTGCCTATGTCGTGCCCTTGACTTCCAAATCGAGCAGCGAGTTAGTGCGAGCCCTGCAACGGGTGTTGAAACAAAGCGGTCGTCACCCTCTTCGATGGCAAACGGACAAAGGCACCGAATTTCTGAACCAAGCTTTCCAAAAAGAATTAAAGAAACGTGACATTCATTTTTTTACCGCCGAGAATCCCGAAACCAAAGCCAGCATCGTGGAACGTTTTCAACGCACTTTGAAAGAACGCATGTGGAAATATTTTACGCATCACCACACTCTGAAGTACATCGACATCTTACCGCACCTGGTGCAAGCGTACAACCAATCTTACCATCGAAGCATCGGACGTGCCCGCAAGACGTGACTCCCGATAACGAAGTGTTGGTGTTTGAGCGTCTGTTTGCTACGTCCCCGACGAGGGCTGTCCCCAAGAAAAGTGGAGAGTTGGCCGTAGGAGATTGGGTGCGCATTGGCAAAACCAAACGCACTTTCGACAAAGGTTACTTACCTAACTGGACGACCGAACTGTTTCGCGTCACTGGACGAGTGCATGGCCGTCATCCTACCGTCTATAAATTGGAAGACATGAACGGAGAAGTGCTCAAAGGAACGTTTTATTTACCCGAGTTACAACGTGTCACAAAAAAAGAAGACGACGTGTACGACATCGAAAGCATTCTCGAACGCAGAACCCGTAAAGTGGGCAAACGACGTGTCAAAGAAGTCAAAGTACGTTGGAAAGGATATCCACCGAGTTTTGATTCTTGGATCGACGCTTCGCAAGTCATCGACTATAAAAAGAAGTGACCATCATGCCCTTTCACACATCAGACGCAGCTACGTCGACCACTCCTTCTTCTTCACCCAGTTCTTCAGTGCAAGATTTACAAAAACAACCCTTGTGGGCGTGGTGTGGAGAACGTGTGCCTAAAACGCAAATCGTCTTTTTCTGCCAAATCTTCGTGGTGTATTGTGTCATCGGGGCAGCCATTGCCAATTTGAGTTTGCAACAAGGAGACAAACAATTGTGGACCATTTTATTGAGCAGTTGCATCGGTTACCTGCTTCCTAATCCCTCCCTGAAATTCTCTTCCAACGGGAACCTTGTGTCCAGTGCCAGTGTCAGTCACCACTCCAATAACAACCAGAATCCCATTTTGGGCGGAGACACGCCTCTGACGTCCAGTAATATCCACTCGGACAGCCACAGAACTCTGGAATTATGAGTCACCAAAACCAATTTTACTTAACCTTACCCAGTGACAGTTCCATGGAGGTGTTTCCCCACAACACGTTGTGCTGTTACACGGCCAAATTACCTCAGGGCATCCCCTTAAATCACGAAGCCCATTGGGAAGTGGCTTTAGTGGAAATGATTCACCCTACACAAATCCAAAACATCACCGAAAATCAAAACACTTTTGAGGTCGAAATCCTGAACCAACAATTACAAGAAGCCATGAATGACATCGGGTTTTCAGGGATCACACCAAAACCAGCCAGCAATCCAGCCTTCAGTATCTACACCTTGAAAATTCTAGCAGGGTTTTATTTTAGTGGCCAACATTTGGTGGATACCATTGCTTCCAGGTTCGAGTTAGCCTTTGGCAAAGCCCTGAACAGAGTCAAAAAAAGTGTCACCCTCGACTACCATAAAGTGGCTCGTCGCTTACTGATGAAATTTCAGGACACCCAAATATTGTCCCTCAGGTTCAATGGTCGTTTGTTTGAAATTTTGGGTGGACATGCAGGAATGGTCGCAAACAATTGGAGCCCAAAGATAAACAGTAATATGGATTTTTACAGAGCTTTTGGAAACCCGGTAGAACTGAACCAAGGACTGAATTTGATGTTTGTGTACTCCGATGTGGTGGAATACAACGTGGTGGGACACACCTCCGTGCCATTACTGCGTGTCATTCCTTTCAAAGTGGATAGTACCACGACCAGTGACCAGGAAGGTGGAAACACTTACCACGTCCACCGCGAATTTGTCCATCCTCACTATTTGCCTGTCAGCAAGTCGTATTTGGACACGGTCAACATTGCTATAAAAGGAGATCTGGGACAAAATATTCTATTCACCAAAGGAAAAGTCACGGTGAAACTCCATTTTCGAAAACGGTTTTCTCACGACTCGTAAGTAAGTCATGTATCCAGTGTACCGAGGGGTTGCACGACAGCGAGGACACGGTTTAGGAGATATGTTAAAATCGGCCTTTCGTTCGGTGGCCCCGGTGTTGAAACCGATGGTGACACGCGGATTGCACGCCTTGAAAGATGCGGCACTGACGCAAGGCAAAGAATTTCTCCAAAATGTCATCATCGACAAACAAAACCCTAAAGAAGCCTTCATGAGGGCAGACAAAAATGTCTTGCTGCAAACGGGCAAAGACATTTTGGGCCGACGAGACACACCTATAAATGCCCTGCACGCTACCGAGTCAGGCATTCAGCAAAGACAAGGCAGAAAGAGACGACGAAGAAAACACCCTTTCACCAGACTTCAAGCTAGAAAGGCCAAGAAAAGAAGAACCGTTCAAGACTTAGACGTTTTCGATTATTGAGACACAGCAACAAAAAAAAAACGATGCACCGAGAGTCATGCGCTTGTTCCAAGACGGAACTGGATCTGTTTGCCATGCCCCCCACCATGATGACGATGCAAGAATCCCAATGGGTGGAATTTCACCCCGTCTCCTCATTGGCCGATTCTGCTCCCATCGAGTTTGAAATCAAGGGACAGCCCGAAGATTACATCGATCTGAATAGCAGTTACTTGTACTTGAAAGTCAAAGTTCTAGATAAGGGAGGAGATATTATAAGCGGCGAAGAGAAAGTAGCTCCCGTCAACAATTTCATGCATTCCTTGTTCAGCTCAGTGGACTTGTACTTGAATAACAAACTGGTCAGTAGCAGCATGGATACTTACCCTTATCGTGCCTACCTGGAAAATCTCTTGACGTACGGAATAGATGCGAAGAACACTCATCTCAATGCCTGTGTGCTATGGGAACCTGACGAAGCGGGCGAATTTAATGAAACAGGTCTTGAAGCTGACCCCAAATCAAAAAGAACCACCAATGAGGGATTTGTAGAACGAAGAAACAGAATCAAAGGACTCGACAAAAGTTTAGAACTGATGGATCGTTTGCATTTGGACATGTGGTTGCAAGAGAAATATTTGCTGAACGGGGTCAATGTTCGCTTGAGACTGAATCGCAGCAGTGCCGCTTTCCATTTGTTGGCTGATGGTGATGCTACTACTGGTGGCAATCCCAAAAGCAAAACCGAGGAGGCCAAACTCTACGTACGACGCGTGGAAGTGTTACCTAAAGTAGGTAACGACATCAGTCAAACGTTGAGCAGAACGACCGTCAAGTATCCCATCCGACGCGTGGAAATGAAAACGTTCACCATTCCCGCTAACCATCATTCCATGATCGAAGATCATCTGTTTCAAGGACAGTTACCCAAACGTTTAATCCTTGGTATGGTCGAGAATTCAGCCTTCAACGGAGCCTTCGATGAAAATCCTTTCAACTTTCAACACTTCAAGGTGAAGAAAATCGAAGTCAGTCGCGATGGCAAGACCTTGTGTACCAGACCTTTCGAACCCGACTTTGAGAAGAACAATTACTTGAGATCGTACTTGTCCTTGTACGAAGCCACGGGCCAGTTAGGAACCAACACCAGTCATGGCATTACGTACGACGATTATGCAGGAGGCTATGCTTTGTGTGTAAATAGTCTATTGAAGTGATTTATAAAAAAATTTAAAATAGTGATGAGTAGCATAAAAAGTGAGTGAGTGTTTCTTTTAGGTCGGCGAGTTGTTTTGGGTCATGATCTAGGTAAGATCAATTTTATGTTTTTAGGGGGATGTTTTCCTTCACGTCCGCGCTTTCAGTATAAATTGAAACTAGCTCGGCAGTCTAGCTACCCTTGTTGATTGATCAACACCAGAAGAATGAACACCAGAATAGTGAAACTGTTAGAACTCCAGATGCACCTGGAATATGCCAGGCGCATAGTAAACGAACTATCAGCGGAGGCTATCGTAGAAGAAGCAAGAATAAAGAAGGAAGAGAAGGAGAGAAGAGAGAGGGAAGAAGAGGAAAAGAAAATAGGAGAGAGGATGTCATACAATATTCCCGAGACAGAGGATTGGGGTGCTAAAGCGAATCATCCCGCCTCTACACTCTCAAGACAAAAAGTAAAAAGAGACTGGAGTCAAAGATGTGTGTGTGGCGCCAGGCCTGGAAGGTGCAACCATTAGATAGGTACATCTGGAGTTCAAAAAATAAAAAACCAACAGCCCTTTTCAGGGCTACCCAATACTCTAGAAAAGAAATAACCATCAATTTGCCAATGTGTGTAGGTAAAGTAGTGTGAATATAAACACTGACTCTTTTTTCATAGTGCGAGTGTATGTGTTTGTGTGTTTGTAATCGATCACGTAAGTTTGTGTGAATAATAGATTATGGGTTTGTTCATTGTTTCTTAGCGTATGTGGAGGGTATAGTTAGGGTTTTATTATATGAAATGAGAAAGTAGGGGGATGTTTTCCTTCACGTCCGCGCGTTGTTGGGTCATGATCTAGGTAAGATCAATTTTATGTTTTAGGGGGATGTTTTCCTTCACGTTCGCGCTTTTCGTATAAGAACCCACAGTATTCGTCGTTCAAACCATTCTGCAAAGAATAAAAAAAGAAGATGGCTTCGAACCACCTTAACAAAATGGAAAAATTGCAAAACGTCCTGGACAATTTAGGAATGTTTGAGCAAATGTTGGTTAACCTAAACGAGGATCACTACTCTTATAGTCCCCATCGAGTGAAGATGGAGATAAACAATTTACGAAAAATGAAGGTAATCATCAGTGATCTGTTGAAAGAAATAAAGGAGGAGAAGGAGGATGAAGAGGAAAGGATAAGGATGAGAGCATGGAATGAAAAAATTGAAAAAGAAGAAGAAAATGAGAAGAGGAAGAAAGAAGAGGAGGAGGAAGAGAAGAAAGAAGAGGAGGAGAAAAAAAAGAAGAAAAAGAGTGTAGGTGAGAAAATAAGAAGTTGGTGGAGGAAAAGAAGAAATTAGAAGCAGAAGAAGAAGAAGAAGAAGAAGAAAACCCAAAGGCCCTTTTCAGGGCCAGCCATATTTCTCGAAAAGTAATAGCCTTTCAATTGCCTACCCCTTTTTTTTTTTTAAAAATATTTAAACAAAAAAAATCCCATGTTAAATTCCCCTTGTACGTATATTAACCCACGATTTATTCCCATGTTAAATTTCCATTGAGGCTAATCTGACCCACGATTTTTCTCCATGTTAAATTTCCATTGAGGCTAATCTGACCCACGATTTTTCTCCATGTTAAATTTCCATTGAGGCTAATCTGACCCAAGGGGGGTCTGTAATACTAATTCCCATTGAGGCTAATCTCGCCCCCTTCACTACTATTAGTACATTATGTCATGCATGACCCAAACACCGAATTCAAATAATTATTCATCTGTCAAATTACTAAACACGTACACATAAAAGTATCAAGAGAATTCCCTTATGTTAATAAACTAAAGAGAGTCCATTTTAAAAAATTCCATACTGTCATAAAAATTCGTGAATGCATCGCGACTTCTGATCCTTGAAGTTGGCTAATTGCTCTGGTTGGGAAATAACTCCCCAGCACGAACTTCCCATCGATAACAAATAACCACTAAATATAACAAAGCAATAAACGGAGTCGTAAAGAGAAATATCATATACCTTAGGTTTATTGCAATATTAGTCATATCTTAGTTACATATTATACTAGTATTTCAATGCTGATAAAGTAATTTTGAAAGCCGCTTGAAAGACAGAGATGGAAGACACCCTGACCTAGAATGAACGCCATATCAATTAATGACAGCTGGCGATGACTTTGGTTGCGTGGGAATATTTTATGAAGGAATATGCAATCTTCAAATATGAGAATTACCGACTATTCAGTGCTGAAATCTTGTTGACGTTTGTGTTCGTGAAAAGTCATGATCCTGGCGCAATATAAACGTCGTATTTAGTTTGTCGGTTTCCACATGAGGGAATATGGGATTCCGTTCATGAAACTTCACTAGTTTAGGAATAGAATATTAAAGTGAAAGTTTTGTAGGTTTACTTTTAGAGGTTTACGATCTCAGATAATAATAATAATAATAATAACAATAATAATAATGATAATAATTCGTCTTTGTACTTACACGACTTTGAAACATCTCCAGCAGAACAAAATAGTATGTGTGCGTACCCGGAACAACAGTGTTGGTTATATAAGGTAGCGTTTATTGGTAGCGTACCCAGAACAACAGTGTTGATTATATAAGGTAGCGTTTACTGGTAGCGTACCCGGAACAACAGTGTTGATTATATAAGGTAGCGTTTACTGGTAGCGTACCCAGAACAACAGTGTTGATTATATAAGGTAGCGTTTACTGGTAGCGTACCCGGAACAACAGTGTTGATTATATAAGGTAGCGTTTACTGGTAGCGTACCCAGAACAACAGTGTTGATTTTATAAGGTAGCGTTTACTGGTAGCGTACCCGAAACAACAGTGTTGATTGTATAAGGTAGCGTTTACTGGTAGCGTACCCAGAACAACAGTGTTGATTTTATAAGGTAGCGTTTACTGGTAGCGTACCCGAAACAACAGTGTTGATTATATAAGGTAGCGTTTACTGGTAGCGTACCCAGAACAACAGTGTTGATTATATAAGGTAGCGTTTACTGGTAGCGTACCCGGAACAACAGTGTTGATTATATAAGGTAGCGTTTACTGGTAGCGTACCCAGAACAACAGTGTTGATTATATAAGGTAGCGTTTACTGGTAGCGTACCCGGAACAACAGTGTTGATTATATAAGGTAGCGTTTACCGGTACATTCTTTTAAAGGTCAAATATGGAAGAAAACTTAATGCTTTTTGCTTTATAGTACTGCGCGTGTTAGTCAAAAATACGATTATCAGGCAAGAGTTATGCATGCGTATTAATGCATAACAAAAGTAAACACAAATGTGGACCACTTTCTCAATTACTATTAAAAACAATAGAAAGCTTGACCACTTTGTAAGCTGTTACAAAGAAAGCTGGACTACTTTCTCAAATGCTGCATAGCAACAACACTAGACCATTTCATTTTTCTTATACAACTGCATGGAAAACAAAGCTGGACCATTGCTTTAAAATGCAAACAACAAAGCTAGACTACCGTCTAAAATACTGCATAAACACAAAATACTGGACCAACTTATAAACTGGAGTATAAAAACAACAATAAGCACAAGACATCAACAGGACACTTTCTCAACTACTGCATAAAAATAAACACCATACCGCTTATATAACTACTACAATAAAAGAAAAACTAAGCCATCATATTCATTCGCCTCTGTCGTGGTAGAAGGAATCTCAAAAGTCGCTCGCTTTAGATTTGTAAAAAGTATGTATGCATCTAAATAACCGCGAACCGTTTTGTAAATAACCGTATATAGGTATCTAAATAACTACATACCGTTTTATAAATAACCGTATGTATGTGTCTAAATAACGACCGTTTTGAAAATAACCGTATAAATGTATCTAAATAACTGCATCTCATTTTGCAAGTAACCGTATGTATACATCTAAATAACTTTGTTAATAACCGTATGTATTTATCTAAGTAACAACATACCGTTTTGTAAATAGCCGTATAAATGCATCCAAATAACCACATACCGTTTTGTAAATAACCGTATGCATTTATCTAAGTAACCATATTCCGTTTTGTGAATAACCGTATCAATGTATCGAAGTAACAACATACCGTTTTGTAAATAACCGTATATATATCTAAATAACCACATACCGTTTTGCAAATGTCCTTATGTATGTATCTAAATGTCCACATATCCATTTCGTAAATAACCGTATGGATATTTCTAAATAACCACATACCGTTTTGTACATAAGCGTATGTAGAACAATATACAAAGATATTTGGACCTTAAAATAGTTTAGCTCATCTGTAATTTCTCTCACCGTTCAGGCACGACAGTAGATTGGATTGCATCAACGTTTTCAATTTACCGTAAGAAAGGACGATAAATATTTTCCCTGCAGGTGGCAAGCACCTGAATGAATAGCTACCGCATCCTCTCTCCCCACAAATGATTGAGAGACAATAGATAGGTTGGCTTTTACAAAAATGCCTAAAACTCATGAGGTACTAAATTATACTTGATAACATGATCACAGGTACCAAACTACCACTGATGAGATATTCCAGGCACCAGTTAAAATACTGATGAGATAATCAATGTACCAAGCTAATGCTGATGAGATATTCCAGGTAGGTAACGATTACATATGAGATAATCTTAGGTGCAAAACCACTACTGATGATATAAACCTAGGTACCTAATCTGGTCAGATCATCAAGATACAAAACCACAACTCATGAGATTAACTTAGGTACCAAATCATAACCGATGCGATAATCCAAATCACTATTTATGATACAGGCTTAGTTATCCAACTAATGATGAGATAATCATAGGTACCAAACTTCAACTGAGATAATCCTAGGTTCCAAATGACTAATGACTATAATCCAAGTATCATTCCATGGCTAATTAGCTAAACGATCCTAGTTATCAGATTGCTACTGATGAGATGATCCTTGTACCAAACCACTTGTTACGTGTTTAGGCACGAATAAACAGCAATACGAGAAAGAGCGAAAACAACAAGTTTTGAAAAATATAACAAATAATTTATTTCAATGGAAAAATACTGTAAAAATAAATTTAAAAAATATGAGAACTTACGGTTTCCAGAATCAAATCTAAAATTAACACAAGAATAATCCACGAATAAAGTTTTTGCAGTCCTAATATTGAAATGTTCTAATGATTTCAAGTTTGAGTCCCGACGAAGAATTCAAGATGGAAGGCGATGACGTATGATGTAACCTGTACTGTGTTGACGTCTACAGTTCTTTGTACAAGCACAATCATTTTTCCTCCGGTCTTGGAAATCCAAACAGAATTTTTAATAAATGTCCTTGTTCAAGAATTCTGTATGAATACAATAGTTTTTCCAGAGAAACTAATTAATCTTTTGGTGTCCAAATAATTTAGAGAAAAATTAACTTTAACTCAAAAACTCAAAAGTTCATTTCTGGTCACAACAAAAGAAAACAACTTGACATCAAGTGTTCAAAAACCCCGGACTCTGAGATCTCTCTCTTCCTCTCTCTCTCTCACTAAACATCACTATTAATACTAAGTACTTCGCAATGACGGAAATGCCTAATTGCGAAATACATTGCGAAATAAAAGATGACGTTATCATGTTTACATGTAAACGTCACATAGTCCTGCATATCCTTGACAAGAACCAATCATTTTACTCATAGAAAAAGTTCTTTACTACTCATCAAAACTTCCTAGATATCAAAGCAATGCTCATGAAATATTCATAGGTATCATAGAACTGTTTTTACAATATTCATATTTATCAAAGCACTACTCACCAAATGTTCCTAGGTGTCAGATCATTATGTAGGAAATATTATTAGGTATCAAAGCGCTACTCATAAAATATTCCAAAGTATCAAAGCACTATTCTAAAAATATTCATAGGTATCAAAGCTCTACTTATGAAATATTCCTATGCATTAAAGCAATAATCATTAAAAGTTCATAGGTTTCAAAGCTATATTTATAAAATATTCTTAGGTATCAAACCAATTCTCAGGAAATATTCCTAGGTATCAAAGCACTACTCATCAAATATTTCTAGATATCAAAGCACTACTCATGAAATATTTCTAGATATCAAAGCTCTACTGATAAAGTAGTCCTAGGAATCAAAGCAATGCTCATAAAATATTCTTAGATACCAAAACACTACTCATAAATTAGTCATAGGTATCAAAACCTTACTCATGTAATATTTCTAGGTATCAAAGCTCTACTCATGAAATTTTCCTAGGTATAAAAGTAATGCTCATAAAATATTCCCAGATATCAAAGCACTAATCATTCAATATTCATAATTAACAAAGAACTTCTCATAAAATATTCATAGGTATCAAAGCACTATTCATCAAAAACTCCTAAGTAGCAAAGCATTATATAGGAAATATTCCTAGGTATCAAAGCGCTACTCGTAAAATATCCCAAAGTATCAAAGCACTATTAATGAAATATTCATAGGTATCAACGCTCTATTCATAAATTATTCCTTGTCATTAACGCACTACTCATGAAATAATTCGAGGTATCAAAGCAATAACCATAAAAAGTTCATAGGTATCAAAGCATTATTCATAAAATATTCTTAGGTATGAAATCACTAATTATCAAATATTCCTAGGTATCAAGGCAAGACTCATGAAATATTCCCAGATATCAAAGCAATAACCATAATATTCCTACGTATCAAAGCACTATTCATAAAATATTCGTATTAATCAAAGCTCTACTCATGTAATGTTCCTAGGTATCAAAGCACTGCTTATCAAATAGTCCTAAGTATCAAATCATTACTCATGCAATATTCCTAAGTATCAAAACATTACACATGAAATAGTCCTAGGTATCAAAGCATTACACATGAAATAGTCCTAAGTATCAAATCATTACTCATGCAATATTCCTAGGTATCAAAGCTCTACTTATCAAATAGTATTAGGTATCAAATCACTACTCATTAAATAAACCTAGGTATCAAAATATTACTCATGAAATAGTCCTAAGTATCAAATCATTACTCATGAAATAATCCTAAATATGAATACACTACTCATGAAATATTCATAGGTTCCATATTATTATTATTATTATTATTATTATTAAGGCCGTATGCAGCAAATGTGAATATTGTCTAGTTCTTATTGATGTAGCTTTATGGTAGGTTGCGGTTTACTCAAAACTCGTCGTCTTTCCAATCCTTCTACATAAAGTTATGTCATTATTACTTATCCTGAACTGTTGACAAAGGATTAGATAAAGAATTTAGGGAATGATCCAATAACAATACGAGAGATTTATGACGAAGAATATTACACATTAGATTTCCCTTACAATAGGATAGAAATATGAAGAACAGAAATGCATGTCTTCGTTTTAATTAGCTTGGTGTATCGAAGGAGACATACGAGAGGCAAGTATCAAGCAGATCACGACGATCAGTTGTACCAAGAATATAAGATTACCTTTTAAAGGAGAGATCCCTTATTTACCGAGTCAAAGAATTCCAATTTATTTTTGAAGAGTTATTGTCTTTTATTTTAATCAAATAATGAGAAATAGCATATATCATATTGTTCTGCTTAGCATATATCATATTGTTCTGCTTGTGACTTATATAATACAGAGAATAATAGAATCTATGTTCGGGTTTGCACCGAGACAAGGAAATCCCAGCCAAGGGTTTACATTTTTTGTCTCCTGGGGTAAAATCTCTCTCTCTCTCTCTCTGTTCTTTTTATCATTTGTCATCCATGTTCGGGAGGGCATGAGTTGCTTTATCAGTCAAGTTCTTTAATTTATAAGGTAATTTACCTATTAAAACTATGAATAAAATTCTTGTTCATAATATGATATTTTTTTGGTAATTAGTTACTCAATCTTGCACTCATTAAAAAATTAATTTATGGTTTAACAAATTGAAAGCATATCAGTTGCGCTATGTATCATTCTATTTGCTCATACATTATTATTTAAATTCAATTGTGTGTTATCAGTTAATATGTAAGCCCTTTTGGTATTTTGTCGGCTCGTATTCACTTCCATCATTCTGACGAATTGAAGGGAAAAATCTTGAGAGAATGCTGTTTAGGGGAGGTGCCGGCACTTCATGTATATGGCGCGTTTCATTGTTTCTCTCAAGATATTCTTCTAGTAGTTTTATGTGTCCCAATGTCTCGCGTTTTGGTATTCACCATTTCATGTTCTAAAACACAATTTGTGACATATTGTTCGTCTACTTCTGTAAATCAGCTCTCTTTGACCGTTTCAGTGTTTGTTTTATTTCCACTCCTGATTTTGTTATTGTCTCCGACGAAAGTTGGTTCGGTTTCAGAGACACATTTATTTCATTTGTTTCCCAGTCATCAAAAAGAAAGGAAAGATCCCCTGACTCGTGCTTTGGTGAATTTTCTGAAATTGCTAGTTCATGTTTAGCATAATTTGTGAAATTTTCTATCGTCCAAAAAGCGTACATTATACATGGAATAGGTACCCAGTGGGTGGTACACATGATTTTCGCTCTCCTATCTTTAAGAGTCAAGATGTTTCCTAGCTTGTAGTCCATTTTCTTTTTGTCTTATTTTTCTCGTTTTCTTCCTAATCTTTTTACCGCTCCGGTAGCCTAGTGGTTAGAGCGTCCTCCTCGGATGCGGGAGGTCGTGGGTTCGATCACCGACCGAGTCATACCAAAGACTTACAAAAATGGTACTAACAGCTGCATCGCTTGGCGCTCAGCATTAAGAGGTCAGTGTTAGGACTGGTCGGCCTGGTGTCAGAATAATGTGACTGGGTGGGACATCATGCTCATTGTCTGCGGCATGATGCCCCAGTGCAAGACATCACTATAAACTGCCACACTGCAGACATCGTAGCAATATGACTGAAATTTTTTTAAAGCTACGTTAAAAATCCAAATCACATCACACATCACTTCTAATCTTCTTTTTGTTAGTTTTTTCTCTCCTCCAAAAAAGTATTTAGTTAAATGTCCCAAAGTGTTAACATTCGTTTGATCGGAAAATAACTCCATCAGGCCAAGCATAAGACAACAATGGTTACGTCCCTTGATAAAGCATTCGCATCGGTGAGAAAAGAACAAATGCACATATGTAATCACGAACACGGACACACAAAGCCGAAACTGTGCTGCTTTTCTTGAATGTAAGCTGTAACAATTGTCTTTTTTTCCTTCTCACTTTTCATCTCTTCCTTGATGACTGTAGCCATAATATAACTCCCTTGATTAATGTAGCCACAATATAACTCCCTTGATGACTGTAGCCACAATATAACTCCCTTGATGACTGTAGCCATAATATTGCTCCCTTGATGACTGTAGCCACAATATAACTCCATTGATGACTGTAGCCATAATATTACTCTCTTGATGACTGTAGCCATAACTCTCTTGATAACTGTAGACACAATATAACTCCCTTGATGACTGTAGCCAAACTCTTACTCCCTTGATGACTGTAGCCATAACTCCCTTGATGACTGTAGCCATAATATTACTCCCTTGATGACTGTAGCCAAACTATTACTCCCTTGATGACTGTAGCCATACTATTACTCGTTGACATATCACTCTTTATTGTGTCCATAAGATTGTTTACATTAAAATTATTCATCGGTATTTACCATTTTTCAATTGAAATCACATTAGTTGTATTCAGTTATAGTTTGAGAGGGTCTGGTACGTCAGCACACTCATTGCTGGAAATCATTCTAACTCTGTACGTTTGGGCTTCTGATATAATGTTTAGGACTTTGGGATTTAATTTAAAATACCGTAGGCTCCTTTTAAAGTTTTCCATTGTTTTCTGGGGAAATTAAATATTTGTTAAATTTTACAAAACAGTTTGGTTTCGTTCTTTGTTGTTTCTTAGTTTAATACCGCAGAGCACTAACAGAAAACGAAGGCTCGTATGGGATATTGATTTCTTTGAAATATGTTCGTGAAATTAAAATGACTTTTTAAATTTAATTTCAATTTGTTTTTTAATCTTCATAGTCTCTGGTACAGCTTTTAATTTCACTTATTTGAGAAATCTTTAATGAGACTAACAAGCTTTAACAATGTCATATACACTGAAAAACTTTCTTTCAAATCCTGCCTAGGAATCGCTAGAGTCATTGAAAATGGATGAGTTCCTTGAGCTCGCCAGACTTCATGATCTTTCTGATGCGAGGTCTTCTTTATCGAAACAACAGATAAAGAATAGTTTGGTTCAATATTTAGTGAAAATAACTGCTTCGATAAAAGTGCTTTGGGTTTGATTACTAGGTCTGTATCTGGTTTTGATAGGAACTTAAACAAATTTTATTTAAAAACCAGATGGAAATTGAGATAAGAAAGTTTTATGTTCATAAAATAATGTTGGAAATCCAAAATGAGAAAGAAGAGAGGCACCTGCAAAAGCAAAGAGGGGCGGGGTGGGGTAGGGAGGGAGGTAGATAAAAATTCAGATAGAAGAAAGGGAAAATCAATTGATATTTAAAAAAAATTAAAACAAGACAGATGGATAGGCAGGTGGATCTTCTTATGCTTTTAAAAAGTAACAGAAGAGAATTATAAGCAACAAGTTTGTAAACTTCAATAAGTTATTTTCATAGAATACAAAGTGAAATTATAGAACAAAAAAAGGTTACGACATTAGGAATTAAGTCCCAAATAATAATAGATTTACAAATACAAGCCCCAATGATAAAAGTTGTAAATAAACTTTAGTGGAAATACTAATTAAGTTCAACGCTGAAGGTATTGATGTGCATGTAGTGGCCTTTATCGTGTTGTTGTACTAATAGTCTTCTGTTTAATCACAATAATAAAATCCAAGGCAAAAACCCTGAATTTTGGTATAAATTCGTCTCTAATATCACGAATGGTATCAGACCGCTATAGTATTTCCAGAGACGAAATAATCTGAGTAATTCCGAATCAAATACTGTACACAACAGTAATTTCATTCTGCTCGAATGTGAAACCATGAATGAATAATCTTTATCTTTGACAAGATTATATAGCCCACAAATTTACCTCAGGTCACAATTAGCTAAGTTTAACAAAAAGTATTATCAAATGGAAAATAACCTTTCAGAAACTTCATAATGTTTAGAAAATGAAATGCTAGTTATAAGGAGAAGATCTGTTACTAAGATTAGAATATATAATATGGACTATGTCAAGTATACCAGGTAAGTTGTCAGGTATGCCAGGTAAGTTGTCAGGTATGCCAGGTAAGTTGTAGGAGAATTTCAATAAACTAAACCCTGACCTTAATAAACATGTTTACTTCTATTAATAATGATTAAGAATATTAAACATATACAGGGATTATTTTTGCTATGTAGAATTTGTTTACTTAATAAAAATCAATAATTCAGGTCGAGTAGAAAATAAACGTGTTTTTGGACAACGTTACGCCCAACATACTGTGTTACATTACATTAGCATAAAATGCAATTTAAAAAAAAAAAACAATAACAAAAACCTAACTAAAAAACAATGCAAATTATATATCTATCTATATATAGAAAATAATAGATCAATACTTTCCTGATTGTATTGAAAATTATTGAGAGCTTGAATGGAGAATTGGACTTTATTATTACAAAAGTATACTTCTTGGCAGTGTTCGTAAAGTCTACACTTCACTTTCGGTACAACAAGGTCTTCATTATCATATGGTTAAGAAATGGGTCATTGAAGGGGTATGATTGGTTTTTGAGTCATATTGATAAAGGTTCAGGAATGGTAAAATAAAATATATAAAAACCAACTCTGAATTTACGAGGGAGAAAAAACAATTACTTGATACGGGTACTCAGCCAAGAAGGTCGATTAAATTTAAAATAAACTCTGACAACTCATATTAATTGATGAGTTCAAGAATTCCGTGAATTTTTGAGAAGTCTTCCTCTAGTGAAAGTATCCTGATTCAGGGAGTAGCGTGCGGCTGTTGATGTTCCTTTCCATTGTGTCAATTTGGCATTAGACGTAGTCACAGAGCCAGTGAGACGGAACCGTGACTTCTTTTCCCACTGAAAGTATGCATTTATTATTAATCAACGACCTAGCTGGATATCAGGTTGTAGTTATTTCACTTGTAATGACAAGCCATGTTTGAATCAAAAGTTGATACTATTAAGATTGAAATTCCTGATTTATACCCTGATTGTGTAGCTACTATAACTATGACATAAAGGCTCTTGAGAAAGATTTTGTTCAGGAGCGTATTCCTTTAGCTGACACATGTATTGGTCAGGCTTTTGACGAGGACGATTTTGTTCAGGAACGTATTCCTGTAGCTGACACATGTATTGGTCAGGCTTTTGATGAGGACGTTTTTGCTCATTGTATTGATCAATCGAAAGTGATTGATCGAAGTGATCCTCGTTTCGATACTCGTTCTATCAATTCTAATCAGGGTGACACACGATAATCACTAATTATTGAATAGGAACAAGATCATGAGATCTCCTTTTTGTTTCAGTGGTCTTTTAGCGAAACTAAAGCCACACAAGTACTAGTTTAATATTTTGTTAGACATGGTGT
This sequence comes from Sinohyriopsis cumingii, assembly GCA_028554795.2. Classification (NCBI taxonomy): domain Eukaryota; kingdom Metazoa; phylum Mollusca; class Bivalvia; order Unionida; family Unionidae; genus Sinohyriopsis; species Sinohyriopsis cumingii. The sequence continues at coordinate 5,101,589 of CM068826.1, read as the reverse complement.
CCTCATGATGTTAAGATTATATGCTCTTAAAATAAGTAACAGTAAAAAAGTGAAAGCAAAACACTGTCTAAAATTCAACAAATAATTTATTTTTCCATAAGAAAAAGTGAAAATAAAAAATGAACTTTTTATATTGAGAAATAAATACCAAAATAATCATAGAATTAATAAAACAAGTCATAATAATTTAAAGTTCTGAATCAACTTTGCTAGAAATCTAAATTAAGTTAAATATTGAAGTGTTGATGTGTATGCATTGACCTGTATAATACGGATGTGCCAACAGTCTCTTGTTGAAACACAGTAATATAACTCCAGGTTTTAATTTACTATAAATCCAAGTGAATGTCTTTGTCCAAGAATATGTTTTATGTGCACTCTGTATTTCCAGAGAAAACAATCACTAAAATAAATAATTTGAAGAAATAAACTCCAGCTCAAACGAACACTGAAAGCAACAATAATACAAATTGATGTTGCTTAGACAGTAACAAGATTATATGGTCTTTAACTTGACCTAGGGTCACAATTAACATTTTATAACAGAAAACATTACTAGAAAGTTCTTAATGTTTCCACAAAAGAAAAAGAAAATAATCCCTAAAGTAAATAATTTGACAAAATAAATTACAGCTTAAATGAACAGTCACCACAATAAGCGTATACTTACAGGCATGTGTACGAATTATGGTACAAGTAAATACAGATTTATCTCCCACTTGACTAATGTCAATTACGGTTATATCGCTGCTTCCCTGGGAAAATTAACAGGAGCTCCATGGGCAAAATACCCAGGAGAAAAACCTCTTCCTGGATATAATTAGTGTAGTCCTAGAAATAGACTTGATATCCGACTTAATATCTTTTCCAACTCAGCAACGTCGTTGATCATAGTTCCACGTTGCTTATTACGCTCGGCCCACTCATTTAACTTTGTATGTCTTACATACGTTAAACGTTTTCCACGCATCGCGTTTTTTAAGTGTTCTATAACTCGCTCAGCTACACATTTCAAGCGAGAAATTTTCTTAGACAGAAGATCATCGACGCTAGCTTATCATTCAGCGAATATATCGCATAAACAACTGCCGTCACAGGATATGCTCTTTCATAATAATGTCTATCAATTCCAGTCAGTATTCCTTCTTTGGAATGTTTACTTAACTTTACATCTCCAGCGTGATGTAATCGAACAGGGTTACGTTTGTCACGAATAATCCAGATGTTGTCTACAGCTGCGTTATCCACCGCAGCAACGTCTGTCGCCACGATAAATTTTATTCTAAAAATATATTTTTGGTAGTCGAGATAATTGATAAGTGTCGTTGCTTGCTTGTCGGTTATTGTGACATCGACGTCTTGCAAAATTCTGAATGCTGACCACTCTTTTGGTTTCACGGATACGATGTATTAAAGATTTATTCGTCAAATCAACATCAACCAGAGCTAGCATCGACAATTTAAGGATGATTATGTTAAGATCAAATCTAGCTTTAGAGGGCTTTATTGCAGATACTCCTGTAAATTCTTCCATGTTGTGATTAAGGCAACTATATATTTAAATTAAAGTTAAATTCATGATATAATGAGTCAAGAAAACATAACTGTAAGTGGTTAATGATTGGTACTGCAACTTCTTGTAATCGAGGTTGCGTAATTGAATTTTGTGGATATCACAGGCAAAGCGGGCGGCGTGAAGTCTACGACCAAAACCGTGTTTAAAGTGTAACGTCGGAGTCAGGGGTAAAACTCAGTTGTGTGTAAAATAAAGCTCTACAAAATACAGAGGTGAAAAAAATAACGCTGGCAACATCGTCGCTGGTATAAAAAAAACGGCGAGGACTATCTCTCCAGATTTTGACGCTAACATATTTTTCTCTAGTAATAAAATAATTATTTAGACAAATAATATTATTATAGAAATGAAGCGAAATCCCACAATCAAGAATTATGAGGCATATCGTTCTGGTGTAATCAGGCACGGTCGACTAACAAAAATAGTCGGTTCTGAAAAAAGTGTTGGTTATCTCATATTCTCTCTTGGGGAAAACTATATCTCTGTCACAGATTCCTGTGCGAGTGTTTTCACGGATTGATCAAAGATGGTCTGTGATTGATCATATTGATTCGGATTCAAAAAATAATTTATTGATTAATTTACGAGCTATTATACAGTGTCAAAAGTGCAAATTTGTTGGTACAAAAAATATAATAAACGCACAAGAGCGGTAAAGTTTGTGATCATGAAGACTAGCGAAGAAAATTAATTTTAATCGATCAATGCAGCTGGCGAATATTTTCATATTTGCATAAGTTCGGTACAGTATCTCGCAGTTTAAATAAGTAAGTTTGCGCTGTCTAAAAAATACAAGCGAAAAATAATATTTCAGTATCTCCTGACGCCGCCACTACTTTGGCTTAATTCAATTGTATGATAGATAAAGAAAAATAACTCTGTCAAGGAAAGCTCTCCTCAGTATAGAATAAAGAGTGCTCTCGCTTGTATTTTATAACAAATTACGCATCGAAATATAATTACATTTTTTGTTGTTGCTTTTTGTGTTTTTAAAGATAATTATCCTTGCTTTTCTAACTTTGTCTGATTACATGCCCTTTCGCGATCTTGTCCACGATAATAGTTAACAAAACAGACAAGGAACACAGTAAATCTAATCGAGCTATTTCTGTATTTCCAAATATTCTCTAAAAGGACATTCAGACTGAATGAGCCAAGTGAAAAGGTCAGTTATTCCGATATGCATGATTTTCACGGTAAACCTAATTAATTATTTGTGCTTTTCCTTCTATTTCTTGGTTATGGAATCCAAGAATAACGTTGTCGAAAACCCCATACTATTTATTTAAAAAACATCGCACGAAATTCACATTTTGGAGGCAGGTATAGATGAACACAAACCATAACCTTTAAAAAAGATATACTAGAATGGAGTCATGGGGTGCCAACATAACACAATTTCTTGGTTATCGTCTATTAATTTGGTTATGTTTCTTTCCATCCCTCTTCTTATTTCTTCTCTTTTGTATATGGTTTTACCAATTTGTTATATATCTTGGAAGAGTCCTGTTCGTTTTTGTTCCCCGTGTATGCGTATTTATGTTGTTTTATCTAGTGTACTTTATGCAATGTTTATTTCATCTGGTGACGTGCTGGGATTATTAATGATGTTTTTGCATTTTTGTCCGTTAATTTGTAATTTTCAGCTTGCATTCTATAGGATTTCTGGCTTATGTTTGATTATAAGTTAATAACGAAGACATAGTGCAATACAAATAAAACAATTCTTAAACACTGGGCGAGATAAGAACAATTGAAACGTAACCATAAAAGTTTACCTTGCCTACAAAAAGAATAAACAAAACAACAACAACAAAATAAACTTCCCTGGAAAAGCCGTCTAAGATGAGCTAGCTGAGAAGACCCCAGCACACTCCAAAACAAATCCATCTCCCTGGAAAAGCCACCTATGATGTGCTAGCTGAGAGGACCCCAGAAACCCATTTATAATTTTCAATTATGTAAACACAATGGAAAAATTTAAATCATAAAATAAAACGAACACCCTAGCCACAATTATAATCGATATCCTAAAAAAAATGTTACAATAAGCAACATAAAGTAGAAGCAGTGCTCTTACGGATAATCAAGCCACCAAGTGCACACTCTAACGGAATGATATCTAATAGCGTTTGCAACTGGCAGAAAATTACACACCTAATTTGAAAATAGATTACATTTAATATTTGACTTCACGACACATCAATCCAAATGAGAACGTTAGGAAACGCGTACAAAGACATATCAATATCCTCTCTTCTTTCTCAGACGACCTCTATGCTAACACTCCGGAACACAGACGAAAATATCCACCTGTAACCCTGATCGTTAAGGTGTACCCCATCACCGCCCATACACCTACTACGGAACACACGCAAGTTGCAAAACTGGACAGCATCACTAAGCAAACACTCTTGCAAGTTTACGGTTTATTCGACGGGCCATGTGTGAGTATTGAAAATTTTATTTTTCACTTATTCATTTAATAAACAAAAACTTCTAACACTTATGAGTGGACACGAGAAACCCACACCAACCCCCCCCCCCCCCCATTTTTTGGTAAACAAGGGTGTGAACTTGAAGTCAAAACCAGTTAATATGCTGGAGACGGCTGAAGGGTGTCAACACTCGAGTGGGTATCGGGGGTATCTACTCCATTCTATTAGAATAATTAAAAACAATTTGTCAGAGCTGTTGTTGTTGGTCCGATTTTTTATTTTTTAAGACTGATATTGGTTGATTTTAATTGTTGTCAGGACGTTCAAAAATATATTTTCCAAAATTTATCGATTTCTCAAACGTCATTAGATAACCCCTCGAGGTTTGACCGAGAAAATGTTAAAACATCAGACTTACAATAACGATTTAAATCATATATTTGCATGAAACATTTACCAAATCTGACCAAAAACATCAATAAAAGTTCATTAAAATATTTATAAATCTTCCAACACCGTTTTGATACATGTTTGGAAGATGAAGGGAGATAATTCTGTCAGGTGACGGCGTATTCACGTACATAGGATGTAATCCAGGTGAGTTATGTTTTAGATTTCCAGGCGTATGGAATAGTCTGTTTAAACAGATATTTATTATATAATGAACTCCGAAAATGTCAATGCAATTATTTCTGTGATTAAAAATTAAATGATGACGATATAGAACTTTCTGATCAACTTGCTCCTGAAAAGATCACAATTGATTTTGAAATGGTCCATGAACGGAAATACGACGGAAAATATATACTAGCAGCCTAATATGGGTTTATTGAATTACTGCAGCAAGCGATGAAACAGTCATTACTTTATGCACAACAAGACGATGACGATGACGTACAGAAATTCGTTTCATTCGCAAACGCGATTGAGAAAGTTAGAGTAATCACGCGAATACGTGACAAAAAGATTGTGAGTTCACGTGTGCGACAGCTGACAAAATGGATGTCTGCTAGTGAAACGATCCATTATAAACACCCTGACGGATACGGTGAATTTCTTCCTGGCTCTTTTGATGAGAAAGTCATTGATTATGAAAACACCACTGGTTGAAGCACCAAATGATATTTATTTTCATTCTGACTCAGATTCAGATCTTGATTATTGTTTAGGAAATTTCACATGCTCTACGATTTCACATACCAAATTATTGTCACAAATTTATTTCTTAAATCAAGCAAGTGTCCGTTCTAGTCAGTAAGTCTATAATGTTTCCGTGACATCATCGGATTATGACATTGTAGATAAACCGGATTAACAGATACTGACAGAATTAAACACCCAGGAGAGACGTCAGGGGTGAATGTGTATATAATATATCCTTTAAGTTTTCAAAATGTACTTGATAGCTTCCATCAATTGCACCACATGCTAGTTTGACTATGATTGTTGGCGTGATATTGACACCTGGTGATATATGACGACCACCGCCATCTGGATCATTGTCATGTTTGGGGATATTTGTAGGAAGTCTTCGTCCACGTCTACGGTAGCAATTGTTTTGGCCCTGGAAAGGTCTTATGCAATCTGATTTATGATATATCGTTTCGATGATTTTTATTATTCAAATTATCATTTGGATAGTCTTGTACATACCTCTGGAATAACTGTACTAAAGCTGCATTCCCCTGTTCCCTCTTGATATAATTTGATACCGAGTTAAAATGAACGCCTCATTCGCGTTTATCTCATCTTTTGATAATTTTGGTTTCACATAGGATTTTAGTAGTCCGGCTGCACTCTGTTGATGCACGATTTTCTAGCAGTGGTGTAATTGGATGTCTGAGGCTGTGGTAGTCTTTGATAATTAGGTTTCTCTTCTGGCCATCCTAATGCGCTTCTGATATATATCCACGGGATATTCTGGTGTTGATATTTCTATCACGGCTGATAACGTTGAACCGTAATAGCGATTTTTGATTATTTTCATATAATAGATTAAATCCTGCGTTGGAATTCATTATTGATCTGGTCGATTTGACAATTTTCCGCAGGAATACCTACAACTTTCCAATCAGAGGTTCCATCGGGTTTATTTTTTATATGAAAACACTAATGACTTGTTTGTGGGCAACCCACCGAATGACTCTGATCTAATATTTGGCAAGGTGTAATATACTCGCATTTCCGCTAACGTTTTTTATTTGGCTGGAATTGACGTTGGAAAGCTAACGTCGAATTCAGGATTAGTTGAGCTCCCTGTCGTGGTCGTTGGTGGTGTAGTATTAGTGATGAATTTTTCTAGCAATATCAGAGATTGATTTTGTGATATTATTATTTAAATCCTGAATTTGAATCAGGATTTTAAATGTGTGAGATGGCGGTGTTTTAGATTTTGACTGTCATGGGGATGGTTTCCAGTTTATGCATGGTAAACCTTAATGATTTCTGCGAATTCCTGGTCTGATATTATTCCATCGTTGAGCCCTGAAGATATCATCGATGATAATTTGCCTTGTGCGTGTGTTGCCTCTGATAGCAATGTTTGATATTCGTGTAATTTACCAGCCGTACACGTAGATATCTTGTTTGCGATGATCTTAAGAATACCAACAGCATCAGTTATAACTGCAACACCAATTCCCATTACTGGTGTTATTATGTATGTGACAGATAATAATCCGATTATGGTTGCTGTCCCAGCGATTACTACGAATGCATAATATACAATTATGTCAGGAAAACAACACGTTTCGGTATTTTGTTAGTTGTACTGTTTTCCCATCAACGATATTTTTTCAGTTGGGTCTACAACTAACACACTTGCTTGTATTTGTAATGTTGTGTCGAAATATCGCGTTGACAGTCAGTCGATTGGTTCATTATGTAAATTAAGTAGGTGGTAGTTAAGCGACTAATTCAAGACACCACTAGCACAAAACGCCGAGGCCTTTAACGTCGGGTTCCACTACAAATGTTTGCCCTTAGTTTGTATCCAATATAGTTAACAGAAGATCCGTTAGTGGATAAAGCGTGAAACTGTGGTAGATATTGTAAATGTTGTAACGTCGAGTACGGATAATCTGTACTCCTTTGCATGCAATTGTAATGTAATTTTGTTAACTGGATTTGATATCGTCCAGAATAGAATTCAGTTCTGACTGATATTTTAACTTTTTTATTTTCGACGTAAACAACTAATAATTGATACATTGTATCTTTTCGTTGACCTTGTTTCACAATCAATGACAGTTTGGGCAAATAAATTTGTTTAAAAAAATAGTTTTTATTCTTTCTCAGAGTATGAATCGTTAAGTTGAGTCAAGGTCACATCTGGTTAACATGATATTTATCATGTAACAAACTTCCATTTCTTTCTAGAAAATTCAACACCTGACCCTCATCCAGGAATCTGTTTTGCGTTGTTGTTAGTTTCATAGCTGATATTATGATAAGAATTCCGTCCGTTATGTCTTAACACTTAAGACGTCAAGCTCTTTTATGTTGTGTCCAGTTTGGTCTGAGTTGTTTATTTTCTTCAAATTATTGAATTTAAAGTGATTACTGTCCCTGGAAATACATAAGTGCTCTAATAATTCTGGAACAAAAACATTCCTTGGAAATTATACAGAATTCAAGAACTGGAATGATATTTTCTGTGATTCAACAGGAGACTGTTGAAACATCAGTAAAACGCGTACTATTACAGACGTCGTCGCCATCCATCCTGGATTCAATCAGGATTTGGACTCTGATTTACTAGAACTTTTCATTGAAAGGACGTGTTTTTATTTAATTTTTAGATTAATTTTGGACTTAATTCGTATTACCGTAAACTCTATTTTCTTATCTTTTACTTAGCATTTTAGAGAAAAAAGTATTTGTTAATTTTTACACATTTTGGACTTCACTCTTTTCTGTTACCTTTTTTAAGAGCATAGGCTCGTAACGCCGGTAACCTCAACGCGATGTTTAAAGGAATTGTTGAGTGGGGATCATAATGCTGATCCAGACGCTACTGTATATACTACATTATCGGTAATCTTTTTGATGTCAGAGAGCTTAATTTCAACTACTGTTGGATTCCAAAAAAATCATAAATGGTTCTATTTGTATATCTACGAAAATTTGTAAACGCGGTTACTTGAGTATCATATTCAGATCTAAATGTAGCCATTCCATCATTGATTGTTATTAACAAGGTCATCATCGGGATGCTGCTATTGTCAACATAATTTTTCGTTGCAGCGTCATCTTTTGATTAAGGTTCTCTACGACCAGCAATTTTATCATTAGCCATATTGAGATAATCTGTCATTGTATGACGGGCGGATAGTAAACGATCATTGATCTCAGTTCCGAATGTGTTCTTGTTGCTATCTACGTATTGTTTTATTGCCACATCGTCGTCTGATTTTAGTTCTTTCACATTAATAATTGTATTTCTGCTCATATTGAGATCGCCGTAAATGATATCTTCAATTTTTCTGATGCGTCCAGCAATTTCTCCCATCATTGATAGAACTGATTCCTCTGAGTTTTTAATTTTGCCGTTTTTAATAAATACCACTAAGTTATCTTCGGTCGCACCTGGAACCCGCAGAATAATATCGGGATATTACTTGAATCGTCCTTGTTGATCCTGAGAAACAACACCTTCATTTTGGTCCACATCAGCGAGACGCAAACGAGTAGCAAGCTAGTCCTCCATTTGATCAAGGGTTGCATACTTGGATAAATCACCTTTGGGTTTATCTTTAACAGATCTTTCAAAAAGATCTACCATTGTATATTCACTGAGACCTGTTTAAAACGAAGGTTGACGGTTATACCGTCTGGAGGTATACTCGTGCACGACTTTATGAAGCGGTGTCGTTGACGATGACACAGTGTCGAGTACAGCAATTACTTCACGGCCACTTATTGGCAGATAAGTTATTGGTTATGTTGGTAATGTTGAATACCAAACGGGAGTTCTTTGCGCATTCCCGACATATTTTAAAAATTCTATTGGCGGGGCTAGCCAGTACGAATCAAAATAAGCAACTCCACGTGGATCAATAGCGTATGCAACCCAAATGAGTACCTGGACCAAAACTTATATCGAGATTGATGAATCCGGTTTCAACACGATTTTGGTTGTTTTGGTAATTGATCAAGCATAAAATCACCTCTGACTGTTTGGATATTTAATTTTATAGCAACATCACGTAAATCAAAATTGGACATGGGAAGCATCGGCAATGTGTCCGGGGCGGTCTTAAACCGCTCTCCGTGGATTGACCGTACCACAAATGAGAGGTTTCTGGTAGTCTTAGACCCTTCCCTTTTTTGGAAGTATTTAGTCCTTGGCCTGTTGCTTTCTTTAACGCCATCGCAGCGTCAGCTCCAACAGCACAAGTGCAGTTGCTTTTGCAACAGCTGGAGCTGCAGTGGCTATCAACGCTGGTATATCTGCAAGCAGTGGAAATATACAACCCGTCTTGGCGATGTCTTTAATGGCGTCCGTATAAAGATTAAATCTGACAATCGTCTTTGATCGTTTGGCGTCATTAAAGTGCCTGAGTTGAAGTTCTGTTAAAGATAGTTTTTTTGAGCCACCTACAATTTGTGCTAATTTTAGTAATATTTGTATTCCAAAGTTCTTCTTCCATGGTGATTGTAACTGTTTTATCTGACCAGGAGTCAGACTGACACTAACATGAGAATATGACATTATAATATCATGAACGATTTAAGTACATGTTTTCCACTGGGGCATTAATAATTGTAATTTGTCCACCAACACCTTCAAGCAGCATTGTTTTGTCTGAGAGTATAACAGCGATTTCTGTGTAATTAGCAATAGGTCATCTTGCCACACGAGTTCGAAATTGTGTATCAACGAAATATTGTGTAAATAAATCCATGTGTTCCAGCGAAAAGTAATAGATAGGATATATTTTTGTAAATCTAGTTGTGATATTTCTAGACCAGAATCAACATTTTAATCACGTCCCATGAATGTCATCAAACGAAGATATGCACACACTACATGATTATTTTCAAAATAAAAAAAAATATATCTTCGGATGGTTCTAAATGCCGATTTATTATCCGTGAAACTTCAGTAACACCAAATTTGTCAAATATCATTGTGCTGCGTTCTTGTGAGTTTACTCGTGCGGTAGTTTGGAAAGCAACGAATATCTGTCGTGGTGCAGAGACACGTTGTTGTGATGCTATCCGCCATGAGAATAAACCATTAACTGTACTTTGAATGCTATTTGTGGTCATCGTCATCCATTATTATGTTTATTTACCATAAAAGAGAGCAGCCGTTGTTCTTCAGTGATTGATGGTATCATTGTTGGCATCCACAACGAAAGTTTTGTTGTTATTATTTTACTAGCATCACTAGGCGGTCTCCAGATTGCATCATCGTCTTTCTTACAAGTACAACTGTATGCTTGGCTCCGAAAATAATCTTTCTGAAATTTCTGCTAAATCCAAAGATGTGAGACAGTGGAATTGCATAAGAAAATCTTCGACTTCAATCTTTCAGCATTGATCGACGTGCTGCAATCCCTAAGTTGAATTAAGGATTTTCACTATGAACTAACAGAGCCACATCTGCGTCGTCAGCACCAGTTCTAACCTTTTTTTGGTCTTCTTATGTCATACTGTTTTTTGTCAGGGTGGTTAGTGGTATCTTCACAAACATCATTGACAGACCAGCCGATCTTAAATAATCGTCGGAGTATCTTGCTATACCTAATATCGTCGTGGCAACGTCGACATGTTTCATGAATGGTTCAATATCCTTCCATCAATCGTGTATGTGGAACTGTTGAACAACGTTATAACACCATCATTAACATAACCACCTCTAACATCAGCTCCATATTCAGTATCATATTTTTTATATATAATTTCACCTTCTACTTTAATAAATGCTTCATCGAGTAAGAAGTATCTGCTTGTATCCTGAACTTGCAATTTAATGTGCCCACACTGTTTGGCTCTCGTGCATCATATGAGTAATATTGATAATCACGTACCGATTCAACTTTGAGGACTGGCGCATCCATGTCGAATGCGGGATCAGATACACGCTTTAACATCTTTATCCTCTAACACGAAGACCACTTCCTGCTACTAGCAGTTATGGTTTTTTCTTTCCTTTTCACCAACCAACTCTGCTTTTTTATTTGCAGCTTGATTTATTAGTTTACTAACATTTGCAAGCATAACTTCGGTGTTGGGTACTTTTACTGGCTGTGTTTTTATTTTGTCGTATTAATCGTCCTAGTCTTTCCGTGTTTGCCGATAATGCTTTACTAGCAACATCACCAACAGCACCAATACCTTTATCACGAACAACATCAATAGCTTTCGTTGATAATTGTTTTGCAATCAGTATTACTTTTGGGACTATCCTTCTGAATAGACCCTGAACAACATCACCGAGTCCATCTCCGTAGGTAACTTTACAGGTGGGTAATCGCGAATTTATCACACTGACCATGATAGGTCAACGTTAAGCATTATGTATGATCATGTTACTTTCTTGTCACTGATCTATTTGCATCAATCATCAACGATTTCATCATTGCGGTAATCTTCAATGATTTCACCGATGAGGGACCGATAAACATTAATGTCCATGATACCGTCTGTAAATAATTTCTGACAAATAGCAGCTGCTTCATTGATGATTTCAGAGGAATTATTGCCGGCTCGTCTTCCGCCAATAAGAATTTCTAGTCGTTCAACAACGGCATGGACGTTATATGGGCACGGAGCAGTAAGGCCACTTCCAGTGGTGCCGGCGGAAGGGCTTGCATCATGCCATTCTTCTCCATCGCTTGTTGTTTTGACTGGTTACTGTGGTTGTTTATGTTTTGTGATTGTTGTCGTTTTGGTTGTTGAATTTGTTATTGTGGTTGCTGTTTTGTGGCTGTTGTTGTTTTTGTGATTGTTGTAACCATGCAAGATAGTCATCTATATCTATGCTAAATTCATTATATCTTAAATCATCATTCCTGTCTTGATCGATGTTGTGGTAAATGCGAAATATCCATTTGTACAAGATCTCGCGACTGGCATAATCCTTATCGTACTCGTTCTTGAGAAATTGTTCTCTCTTATTAAAACTTTTCACAGCACACACAGGTAACTGTCTTATGCTTTTAGTGTTCCTGATATCAGTCATACTATTATCGGTAAATTTATCAATCTCTTTCATGTTCTTGTTCTGGTTCTGGTGCTGGTATACGGTTCTTTATATCACCTGGTTCAGCACGAGCATGGTTGTTACCTTCGAGTATTTCTCGCATTGGTTGAACATTAGCTATTTCACCTCGAAGTTCTCTTAAAATATTTTTTATTTGTTTAGTTCTTTTTTTCTATTTTTCCAGTTGCTGCAGCGGTTTGCTCTAACGTGGGAAGAAGATGTTTGGTAGCCTTTGCAACTCTTGCGGTAGCCTTTGTAACCGGTTTAAACAACTGTTATACGCCTTCTGTAAATTCCGTCCGAGACTCCTGACGCTCTTGTCATTTGACAGAATCACGGACTGAACTATATTTCTTAATTACCTCTAGTCATTGTCGATATAGTTTAGCTGTATGAGATTTCATTATTGATATTATTAATTATTTAATTACGCAAATATACCTAAAGTCATAAGCGATAACTGCAATCTTTGGCTGTATTAGCCGAGCGGATATTCACATACTCGTTAAGGCCGCAGAAGTCGTCGCTGTTTAACATACCCGTGATCAAATTTAACCTGATTCGCACGGTGTCACCCAATAGACACTTGGCGTGGAAAAATATTTATGCCGTATGCAGGTATAAGACACACGATACTAATGGTAAGGAAGTGTGATGTGATGTGATTTGGATTTTTAACACAGCTTTAACAATTTTTCAGTCATATCGCTACGATGTCTGCAATGTGGCAGTTTATAGTGATGTCTAGCACTGGGGCATCATGCCGCAGACATGTAGCATGATGTCCCACCCAGTCACATTATCCTGACACCGGGCCGACCAGTCCTAACACTAACCTCTTAATGCTGAGCGCCAAGCGAGGCAGCTGTTAGTACCGTTTTTGTAAGTCTTTGGTATGACTCGGCCGGGGATCGAACCCACGACCTCCCGCATCCGAGGCGGACGCTCTAACCACTAGGCCACCGGAGCGGTAATGGTAAGGAAAAATGGGAACCAGCCTGGAAATGGATGAACATAAAATAGAATATATATATATATATATATATATATATATATATATATATATATATATATATATATATATATATATATATATATATATATATATATATATATATAGATATATATATGTGTGTGTGTGTGTGTGTGTGTGTGTGTGTGTATGGCTGGCCAGGATCGGTTAAGTTATGTTTTAGGATAAACAATCTTTTGCGAGCATATCCCAGTTGTAAATTCAACAAATTAGAGACATTATTTTACTAATGAAATTTAAGTCCTTTAACAGTCTTGCGTTTCGAACACTCATTACTAAAATTAGCATCTGACAATGCGAAATTGAAAGTACGTTTTCAAACGTTTTCAGGTCCAGAAAATGCTGCGGCTCATATCCTTTCCTCTACACAGAAGCTAACATCCAGGTTTCATCTGTACTGATAAATATAGGTTTGATCATGAGCACTCATAAAATTTAAGTTATTGAATTTTTAATATCATCGTGTTTGCACAGGTTTACTATGTGAACCGAATTAGTAACGTGAGTCCTAAACGACCTCTCGCGCTTAACAGTTTGGCTTAACATAGCAGCGAGGGGGTGATGAAAAATAGGTCGGTAAACAAATTTTATACCTAAACATCAAAAGATCAAATAACAAACTGCGTTAACCCAATTAGTGATATATCTCGGTCAGTTTGGCGTTGTTGACGTTTCTATTTTCGTTTTCGTAGGAGGCTATATTTTTGCTAAACAACCCCTCTAAAGTATGTCTGATTCACTACCCCACCCCCACCCCGCCCGCTGCTTTTATATACCTTAACTTGGTATGGAACGCAATAAACTTGTCAAATTTAACCAGCGTTAAAAAGGGTTTAAATTTCACTGATTAATTTGAACATTAAAAATGTAGCGTTCAGGTTCGAACTTGAATTCTGGGTCCACTTAACGTGTACTGGTTTACGTTTCTACTTAAGAATTTGTATATATTTGTACAGCCACTTTTTTAGGACAAACGATTGGAACAACGACTTATCCTGGCAAATCTTTCACATGCCCAGTGTTTTGTAGTTCATATTTTCTCTCTTTTTCTTCTATTGTCTAATGTATATAGTATTGTCCAAGTGCAGCGCATTTAATTATGTGTATTCGAACGAAATGTATTCTTCTTCGTTCGATACTTGATTATTTACAGCAATAACATGATGAAATGCCTTTTATGTGTAATATGTTGTCGTACTTGCTGGTAGTTCTGCTTTTAGGAAGACTAACTTGTACTGCTTTATCAGAATAATGATTAGGTTGCATTATACAAATTATCAAACTGAAAATAGTTTATTATATTTAGTGCATGTCCCCATCTTTGCACTCTCTCTCTCTCTCTCTCTCTCTCCATGATAGTTAGTGACGGGAGGCAGACGAAAAATAAATAATTCAAAACAATGTAACAAGGAAGAATGGTTAGGTGTTGCAGTTTCTATTGGGATATATCTCATTTTGTTACATCTGATACAATTCAAGAATATACTCGACACATTATCTTTTATCGGCATAACGAAAATGTCACGCGTCATAGACCGGCATAAAAGGGTTCCTCTCGCACTCCTATTTCAGATTTTTTGTCTAATATATTCTTGAATCGCGTCAAATGTATGAAAAAAAAAGAAAGGTCAAAACTTTCGGTACGTAAATGTTCTTCCTGCTTACTAGTTTAACAATATTTATTTCCTGACTGCTTCCAAACGGTGACTAGAAATACCATGAACTTTTAAAACGACACTTGTTTTTCCACGGGAAGAAAATATCTGTACACCTGCCTAAAATCTACTTACTTTTGTTTCTGCTGTTGTTGTTGTTATAGGGTTTAACGCCATTTTTCCACACAATATAAGCTATACATGGCGGCCAGTATAAATGGTGGACGAAGAACCCGGGAAAACCCCGGGAAGAACCACCGACGAGAAGCTACTGGAAAGCTTTTTCTCGTACCAACATTGGCCGAGCCCGAGATTCGAACCCACGCAGACAGAAGTGAGATGGCAGTGATCTGTAATGGTGAGTGTTTTTGACCACTCGGCCATTCGGGTCCTCTCTACTTACTTTTGGAAACACAATAACATGATAAGCAACATTTTGATCACGGGCAAGAGCAGAATTGTTCAGATACAACACAAATGTGGAATCTGCTGTAAACTTAAAAAAAAAAAAAAAAAAAAAATTTGACTGAGTTTCCCGCAAAACAAACCAACGTATTACTGTATTGACTCACTGTAGTTATTCCAGCCAAGAAGAACTGAAACTATTCTTTATGAACGAGCAACAATAGTTTGCCGATGTCTGGAAAGTCAAATTTCAGCGCGATATATTGGGAACATTAAACTCTCACATTTGTACTGCGCACAATTTATAAAATGCTTAAGACTAAAACATACGGACAATGAAGGTACTGGCAATAAAGAGGGTATGTTAATCTTGTGAAGGAAATTGGGGCTTTGATTATTTGAAAACCTATACTTGTCCGGTTCTAAATATATGCTGTTAGGAATTTGTCTTACAGAAAATTGGACAAATCACAGGGGTTGAGCTATCCAATTTTGCACTTCCCCGTAATCTTCTGACTTGCGGAGGGGAATTGAACATTTTCCGTCATTTACTAACTACATCATACAGTTGGCACATTTTCGTCCCCATGTTTGTTTTGATAGACGACATATCTCTCTTTAATTTGTTATTGTGCATATTAGGAATTCTAGTCTTGAACGTCTAATGTACTTGGGCTGCTCATCATGAGGAGCCTCAAAAACGCGCCTGGGAAATAAGTTCTTAGACGCCTTGGAAATAAGTTTTCGGACGTCTGGGAAATAAGTTTTCAGACTTTTGGGCAAAATGTTTTCAGACGTCAGGGCAATCAGTTTTCTGACTGTAAATAATAATTGTACATACATATTTATCATTGATCAGTAAATAGAATAATATCTTAAGTTGAAAATAAATCGTGCAACTGAATACACTTGAATATGTTCAAAGGATAATGTGGAAACGAAGCTTTAAACTCCAAAGATAATTATAGCCATTTCGCTCTATAGGCTTTCACTGAAGTTTTATTAACATATTTTGGGACTCGTACTACTTGTACCCAAACCCCATTTGTGAAACCAATTTCTGGTGACCGAATATCAAAGTCTTGAATTCAGTCATCTTTGCAAGTAAATTCTTTGTCGATTACCTGAAAATCTACAATCGGAAATCATAGATTTATATTGGCAAAATATGTAATATTTTCAGGAATACTATAAAGAAGTAAGCAACAAATACTTGCTTTTCAAATTTCTAGAACTTTTCGTACTTTTACCAGGAACACAGTCTGTAAAACTTAATCGTTCCACCCTTGCAAACGATTTTAATATTTGCAGAGATATTTTAGTGTGGAAAAGTCTTAAGAACTACAAATCCTTAGTCCCTCTTACCTCTGAGCTTTGCCACCCCTTGTCAGATATTTTGACATTTGTGTTTTGGTGTCACGCTATAATGCAAATTTCCAAATAATTCGAACTGGGGAGGAAGATCAGTAGAAACCTATGTCCTCACAGTTTTTTGGCTATGTAATGGCATTCTGGATGTTCCCGAGTTCCCGTATAAAACATTAATAAAATATAAGAACGATAATACAAAAGACGATGCAAATTCTCCTACGGTTATTATTATTTGGAGAGGGGTAAAAATCAATTTTATGTGAGTGATATATATATATATATATATATATATATATATATATATATATATATATATATATATATATATATAAATTTTCTGTGTCCAGCTAAACAGGACTATCTTGCACACAAATCTCCATCTGGCTGGACATCCAGTGCTAAAATCTTAAGCTCCGAGTTTTTAGAAGGCTAAGATCTCAGATAATATTCTGTATTTTGTCTCTGACAGGGTTGGACATTTACGTCTAATACTATCCCAATACAACTAGAGTCAAATTTGTCTTAAAAAGTGACCCAATGGACCCACACGAACTGGTCAGCTTTATAGACCGCTAAAGACTGACAACGTTATGCTTGAATAAGACCCTTTGTTAGCAGATAGCAATATAGCAAGTTTGACTGTAGCTAAGTTTTCAGTTTAGATTGTATATCGCTAAATAATTTAACGTGTGTTAATACCTTTCTGAATGAAAGGGGCGATTTTCATTATGTGCTTGAGCCACATTTATGAAATCACCTTCAATGGACATTTCAGCAGATCTTATAAGCAGGTGTATTGGCTTCAAAATGAGATTGTCAGGTAACAATGAGATTGTCAGGTAACAATGAGATTGTCAGGTAACAAAACAGCCTGCAATGGACTCTGATTTTGTTATATATGGTATACCAGCAAAGCTACCTAAGTATTTTTTTTTACTGTAGAAAGTGATCAACTCGAGTTTTTGTGCAGAAACAAAACTGTAACATTCAGACAGATTGATACTAAATGGGGGACCCCGAGTGGTAGAGTGGTCTAAAGCGTTCTCCGTTACGGATCACTGCCATCTCACATCTGACTGCGTTGTTTCGAGTCTCGGATTCGGCTAATATGGGTATGTGAGAAAGCTTGCCAGTAGCTTCTTGTGGGTCGGTGGTTCTTTCTGGGGTTTTCCCGTGTTCTTCCTCCACCATTAATATTGGCCGCCATGTATAGCCTATTGTGTGCTGAACAATGACGTTAAACCCTACAACAAGATGATACTAAATGTCATGCCATAATACGCTCTACCGTACGGCACGCGAAAAAATGTAAACAAATAATCACCATTGGATCGAAAATAAGAGTCATAAGAAGCTTAGCCAATCAGATGCAAGATTATATCATTATTAAGGGGTACATAGCGCTCATTACACCGGCTCTTGATAATAATAATAATAATACTAATAATAATGAGGATTTTGTATAGCGCCTAATCTTTAGAAGCTCTAAGCGCTTTACAACATTAGACAACACCTATAAGATAAAAATCATATAATGACATGACTACTAAAACAAACACAATGAAATTAGAAAACATAAAAAAACATGCTGAGAATATTTAAGGTAGGAAACATTATTAGGTCTTTAAGTTTGTTCTTGCAGTCTAAATAAATGAGTTTTGAGAGCCCTCTTGAATGTGATCACTGTGTCTTTATGTCTAAGTTCAGTGGGCAATTCATTCCACGTTGCTGGGCCCTGGTATGCAAAAGAACGCTGTCCATGTGACTTTGTTTTCATACTTGGAATAATGAGTATACGATTGTCAGAAGAGGAGCGTAAGTACCTTGCTGGTGTGTACACATGGGTGAGGTCGGATAGGTATGTTGGACTAGAGTTCGACAGTAAAACGTAGCACAGAGAACAAATTTTGTGTTTGATTCTGGATTGAATGGATAGCCAGTGTAGGGTACAGAGCAGCGGGGAGGTGTGCTCTGATCATGGTACTCTAAGTATGATCAGAGCAGTTGTGTTTTGAACTTTTTGAATTTTCTGGAGCATATATTGAGATGAACCAGACAGAATTGAGTTACAATAGTCCAGTCTTGAAAGTACTAATGAACACACAAGTGTTTTAGTGGCATCAACTGAAAGATATTTGCGAATGGAGCTGATGCGTCTCAGCTCAAGATATGCAGCCTTGCATATGTTCATGACATGTTGGTGCAATGTGAAAGTACTGTCCAGAGTAACACCTAGGTTTCGTACTGATTGTGTGAATTTAATGTTGGTGTTGCTGATATGTATTGTTTGAGGTAAAGGATGTGAATGAGAAAGTCTATGTGTTGTGATCAGAATGGCATCAGTTTTATCATCGTTCATCTGCAGCTTGTTACAAGTCATCTATGATTTCACATCAGAAATGCACCTCTCTACACCTTGGATGGTAGCATCAACTTCACTTGGGTGGCTAGATTTGTATATTTGGGTGTCATCAGCGTACAATTGGTGAGACACTGGATGATGATCTATGACACTTGAGAGCGACTGAGTGTACAGAATGAAGAGAACAGGTCCAAGAATAGACCCCTGTGGAACACCACAACATAGATCAACTGGGCTGGAGTGTATTTCATTTGCAGATACAATTTGTGTCCTGTTGACCAAGTAGGACTTGAACCACATTAAGGCTGTATCATGAATGCCAAATACATGCTGGAGACGGTGAAATAATATATCATGGTCTATTGTGTCAAATGCTGCAGACAAATCAAGGAGGTTGAGGACTGTAATCTTTCCGGTATCCAACGCAGAGAGAATGCCATTAACTGCTTTTAGAAGAATAGTTTCAGTACTGTGGCAAAGGCGATATGCAGATTGTACATTGCTAAAAAGACTGTTTGAATTTAGATGCGATACATGCTGGGATAAAACAACCTTTTCTAATATTTTTTATATGAATGGGAGATTAGAAACTGGGCGGTAGTTCTTTAAATCGTTATGGTCTAGTGTTGGTTTCTTCAGCAGAGGCTTTACAATGAAAAATGATGGGAATTCCCCAGATGAGAGAGAGGTATTAATAACATCAGTTAGTGAAGGCAATACAGGATCTAAGCACTCAAGCAGCAGTGATGTTGGAATTGGATCAAGTTCACATGACTTTGGTGTACTCTTCATCAGGATTGTACGTACGAAATCCATAGAGACAGGTTCAAATGCTGCTAATGGTTGCCGCTCAAATTCTGTATCCCAACTGTATGGTGACGACAAGTCAATTGAAATTGGGGTGTCAAGCTTATCTCTAATGGTTTGTACTTTTTCACGGAAGAAATTTGCAAACATGTCCAGAAGGTCGACTGGAGAGAAGGTAGTTGGAAGTGGTGTAAGTCTACGTTTCTAATTTAGACATAATTTGAAAAATTGCGAATTGTCTGCATTGTAAGCTGATATGCATTTGAACCTTGTAGAGTCAAGGTGATAAAATAGGAACATCTTATAACATAATTGCCGTATAATTGCAATATCGGCTTTCTATGGGGTTTTATACCGGGCAAGTATATGCCTATCATAAAGCTTCAGTGCATATGATAAAGTATAACTATATGTAAATTAAACACATGTATTGTTTATCATGCCCAGAAAGTACTAATATCACCCAGGCGATGGAGATGGACCATAAGGCCAAGGAAAGTTGTACCCACTAACCTTTTCATACCCATACAGCCAATATGAGCTACTGGCGGCTGAGGTTGTCAATAGTTTCTAAGTTACTCGTTGGAAGGGATGATTCAATAGGGTCATCTTAGACTCATTGATCAAACTTACTAATTTTCAGACATTTAAGACAAGCTAGTCTCGACTTGAAATAGAAAAATTGAAAGAAAAAACAAACATTGCTACACTTCTTGTCCAAAACACATGATACGACTAGAGTCCTTATAAAGTTGGCACGATGTAGATATTTAGGACTATAACTTCCATGCAGCTAGTTTACGTGGTGTCGAATAAGTCAGAAAGCATTGCACATTATGCATTGCGCAAGGTGAATAATGTCTTAGCAATAAAGTGCCAGAATAATAGATCAGGGGTTCCACTAATATGATAAATCAGAGTGACCGGGATTTCAATTTTTATTTTCTGGAAGTCCCAGATATAAACCAGTTATGTACTGAAATCCCTATAATGTTCTATATTTTAATTTCTTTAGTGTAAACATTCTGAAACACTGTTTTATTTCGGATAGCCGGGCAGTGTTGGAGGATAGTCACGCAGTGTTAGAGGATAGCCGGGCAGTGTTAGAGGATAGCAGATCAGTGTTTGAGCTATGTAAAATAAATCTAAATCCAAAAAAACAAATCTAGACTGAGCAAGAAACAAACATAATGAAAAGTAAACTATACAACGTTGATCCCAAACACAAGTCAAAACCAGACACATGTCAAAATCAGATAGTCTAATCGTATTATATACTAATTGTCTTGCCACACTTGGGAAAACTCTTGCTAAAATTATAACTATATCTTTTTTATGCAAATCTCTCTCTCTCTCTCTCTCTCCATGATAGTTAGTGACGGGAAGCTGACGGAAAATAAATAATTCAAAATAATGTAACAAGGAAGAATGGTTAGGTGTTGCAGTTTCTACTGGGATATATCTCATTTTTTTGCATCTGATACAATTCAAGAATATACTCGACAAGTTATCTTTTATCGGTATAAGGAAAATGTCACGCGTCATAGACCGGCATAAAATAGTTCCTGTCTCACTACTATTTAAGATTTTTTGTCTAGTATATTCTTGAATCGTGTCACATGTAAAAAAAGAAATGTAAAACATTCCGGTACGTAAATGTTCCTCCTGCTGTCTAGTTTTAACAATATTTATTTACTGACTGCTTCCAAACGGTGGCTAGAAATACCATGAACTAAAACTATATTAGTTTTTCCACAGGAAGAAATGCATATCTGGCTGTATCAGATCTATTCTATAAGATCAAACTGATTTTAGGTTACTTCTGAAAACGTGTCTAAAGTGATTGTACAGGGCATAAGATCTGTACACCTGCCTGAAATCTGCTTACTTTTATTGCTGATGTTGTTGTTGTTATATGGTTTAACGCCATTTTCCACACAATATAGGCTATACATGGCGGCAAGTATAAATGGTGGACAAAGGAGCCGGGAAAATCCCGGGAAGAACCACCGACGTGAAGCTACGGGAAAGCTTTCTCTCGTACCAACATTGGCCGAGCCCGAGATTCGAATCCACGCAGACAGAGGTGAGATGGGTGAGCGCTTTTGACCACTCGGCCATTCGGGTCCCCTCTGCTTACTTTTGTAAACACGATAACATGATTAAGCTACATTTTGATCATGAGAAAGAGCAAAACAAACCAACGTATTACTGATTTGACTCACTGTAGTTATTCCAATAAAGAAGAATTGAAACTATTCTTTATCTACGAGCAACAATAGTTTGCCGATGTCTGGAAAGTCAAATTTCAGCGCGATATATTGGGAACATTAAACTCTCACATTTGTACTGCGCACTATTTATAAAATATTTAAGACTAAAACATCCGGACAATGAAGGTACTGGCAATAAAGAGGGTATGTTAATCTTGTGGAGGAAATTGGGGCTTTGATTATTTAAAAACTTGTACTTGTCCGGTTCTAAATTTATGCCGTTAGGAACTTGTCTTACAGAAAATCGGACAAACCATGGGGGTTGAGCTATTCAATCTTCTGACTTGGGGAGGGGACTTGACGATTTTCTGACATTTACTAACTACATCATACAGTTGGCACATTTTCGTCCCCATGTTTATTTTGATAGACGACAGACCTCTCTTTAAGTTGTTCTTGTGCATATTAGGATTTCTAGTCTTGAACGTCTAATGGGCTTGGGCTGTTCATCACGAGGAACCTCACTAACGCTTCTGGGAAATCAGTTTTCTGACTGTAAATAATAATTGTACATACATATTTATTATTGATCAGTAAATAGAATAATATCTTAATTTGCACTATAAAGCGTGCAAGTGAATACACTAGAAGATGTTCAAAAGATAATGTGGAAATGAAACTCTAAACGCCAATGATAATTATAGCCATTTCACTCTATCGGCTTTCACTGTGGATTTCTTAACATATTTGGGACTCGTACTATGGTTATCCCATTTGTGAAACCAATTTCTGGTCAGGGAATATCAAAAGGTTTGAATTCAATCATCTTTGAAAGTAACTATCTTTGTCGTTTCCCTGAAAATCAACAATCGGACTTCATAGAGTCATACAGGCAAAATATGTAATAATATCAGGAATAATATAAACAAGTAAGCGAAAAATACCTGTTTTTCCAAAAATTTCCATAACTTTTCTTACTTTTACTAGAAGCACAGTCTCTAAAAAACATAGTTCCTCCGTAGCAAAGCTAGTCTGGACTTGAAACAGAAAAATTAAAAGAAAAAAACAAACATTCCTACCCTTCTTGTCCCAAACCCATTATAGCGACTCGAGTCCTTAAAAAGTTGGCACGATGTAGATATTTAGGACTATATCTTCCATGCAGCTAGTTTAAGTGGTGTCGAATAAATCAGAGAACATTACAAATTATACATTGCGCAAGGTGCCTTTGTGAATATGGAAATGATTTAGAATAATGTCTTAGGAATAAAGTGCGAGCATAATAAATCAGAGGTACCACTAATATGATAAATCTTGGGTGACCAGGACTTCAGGTTTTAATTTATGGAATTCTAAACCAGTTAAGTACTGATAGCTCTACAATGTTCTATGTTTCAATTTCTTTAGTGCAACCATTCAGAAACACTGTTGTATTTCGGATAGCATGGCATGTTAGAACACTGTTGTATTTCGGAAAGTCGTTCAGTGTTAGAGGATAGCTGGGCAGTGTTAAATTATAGCCGGGCAGTGTTAGAGTATAGCCGAGCAGTGTTAGAAAATGGTAAGGGTCTTAGACAGTAGCAGATTATTCATTTTTGTTTTGATTGTTCAGTACAGGAAGATACATATTCTTGGATGATTATGAGTGGGCGGGGGTAGTTTTCACAGAGCTAGATTACTATAACAAGAACAGTGTGATGCACAGTACATTATTTCTTCTTCATTCAGAATGTTGTTGTTGTAGGGTTTAACGCACAAGATAGGATTTACATGGCGGCCAGTATTGATGGAGGAGGAAGAGGAGGAGAAAACCAAGGAAAGAACCACCGACCCACGAGAAGCATCTGGCAAGCTTTCTCACATACCTACATTGGCCGAACCCGAGGCTCGTACCCACGCAAACAGAGATGAGATGGCAGTGATCCCTACCGGTGAGCGCTTTAGACCACTCGGCCATTCGGGGCCCCTCATTCTCAATGCACAATCATGTAATCTTTCATCCCAAATTTACTTGACAAATACCTGATACATTCTTTAGTTGCCATTCAATCTGAAAAATCATCCTTTATTTTCAGCGTCAAGCGAGGCAGCTGCTAGTACCATTTTTTAAAAAAAAAGTCTTTGGTTTGATTCGTCTGTGGTGAACACCTGTGGGAAGTCATGGGTTCGAACCCCGGTCAAGTCACTACCAAAAGACTTTTAAAAAATGTTACTTGCAGCTACCTCGCTTAGCGCTCAGCATTAAGAAGTTAGTGTTAGAACTGGTCGGTCTGGTGTCAGAATCATGTGAATGGGTGAGGCATTATGGTACATGTCTGCGGAATGTTGCCACGGTGCTAGACATCACTATAAACTGCCAAACCGCAAGCATCGTAGTGATATGACTAAAATTATTATTTTACGTCAAAATCAAAATATAATCACACGCACAGACATAAATATAACAAAAATCAATAGCATTTTAACCTGTTCTAATATGGCTAATACAACGTTACAAGCAGGGAATATTTAGAAAAAAAATTGGCAAATAGTCCCTCCATTAGAGACAGGAAGGTTTTGGGTGAATTTTCTGAATATAGGAATGATTTAATAAAAAATAAAGAAAGGGATTATATTTTATAATATAAATTAATGTGAATCCTGCAATCTTGTATCTTAGAAAAGACCTTGGCTTGGAGCGTTCATTTCTCTTTTCTACAACGACTGCAAACGGGAAAGATTGAATGAGTGGTTCTATGGCATTTTCGTTACTGTTTTATTATAACGATATACATGCATCACCTAACACAGAAACGGTGAAATAAGGATACTTAAAAATTAAAAATGCAAATATCGTTTTGAAAAAATTGTTTAATTGCCCAGGGGATGGTACAAAAACATTTTAGTCAAAACAATCGTACAACGTATAATTCAATTTTATTTTATACCTCCACATTTGACACACTCCCTCATTATTGAACGGTAAAATTCATTCTTTTTCCAATAATACATACCACAAATACAATTAAACATTCCATTATATTATAATATAAAATATAAAGAAATGTTGGAAAACATATGAATTTAACCGTTAAAGTCTCAAATATTAAAAAGTGCCCATTCTCCAAAGAAGACTGCGAACACGGACGATTCTTACATGTAAGGAAAAGACAGAGCTGTTCTGACCCGAGGAACGAACTAACCCTTCGTAAGCTTGCTTCTCTATTTATACAGTTTTTAGACTCGTTCAGTCCAGTCAGAACAAGACCCTTGACCTTTCCCAGGAAAATTGTGTGAACCATCTCCGTAACTCATCCATTATTGATACAATAATTTGTCTGTTCAGCAGCTTCCCCCCCCCAAAAAAAAAAAAAAAATCTAAATTGCTGACATTTAGATACGAGAGAAATGTATTTTATGCTGACAATTGTTGACATTTAGATACGAGCGAAATGTATTTTATGGATTTCTGCACCTGTTCGTAAAGCACGATCTTAATAAAATATCATACATTTATATTACACAAATATATACAATTTATCTGAATATATTTCAGCGGAAAATTACTTTCAATATAATTTAATGAAAATTTACTTTAATACAATTTAGAGAAAATTTCAATCTTAATAATTTTACTTAGACGTTCTGTCCTAATATTTAAACTGGCCGCCATGTAAAGGCTATCCGGTGATGAAACATGGCGTTAAACACTACAACAACAATAATCCATGTTTTAGGCGTTCAACCATAGGGCAGGATAACTACGACGTTTAGAGACTCCCCACCAAGGCCAATTAATCAGCCCTTCACCTATGATGATGTTGAATTTCGGGTGAGGGGCTGATATCACGTATTCATTAAAAGCTGCAATTATCTGCATAAACATTTGGCTGCACTCATCGATGTATATTTGATACACTTACTGGTATTTCTCCTGGCTGTGCAGCTACCGTCTGCTGAAGGGTTCTTTTGGTGACATGTAGACTATATTTCCTGAGCAAATCATATGTTTGGTGACTTATAAATCCACCTGGAATAGCACAACCATCTCTCATGTGGCCATTTTGAATTTTGTGCTTGATATGGCTGTTACCAATTACCGGTATGTCTCTCAAGTGTACGCGGTTTTGTTCCGGAATGATTTCCATGCAGCAAAATGGCATATTTTAATGAACAGGTGACATCATACCCATAACATCGTCCATCAGTATCAACACAGATTTGTGGAGTTGATTTATCGGACTAATCCCCACCCAGCGGTGTATAAAGACAGACGGACAAAATGAACTTACCATACCTTACCACAACGCTGTTTCACGTTTTTTTTATATACAACTTACAGAATGTTAACTATCAACGTCTTTGCCGTTTCAATTTTATCTCCTATATTGAATGTTTACATTTATTTCGAAAGCTTTATATACCTAAAGTTTTGTGCAATTCTTCAATTTTGCATTCTAAGAATGTTATTTACATTGGTACCATAAAGCCGGTATTGTTCACAGATAATATTGAACGTTGATATATTTAGCCATGCATCTATATTTAAAAGTGCAGGGATAAATACATACGCCATTTGATATAACAATAATCAATGGGGATTGTGGAGGTAAGACTGTTGTGTTTTCCACTTTGCACAGGCTCTAAGACCTTGAGAAATGTCTTCTGCTAAACAAAATCTAAACCAATCTTAACTTTTATCGTCATTCATAAGTCCAGAGACATCGTGGGATGACACAAACTAAAATCCTCTACACTCCTCATTTCATAGATTTTAGCCCGTATCTTGCTACGATGGTCCAGAGAGAGAGAGAGAGAGAGAGAGAGAGAGAGAGAGAGGGAGAGAGAGGGGGCTTTGGACGTTTTCATATTTAATTAATAATAATCGACTTTTAGAATATTAAAATATGTTCAAGAAACAATAACAATAACATAACAAATTTTGCACACGAACCATATTTCTTGTAGCTTGCTTAATGTAATTTCTATTTCATGGTTTTAATTCAGCCCAAATTTCTTTTCTGTCTAACTCCACGTTTCTGCGTAGTTGTCCGTTATGCATGCGAGGGGAGTTGGGAACAGCAAGCGTACAGGATTGCGAGGAAAATGTGTACTATATTAAGCTGAAGTAGAAAACATGGATTATGAATACTTTTTATCGTTATTTTCATACGGCACTAATGATTAATGTGATGCAATTCATCATTGACCTATAGTCAGCTGCAGACGGTCGCTATGGGCAGATCACATTTTGATATACCAACAGTTTTGGGTCTTGTCATTTTCTAATCGATTCTGGAGAGAGAGAGAGAGAGAGAGAGAGATATTTTATATTATAGAACCAGAAATTTGACTGAATTGGTCTTAGCGTGGCTATACCCACACAAGTTTATTCAATTTGCAAAATTTGACGTTATTTTTTAAATGACGCTTCTTGTAGAATTCGATTTGCTCTATTAGAGCTGTTTCTCTGAGGATTTTTTTCCCCAATTATTGTTTCTTTTTTATTTTTAATGTAGACTTTGCCACAGATTCATGCTCATTGACAAGATTCGTTTATCCTGTAAGGATAGCTGTTTATTTATATCGCTATAAACAAAACACGTAAAGAAAAATTAAATACGTGTTTAATATTTTGTATGGTTGCGTGCTTTTTTTGTTTTTGAATTGCATTTGTTAGTATGTGTTGTGTTCCTCCCATGCTCCTGTTGTGTCTTATGTACATTGTTATGCCCTTATTTTGAATCTCTTACATTAGCCTTTTCTACTTCATGAAGCGACATAATAGTACAGCCAACAGCTATAATAGTACATCCTATTGCTATAATAGCACAGCCTATTGCTATAATAGTACAGCCGCTCTAATCTTCCTAACCTCTTTCTTAGAGGCACGACTTCTTAACTACATTGTCATATCTATCCATCATACCTAGCCCCTTTGAAAAAAGTAACAGGTTCCCGTTCTAGTTTCCGGATGCATAATTTATATTTATAAAAAAGAAGAAACAGCTAAAGGGAAAGATACATTGTAGGCTAAATGCCCCCTTGCAACACAGATGAAAGGCATTCGTGCACTGAGTATTTAAACTAATTTAAAAAACAATAAATAAATTAATGAGATACATTAATCTATGTTTCGGTACCCAAAAATACAATGATGGCGAGGAAAAATGTAATTGAAAGTGTATGTGTTTTCACCTGTCCCATCTGACTGGACATCTGCTATTTGCATCTAAATTCAGTATTCATACATATAACATTTGGCATCATCGTTTTAAACATACAGACATGCAGGAAATGATTCAGCTCCAAAAAGAGGTGTTGCATGTATAAATATATACATGGTGAAACTTCCAAAACGGAAACTTTAGTATACGGAAATCTCCTCAAAGCCATTTTTTTATGTTTTGGGAAATCACCAATATTTCCTTCTTTAATATCGTCATTATTCCTTGTAATGCGATACCTCGCAGTTTCGGCCATGTCGAGCAGTAGCGTGGGGAAATGATCTGCCGTTCCTTCATGCTATGATACTAAGTCCAACTTTTGATAGGACTTACACAGTCGAAATCCTAAGCTAAATATCGGTACCAAATTTATTAAGTTACGCAAAGCGTAGCTTGAAATATCAGCGTTCATTCTTAAATAGGTCGCGGTAGCAACGAGATAAGTGTCTTCCCTTGTAGTGATTATATAGCACGTGTATTACAGGTCAGTTGCAAGCAACGATACTATCCCGTGTGTATAAAATCGTGATACTTCCGATCTGATTTGAATATTCATATTCCCACAATTCTTTTCCATCACCTTAAGAGAAACTCCATAGACTTATATGATGTAACCGTTCAAGTTTTTTTTTATTTCTTACGTATCACTGTTCTTAGAAAACCTCTGTTTGTAAAACTTCATTTATTTTCCTTTGAAATTGTTTTTTTCCATAACCTGATTTTTTTTCGGGGAGAGTTTTCAAAGTTTTTGCAAAATTAGTAACATTATTTTCATACAACATGGCAAAAATATCAGGTACATCAGAAGAAACATATTCCATGTCTACATTTCTCTCCTAATTTTCTAATTTGATGATTTTTTTTAACATAAAATAGGATGACTTAGAATACAACATGGTCTGGTTGCTATACTGTAATGAAAAATATATGTATCCTGATGATCAACTCTGACTCGTGCTTCAAGAATATTATACATTCATATCAATCATACGTAACAAGTTTGCTATGAAGGATGTCTTCACTAAATATTCACTAAGTGTTGAGTGATCAGTTGTATCTAAAGCTATGTAAGAAGTCTGAGTATGTATGTATGTATGTATTTATGTATGTTGTTACAAGGCATTTCAGAAAAATGATATATATAAAATTGCTACGCCATAACATCATTAAATCAATGAAACGTTTAAAGCATGCGCATAAAAGGACGAAACTATTTCAAGGTAAAATATAATTTCTATAATACATCCTGACCTTCTTGTACACTTAAAGACATGTTGGAACGTAATACGATGAATGAATTGCCCACTGAACTTAGACACAAAGACACAGGGATCCCATTCAAGAGGGCTCTCAAAACTCACTTATTTCGACTGCAAGAACAAACTTAAAGACCTGATACTGTTTCCTAACTTAAATATTCTCAACATGTTTTGTATGTTTTCCAATTTCATGGTGTTTGTTTTTGTAATCATATCATTATGTTTTATTATCTTATATGTGATGTCTAATATTCTAAAGCTCTTAGAGCTTCTAAAGGTTAGGCACTATACAAAGTCCTCATTATTATTATTATTATTATTATTATTATTATTATCTTTCAGGAAGTTTTTTTTCCCCTCCATAACCTATCATGTAGACGCCAATCTATAACCAAATATGGAACGCCTGTTCTGCTTTTCGTGCATTAATGAGTCCTAACATTGCCAGAGCCTCGTTAAAAAGGAACTTATCTGGACTTAATATGATTGTAATCACAAAGTCAAGGATGAAACTGACACGCGTTGTCACAGTTATGATTTCCGGTAAGATTTAATGTACATTTCATAATATACTATGCTGTTAGATATTGACTACTGAATGTTTGTGTCTTTCGACAAGGAGATTGGAAATCTCTCTCTCTCTCTCTCTCGTTAATTTATTGATATTTTTTCCCAGTTTGTTCTACTGTGTGATTGCCGGGCCAATGAATAATATTCTAAGACCAATCATTGGCAATGAATATGTAATATATTAATAACGTTAACTCATTATTTATACAAATCAGCTTCATACAATTTTCAACATCACTTTTGATATAATAAGTAATAGCAATAGGTCTATTTCCCAAGTGATAATGGTACTACAAAGGTAGACAAATTTATTATTAGTACAGATTTCATCAGTTTTAAATGAATACGTTCAACTGCATCTGCATTATGATTTCTGAATTTCATAAGAATATACAAAACTGGGTTTGGGTTAAACACGTTTCGATTTAACGATTATATTTTTAAAAAAATTTTGACTGAACACACACACACACACACACACACACAAAGATATATATATATATATATATATATATATATATATATATATATATATATATATATATATATATATCTGTGTGTGTGTGTGTGTGTTTTTTAACCTAACTGTACATTGGAGTATCTGCTTTAATTGAACTAATACCAACAATCTGATGAAAATATATGTTATTTTTGTGACATCTTGGCGAATTTCAAAAGAGCTAGAGAATCAAATATTCGGAGAAGTTCCCATAAACCTAATATATTTAAAGATTTAGAGATTTTAGAATAGTTTTATATCAGATAATAATAAAAAAAATAATAATAATAATAAATATTTGGCACATTCTTGTTTATTATGACTCCCAAAGGAAAATGAAAAATATCGTTTACCAAAAATAAATACACCCAATGCCATATTTCGTTAACATAACTTTATCAAGCTTTTACCAAATTCTTTCATATTTTTTCCCCACAGCTGCATTGGCTGCAGATTATTCCCATGGCTGCGATCGTCAAAGACTGACTCAGTGTGCGCAGAGAATATCAGATATATTCGACGCAGCTAGATTTCATTTAAATCAGATTATGTGCAGGTATCGAATTTTGTGTTATATTCAATTATCTTTTATTTGAAACGAATGTAAGAGAGAGAGAGAGAGAGAGAGAGAGAGAGAGAGAGAGAGAGAGATCCTTTCTTATTTCTGGTATGCAATTTAAGAATGACCTCCTAAGTAATTAGAGCGTCCGCCCTGGATGCGGGAGATCGCGAGTTTGAACCTCGGCCGAATCATACCAAAGACTTATAAAAATGGAACTAACTGTTGCCTTACTTGGTGCTCAGCATTAAGAGGTTAGTGTTAGGACTGGTCGGCCTGTCGTAAGGATAATGTGACTTGGTGAGACATCATGCTACATGTCTGCGGCATCATGCCCCAGTGCTAGACATCACTATAAAATGTCACACGTCGAAGAGATATGAGTCAAATTATTAAAGCGCTGTTAAAATAGATGAAACACACACACACACACTTTAGGAATTCTTGTACCTGTTCTGTTTGTAATTTTGTTTTGAAAAGGAGGCAAAAATATACCTACTTGGAATTCATGGAAGGGACTCTGAACAAAATTGAAGTCGACTGTACAGCCGCAGTTAATTTCTTTTGAACACTATCAACCATGGAATTTGGCAAAATAGCCAGATCGTCTAGCAATTTAATTCCGATTTTATTTGATAGCGATGATATTCTCTTCCCTATGCCGCATTTTTCAGTTCAAATATTAATTCATCTTTTTCACAATCGTGCTGCTTATAAGTCCCCACTGCTTGCCACTTTTTCCATTTGTAGATGACCAGTTAGATGTCAGGCCATTCTAGCAAATTTTGACTTACTTTTATACACATTATTAAACTTCTTGGTCTTGAACCTTTTGGTCAAAAGCTTGTCAGTACGAATGATTGAAAACCGATCTGAAGTAAACCAATGAATTTTGACGACGAATCATTAAGAATAAATGAGTGTTTGTTTTTGTTTTGTTTTAAAAAGAAAGAGCAATGCACTAAGGATTGAAATGTTGAATAATATCAATAGGTTTTGTGGCCAATTTTTAATTCTCTCTCTCTTTTAAAGATCTGACGTCCTAACGCACATGCGATGTATGTATGAAGAGGCACAGGCATGTGTCACGTTCGACATATCTCTTCAATATCTTGCAACCCATGGATTTTCATCTCTGCCTCAAATGGAAAAATACTGTGCTAGTAACGGCCTACTTAATTCAGAAAGTAACATTTTACAAAATAAGTAATATTTTACAAATTTAATAATATTTTAGAAAGTTTGTGATTTTAAAAATTTGTAGAAAATTCATATGCTGGGTTCTTTTGCTGTGTTAGAGTCTGTATTGGAGGTGGCGTGGTGAAATAAGATGAATAAGAACATGAAAGTAATGATATAACCAACATGACTGACAGCCAGGATAATTATGTTAATATAATACTCTGGTTAGACTGAACACAAACAGGAATAGTGTAAAACACAGTTTCAATTTGTAATTGTGCGAGAATTCTTTGGTCAGAGAATTTCGGTCTAGTATTTCAATGCGGACCAGTAATGGGCTTCAGACTTCTGCTTTCTCGTAGCAAAACATTTGAAAGTCCTGCTCTTTGTGTTTATTGTTGAACGAAATGTATTTTTTGTTGACCAACTTTTCTGTTTATTTATCAAGAATCGCATAAATATAACTCTTAGAAACGTATCTTCACCAGCACTGAATTTAAGCAAACATATCCTTTCACGTTTTTCCCATTTATTCACATACTGTATATCTATTGTATATATTCCCTGTAAATGTTATGGTCCATTGAATAATTATCTACGGAATATTAGCAGTAAATGAAATATTAAAGTCACTGGAGGTTGTCACGCTTTTTTCGCAACGGGGATTTGAACTAGTTGTTAATGGATGTTACGATGTTCGTCTGATTTTTTTCCCTGATCTAAATATATTCTCATTCAAAGAAATTATGTTTTACAACTGTTTTAACAATTGACTTCTACAGACAAGAAAAGTACAACTATATGAGGTAACTATACAGGATCTTCAATGTTCCCCAACCGGTCCCAAAGACTAAAAAGGGGTTGTGCCACTGAAATGCACCCTATCGGCCAACGACTATGTTGTCTTAGAAGCAGGCATCCATATTCTACTGTTGTCTTTTTATTGTTGAATGTTGTTTGCTGGTGTACCCTTTGTACTCCCACCTGAGAGATCAAGCGAACTATACTATTCGTAGTAGTTGCTTAAAGTTATGATGTTTTGCATAATTAAACCAAAAATAATAAATTCTAATACTTATTATTAGATCATTTCAGAACACAAGTATTTAAAACCTCGCGTTTGTAGACGTACAAACCAATTCAAGTACACGCACTTCCTAATCTTATATCGTCATATTTCAGATGCAGCTGAGCAAACATTGCCGACAGCAATGATCATCGTGGGGCTTTTGATGGCCCTACTTGTCCGAACATTTCCATTTTGAGATGGGCGAATATGTTAAAGAAATTCTACATACAGCCTTTAATGATGTTGATCCTCTATGTAGATTTACCATATGTTTATTATAATATAGACATAAAGACAATTTTAAAACGCTCGCACACACATACATATTCCATACCCATCTAAAGTGTATCCACTTCGCATTTACTGGACCCTTGACTTATGTAACAAGTCGAAACAGTCCATGCATGCTGAGTTCAGTGAATTTAAAATAATTGATTAACTAAAAAGTTTGCAATATTGCTTTGGCTAGCTAGATATACCAAGCTTTAATGTGGGACAAAGCGATCAACGACGTATGGCAAACAAAGATTGCCCACAGGTCGACAACGTTATTAAAACTCGTAGATTTAAAACGCCGGAAAGGTCATGTCAAGCAGGATATGAGACGTCGGTTAGTTTCTGAGGATACATAATGGTTTACTAACTTCAAATATACAAGATTATTAAAGAGCGCATTACGACTGTACTTAGTTCAGCACATTATGTTACTGTATTACACAGAAAGGGTTATTACACGCGTAGAGAATGGCAATAGCGAATTGCTGATTTCTGTATCGATGAATCACAATCTGATTCCCCAATATGACAAAATAATGTTGTCACATCGCACACAAACACGTTTTTCAATTTTATAATAAACGAGAATTCAATGTTTCATCTTTAAATTTGTCGATATTGTTCTGGAAACTGACAATAAATAAAACTGCATTTTTTGTCTGTATTTATTACTTAATGGAAGCCAATAATAACAATATTCGGAACCTATCACCTCCAAAGCAACCTGACAGTAATCGTTTGAGATGCGAGGTTACAAAGATATAAACTACTTGTTCCATTATATCACACAGTTTGTCAGTCATGAGTGCTAACAATTCGTACTCAACTATTTAAGTTTGGAAAATTAATTTTAAAAAAAATGGGATTTTATTGAGTCTTTATTGAAGACTGATTGAATTTATATTATGACTGCTGAAAAGGTCCAACGTAATGCGCCCAGAATACCAGAACATGTGTAGACTATCTAGGATACACGAAAGAATGCTTGATATTTCTCAATCTATAATGTTTGGAAGGTCTAGGCCAGTCTAGACCAATGTTTCCGGTAGGTGAAACCATTTGGTTTACCCTGGCATAATCATCTATAGTAGAGCATGGATTTGTATGAGTTTGCTTATATTTATGTGGATAGTAGATATTGTGGGTTTGTTGTTCTTCCCGCCTGTGGATAGTTTCTTTTGGGTTTATTTTTTCTCTTTCCCTGTGTGGATAGTAGATTTTAGGGTTTGTGTATAATACATAATAGTTTTTTCATCTTTCAGTGTGTGGATAGTATATTGTTTGGTTTGTGGATAGGATATAATAGTTTTTGTTTTGTCTTCTCTGTGTGGATAGTAGATTTTGGGGTTTGTGGATAGTATATAACAGTTTTTGTTCTTCCCGTGTCTGGATAATATACTTTGAGGTTTGTGGATAGTATATAATAGTTGTTTTTCTTCTTCCCGTTTGCGGATAGTATATTTGGGGGTTCGTATGAGTTCACGTACGTTTGTGTCGACAGTAGATAATATGTGAAGTGAGTGTACAGGAAGTTTTCCTTCACGTCCGTGCTTATAAAGTCAAGCGTCCGTCATTCGGCTTGAGTTTAAGAGCACAGGAAATAAGAAGTACTCTGCTCTAAATATGGGAGAAAAATGAAGAAGCAATACAAAACAGGCCCATGGGTCGAGGAGGAAATACGAGGAAACAAAGGATAACATACTGACCCAGTCTCACCGGACTTCCAACACGACCCATGAAGTGACCAAAGAACAACAACCGTTGGAGCCAGTAATAACAGCCGTAGATACCTCTACTACTACTACTACTACAACTACAATCACTGGGGCCAGACCCAAATCTACGACTGCTCAATCTATGTGTGCTGTGTTGGCATCCATTAGTCTCGAGAGACGATGGAACTGCGCCCATGAGAGATATTCCGGTTGGTGGTTGTGCAGCATCTGCTGTGGCTAAGTAGTCCAATGTGGGAGTGGCAGTCCCTGTGCACTTGCTGCACTTGAAGGTTGTGTCAGGTGTTGGTTGAAGCTGCTTCTTCTTCCTCTGCGATCGTCTCTCATCAGCTAGCAAGCGTTGCTTGTCCTTTCCGGCTTTCAGACCTGTGATCAGAGCATGTCGCCAGCCTGATCTGTCTAGAGTGAGCTCTTCCCAGGTGTTGACATCAATAGCAAGGGCTTTCATGTCATGCTTACAGACATCCTTGAAGCGGAGATGTGGCCGTCCGATCGACCTTTTGCCAGAGGCGAGTTCCGAATAAAGAATGTCTGTCAACCATCCGACGTACATGGCCCAGCCATCTGATGCGGCGTTGGCGGAGGAGTGTGATCATGCTGGGAATCTTGGCACGCTCGAGCACCTCGTTGTTTGTTACTCGATCGCTCCAGGTGATCCCGAGTATGCGTCGGAGGCATCTCATGTGAAAGGCACTCAGTCTTTTCTCTTGTGAGGCGTACAGAGTCCAGGTTTCACTGGCATACATAAGAGTGCTTAGCAAGCATGCACGGTACATGGTGATCTTAGTGTTCATGGTCAGCATGCCGTTGTTCCACACTCTCTGCGACAACCTGGAGAGAGTTATTGATGCCTTTCCGATCCACTTGTTGAGCTCAGCATCGATCGAGAGGTTGTTGGTGATGGTAGAGCCAAGATACATGAACTGACTCACCACCTCAAGTTCGTAGTTGTTGATGATGATGCTTGGGGGGTCCACGTCCTGAACCATCACGTTTGTTTTCTTTAGGCTTATGGCTAACCCAAACTCATCACATGCTTTAGCAAAGCGGGCCATCAGGCGCTGAAGCTCAGCTTCTGTGTGGGTTGCTAGAACAGCATCGTCTGCGAAGAGCATGTCCCTGATGGTTACTTCACGCACTTTGCTCTTTGCCTTCAGTCGTGCCAGGTTGAACA
This sequence comes from Sinohyriopsis cumingii, assembly GCA_028554795.2. Lineage (NCBI taxonomy): Eukaryota > Metazoa > Mollusca > Bivalvia > Unionida > Unionidae > Sinohyriopsis > Sinohyriopsis cumingii. The sequence goes on along the minus strand of CM068826.1, from coordinate 5,064,990 downwards.
GTCTGCCGTCTTATCGTGTGTGCAGGTAAATCCCTTCTGTGGATGTCCCAAAGGCGTGCTTGAGCAGGACTGCGAAGAAGATGCCGAAGAGCGTGGTTGCAAGGACACAGCCCTGTTTAACTCCACTGCGGATGTCAAAGGGGTCGGATGTACTGCACTGTGCCTTTCATGTCATCGTGGAAGGACTGGATCACGCTTAGCAGCTTAGCAGAGGGCAACCAATTTTCGCCAGGATTGTGAAGAGTCCGTCTCTGCTGACCAGATCGAATGCCTTGGTGAGGTCTATAAAGGCCAGGACGAGGGGTCTGTGTTGTTCTCTGCATTTTTACTGCAGTTGCCTGACAGAGAAGATCATATCGATTTTGGACCTCTCCGCACGGAACCCACACTGCGACTCTGGGTAAACTCTGTCAGCAAGCGTCTACAGTTTGTTTAGGATGACGCTTGCGAAAACTTTACCCACGATGCTGAGAAGTGATATGCCCCTGTAGTTGTTGCAGTCGCTTCTGTCGCCCTTGTTCTTGTACAGGGTTATGATGTTAGCATCTCTCATGTCATGAGGCACTGCCCCCTCGTCCCAGCACTGGCACAGGAGGTCGTGCAGGTGTGTGAGAAGCACGCTACATCCACACTTGATGAGTTATGCTGTGATGCCATCCTTCCCTGGGGCTTTACCTAGAGACAGTTTCTCTTAGGCCTTCTTTAGTTCCTCTACAGTAGGTTTCTCATCCAGTTCGACCATGAGAGGGAGGTTTTCTATGGCGCTGAGGGCATTATTTTTCACGTGGTTCTCTTTGGAGTAGAGTTCGGAGTAGTATTCCACCCAACGCTCCATCTGCTTGCCCTTGTTGTGGATGGTATCGCCTGTGGCAGACTTCAGTGGTGCTGTCAGTTTCTTTGTGGGACCCATTGCTTTCTTTATGCCATGGTACATGCCTCTGATGTTTCCAATATCTGCTGCTGACTGCATACTCGGACAGAGCTGGAGCCAGTATTCATTGACACACTGCCGTGCTAGTCTCTGCACATTGCTTCTGGTAGACCTGTATGCCTGTAGTGTCTTCTGACATGGGAATCGCTTGTATTGCAGGTGAGCACTACTACGCTCTTCTATGGCTGGCATGAGTGTGGCAGAGTTAGCCTCAAACCAGTCATTGTTCTTTGATTGCTTCTTACCAAAGATCCGTGTGGCTGTGCTGTATACAGTCTCTCTGATGTAATCCCATCTTTCTTTGGCACTGCCTTTGGGGGGATGTTCTTTGATTGCTTCCTACCAAAGATCCGTGTGGCTGTGCTGTATACAGTCTCTCTGATGTAATCCCATCTTTCTTTGGCACTGCCTTTGGGGGGGGGATGTTCTGAGTCAAACGTCTTGGAAAGAGCATATGTGAATTCCTCAGCCTTGTCTGGATATGATGTATTGCTCACATCAATGCGTGGTTGACCCTCTTGCCTGGAGCGGTGGATCTTCTTTGGCTGAAGCTTCATTTTGCAGCACACCAGAGAGTGGTCGGTGTCGCAGTCAGCACCGCGGAAGGTACAGGTAAGAAGCACACCCTTCATGGCTGACGGTCTTGTAATGATCAAGTGCAGCTGGTGCCAGTGTTTAGACCGGGGATGCCTCCAAGACAGTTTGTGCTCTGGCTTTGTCTGAAAGAATGAATTGGTGATGCTTAGTTCGTGGTACGAGCACATCTCTAGAAGGCGCTGCCCATTCTCATTCATCTTCCCAACGCCAAACTTGCCAAGACAGGAGGGCCAAGAGTCATGATAGGCACCCACCCTAGCATTGAAGTCGCCCAGCAAAATCAAGTTCTCTTCCTTGGGAATTTTGTCGATGAGTGAGTTTAACTCATCATAAAACTCATCCTTGGTATACGTGGCGGTTCTTAGTGTGGGAGCGTAAACACTGATCAGGTTGACAGGCCCGTTTGTGGTGTGGAGGCGGAGGGATAGCAGTCTTTCATTTCCTTGTTGGCAGGGTTATATCATTCCCAGCAGAGTGTTCCTGACAGCAAATCCAACACCAATCTCTCTGGCTTCATCTGCACTCTTTCCTCGCTTGAAGAATGTGTAGTTCTTTTCTCTGAGGGACCCAGAATCTGGTAGTCGTGTCTCCTGTAGTGAGGCGATATCGACCTGGAGCCTTGCAAGTTCATCGTTGATGACTGAAGTCTTACGAACATCACTGATTGTCTGGAGATCATCTGAAAGCCCAGTCAGCATGGTCCGGACATTCCAGGTACCTAGCTTGAGGATTGAAGTCTTCTTTTTTATTTTTGTTTTGTTATTTCTTGGTGCAGTAGTTGCAGTCCGCTTGTCAGGTACTCGCGTACCTTAAGCCTTACGCACCCAGCAAGGAAGGCGAACTGTGGCGGGACGGTACCTTACTGGCTGGGGGCTGCCCAGTTTGAGGCGGGCGGTAGCTGTCCAGTGAAACATGTTGGTCTCTCCCACCGTCAGAAGCAACCCCTGGCGTCTGGCTCTAGGCCAATCGAGCGGTGACTTATAACTGGTAAACTGCTGCTTCCGGTGTTGTGTCGACGCTATGGAGCGAAGCTGGAGTGTCCTCTCCAGGGCGCAAGCCTGGGCAGGGTGATATGGAGAATCAACTGTTGCCCATGCAGCTGATCCCCCTCTCCACGCAGCTGATGGATCCAAGGGAAAGGACAAGCTGATACGTCATGGCACCAGCTGCGTTGCATGAGTTCCCGAGATGACACTGAAATCAATGCCAAGTCGCCTTAGGAACTCCGACTCCGGATTTCCTGTTGAAGTTTACTCCCTTAGCCTTTCCCCTGAGAGGGTATAGTCGCAAGGCAGCGAAGGTTTGAAATCGGAGTTTACCTTCTCCTAGATGGGTGACCACCCAAGGTTAACGAGCCCCATCTGCCCGAAGCATCTGGTTTTGAGGCGCCAAAAGCTCGCCTATCATCCCTTCTCCAGTCAGTTTAAACAGGTTCCGCCACTCGTGAAGGCCTGGAGCTGGATTTGGTTGTCAGAGGCTCTATCAGACGCAAGCCATTGGGAGATTTCCAAGGGAAGTGGGTGCTTATCTCCCACAACCGCCCCCCGGCGATGACAACCCTTGAAACCCACTCAATCTATGTATGTGTTGTATATCTATGTCTCTGTCTACAAAGAAGTTCTATGACCCGACCCGCCAAGCGCTGTTTTATTGGTATAGTTTATGAACTAGGCGAATTTACACGCGATCCGCAACCGCTAAACTAGCTGAACTTACCCGTTACCTCGTACAACAACCAAACTTTCCTTTGTCGCTATACAGATCCAATATTCCCCATATTCAATTTCCCTTGACGCTAAACGTGCCCAGGCTGTGCTAAAAAAATCTTGACTCTCAACGTGCCCAAGCGGAGGTCTCTAATGTCTGTAATGTATTTTATCATTGACCCTAAACATGCCCAGAGTAATGTAAAAAGTGTTGACCCTAAACGTGCCCATGACCGTTTTAACTGGGTTGTGAACTAGCCCTAAACAGTCCCACTATACTACTCATGAAGAAAAGATTAGTTAAACTTAGGTAACATTGGATGCTTAAGGCGATATTCGTAGCTTTGCTGGTCCAACGAATACTACGCTGGAACACACGTGGTAGCTGACCAGATTTTAAATAACGTGTAAGATGAATAAAAAGAGAAACGTGAAATTTGTTTTATTTGTTTGTTTGTTTCTTGTTTGTTTTCGCTTTTTCTTAAAAATGAATAATTAATGTAGCGTGCATGAAAATGGCATTCCTTTATAAAATGTATATGTAAACGTTGTATATGAAGTGATTTTTTGTCCGAAGGTATGAATGGTAACTTTTTAAAATACTTTTCTAAGTTCCAAGAACATGATTTTGAAAACAAATATGGAATATATCTGAGGGAGAGTTTTTACCCTTTTTTGGTCATTGCCCGGTTAGCTTCCTTGGAATTAACGTGGACTGGATTGGAGTGAAAGTACCATTATGTGATAGGAATGTAACTATTGACATCAAAAGCTTACTAATGGAAATACAAGATCATATCAACACGTTTCATTACAAGTCAAGAGGAGAGGAGAAGCCCAAGCTGGTGAATAAAGATGATATTGGCCAAGAGTTGCATAGGAGAAAGGTAAATCAAGTGAACAAATATATCCGATTTATATTTGTTATAGCTTTCTTTTGGAGCCTGTACTTGTCAATAACAGATTTGACAGCTCAGAAACAGCAGGATATTCTCTCCAGGCATCCTATTGAATTTACTGGAGAAGTTTGTAGATATATTATGTTCTTTGAAGTTTTACTTCAACGTGCGCATAATGAAGTAGAAGCAGACTGGCGATGAGTATTTGTTTTGTGAAGAAGATGAGGAAGTTGAAGTTAGAATTTGAGGTTAATTCAGTAACTGTATCAGAGATTACCAATACCGTTTATAATGTGACATTGATTGAATCTGAAGGGTTTTAAATTGACATGTGAAAGAGAAAAGATGGCGAATGTTTGGGGCTTTACCTGTGGCTAAAGGAAGTACATGGAAAGGAAATATGTACAGACTTTAACTGATAAACGTGCGGAATATAGGAATGATACATATGATTTGTATAAGGATTCTGAAGAATGGAGATATCAGGTGTAGATGGGATTTGGTATTTTATAAACTTAAACGTGATGAGTAATGAGAAATGTGGAAACTACCATGCATTGGAATATACAGACGAATATCTACATAACTTGGACATATGTTTATTACATGTCCAATTGTTATGTATTAAATGGATAATGCTTAGACAAAAGCTCAGGTTGTAGAGTTTGTGTATGTAATTGAATACATCTTTTGTACCCGTACAAGATAATTTTCTTTTTGGAACCATTACTCTTTCTGTGAGTCTTACTTTGAAATATCTCGGTCTTTTTCTGTGTTTTTCTATCTTCTGTGACATGAAAGTTGACATCCCTTTGATTCAAAATCTACCACGTAAGAGTAAGGTTGCAAGAAGAAAGAAAAAACCAGACAGTTGGTGTGATCAAGAATGCTTGAGACACTACTGTGCAGTTAGGACACATACGTACTCCAGAAAATCACGCTACTCGACTACGATGTCTCGTTCTCTCTGTCACTTTTACTTTGTCGTTGATCACGATGTCTACAGCCCTGATTTATGTCGAGTCAGCGCTTGAACCATATAAAGCGAGGCAGTCTACTGTCTGACCATCCATTGTTGACTCATCCTCCTATGAAGATGTGTTCAAGACTAACCAAGATCAACGCGATTAATTGAATTTACATCGGGTCAGGCAAAGCCTGATACCGAAGAATGTTGAAAGTGACCGAGAACCTGATAGAAGAGCTCTTTAGAGAGGAAATCAAAGAGGCGAAAGAAGAATGGACGAATAAGTACAGACTTCAGAAGCAAAAAGACCAGAGAGAACAGCAACAACAGCAGCAACAGGAACCAGACAGAAGACTTGTTGAACGCCGTGTAGACCCGAAAGAGTTCTTCTCTTTCCGAAGACGCAGACCCTATTCTTGCGTAAACCTTCCGCCAGACGAGGACGCAGTCTTAGACGATAAACGTTTGCCATTATTCTCCTCCCACAAAAACATCCCTTTTCAGGGTTAACCCAATTCTCTAGAAAAGAGATACTAGTTCAATTCCCAATCATATTATTTTGTGTGTCTATAAGCCATTTGTGTTTTTGTTTTGTGTCCAAAATGTTAGAAGTGTGTCTATCAACACTTCCTTTCCCTCCCAAGTCAAATAGTCGGTGTTTTTGTTTGTAAATTGTGATTGTAGGTAAAAGGTGACTGAGTGTTTCTTTTAGGTCCACGCTTTCCATATTTGTTTTGGTAATGATATGGGTCTTGCAAGTTTTGGTATCAGGGGAATTTTTTCCTCACGTCCGTGCTTGACCTATATAAATGGAAGTGCTCGTCAGACTGGCTACTCATAGTTGATTCATCAACTTAAAACATGAGTAGAATCGCAAAACTCTAGGAACTTCAGATGCACCTGGAGTATGCCAGGCTCATACTACATGAACTGGCCATGGAGGCCAGAGTAGAAAGTGCTAGGATAGAGGAGGAGGAAGAGGAGAGAAAGAATGAAGACGAAAAGGAAAATCAAAGAACGATCCTGTCTCACATCATACTGAAAGCTCTGTGTGAGGTCACGCCTGAGGTGAGGACGCCTACACGACTGCAACCAGCAAGACAACCAGCACCACAACCTCAACAACGTCAGCTCCAGCCACCAGTAACAGTGCCAGAGATAAGGAGACCTCATCATTCCAGACTACAAAATAGAAGAGATAGGGAAGTCTTCACTATCCCACAAAGCGCTAACTGGGATGATGAGGCCACTCAATTCGCCTTGGCGCTCCCAAGAATAAACGTCAGTTGGCAACAGGACTGGAGTAGACGTTGCGTCTGTGAGGCCAGGCCTGAGAGATGTCAGCATTAAGCAGCTGTATATGAAGCTCCAAAACCAGCCATTCTCAGGGCCAACCAGATCTCAAGGAAAGAGACTTATCAAGTTGCCAATTGACGTGAATGTAGATTAGTGTGATTATAAACACACACTCCTTTCCTGATGTGATTGTGTGTTTGCGTGTTTGTATGTGTTTGCGTACGTTTGTGTGGATAGTAGATTTTGGAGTTTATATGTGTGAGCATACCTTTTTTGTTGATAGTAGATATTGTGTTTGTTTCCGTTCGAGTACGTTTATGTTGATATTAGGTAACGTGTTTGTTTCTTTCTTCTTCCCTTCTGTGTGGATAGTGATGTGTGTTGGTATGCGTGCGCGTACGTTGTGTGGATAGTATATTTGGGTTTGACTTTATTCTTTTTCCCTAGTATGAATAGTATATTTGCGGGCTTGTGTGGATAGTAGATATTGTGTTTGTATGAGTTCACGTCCGTTTGTGTGTATAAGTAGATATTGGATTTTTTTATAGCAAACATTGTTTTATTATAGTAGATATTGATTTTTTACCCTTCCCTTCTGTGTGGCTAGTAGAGTGTGTGTTTGTATGTGTGCGCGTACGTTTATTGGGAGAGTAGATATTGGGGTTTATAATAGCAAATATTGGGGTATTTTTATAGTAGGTATTGGGATTTTTACCCTACCCTTCTTTGTGGATAGCAGAGTGTGAATTTGTACGCGTGCGCGTACGTTGTCTAGATAGAATATCTGGGGTTTTTTCTTTTCTTCTTCCCGTGTGTGGATAGTAGATTTGGGGATTTGTATGCGTTCGCGTAAGTTTGTGCGGATAGTAGATATTGTGTTTCTTTTTCTCCTCCTCGTGTGTGCATTACAGATATTGTATTTGACATTTTTCTCTTCCATCTGTGTGGATATTACATTTTGGGTTTGTTTTTTCCTCTTCCCGCTGTGTGGTGTTTGTGGTGTGTTTGATTGTATGCGTTCGCGTACGTTTGTGTAGATAGTAGATATTGTGTTTGTATGCGGTCGCGTTCGTTTGTGTGGATAGTTGATACTGTGTTTGTTTTTCTCTAATTCCCGTGTGTGGATAGTAGATATTGTGTTTGTTTCTTTCTCCATCCCTTCTGTGCGGACAGCAGAGTGTGTGTTTGTATTGTATGCGTTCGCGTACGTTTGTGTAGATAGTAGATATTGTGTTTGTATGCGGTCGCGTTCGTTTGTGTGGATAGTTGATATTGTGTTTGTTTTTCTCTAATTCCCGTGTGTGGATAGTAGATATTGTGTTTGTTTCTTTCTCCATCCCTTCTGTGCGGACAGCAGAGTGTGTGTTTGTATTGTATGCGTTCGCGTACGTTTGTGTAGATAGTAGATATTGTGTTTGTATGCGGTCGCGTTCGTTTGTGTGGATAGTTGATATTGTGTCTGTTTTTCTCTAATTCCCGTGTGTGGATAGTAGATATTGTGTTTGTTTCTTTCTCCATCCCTTCTGTGCGGACAGCAGAGTGTGTGTTTGTATTGTATGCGTTCGCGTACGTTTGTGTAGATAGTAGATATTGTCTTTATTTCTTTCTCCATCCCTTCTGTGCGGACAGCAGAGTGTGTGTTTGTATGCGTGCGCGTACGTTATGTGGATAGTATATTTTGTTTGTTTTTGATTTTTCTTCCCGGATGTGGATAGAACATTTGCGGGTTTGTATGTGTAGCATGTGGATCGGAGAGTTTGTCTGTATGCGTTCACGTGCGTTTATTTGGATAGTAGAGATTGGGGTTATTGATAGTGAATATTGGGGCATTTTTGATAGTAGATATTGGGTTTTTATTTACTCTTTCCTTCATTGTGGATAGTAGAGTGTGTGTGTTTGTCGGCGTGCGCGTATGATGTGTGGATAGTATATTTGGGGTTTGTGTGCGTACGCGTACGTTTGCGTGGAAAGTAGATATTGTGTTTGTATGCGTTCGTATATATTTGTATGGATAGTAGATATTGTTTTTTTAATGTAAATATGTCGTTATTTATTATAGTAGATATATTTTTTTACCCTTTCCTTCGTTGTGGATAGTAGAGTGTGTGCTTGTTCTCTTTCTCTTCCCTTGTGTTGATAGTAGATTTGGCGTTTGTTTTTTGCTCCTTCTCTCTGTGTAGATAGTATATTTGGGGTTTATTTGTTCTTCTTCCCTCTGTTTGGTACGTGTGTATGTGTGTTTGGTTGTTTGTGTGTGTATGTCTGCGCGCGTACGTTTGTGTGTGTATGTATTGGTCTTCTTTGTTAGTATCGATAAAACTCCCTTTATCCCTATCAGATACATTTCACCTACCTCCCTACCTACAATAGCGCGTATTCAGCCACAAGCAACTCTGTTGCCATTATTTACTTAGTGTCCAGTACAGTGACGTCACTGAAGCAGGGAAATTTGAGACTATAAATATATACTTTGTTTTTCCCATTTTTTTTAGTTATAAATATATATTAGGGCTTTTAAACAGGAACGTCATACAAGTTGAGGCTATAAATAGATAGTGGTTTTATCCAAAGGAATTTCCCACAAGTTGTAGCTCTAAATAGATAGTGGGATTTCATAGGAATGTAAACAGGTTATAGATATAAATAGATACATGTTGCTTATCCACAATCGTCACACAAGTCAAGACTATAAATAGTCATTAGGTTTATCCATTTTAGTCTAAACCAATTCAATGTAATATTCGGGTGTATGTTTACTCTCCTTTACGTTCTGGGACAATTTCGTCATTTTAGAGTTGCTTTTAGTCACATCCACGTTGGCATTAGTCTTTTCCTTGATTATAACTATTTATAGCATCATTACCATCATGAAAATTTATGAACAACACCAACATAACTTAAGGCTTAGGTAATGCTTCATATATAAATCTCGGGCTTGTATTACTGCATGTCTGTCTCTGTCTCTGTCGTGTTTGGCCATCTACCATCCTCGTCCCTAGACAAGCCCTATACAATTTCCCCATTGTCCCTATACAGTCCCAACCTAAGTTGACCTTTCCCTTGCCCCGCTACAGTCACACCCATGTCAAATTTCCCATGTTAATTTCCGCTTGTCCCTATACGTTCCCAGTTTGTTTTTCCTTAGGTGGCGCCCACCAGATAATATGTACTTTTGAGAGAGTGACGTATGTAAGGTGAATTAGTTCGCATTTAAAACATACACAGTGGAGAGAATGTTTGCATACCTCTATGCTACATTAATTTAATGTGGATGATATTTCTTTTGGATGTTGTACTTTTGGAAATTTTACATGATTTAAGCACACTGCTAACTAATATGACTGCTCCCTTGTGTTAAAAAATCAGTCTGAATTAGTCTGAAGTACACTATACATAGCAGCTATTAAAATAGGGAAAATGAATTTTGACAGACTAGACAGTACCAGCTTCTGAAAGTGCAATGAATGAATTACCAAATACATAAAATGTAAAAAAAGTTATCGGCTCTTTTTTTATACAATTTACCTCTGACGTTCAGGAAGTGAAAATGACCAAGTAGAGCTAGCACTTTTTTGAAAGGTGCACATTTGAAGTAAGGCCAAGCTGTATACTCTATAACCCATAGTACACCCATCAATCATACACCAAAATAAAGGGAATTAAAGGTTCTTTGCAGTATACCTAAGATATACAAGGTCTTTTTAAATAGCCAGTATAACCAGTGAGGAAAGCCGGGGACATTCTTTTTCTATAAAATCCTAACCTATGCAAAATGCGAAACTGTATAGCGCCACCTATATATGTTCCCATTTGCCCTACAGTATCAATCTATGCCTATGTGTTGTATGTGTTATATATGTCTATGTCAATATCTCTCTTGTATTTGTCTCTCTCTAGAGTAGAGCGTATTCAGGTCAGCCACTTGCAACATTGTTGTCAGTATTTCGCCGAACTGAGGTCAGCCACTTGCTACCTTGTTGCCATTGTCCACTACCGTAACGTCTATTCCTATTGAGTCAAAACAATTCTAGATTTAGGCTATAGTGCCGGGACCCTTTTCTACATTTGAGTCTACGTGAGGCTATAAATCTGGAGGCTATAGTGCCGGGAACGTTTTTAACATAGAAGTCTACGTGAGGCTAAAGTGCCCCTCGACACTTCTGTTGCTACACACCGTATTATTATTATTATTATTATTATCATCATCATCATTTCGTGGTGTGTGTGTGTGTGTGTGTGTGTGTGCGTGAGAGAGAGAGAGAGTGAGAGAGAAGTAGTAAGCCAGGACATGGATAAATTAACATTAGATTACTCATTCTATTAGTTTCTGAAGGCAATGGTAAATTCTGTATGAGTTGCTAACAAATGGTGTTATATTTATTGTCAAATGATATGCGGGAGGTCGTGGGTTCGATCCCCGGCCGAGTCATGCCAAAGACTTACAAAAACGGTACTAACAGCTGCCTCGCTTGGCGCTCAGCATTAAGAGGTTAGTGTTAGGACTAGTCGGCCCGGTGTCAGATAATGTGACTGGGTGGAACATCATGCTACATGTCTGCGGCATGATGCTCCAGTGCTAGATATCACTATAACCTGCCACATTGCAGACATCGTAGCGATATGACTGAAAAATTGTTGAAGCTACGTTAAAAATCCAAATCACAACAACAACAACAACTAATAACATTTGCTCTATGATCGCGTTTTTTAGAGGAGACTTCAGATTGCACAGGAAACTGTCGAAAGAGCATCTTTAAATGACGCTTCTAACAAAGGCGCGGAACCTTTTGGCAGTCGACGGAAATGCTGTTTTGATGGGATCTTATCAGTCCTCATTGACTAACCCGGACAGTGTACAGGGGACTGTACATCTCCTTTAACAAATAAGTTAGATCACTAAGTTTTTTTGTCATAAAAATCGATCAGTTATCGACATTAGTGATCCTCGCTATGGCATGCTTCATGAGGTTCTAATTTTTTTCCACATCTGGGAGAAAACGGTATCTGAGTCAACCATACTTGTGCCGGGAAAGCATCTTATGAGCAAAGAAACAAGAGATGACCTCAACTCTTCACATATGGGTTTTATATCACTCTGACATCAACATTTCGGAAGTGGTAGGGCGATCAGTCTAGGATTTTTTATTGCTGACCTGATAGAGAACTTCTTCTGTCAACAGAGAGACGTCAAGAATTAGTTAAACACAAATACAATAATACAACAATATGGACCATCCCTAAACAGCATTTGTCGTGGGTAAACAACCGTGTCTTCCAAATCGAATTCTAGTTTGATATGGAGGGGAATTACCGCCATAATGCTATGCTTGTATTTTCTATTTTTCCTTGATGCATTATTGTAAATGACTGCTTGCAAGTGCTACTTTCATAATTCTATCCATCTATATTGTATTCTTCACTGATGCAAATTGTATGTGGCAGTTTGCAAATGCTACTTTCCTTCCGCATTATTGTAAATGGCTGCTTGCAAGTGCTACATTCGTAATTCCATCCATGTATATTGTATTCTTCATTGATGCAAACTGTAAAGGGCTAGTTGCAAATGCTTAGATCTACTTTCGATCTGCGTCATTGTATCTTGCTTTTTGCTAAACGCTGAATTCGTTCTCTAATTTGTCGAATGGCAAATGCTATGTCAGTTATTACAGGTTTTATATTCTGTTTATAAACTTGCCATATTACAATTTACACCATTCTAACTCCTGATTTCATTTAAATTTGGCCTTGCAACAATCTAATTTTGTCAGTATCGTCGTTCTTGTTCAACTCGTGTCGCCATCTGTTGTCATAATGGGATACAACAGTCTTAGCATGGCATTATGACAACAGGTGGCGCTCTAAATTTCCAAGTTGTTTGTACTCAGTGAAAATAATGAATGTTCCTCACGGGAAGTTAGATTGCTTTACGGCACTAATTTTGTGTGCCAGCAGCATTTAAAGAACTTCATAGATCTACGTGTGGAAAGAAAACAACTTGTAATTCTTTCAGTCCCGTCTTTTTTTAAGTGTAAGTTAGTGACGAAGTTTTAACCGTTCTCTAAAACCATGTGCTTTTTCGAAGCTCTAAGTGATTTATAGCACCTTAAGAAAACAAAAACGCCATCACAACATCAGGGTGGTCTTTAGTCCAACATTAGTCCTACAGGTAACACCTGACGCTGATATTTATGTTTTGGGCTTACCTAAACAAAATCAACATGTGCTATGTCTTACCTGTAGGACTAGGTGGTCTTAGACCAGTTTTATCTTCAACCCCGCTGGCCATATGAACCCAAAAATGTAAAGCTAGCGGGACATACATGCTTATATATGCTGTAATTATAGAACTTATTTTTTTTATGAACGTGGGCCACACAAAAGATTCCCGCGGGCCTGCAGTTGGACCACCATACACTACAGTACTGTATTGTCATATCATAGACTTTCCAGCTTTGACGCACTTAAGCATTGACTTTCACGTTTTCATAAATATACTTCTTTCATATTGATATCTCATTATTTTGGAAATATTAGTTATTTTAGAAAAGTACGGTTCAGAAATGACAAATATATTCCTTCTTTTCTTCACGAGCTTTCATAAGACGAGCCCTGGTCATAAAGATCGTGTAGTACGTCACCCATTTTGATACACCTCACAGTTGTTGTTGTTGTGGGGTTTAATGCCACTTTTCAACACACAATAGGCTATACATGGCGGCCAGTATTAAAGGTGAATGCAAATCCCGGAAAGAACCACCAACCCACAAGGAGGTACTGGCAAGCTTTCTCACATACCAGCATTGGCTGAATCCAAGATTCGGCTCGACGCAGACAGATGTGAGATGGCTGTGATCTGTAATGGAGAGTGCTTTAGACCACTGGGCCCCCGATGCACCTCACAGAAGTCAGTCTTTTCCTGTGATACTATTGCACATATGCTCTGGAGAAAATAACATTTCAGATTAACATCAATGCACATAAAATAAAGATTGAAGCACACACCCCAGCCCTCTTTTCATTGATGGATACATATAATTTTCTTTGTAATGAGCCTCTGTACAGCTCACTGCCTAACTAAACAGCTTGTAAGGGGAACGAGGGGAGTCACTAATCACCCCAAGATGCACCAAACACTCTTGAAAACACCCTGGACACTTCAAATTATGTTTTAATGTTGAAATTATTTCATTTGAACAGATAATCGTTTAATCTTAAATGCTCCAAAATTGAAAATTAAAAATATAAGAAATGTTGAAGCCAATTACCTAGTCACCCACAGCAATGAAAGAGTTATTGTGCTTCTGATTCTAAGCATTGAGTAAAAGCATTCTGTTATGTATGGATATATAAATACCAAATGCACTGTACAGTAATTGAACACTCATTTTATTTTCGTTTATCAGTATGTATCCAGGCCACACCACAAGGAGGTACACTTTCCATGGCCCATTTTTATTGATATTTGGAGGGATTTTTTTTTTCTTTTTTATTAGATACACACATATGTATTACTTTTTGTCAGTTTCCTTTCCTTCTTGATGTCATTTAGTATTACTGTTACATGTATATACATTTACCATTTCCCATTTAAAGTCCTGCAAAAAGCAATCAGTGCATTTTTGTCCTCTTGTCCAATAGATGCTGTCACTGTCTTGATTTGCATGCTGTTCCTTTTGCCTTAATAACAACTGAACATTTCTTGTGATGTTATGAATTTTGAATTTTATCTGTAAAGAATTTTAAAACTAAATATAGAACCATTAGGTTCTAATTATTCAGCGTACTGCACTTTGTCACATTAAAGATTATAAAAACAAAAACTTTAAAAGAATTCTTGAAATATTAATGTAGTGACACACGATTCTGACTTACTAAGTGTGTTGCTCTTTGTCATTTAAAAGTGGTTTAATTAGAATTATCTATGATCAGAAAGAGAGAGAGAGAATGCACCAATACTTGCATATTTCATTAAGTTATTGTAATTGTATACATGTATCCTAGGTAGATAAGTGTTTTGGGACAGTCTTATAGTGTTTTGGGATAGTTTTGCGATGTCTTGAGGTCTTTCCTTCAATAATTATCAACACGGGGGAAAACACAATTGATCTTACTTGATAATTATATTGATCACTGTCCTTTTTCTTGGTTTGATTTGATTTAATTGCCTACATGTATCCTGGGTAGTTGAGGGTGTTTTGGGATAGTCTTTTACTGTTTTTGGGTAGTCATGGATTCTTTCATTTGGTGATTAAAAACATGGGGGGAAAAACTCCTGATCTTACTCGTTAATTATATAATTCAGAATTTTACTGATCACTATCATTTTTTTTTTGTTCGATTCACTATAATTGTATAACATGTACCTTGGGTAGGTGAGAGTGTTTTCAGACAGTTTAGTGGTGTTTTGGGTTAGTCTTTGTCTTGGGGTCTTTAGTCATTCTTGGAAACAAGAGGCCAAATGTTCATGAACTTGAATGAAGTGTTTAGCCTAGAGTACTAAAGTATTACGGGTCTTAATATCAGCATTCAGCAAACAAGTAATTAAAGACACTTAAAGGTATTATATATGTCTATTTACTGTTCTTTGATTATCTAATTACATTTAATTTCCAGTTTCAAAATGATGATTGTGGGAAAAGGTTGTTAAACAGACACCATGTAGATTCCAGGTTGTGAAAGAAGAGTTACTCTGATACCTCATTAATACGGGAAAATATATGTGATGGCATATATATATATCCTCATGTAGGAATCCTATTGTATATGTTGCTTAAAATTCACATGAAAGTTGAGGAGGTATTTTAAGAAAACCCAGCAGAGTGATATATTGAGAATATTAATGAGTACATTATTTACGTGAACATCTCTTGAATTCTTTTTTTCAGATATTGATGATGCCTGTAAATATTGACCTAAACATTTAACAATATTTAAGTTTAGCATTTATAAAAAAAAGACATGTGTGTTACTTATTGCACTGGTTTAAAATTAGGGCAGTATGTATTTTTTATATTTTTAAAACACACACACACACACAAGCACTACAAATACTGGGCAAAACCAGCTCAATTAAATGGTCAAATATATTTTGGGAATTTTGTTTTACCTTGGGGGAAAAAGTGCTATGGTCAGCAACATAAAAACTGGGACAGTCAGGCAACTGGAAGTACACTTTAGTTTTTTTTACCTAATAATTATGTCCAAAATGAATTGAAGACTAGACTGTAATGTTGATGTCAGAAATTTGCTCTTTGAATTTTTTGTAGCCTGGTTTCTTTCACAGATGGTGTCACCTCCTACACTGTTACTGTTGTATTTTGCTCTGATAAGATTTTGTGACCAGAGCATTCTTCTTTTGATTTCTTCATGTAGATTTATTGATGATTTTTGTATAAATGTGTTTTTGAGAATGCGCATTATTTAAATCGGTTGTCAATAATACTTAAGAAATGGTTTTATTTTTAAACAAAAGTATACCAGTGATAAGTTTTAAATGCACATTTAATGTGCTAAGAGATAAAGTAACACCAAGTTTTAAAGTCAACACCTGTCAATTGAAAAAGCTATCAGAACTTACAGAAAAGAACATTAACATACTTTACATTTTGACTCATATGTTTAGATTCAGTCTATTGTTTCTTGACAAATATGATAATCATGTCATCTGACTCTTACATGACATCACAGGATATTTAAGATGAAAACTGGCTAACAGATTGTTTACAGTTATATAGATTTTAAAAAGATATAGATATCATTTGAGAACATGGGATATGACCATTATTGGAAACACTGATTTTCATAGATCCCGCTGATGATGCAGAACAAGTAACTTATAGTCATCCAGTGTATGGTGATAAACATGTGATAGGTGGTGCTTTTCAGTAAAATACTGAAAACTTGGAAACCAGTGATATCATAGGAAGGATATTAATTATTTGTTTGGTGTTTTTGTTATATTGTTCATTTGAATGTTTTATGTATCTTTATCTCATGCAGTCTTCTGTTTTGAAAAGATAGAAGTGTGTTTGTAATCCTTTTACTTCGGTAATAGCTCCATACAGAACCTCCTATGTACCAAATAAATTTGTAAATGAAACATTTTATTACCTGATTCATGTTCATTGTATTCGCTGTACAAAAGTGCTGTTGTTTTGAAGAATCTAATTTTTGCAGGTGATATGCTTTAGATACCTTTGTATATTCAGCCTTTTTGATCATTGCACCTTCAGTATATTGCACCTTGTTTCACCTTTAGTTTTTAAAATGAAATGAACAAGATTAACTAAACTAAACAGACTTAATTAACTTTTCAGTCCTCATTTTAAGGTACTATCTAATATTTCATGCATTGGTGTAATATAATCACATATCAATAATTCAATCAATTCATTACCTCTGTTTCATTTGCAAGTAGTCCATATACTAAAGTTGTGATACAATTAATGTTTACAATTAAATTAAACATTATGTTGTCTAATTAGTACAATAAATTGTAGTTGATGATTTTTGATAGGGTTTCTGGCATTCAAGTTTTCACCTAAAAGCAAATAGTTATTTTTTGGCCATTATTTTGTTTTCCTTTTTTACTAATAATATATCAAGTTTATTGTTGTTTTAGGTTTAGATGAGCAATCAGCAGCTTGAAGTGGAAGGCTGCCGATACCCTGTCTTCAGCTACCACAGTCCTATGTGCAGCAAGTACCACAGGTGGTTCAACATCAAGACATATTTCAGAGATTAACAAAGATTTACACAATATATTTGCTCCATACAGCCATCCCAGAACTGCTAGAAGGTTCCCCAATCCAAGATGGGGAAACAGTAAAGGCAGGGCCATGGAACCCATGTCATATTGGACCCACAGCTTGTTAGCAAGCACATCTGAGGTATAAAGAAAACCCAGCTTTCTTTTAAATCTTTTTTCACTTTGAACAAACTCCTTTTGTTTATATGGAAACACAAATTCTGAATGTCCCTTAATATTTTTGGCAACAGTTCATAGCAGCTCTGTATGACACATAACTAGGTATAATTATCCAGTGTGTGTGCGTGCACGTATGTGTGATTTGGATTTTTAACATAGCTTTAAATTATTTACAGTCATATCACTATGATATCTGCAGTGTGGCAGTTTATAGTGATGTCTAACACTGGGATATCATGCTGCAGACATGAAGCATGATGTCCCACCCAGTCACATTATCCTTACACCAGGATGACCAGTCCTAACAATATCCTCTTAATGCTGAGCACCTAGTGAAGCAGCTGTTAGTAAAAAAACAAATTAGGTTTTTGGTATGACTCATCCAGGGTTTGAACCTGTGACCTACTGCATCAGAGGCAGACATTCTAAACAGTTAGGCCACTGGAACAGTCCCATCCAGTTTGGTTTGGTTTGATGTTTATCAGCACAGCAACACAGTTTCGTTATTTAATGAAAAGGCAATTGGAGTAAAGTGCCTTACCCAAGGACACACCACAGTAGCTGACTTAGGCTGGTCCATTGGGAGGATTCTAACCTAAACCCTTTCAGTCACGAGTTCTGCATGTTAACCAATGAGCCATTGTTGATACATCCAATTTTGGGTGATGGAGATACCGGGAAGAATATAGCATGAGAATATCTTATTGTTATGACCTATGTTCTATCTCTGACTCATTAAGTTTGCCTCTCACAGACCTGCTAACCCTGATGAGTCCATCTCAGAAAGGCAGTTGATTGTTTTGCCACAGGTTTGACTAGTTTTCAGTAAGGTATAACAAAATATTAATAACTGCTATTGCAAAGCTGGAAAATGTCATCAGTTCAACATATCGACAATGAACATTATATTCAAATGAAAAGTTTGTAAAGTGGGCGTAGACTTTATTTACCACTAGTACAGTTGCACAAAGTCTAGTTCCAAACCCTATGCAGCTCATTGGCTTTTTGCTATCTCTCAACTTTACATCATTCTTGGAAATTCTTTTCATTTCACATGACGACGGCAATGATACCTCCTGCCACAAGACATACTCAAAAGATGTCCAATATACATAATTGTGTCCTTTTCAGCTTTTATACACAAGAATATAAATACTCCTTTTTATTCTTCTTTGTTGATTAACACTTTTCTAGAAGAATATTTTCCCTTTTGTCTTCAACATGCATCACTATCTGGATGCCATTTTTAAAAATTCTACAATCTACAGTTTGATCATGCAGATGCTTCGCATGAACAAATAGTTGCAGTTTAAAGCATCTAGGGTGCTGCTGTAAAGTTAGTCTGGTTTCAATTATTTGATGTTGCCACCACAATAAGAAATGGGGCATTCGTTTGGTTCTCAAAAGCTATCCTTTAGTGGTGACTTCAATAGCACATGCACCCTTCATCAAAGAAAGCCGACTACAGTCTTTCAATATTAGCATCGAACTTCTGTCTTCAAAGGAAGTCAGTACCAAGCTTAAATAAAAGTGATTGAATCTGATGGATTTTTGCATTTTCCAACGTGACTGGAACACGTTAACTGTGCTGTAAAAGTTTCCTTTTTGTAGAGAAAAAGTTTATGCCAACAGTGGCTTAAAACGCAAACTAACTTTTACCGACTTGGAACGTACTTTAGAGTAAATGTGCTTCGTCATTCGTTATGTGATTGTGCTATGTTTTTCCACTGAATTCAGACCAATATGTCCTGTTACAAAATTAATATTTTAAAGCTGTGTTTGCATATTTTCGATGAAATCACATGTATTGTGGATTCAATGTATATGATGAGGTTCGCACGGTCTTGATACTATTCATGCTATACATTAGACATTTATATATAAACGGGATTCACGTATATGTACCAATTCATGGTTCTCTAAATAAACTATTATATTATGTTTTCTGTTTTCAACACAGGTGTATTTCTCGTTTAATATGTATCAATTGAAGATGGTAACTGCCCGCATTTTTTAAACACACCCCCCCCCCCAATTTTTTTTTCTTTTTGAGGGGGGTACATTTTATTCAGCTAACTGACTTGGTTGCATAAAACGCGGTCGGGTTTTATGGCTCCCAACTACCGTGTTATAGCAACATTACTGTAGTGGCAACATTAAGTGAAAATATAGAGAATATTTTTGGACACCAAGATGTATTGTGACTGTAAACACAGAAATGTGCATATTGCCATGCCTGTATTATTTCTGTGGTAGAAGCTTAATATGGTGAAACACGTAATATTGTCATGACATTGTCAGAAGGTGGTTTCAGTACCACAGTCACATCATAAGTTTCATCTGTAATGGAATGATAGACAGGACAGATTTACTCACTATTGACCTGTAGTAATTTTGTAACTAATTGGGGTTGGTGGGTACTAAACGTCAAGGATATTGCTGATCTTTACTGTTCTCATCTTTGCTGCTGATGCCACATTGGACTTCATTTTGGGTGGTAGTGAGGGTCTGGTTTTTTATGTGCTTTCACAAACACTAACAGATTATTTTCCATCTTTTCTTCAGGACAATGTTCCCAGCAGAGATGAACAAAAGCGCCTTTATGATGCTGGTCTATGAGATAAAAAAAAACATTTTTAAGGACAGTGACCCCGCATATTACAGGACCAAACTTGAAGATAGCTTTCCCAGATTAAAATCTGGAGGGGGGTTTGAATTACTGAGGTCAGGCATTAGCAGCCGTGTGTTTTTAGAAAGGATTCGGATGCCACATGGTGGATACACCAGTGCTTACCTGGAGGATGAAAGCAACTTGGGGCAAGCTGTGTGCTATATATGACCCATTCAAAGAGACCTTGATTTATCAGCTTTGACAAATTGGCAGGAAGCACAGGTTTGTTGTTTATATTTAAAAATGCATAACACTGCAGTGCATTAACATTGCTCTCAAATTTCCTTCATACAGTTTTAACTACCTCACCTGCACAACTGCGGCAAGGTAGTCACATCCAATGGCAATAGCACTGTCAACAGTATCAAAATTTTGTCATAGTTTTTAAATTATGTTATCAATATCATTTACTGCATTTAGACAAAACTTTGGTATAATATTTCTTTCATATCCAAAACTTGTACACTGATATGCTTAAGCAGATATGTAGTTGTATCATTATGAATAGTGTTCTAGTTTTTGAAAGCTGTGTATCTTTTACATCAGTAGTTGTATTATACTGCAACTTTGACTGTTACTGTAAATACAAATTTCATCATCTTAAATCAAAACTGAAAACTGTAATACTAGAAATAGCTCATATTATTAATTTCTTAAATTGGGGGGAGGGTTCATTAACAGTAACATCTAAAAATCATGTGATGAAATCAGTATTGTTTAGTTAAATATGTACATGTAAGTTTGTCATGTGTATTTTGTGCATTTACTGTGAATTCTCTTCTTTCATGCTGTTAAATAAGTTTTGGTTGTTTCAAAAATACCATAACATATTCACAGATTTGAGTACTCATAAAAGTGTCCATTTTTTGGAAACCACACAAATTAATATCTATAAAAGTGAATTTATGGTAATTGTTCTTAAACTTTCTTATTTTTCATTTGCAGGTAGATGCACAGAAAGAAGGATATTTGACTTGTGGGCAGATGATTGTTGTTAGAATGCTCAAAGAACATGTATCATCGTACACAATAATGCTTTATTTTACATCAAACTCAAATATGCATCTGATATTATAGTAGTTAAAACTAAATGTTGTATGAATTACACAGAATAAAGCAATATATTACTTCTATTCACATAGAGTTCATCTTCAATCCTTATTATCTTTTTCCCTGACGTCAAATATCATTGCTGTATTCTTGTAGTATTATCTCAACCTCCACAACGTCTACTTTTCATTTTTTGTTTAATGAAAATGAGGGGACTGATCACTGAATACAACAACCAGAGAAAGAAATATACTAATATACACTTCAGAATGTTCCAAAGACAACGTCAAAGACAAACATTCCTTTTCAGTTGTGGAACAATTTCTCTGATGATTGTTCACTTTTTTTTAATAGCAGTACTTGATGATCTACATTTTTATCTTCTTGGATCAATACTCCTCCAACCCCTACATCACTTGCATCAAGAGACTTTTTAAATAATTGAAATTTGATGCTGGAAGAACTGGTGCACTTTTAAGCATTACTTTTAATTTTTCAAAACAAATTCCAGACAAATGAAACTTAAATTTCTTAACAACCTTGACCTAGGCTCGTCAATTATGGAAAAACATAGCAAAATTTCTGACAATAACCATCCATACCAAAAAATCGCATAAGTTTCTTTTAATGGGCACTGGGAACTATGATGACCTTGACCATAACTTCTATATATTTAACTTAACCTTGTACCACAATATGTCCTAAAAATGTTAAATAAACCTGGCAAAACTCACTTGTACATAAATTGTCAGATTTGCTTCACAGAGTTAATAAAAAAAATTCTGAATGGTTTCCAAGTGATCTTCCCAGGCGTTGTAGATAATGACATCATCGATGTGTGCATTCTAATTATCTAGAACAGATATTAACCTTCATTAAACACTGGAATGTTGCCAGATATTTTTTTTTGTTCCAAAGGACAGCACTTCATACTTCGGAAATGAATCTGTTTTAGTGACAGTGTTGACTTTTGTTTAGTCAGTACACATGTGGAAACTACATGTATTATCTGGTTTAGGCACAAGAATACATGGTGACCTGCAATTACTTTTACTTGATTCTATGATCTCTGTAATCATTCTCCAGTAAAAGTGACTATCCTTTTTCAAATATTCCTGCTTGAGAGTATTCGTCCTATAAGACTGTTGCTTCACAGATGTAGAATCGGCAACATCATTGTCCTGATAGAGTATACGTCTTGATAGATTTTATTTATTCGTGTTCGAACATCAGGAAACACATGTTCATAATCATGTAATAATTGTTCTAGTTCACTCCTTTCCTATTATTCTAGATATGAAAGTTTTTGATCCAGATTGTTTAATATGTCTGAATTCCAAATTTTGGTTAAACTAAAGTCACTAGACATATTGCATTCCATCATGGCATTGTTTACATTCTCACTGTATAGGATAAATACAACTAAACTGACTGAATCATTAACTGTTCTATCTCTATCAAAATACTCCTTTAACATACCAAACAGATGTTTATGTTTCTGTCTTCCAGGGCTCTTAATGATATAAATTAAGTCTCCTTTCTTTTCAAAAGTATAACAGGGTTCCTGCAATCTTCAAAAAAATATAATTCCATGACTTTTCCACAATTTTACAAGACCAATTTAAAGAGTACCTTTCATGCAAACTTATGACCTCTAATGCTGACCTAACATGTAAATTTAACACAAAAACATTTTACAGTTGGCTTTTGAACATGCTTCATCCAATCAGATAGATCAATCTCTTTTAAATGCCATGAGTACAATGATTTTGAATGTTGGTAAAATCCCTGGATGTTGTGTAACTTATGGGGAACCTATTCTAACAAAATCCATTGAAGAAGTTAGGTTGGTAAAACTTTTGTGTCTGCAAATAAATGTGACCGGATAATGCAAAATAACCAAATTCCATGACTTTTCCGAAACTTTGAATGACTTATAAAAATTTCAAAACTTTTCAAGGCCCTTTAAGTGCTTTTCTGTAATTTAACAAACTTTCCAGGATTTTCATGACTGCAGGAACCCTGGTGTAAGGACCATAATACTTAGCCTGAAGATGATATTGAGGTATTGGTAAGACAGCCAGAACTTTAACACCAGGCTTAAAGTTTCCTGTGTAATTTTGTCACACCTAAATTTCATTTTTGATTGAGTAAAGTGAAAATTAGTTCTTGCTACTTAACAAGTGTTTAATAACTTAAATTTAAAATAAGAAAGATAGTCAAAAAGATTAATCTTGGAATCTTCATTTGAAAGAAGTTTCTATTTTAATAACTGGTCCACAGACAGTATGTTCAAATACTAGTTCAAAAGATCTAAAACCCAATGATTCTTAAACTGAATGACTAGCAGCAAATAACAGAAAATGAAGACCATCATCCCAATCCCTTTCTTTATTAAAGTAATATGACTGAGTACCCTTCTTCAAAATTTGATGAAATCGTTCCATATCCCTTTGACTTTCTGATAGGCAGAAAAATTAAACTGTTGGATGTCTAATTCATGCATAAGTTGTCAGAAATATCCAAACATCAAATCTGACCCTTGATCAGATTGGACAGATTTGGGGAGGCAAACAAATGTTAACAAAATTCTCCAAACTTTTAGAATAGTTTTTGCTTTATCATTCTTTAAAGGAATAGCCTTTGGAAATCTTGTGGATGCACCCATTATGGTGAACAAGTATTGGTTGCCTGACTTGATATCAGGTAAGAAACCGACAGTTTACCATTTTTCTGCTAAATGGTTCGTCAAATGGTCAAATGCAGGAATAGGTTGCAGATGTGCCTTAGATATCTTCTGATTGGGGCCTCCTACCATTTAACAAGTGTGACAAGATCTATGGCATTTATAAACATCACTTTGAATTTTCAGCCAATAAAATGGTTCAAGTTCTTGTGGCAAGTCTTATTGACAATGACGGCTTAGGATTTCATGGTCTCGACTATGAATTTCCTGTCTATCCGACTTTGGAACGACAATTTGATTGCTCAATGACCACTCATCACCAGCATAGACATCTCCATTTTCTCATAATGACCCCATTTTTCAAAGTAATGAACTGGTATGTGTGTGGCTTCAATTTCTGAGACCCAGTTTTTTTTATCTTATCTGATGAATAGTACTTGGGGTCTATAACTTAGATTAAATGTATTTCATGCTTATAAAGTAACTGTTACTTTCTTCTAAGACCACTTACAACTGTAATCAGAAACTGGTTAGTGGTTTTTATTATTCTGTGAAGAAATTTGCTTATGACTGTCTTCTGAGCGATTAAGTCATTTAAATTATGGAATTTACTTTATTCATTGTTCCAAGGCAGATATATGGATGCATATGATTTTAAATGATACAAAATTTAGTTTCCAGTTTGAAATCTGAGGAAAAAAGCATCTCATAATTGGAAATGTTCTTTATGTTTAGATATAGAAAATAGATCCATATTCTTAGAATTTATTTTCTTATATAATGAGGCTATTGCAACTTGGTATCATTGATTATATAAACACTGTGGATAGATTACAAGGGATGTATACACATGCTGAACCATATTCTTGTAAGTTATTTGGTGCAAGTTTAGTTTCAAGGTTTTCATCCAGCCAAAATTCTTTTTCTCTCTCACTCCAAATTTCTGTACAGTATGTTCTTTATGCATGAGGGGACGGGGAAACAAAAAGAAGGGATTGCGATGAAATTGTGTACCATGTTAAATTCATTTGGAAAATGGGGATTATTATTACTTTTTGTCATTATTGTCATACGTCATTAATGATTAATGAGTGGAAATTCATCATTGATCTATCAGAATAGAACTGACAGTACACAGTTCCAAGAATGTATATATATATATGCATATTATTGCACCATGGGTGGATCACAATTTGATATACCAATAGTATTGGTATATCAAATTGTTTTATGCCAATACTTTAAAAGCCATTATATATATATATATATATATATATATATATATATATATATATATATATATATATATATATATATGGGCAAAATATATTTAATATTTTCCTTTCAATTAAAAAAATACGAATAATATCGGAAAACTAAAACACATGCGTCCAAAATCCAAAAATAAATGTCTACAAAAATTTAGGCCAAATAATTCTCAATATATTTATTTTGAGAACAATCGGAAAGATGACTCAGCAAATTGTAGTTCATGCCGGTATGACAAGATGCAATATCGTTTAAATTTTATTTGTATTCGGCTATAACCTATGATACCGGGTGCGGTCAATTACACATAACTTTTACAAAATGTCCCAATCAAAAGGGGGTGTGATGGGTCAGCGAATATAGAACATTGTGTAGATACATCAAATTGTATACAATTAGATAAGTTTACTTTGTTCTATGCTTCTTACAGGCCACCTCCTTTCTGAGTGTTAATACTCTGGGAAACCAACTGACTGTAATATGCCATTACCCGCAGCAAAATAATTCGAATGATATTTTAAATTTGACGCCAAACAATATCCGTAAAATGGTAAAATCTCATGTCGCTAGAGTCAGGGAGTAGTCGTTTTGAAAGAAATTGATATTTCACAGCGCCATCTGTTGTCATAATGAGACTATTTCGTGCCAACTTCCTTGATGCTAACTTGCAACATGCCTAATGCCTCATTATAATCACGATTTTACAAGATACGTTTTTCATAAAGCATGGACTATAGGAGAACAGTTTGAAGTTACGGTGTTGCGAGGCAAAATTTGTAAAATGCAGAACAAAATCAACAGCTGGAACGATGTAATTTGCGATATAGCAAGTTTATAAATAGTATATTAAAAACTTGTAATAACTGATATAGCATTTGCCATTCGACAAACTACGGAATGAATTCAGCGTTTGGCAAAAAGCGAGATACAATGACGCAGAAGGAAAGTAGATCTAAGCACTTGCAACTAGCCCTTTTGCATCAATGAAGAATACAATATACATGGATGGAATTACGAATGTAGCACTTGCAAGCAGCCATTTACAATAATGCAGAAGGAAAGTGGCATTTGCAAACTGCCACGTACAGTTTGCACCAATGAAGAATACAATATGCATGGATAGAATTAAGAAAGTAGCACTTGCAAGCAGTCATTTACACTAATGCATCAAGGAAAAATAGAAAATACAAGCATAGAATTATGGCGGTAATCCCCCTCCATAGTTTGAAGGCTTCATTTTTCTCTAGGACAGTACCATGTGTTTTGAATGCCAAATCAAAATCGGTTAGAAAAGCTAAACTTCGTCATAAGTACATATTTATATATGAGTGGCTTGTAGAAATGATTTGTTTATGAATTGATCAAACGAACAAGTGTGCCAATGATGTGAATGTCACAAATATAATTCCTGTAAGTGAAGTGTCAGTATTTAGATGACATGTTGTGTAGGTATGAATTTATAAAGTACTACATAGGTTAAGAAATAATTATTGAACGTTTATGACTTTTTTGTCTTAAAGTTAGGATAGACTACATCCATTTATCTTGTTATTCTGTTTGTGTTCTTATAAATATTTTCATCAGTTCAAGTATTACTATTGATTTTATATCTATTGATCAACGTGAACCAGTCGTTGTTTGTTTTATTTAGAGGCATTTTATTTTGTTTACAATATTTATAATTTAAATCTTACATAAATTTAAGAATAAAAGATTATCAACATAAAATGTCTCTGAGTTTCTTGCACTCTTGGAAACGCACACACACGCACGGACACACACACACACACACACACATCTATGTCTCGTTACCAATCCAAGGCAGTAGGTCTCTTAACACAAATTAACCCAAACAAACTAATATTATAATTCCAACTCAATAATTAATAATTACATTTTTAAAACAAACAAGAATTTTAGGATTGGACTGATCGATATAAATGAAGGGGGAAAACATTATTGAATGAAATACTTGTAATGCCAATATTACGGTGTAGTGCGTTTTAAAACGCTAGGTTAAACTATCATGGTAACACTGATCTGTAAAGTATGAGGATCAATCTAAAGGCGGAGCAGTTGTTTCAGGCACCCTGCCCCGCCTATGGCCCCGCAACACAGTGAAATTGGGAGACGGTAGTTTGGAAATTACAGCAGGACACCTACCATTCCATTCCAGACTTGCCTGAGAAGTATATGGGCCACTTTTGTGACAATGGCGACCCAACTTTAAAAATGGCTGTATCAGAATTCGCGACAATGGGAATTTAACATAGGAATTTAATGGGCCACTTTAGCGACAACTGGATCTGTCTAGGGACAATGGAATGGACGTCACGGTACTGGACACTGGCAACAATGTTGCTAATGGAAGACCTCAATCGGGCGGAAGACTGGCAAAACTTTTGCAAGTGGCTGACCTACATACGCGCTCAGATGAATACAGGATGGACACAATTTTTTATTGACTGGACAATGTGGATGTGCCAAAACATGTTTTACAGTAATCGTTTGAAATCATATTACTAGTTAAAAATTCATTTTTTCATCAGTGATAGAGCGTTACAGGTAAGTAGTATATGCGGCCACTCTAGCGACAGTGGCGATTTAACGTTCAAAATGCTATATCAAAATTGGCGATAATGAAAATTTATCATGAGAATTGAATGGGGTACTTTAGCAGCAAGTGGGTGTGTCTAGGGACAAGGGAACTGACGTCACGTTACTGGACATTGGCAACAATGTTGCACGTTGCTGACCTCAATCGGGGCTATTCTACTAATCGAATGATTGCGAATTATTAAATTTCCCTCGTATTAAAAGAAAACACAGATTCTGCGCCGTGTTCGGTACGATTATTAGACCCTAACCCATATTTACTGCAGGGTACAAACTGGTAGAATGGGCTACTTCCGTCTGATGGATTTGTGTTGAAAGGGGTTGTGACCGTAATGGTGAAAATAAAGGTTAAATCGCCAGATTGGATTCATGCGATGGTCGTCCGAGAGTTATGCGTTGGTACGTTACTGTCTTTTGAATAGATATGTGTAGTTTTTTGGACTTCTTGCGATTCTGAAGCGATAAAAGACGAATGAAAAAAGTTGAATCGATCGAAGGGTTTGGTCACGCTTGTGTTCCGTGTTTTAATTAACAGTACCGATAAGGTGATTTCATTTTGTCAGATATTTCGTCATACTTTATGGAAAAAATACGTCATATCCCAGTGGCTTGACTTTAAAACTCTCTCTCTCTCTCTCTCTAATCCCTTGGTCGGTTTGACTTAACTTTTATCATCATTCATAAGTCCAGAGACATCATGGGATGAAACAAACGAAAATCCCCTACGCTCGTCATTTCTTAGATTTTAGCCGTATCTTCATACGATGGTCCAGAGAGAGAGAGAGAGAGAGAGAGAGAGAGAGAGACCTTTTGAGTTGAGAACAGAAAGCAGACAGGATTGCGAAGAAAATGTGTACTCTATTAAATTCATGTAGAAAGCATGGATTATTACCACCTTTTATCGTTATTTTAGTACGGCACTAATGATTAATGTGTTCAAATTCGTCATTGATGTAGAGTCACCTGCAGAGGGTCGCTGTGGGCAGATCACAATTTGATATACCAGTAGTTTTGGGACTTGTCATTTTCTAATCGATTCTGTGGAGAGAGAGAGAGAGAGAGAGAGAGAGAGATTTTATATTATAGAGCCAGAAATTTGACTGAATTGGTCTTAGCGTGGCTAAACCATATCCACACAAGTTCATTCAGTTTGCACAATTTGACGTCATTTTGTAAATGACGTTTCTTGCAGAATTCGGTTTGCTCTATTAGAGCTGTTTCTCTGAGGAATTTTTTCCCTAATTATTGTTTCATTTTTATTTTTAATGTAGGCTTTGCCACAGATTCATACTCATTGACAAGACTCATTTATCCTGTAAGGATAACTGTTTATTTATATTGCTATAAACAAAGCACGTAAAGAAAAATTAAATACGTGTTTAATATATTGTATGGTTGCGTGCTTTTTTTGTTTTCGATTTGCATTTGTTAGTATGTGTTGTGTTCCTCCCATGTTCCTGTTGTGTCTTATGTACATTGTTATGCCCTTATTTTGAATCTCTTAGATTAGCCTTTTCTACTTCATGAAGGGACATAATAGTACAGCCTACAGCTGCAATAGTACAGCATACAGCTAGAATAGTACAGCCAACAGCAATAATAGTACAGCCCACAGTTATAACAGTACAGCCGCTCTAAACGTCCTAACCTCTTTCTTAGTGGTACGACTTCTGAACTACATTGTCATATGTATCCATCGTACCTAGCCCATTTGAAAAAAGTAACAGGTTCCCGTTCTAGTTTCTGGATGCATAGTTTATATTTTTCTTAAAAAGAAGAAAGAGCTAAAGGGAAAGATTCAATGTAGGCTAAATGCCCCCTTGCAACACAGATGAAAAGCATTCGTGCACTGAGTTTTTTAAAAAAATTACAAACAAAAAATAAATTAATAAAATACATTAATCTATTTTTCGGTACCTAAAATACAGTGACGGCTAGGAAAAATGTAATTGAAAATGTATGTGTTGTCACCTGTCCCATCTGATTGTACATCTGCTTTTGGCATTTAAATTCAGTATTCATACATATAACATTTGGCATCATCGTTTTAAACATACAGACAAGCAGGAAATTATTCAGCTCCAAAAAGTGGTGTTGGATAAAAAAATGTATACATGGTGAAACTCCCAAAACCGAAACTTTCTTATACGGAAAATTCCTCAAAGCCATGTTTTTTATGTTGCGGGAAGTCACCAATATTTCCTTCTTTAATATCATCATTATTTATTGTAATGCCATACCTCGCAATTTCGAATACCAAAACACATTTCGATTGCAAATTTCAATTTTACAAAAAAGAAACATTATACAACATAAAACGGAAACTCATTTCAAACTCGGGCATGTATTTTATCTGCTTAATTCCTGACTTATGCTGGAACATATTAATTAGCAAGTACTGTAGAAGACTTATCTGTGAGACAAAGACCCGAAAAATGTCCCAAGGAGACCTGGGGCTAAAACCGGAACCGACACACAAGCTTAATATGCAAAAACAACGCGCTGAATGAAATACTACCTTCTCATTGGCCAACTAAAGTAAGATATAAATAAATACATGACATCATTTTCTTGTAACGAATGAGAGGACAGTATTCTCAATTGCAAATTTAGCGGGCGGATCACGGCATTGTCGAGCTGTAGCGTGGGAAAGTGATCTGTCATTCCTTAACGGTATGGTATTAAGTCGAACTTTTGATAGGGATACACAATCGAATGCCTGAGCGAAATATCGGTACCAAATTGTTTAAGCTACACAAAGCGTAGCTTGAAAAATCAGCGATTATTCTCAAATAGGTCGCGCCAGCAACGAGATAAGTGTCTTCCTTTGTAATTATTATATAATACATGTATTACAGGTCAATTGCAAGCAACGATACTATCCCGTGTGTATAAAATCGTGATACTTCCGATCTGATTTGAATATTCATATTCCCACAATTCTTTTCCATCACCTTAAGCAGCAGAGGGGGGGAGCAGACCGAAACTAAATTTAAAAATAATTGTTCTACAACAATTACTTCTCGATAGAACCCTATTTTGATGAAATAAACACTTCTACGGCCCTACATAAAACACATCGAAATTATTTTTATGCTGCAAAAATTGTGTCAAGTCCGATACGGTATCGTGTCCGCGGGTCGTGTAAATTTATTGTTACAAATCCGTGCGGGGTTCTTTGAGCGCGACTAAAGAAATTTTTAAATTTATTTAAATCCATATCGCCACCACACCAGGTTTGATGAATATTTCTCAGCGTATGAACATCAACTCCATTGAATATCGCAAGAAGATTACAGTTATCCCTGATTACTTTTGGTATTTGTGTGTAACGTTGAGTAACATAAATGACATCGGTGTTTTTATGACGACCCCGGGAAAATATTCTTGCAGGATTTTTTTGCTTGTCCAGCATCACATCATCGTACACTACTAGGTTATTTATTTCACCGTCGAGGTCTTCAACGCTGGGAGCTTCTTCGATATCAGTGATAAATTCAACTACTTCCTCACCGTCTTCACTCAGCGCTTTTGCACTCTCATTAAAATCTTTTATAACATTATAGCATCGCTGATCGTCTACAGATGGTGCTACCAAATACAGCTTATCCCACTTCATCCACTTCATAATCAGGTTCAGCAACAACTGCGTTTTACCCGATCCTGACGGTCCAATGATAATCATTCTGATAGAATTTGGCAACACCGAATTATGCTTGATTGGCTCCCTTCGCCGCGTCGCAGAAAAGTCTGTAATTTCCATTTGTATACAAAGAATAATAATTATGGATCTATATTGTGTGAAGTGTCGGGCACGAACCCCTACGAATGATCTAACAACGGTTACAACAAAAAATAACAGACTAGCACTTTCTGGTACGTGTACGCGATGTGGCACAAAAAAATTTAAATTTCAAAAAAAAAGCCTGACAAAGTCAGCGGAGGTGACATTGCAGCCGCCCTCGGACGACTTCCAGGTACCCCTTGGGGAAAGTATCCCGGAGAAAAACATCTCCCAGGATACAATTACTGCGGTCCGGGAACACGACTAGATATCAGGCTTGACAGCAACGATCAGCCCAAACCCGGCGAGTATCCGATAAACGCTATCGACGCAGCGTGTCACATACATGATATTGCTTATCGAAGTAAAGATCTACAAGACAGGCATATCGCGGATGTGAAATTAATTCATGCACTAAGCGCCATAAAAAATAAATCATTTAGGGAGTCACTCGCTAATTGGTTAGTAAGATCAGCGATGAAATCTAAATTAGCATTAGGCGCTGGATAATTAATAACGATGCAGACAAGTCCAAGGACTTCCAACGCTAGTGTTTCCATGCAAGCGATTTATTATTCCCCAATCGGATACTGGAGAGGTAAATCAGCAATTAATAAACTCGCCAACGCGGCATCAGTAACACGCGAGGTTGCCAAAAATTGGCTATCAAAACAAGCAATATGGCAAATCTACTTACCACCACCTCGACAAATCAACTTTGCACATTTTGATGTTAGTACCCCCAATGAAGTTCATCAGGCTGACATACTATTCCTGCCTCATGATACTGTCCGTAGAAAAACATACAAATACGCGCTAACAGTAGTTGATGTTGCCAGTAGATACAAAGAAGCAGAACCGTTAGCGACTAAAACAGCGTCCGAAGTCGCCTCTGCGTTTTCGCGAATTTATCAACGAGGACCTCTAAACTGGCCACGATTATTACAAGTTGATCCTGGCAAGGAATTTCAGGGCGCGGTGTCATCGTTGACAAAGCAGCATAACGTTACCATACGACGAGGACATACTGAAATTCATCGGGATCAGGCAATTGTTGAGCGATTTAATAGAACACTCGCTGAGAGATTATTCGGATACCAGTACGCGAGGGAATTCATTTACGATACGAGATCTCGTGAATGGGTTGCAAGACTGCCAAACGTGATAGCCGCACTGAATAATGAAATTACCAGAACAACAAACATGAGACCTGTAAATGCAATCACAAAAAAATATGTACCCCCGATCACTAAAGTGATTCACGGACATGTTTCAACGCAGCCAACGACGCTAGCGTCCCCACTACTGGGTAATGTCACCGTTAGGTATTTATACGAACCCGGCGAACTCGAAGGAGGAAAAAAAAGAGCAACTGATCCCACATGGAGTGTTACCACACACAAAATATCCAGCATAACCAGATCAACTGGGAGAAACGCAATCTACAGATTAGATTCAACTGCTCCTCAGCGTGGGTTCACACGCGAGCAACTTCAGGTGATCCCCGCGGATACACAATTACCACCTCGATCACTTAAATAACTGCAGCAGCACCTCTGCGTCGATTACACTCAAGACAGGTCAACATCACATTTTCACGCGTATGACCGCGATTACTATCTATTCTATCTACGGTAAATTACCTTGGATTATTTTTCGAATACTGCCACAGCAATAAACAATTACAACTCGCGCAGTGATTATTCTGCTGCTGTTGTAATTGTATAATAAATGTTTCGTCGAGATCAAACTCGTTGCCATTTTTTTTGTCGCTCTGTTTGTAACCGGCTAATTTCTTTCTTATTGTGTCACCAGCGATTGATCTGTTGATACTGTCGTTGATAACATCATCTAATACAATTCTTCGTAACTGACCTATCCTTCTTACTCTTGACACGGCTAAATAAACTAAATTTGACCACTCGATGCGATCATCAACAATCCAAACTGTTGTATCTGAAATAGTTAGTCCCTGCGAACTGTGGATGGTCATAGCGTATCCTAGCGTCCACGGGGATTTGCTCATTTTCAGTGCCTGTTCAACAGCATCAATATCAACTGTGACAATATCATTTAATACTAAATTCTGTTTTTCCGATCTCCCAGGTATATCAACGTCGGTATTCTGCAATCGCGTATCAGCTGGTCTATAACACAATGGCACTACCAGCATTGGAAATTTCTTCTGATGTAACTGAAATAACCGCTGCTGAAGTGTGTCCCTGACTATCTTTCTACTTGCCACTATGAGATCACTTGGTTTCCACGTTTCCCAAAAGTCGCTCAGCGAAGTCTCTGGAATTATTTCACGCATTATCTCACACTGGACTTTATTGGTTTGTAGCCTGATCAACGCCTTAAACTCTTTCAGCGTTTCATCGAGTGCTCTAACATCGTTAGTTATTTCCTCATAATAATCTACAAAAGTTTTCAGCCACGTGTGTGGAGATTCACCTGTAAATGGGGGTGGTTGACCATGATCGCCGCACATAACAACTGCGGTATTTTTCTTTAGCAACCAATCCAAAAACTGTTTTAATGTATCCAACGGCACAGTGTCTATCTCATCCCAGATTATTATTCCAGGGATATATTTCGTTCCCATCCGCGATGGTGTCCATGTGCCGCCGCTGTATTTGAAAAAACTGTGATACGTACACGCGTTAACATCCCGTTGTCGCATCTCCCTGGCAAGTCTATGTGTGGGTGTTAGCACAATCATGTCAGAGTTTTTAAATAATTCTATCGCGCGAGTTGTCTTACCGGAACCACCAGCCCCGTTGAGATAAACTGTTCTATGTCTCACAACAGGATCGTGCACCGGCGGCAGCGAAGTTGTCGTAGAAATTGAAAATTTCCCAGATATTTCTGCGCCGCGATATTCATTCTCGATTTCAACATCAGCTGATTCACAATATCCATGCAACATTTCATTTTTTATTCTCCATGAACCCCACGATGGATCATTCGGTATAACCTTATTCAACGCCGCTAAGTGTTTTTTTATCGATATAGAATGAATCCGTTGCAACTCTCACTGCGTCAACGGGAAACCTATTAATCATCGACAATAGGTTTATTGATACATAAGCTAGCATCGAAGATCTCAAATGTGTGTACTGAGATGATTCTCCGTCGATATAACTAAAAACAGTTCCTAATTTTTCCCCGTTTGACAGAAACACATCTTCGCGGGTACAAAACGTATTATTCGTGGCGGCATCAGCGACAATAAGATCCAATTCGGCCTCGTCCATGATTAATCGACTATGATGTAGTTTATGATCATACGCTCCACCTTGAGTAAATTTTCCTATTATTCTTCGTCCTAGATCTTTTGCTGTGCTTTCATCAGTTTGGGAAATTTTATTTCCAGGAGCTCTTTCGATGATAGTGTCGATAAACGATTCTGGATACTCCTGGAAATTTTCAGTTTCTGGTGCGCTAGCGCACTCAACGGTGACTTGCGGAGTTGGCAACCAAACTTCGGTTTGACGACAGTAGCATATAATCGCGGTACTGACCGTCAGCGACAGCAGTATTCGACTGTCAAGCATGTATCGCAATAACACTATTGGGGCCCATCGCTTCTCAACGAAATGTTTACCAAACCAAGCATAACACACAGGATGTAAACCCGTAGCGAGTTTAAACGACGACACACAAGCAACCCCGGTCAGGTCAAAATCAGGCAATGGTCCGTTTATGGCAACTCTTGTCATCGAGCTTGTAGGATGACCAAACCGCGCAAAATACTCACTACATTCTCCACGCCCAAGAAAACTTCCTGGATAACATGCCGTCATGTCCACGGATATCATATTGCGGTGATCATACTTGGTATTCCACAAACCACCGTGTCCGTATTCGACACAACTCTGTTGAATATCCTCGAGAAAACTCTTCGGGGTTGGTTTCCATGAATTTCGTTCTCGGGCTATATGCGTGACAACACCCGGGACAGTAAAACACTTTGTCAGTAACGTATCAGTGTCCGTGTTAGTATTTCTCGCATACTTCTCTGCGAGTTTTTTCATTTTGTGATGTAATTCCATTGTTCTGTATACCTCCCCGCTGGGTCTCACAAACTGATCAAACTCACCTTCGAGGTCACTTCGGAATAACCACACCGATACTGGATCGGTTTTACTTATCTGATAAATAAAATCAAACATGGAAACTCTTCGAGTTTCAATGCTGGCATTTCCAGAACCACTAGTGGTTCCCATGATAGCATTTTCCAATTCCGGATAATACTTTACAACACGATCTCGGGGAAATATTCTAACCGAGTCAGTCCAGGCGTGACTGTTATGATCGATAATAGTTATTGGTGCTCCACGGGAATCATATTTACTCTTGTACAATACCTCACCGGTCAACGATGAAACCGTTATAGGAAATTTTAGTAATCGTTCGAGCTCGGCAACATCATTTACTGACGCTCCATCATGTGCTACTTTTGCCGCCCACGCTGCTATTTTAGTCTGTCTTAGCGGTGTTAGGCCGTTTCCTCGCGCGGCATTTTTAAAATGTTCCATTACTCGCTCGGCTACACAATTCAACCCTGTGGATTTTATCAATGACTCTGACATCTTCATCGGGGCGAGTTTATCAACGCGTGGTTTCTTCATCGGATAAATTCCATAAATGACTGCGGTCACAGGATACGCTCTGGCATAATATGGTATATCAATCCCAACAAGTACTCCCGGGTTTGAGTCTTTGGTTACGACGACGGTTTTCCCCCGCCGGGCATCAAGAATAGGGTCTAGTTTGTCTCTGATAATCCATGTTGTTTCACCTGTTTCCGTGTCGTCGACGCCAACGATAAATTTTATCTGAATGAAATATTTTTTATCATCGAGATACCCAATTATGTTCGACGCGATTGTATCGTTGATGGTACCATCAATGATGGCATTTTCAGAAATGATTTTATACGAAGACCACACATGTGCAGCACCATCACGACGAAACTCTTCTTTGGCGTTCTTGATAACACCAATTACGAGTGTGAGTTCTCGTCGTCGTCGATCAAAAGTTAACCGGTCAAGATCGAATCGACCTCGGGGAAATTGGAGATTTCCAGGTTTTATTCTGGATAGTCTTTCAAAACTCATTATTATAATTAAGACAAGTATTTAAATAGACAAAAGTATTATGTATAATGAACGAAAACTCAAAGCATTTCTCTGGTGCGCCCGCGCACTCATGCAAGTGGATCAAACTAAATTCATCAGCGCCGTGTAACAGACGTTGCAGAGGCGAATACTGTGGACAACATGCTCAACAGGTCCGCGGTGGGAGTCTAGGACCGATACCGTGTATCAGATGCGGCATTGGAGTACGAGGAAAAACGCAATTATGTTCAGCGTGTGGGGGGAAACGCTATCGAGAACTAAAACGGTATTATGATAAAAAAAATCCAGACTCGAACACGTTCTCGGAGCGTGATTACATAAATAAGTTTTCAGGCAAATTATGAATTAGACAAATGATTTGCTTATAGTATAATGAATCAAGAATTCGTCCCCGAACAAGAATTTGTTCCCGAACAAGAATTTGTTCCACATCCAACTATTCCAAATTATGAGGCAAACCGAGATGGCATAGTACGACACTGCACGCGAAGACGACCAGTTGGTGGAGTTAATAATGCTGGTTATTTGATGTTTACTAGCCCCACAAAGAGGTATTTATGTCACCGTTTCGTTTACGAATGTCATCATGGACTGATCAAGGATGGTTTTGTTGTTGATCACATTAACGGTAACATACTTGATAACTCTATAAACAATCTTCGCATGGTCACTCAGAGCAAGAACTGCCTGTCGGGTAAAACAGGACGTAGTAAAAAAGTTGCAAGACCTGTCCGGGGTCGTAATACACAGACCGGCGACGAAATAGTATTCCGGTCGATATACGCCGCCGCGAAGTATTACGATATTTGTCCACCTTCTGTACAGAATGTCGCAGCTGGGATTAACAAAACAGCATTTTCAAAACGACTAAAACAAAAAATCTCATTTTGTTATATCGTCGACGACGATAACTCGAAAACGAAAAATGTTTCAACTTTGTAAGTCAATGACTTCTTTGGAAGTCAATGACTTCTCAGTTAGATAAAAAAAATAGTTATAATATATGAATTACGAGAGTATTAATATCGTAATTGATGAAATTCAAAAATTGAAACAGCGGGGTTTTAATATTTTAACAGACGCTGAAACAATTATGTCAGATTTTGAATCCTTGAATGAGCTATCAACGAAGAAGAATACTCTTCCCGCGAGATACAGGTTCATTAAAATGCTGCAAAATTGCATTTATAGATCACTTGCCACAGTTACCCACGAACAGGTATCTGAATTTATTCCACTGACGCGTGCAGTTGAAAGTATTCGTCGCACACTATCACACGAGTATGAGACTCGAAAATTAATTAATTCCCGAGTGAGATTGTTAAAAAGTCAAATAAAGAATTCCGACGCGGCAATCTCAGAAATCAGAGATTTCCACGATTGCTCTGAAATGCAAGCATTTCCAGAAATGCAAGGACTTCTGGATACATTAAGCATTTCTGAGAAGTCAGAGACTTCCCTGGAAGTCTAACGTAAAAACGCTAGCGTTTTCAGAAACACCATTGTGAGTTTACAAGGGTAAAAAAATAGTATTATTTTTTTTTGTCTTTGAAATTCTACTATGGAAACGCTAGCGTTGGAAATGTGAAACATTTCTCATGTGAAATATGCAAGCATTTCTCAGGAAGTCCTTAGATTTCTCAGAACTCTTTGAGTTCCAGGATTTGCTTGAGTGTTTCTGCGGAAATACATGAATGAGAATAGTTCATGATGTGTTCTTGGTCACAAAAAACTGTGATCGTGTGATACTTCTGTAACTGTTCCTGTTGCGGCCGTGTCAACAAGAAGTCTTCGTTGCCGTGGTCGTCAACGACTATTCCGACGGGGAAATGCAAAGCATTTCCAAATGCGGTCCTGATTGCCGCGTTGAGAATTTGTTTGTCATGTACGCGAACTCGGACATGGATATACTCGTGCATTATACACAACTGTAATTTTTTAAATGTGGAAATGCTATGCGTGGAAACTCTTCGAGTTTCAGGACTTCACCAGTAAGTTCACCGAGATTGTCTCGCCACGCAGGTCCAACAAATCCCCCCGTTGGTCGGTGAGTTTGAAATTTATCGTTGACAACCACGGATTGGCACACCGCAGATAGACCACATTGATTGGTTCTTGCACAATCAGAAAACCAGGAGGGTCTCTTGGTGTGAACGTATACAGGATAAACCCCTGTTGGGCCGTCGTAGTATTATCTGATGCGCTGTAGCTACCGTCGATGACGTCACATACAAGATTGACCGCGATAACATCTGTGATATTTACGATCCCGGGTGAGATGTGTCTGCCATCGGATGCTGTACTGTTGTCGTGTCTTAAAATAACAGGTTGTGGTTTTGTTCGCGTGTACGCGTCAGAAATATCCTTGTAGGATTCCTCGATGAGATCTTGGACTGATTTTCGCAGCTCAGGTGCGTTATATCCCGGAAAATTAAAAGTTGGAATATCCTCCACGCGGATATTATGCAACGTCGCAAATTGTAATCTGGCATCGCCCCCCTCCACATCCAGTAAAACCTGAATTATTCTTATTCTTATAATTTCCATCGCGGATGCAAGTTTGTTTAGTTTTTCTATGGTGGTGATAATTTTATCGCGAGAATGCAAAGCATTCCGAGAACTGCTTGTGGAAACGCTAGCGTTTCTAGTTCCAGGACTTGTTAAATCATGAGTATAATCTTGGAAATATCCTCGCAGCAGCTGTAGGTGTTGTTGGTGTGCTAGTTTGATCGGAGTAAATAAATGAGATTCTATATAATCTAGATTGTGACCGCGGGTACCCCCATCACGGGTAGGTACTTCTATCCACCTCCCCCCCCCTTAAATAAAGATTCTTTCCTGCCAGTAACTGATCTGCAAGGAATAAATAATCGCCGTACTCGAGGTCGTGTAGTGCTTCTTTGTCTGTCATAAAATCCGATTTTTCAGGCTGACGTGGAGGCGTTTTAACCTCGACAACGGGTCGTTCTCGTGGCCATCCTAATACTGTTCGAAGAGAGCTGCTATAAATATCCACGGCGTATCCCGGTGTTGAGATTTCAATGACCGCAGACAGCGTTGGTTCGTGCGCGGCTATAGATATTTTGGCTTCCTTGCCGGTGATTCGTTTTATTTGGCGTTGTATCTCCGCGTTGATTTCTTCGATCTGATAACTCCCAGTGGGTAGCGTAATTGTATCCCAGTCGAATTCGTCAGAGTCGGCTTTGGTTTTCCACGAAAACACAAACGAATTATTTGGCTGCAGATCACCAAATGATGCCGCTCTGACATTAGGCCAGCTGTGATACGCACTGAGCTTCGACAACGCGATTTCGTTCACCCGAATTGGAGTTCGAAAATTAATGCTGAATTCTGGTGTCGTCGAGGACACTGAGATCATTGTGGTCCTTACCGGTGTTGTGTTTGTGACTATTTGTTGAAGCAATTCCTGTGGCGTTGCCATCGTTATTATTTACTGAACTTTTCAAATAGTCATTGTACGCGTGTGACATCGCCGTAAATTCAGAATCTGATATCGTTCCGTCGTCGAGACTTGATGATATCAGCGATGACAGTTTCTGATATGCGGTCACGGCGGTAGTTAATTTGGTTGTGTAATCGTGCAGTTTTGTATTCGCGCATGATGATATTTTTTTTGCTATTATTCCAAAGACGCCGGCGGTGGTTGTTGTCACAGAAACACAAATTGTTGCAGCGACTACTGCAGTCACGGGAGTTATCGCTGATAGTATTAATCCCGCGGATGCAACAGCGGTAGATACCGAATAAACCATAACATCCAATACTACAACGCGGCGTTTATACTTCCTTACTTTACGATTAAGCTCGTCGATGACGGTTTTTAATTCTGATTGCCACTCATAGACCTGATTGTATCTATATTCATTCCCGCGCGGCGTTGAAACGCTTTGCGTTTGCGTTGACATTATTTAAATCGCATGCGATTCAATTATGCAGTGACCAATTGAGGTGTTGAAGCGACGAATTCCAAACACCACCAGTAAGATGTTGATGTTAAAGTATCGTCGGCGGCTTCAAGCATAAATGTTTCCTCGGCGTTGCTGTTTAGTATTACGGTTACAACCCCGGAATACTTATCGGTGGAATGTCTCCAAGGATATGTTGTGAAGATTTCAAATTTAGCGGATGAAAACACAGACAACCTGTACACGCCAGTGACCGTTGCTGTATATTTGATAGTGCTATTTTGTCGTGACCATGTTGCGAATCCCGATGATACCGTGAATACGATGTTGGTGATATGCCCGGAAGTAACTTCAGTGGGAACTTTAATCAAACTGGTTTTGTTAACGATCTCAGAAATACCCGATACGATATTCTGCTGTGTTTGTTTGATCGTGTTAATGTTATTTTCTATTATCTGAACTTGATCTGAAAAACTTTTTTCCGTTCTGACTACACCTAACCGGGTATTAATCTTATTGATATCGTTGGCGTTATTAGTAAGATTTGGTATGATTTCAGAAAGTTTCGTGTCGACGACTGGAGGATCCCCAAAGAACTTATCCACGGCCTCATCAGTTTTTGAGAAGTTTCTTCGAAGTCTTGTAAACGCGCCCACGTGAACATCATACTCTGCACGCAGCGTATTTAGTTTACCGTTGACGATGTCCACGTATTGTTTGTTTGACGCATCCTGGTCGGATTCGGGATTTGCTAACGCGGTTATTTTGTTGCCGCTCATGTCAAGTCCGCCGGTCATTACGTCGCCGGATTTTGTTACTTTGTCGCTGACTAGGTCAACAACGAGTTTGTACTGCGCGTCGACGTATTGTTTGTTTGCTGCATCGTCGTTCGAGGCTGGATCTCTGAGTACGGTTATTTTGTTTCCATTCATGCTGAGTTCGCCTGTCATCGTGTCACCGGCTTTTTTCACACATTTATCAACGCCGCTATCAATACTGTCTTTTAATGCTTGCGATTGATATGTTCGAGTCCTTGATGCTACCACGGTCAGTAAAAACGGGAAAGTTACCAGGGATAGCTGTACGAACATTACGGATTAAATCATTCCACTTGATGTTGCTAGTTTTTAGTTTTCCTTGCTTGTCCTGAAAAACAGCAACTTCATCTGGGTCAACTCCAACTATATTCAAAAGATTATCGACTTCATCTCGGGTCGCATATTTTGAGAGATCAACATCCGTGCCAGGTTTGACTTTTCTTGTGAAAGGTCTTCCGTAAATATCCACCATTATTCTTATTGCTGTTTTTCAAATGCGTGAGAAGTCCTTTGGACTTCCGGAAATGCTAAGCGTTTCTCGATGCGGTATATTCATACACTACTCGATGCGGAGACGTTGCTGGATTTCTTGAGATTGCATCAAGAACATTTAAAACCTCGTTTCCACAAATGGGCGGATCAACTAATGTTTGTGTTGGTAACGTCGACTGCCACACTGGAACATTAGAAAATCTGCTGTTGAGAGTGCGAGGCACTCCGCGGACATACCTGAGAAACTCAGTTGGCGGTGCTAAACCGTACGAATCAAAATAGATAATTCCACGTGGATCGATCGCGTAAGCAACCCAGTGAGTTCCAGGACCATCTTTGTTGTCGAGATTGATAATGCCAGTTTCTGGATTATTCGGCCGCGTCGGTAATTGATCTCGCATAAATACTCCTCTGAAATGTTTTATACGCAATTTTTTAACAGCATCGAGTAAATCAAAATTGCTCAACGGCGTTAGAATTTTTTTGGATACCATGATGGTGGAGTTCCCGGTAGTCTTAGTCCGCGTCCCTTTTTTTTCTTGTATCCGCTCCCGGTTGCCTTCCTTAGTGCCGCCATTCCCGCAAGAGCTAACATAGGCAATCCTGCTATATTAGTGGGAGGTGAAGACATAACCCTCTTCATCATGGTGGGAGCTGCTGCAGAGATCAATGCTGGAAGGGCCGCAAGTGGGATATTACCACCCGTTTTCGTGCCCCGGTTGCGGTATCCATTTCCAGTTGCTTTCTTTAGTGCGAGTCCAGCTGCGGTTCCAACTGCTCCTAACGCTGCTGCCTTTGCTGCTGCGACTGCTGCTGGTGCTAGTGTTGCGGCGAGTATTGGAATAAGAGGAAATATTCCACCGGTTTTAACCATATCGTGGATGGCCCCAGCTGCAAAATGAAGTTTGATTCCACGTCGGGCCGCGATCGCGTTAGAAATTTGATTGAGCTGTGTTTGAGTAACTGATAGTTTATTCTGTCCTGTACCGAGCTGTGAATGTTTGAGAGTTATAGATGTTCCTGACGATGATGCTTGTTTGGATCGTAGTTTATTGATTTGTCCTTGCGATAAGGCAACATTGACGTGATGATATACCATTTATTTAATAAGGTATGATTTAATTGTGTTTCATTACATGTTTTCTACGGGAGCGTCAATGACTCTCATTCGTCCACCAACACCTTCAAGTAGCATTGCTTTATCGGAGAGTATAACCGCGACAGCTCTGAAACCAGCAGGCGGGCCGGCGGGAAACTCGCCCACGTTAGCCCGGAAGTGTATATCAACGACAGATTGCTTAGCCAAATCAAGATGCTCCAGCGAAAAGTAGTAAATGGGATACAACGATATGAAATCCAGTTGTGATATTTGCAGACCAGTATCGACATTTTGATCGCGACCCATAAATGACATCAGACGATGATATGCCCGTGCGACCTGATTTCGTTCATAATTTATCAGTATGTCCTCGGATGGTTCTTGATGCCCGTTTATTCGCAGCGAAACCCCAGAGACAGCAAGTTTGTCAAATATCATATGCGATTGTGTTTGTGAATTTACCCGTGCATTAGCCTGGAGTGCAACAAAAATATGTCGCGGCGCTGATATTCCCTGTTGTTGTGATATATGCCACGTAAACTCCCCAACACCGGCACCCTGAATGGAATCTGTTGTTGTTGTCAACCACGATATCAAAGATTTGCCGCCGGTGTCCATGAAAGAAAGTAACCGCTGTTCTTCGGCGAGTGATGGAGTCATAACTGGCATCCATAACGCAAGCTTGGATAATACTACTTTACCGGCAGCAACACCAGCAGCGCCATCTCGCCAGATAGCGTCATTGTCATCACTTTTTCGGTTAAGTACAACTGTATGATTGGCTCCAAAAATAACCTTTCGGACATTTCTGCAAAATCCAAAGATGTGAGACAGCGGAATTGCGCATGAAAATCTCCTATGGTCAGTCAATAACATCGCCTTGCGCGTTGCAAAACCAAGATTGTAATCCGGATTGGGAAATGATACATTTTCAACATCAGCATCAGCATTACCAGCATTGTTTCTTGGTCGTCTCACAATGCTAGGTCTATGATCGGGATTATCAGAATTATCCTTGGCGAACATCATAGTCGGACCAGCTGATCTAGTGTAATCATCGGAGTATCGTGCCAATCCCAGGATTGTTGTAGCAACATCAGCGTTATCCTGAATCGTTTCAATTTCCCTTCCATCAATGCTGTATGAAGCACTTTTAAACAGTGCCATGATACCATTGTTGACAAAACCAACTCGAACATTAGCTCCGTATTCTGTATTAGGGACAACATTTGTTACAAGCATACCCGTAACTTCAAGAAATGCTTCCGCGGGTAGGAAATATCTACTTGTGTCCCGAACTCGCAATTCAATTCGCCCCCGTTGATCAGGTACAGTTGCCTCGTAAGAATAATACTGAAAATCACGTACAGAATCGTCTTTGAGTATTGGTGCATCCATGTCAAATGCGGGATCGGATATGCGTTTGAACATTTTTATAT
The DNA here is from genome assembly GCA_028554795.2 of Sinohyriopsis cumingii. Taxonomy (NCBI): domain Eukaryota; kingdom Metazoa; phylum Mollusca; class Bivalvia; order Unionida; family Unionidae; genus Sinohyriopsis; species Sinohyriopsis cumingii. The sequence continues at coordinate 5,020,673 of CM068826.1, read as the reverse complement.
AAAATCATCGCCGTCTAAAACGAAGTCCGCTTCCTGATATCAAACTTGTATTTATTTGTTCGGGTGTTTGGGTTATTAATTCCGCGAGTTTTTGATTGGCAGCCTGATTTATTACTTTACTGACATCCGCGGGCATAAGCGTAGTACTTGGTAGTTTCACCGGTGGTGGTTTTTCTGGTCTACGAATTAACCGCGCCAGTCTATCCCGGACTGACGTGAATGCCTTCGAGGCAAGATCGCCAACAGTTCCAATAGCTTTATCACGAACAACATCAACAGCTTTCATCGACAATTGTTTCGCAATCGGGATCACTTTAGGGGCTATTCTTGAAAACAAACCAGTAATTGTATCACCGAGACCATCTCCGTAGGTTGCTCTGTAGACTGGTAATCGCGAGTTCACTACGCGGACTGGTAACACACTAGCGTGTCTAGGTTGAGAATTGTGCACGATCATTTTATTTAATTATTGTTTCTTTAACTAAATTTGCTAGTCGCTGTGGTAACCGTCTGCGAGTTCATCAATGAGCCCCCGGTAGATGCCGATATCCATAATGCCACGCTGAAATAGTCTCTGACAGATATCTGCGGCTTCATTTATAATTTCCGGAGAGTTGTTTCCGGCACGTCTTCCTCCGATGAGAACTTCCAACCGTGATACGTCATTGACGATATTTTCAGGACAAATAATGTGACCACCAAGACCACTACCAGTAGCGGCTGGTGCGTCGTGAAATTCTTCCTCTGGAGATTGCGGCCGAAGTTGTGGCTGCGGTGGTGAAGGTTGTTTTTTCCGCTGCCGAGTTTGTTTCTGCTGCTGCGGTGGTGGAGAAGAAGATTGCTGTTGTTGCAGAGGTGGAGGAAGTTGATACCCGGCGGGTTGTTTTTGTTCTGCTTGTTTTTCTCTTGTTTGTTTTACTAGTATATTATGAAGGTTTCTTAAATCTTCATTAAGATTTATAAAATCTGGATCATCATCTCTAGCCTGCTTTTTGTTTGTATATATTCGATATATCCATTTGATAATATTAGCATCAGCTGCTTTTTCATAGGCGGGGGTTAAAATTTTAGTTTTATTATATAAACCGCGTAATACTTTTTTAGGTAATTCTTCCCTTTTAGTATTTTTAATTTCTTCGATAAAATCTTCCTTAAATCTTTTAATCAATTCTGCGGTTTCTTTTGCTGATTTTGGTTTTTCTTCCCCGGCGGCGACGTCAGTACCCTCAGGTATTTCTTCACCGACAGGTGGAGGTTGAGCTGCAGCGATATCAGCTGGAAGTGTTCGTAAAATCTTCTTTGTCTGTTTAGTTCTTCTTGCTATTTTTTCAGCCTGCGTCGCAGTTTGTTTTGATACCGGAAGAAGATCTTCTTTGATGACAGTTGTAACTTTCTCAGTAGCTGCAGTGACGGGTTTAAATAATTCCTCCGCGGATTCTGCAAAGACTTCCCGCGCTTGCTGTCTTAGTTGTAATTTTTGTCTGACACTATCACGGACAGGAAGAAATTTCTGAATTGCTTCGAGACGTTCTCGAGCTAATCTAGTAGTAAGTGCTTCTCCGATATTTGCCATTATTTATTTGTCAATGATTTAATTTCCCAGCACGGATTTGTAACAATAAATTTACACGACCCGCGGACACGATACCGTATCGGACTTGACACAATTTTTGCAGCATAAAAATAATTTCGATGTGTTTTATGTAGGGCCGTAGAAGTGTTTATTTCATCAAAATAGGGTTCTATCGAGAAGTAATTGTTGTAGAACAATTATTTTTAAATTTAGTTTCGGTCTGCTCCCCCCCTCTGCTGCTCCTTAAGAGAAACTCCATAGATTTATATGTTGTAACCGTTGAAGTTTTTTTTTTTTTTTTTATTTCTTACGTATCACCGTTCTTAGAAAACCTCCATTTGTATAAAAAAAATCAAAAATTGGGTTGTTAGGATTTATCTTCATGTATTTTTTTTTTAAATTCTTTTTCCATCACCTTCCTTTTTTCGGGGAGAGTTTTCAAAGTATTTGCAAAATTAGTAACATTATTTTCATACAACATGGCAAAAATGTCAAGCATATCAGAAGCAACATATTCCATGTCTACATTTCTCTCCTAATTTGTTAATTTGATAATTTTTTTTTAACATAAAATAGGATAACTTAGAATACAACATGGTCTGGTTGCTATACTGTAATGAAAAATATATGTATCCTGATGATCAACTCGGACTCGTGTTTCAAGAATATTATACATTCATATCCATCATACGTAACAAGTTTGCTGTGAAGGATGTCTTCACTAAATATTTACTAAGTGTTGAGTGATCAGTTGTATCTAAAGCTATGTAAGAAGTCTGAGTATGTATGTATGTATGTATGTATGTATGTATGTATGTATGTCTTTTCAAGGCATTTCAGAAAAATGATATGTATAAAATTGCTACGCCATAACATCATTAAATCAATGAAACGTTTAAAGCATGCGCATAAAAAGACGAAACTATTTCAAGGCAAAATATAATTTCTATAATACATCCTGACTGCTTGTACACAAAGAGAATACATGTTGGAACGTAGTGTGATGAGTGCCATCTTTAAGGAAGTTATTTTTTTTCCCATAACCTCTAATCTATAGACCAACCTATGACCAAATATGGAACGCCTGGTCTAACGAGTCCTAACATTGCCAGAGCCTCTATAAAAGGAACTTGTCTGGACTTAATGTGATTGTAATCACAAAGTCAAGGATGAAACTGACACGCGTTGTCACAGTTATGATTTTTGGTAAGATTTAATGTACATTTCACAATATACTATGCTGTTAGATATTGACTACTGAATGTTTGTGTCATTCACCAAGGACATTGGAAATCTCTCTCTCTCTCTCTCTCTCTCTCTCTCGTTAATTTATTGATATTTTTTCATTTCGTTCTACTGTATGATTGCCGGGCTAATGAATAATATTCTAAGACCAATCATTTGCAATGAATATGTAATATATTAATAACGTTAACTCATTACTTATACAAATACATTTCATACAATTTTCAACATCACTTTTGATTTCCCAAGTGATAGTGTGATAACACAAAGGTATACAAATTTATTATTAGTACAGATTTCATCAGTTTTAAATGAATACGTTCAACTGCATCTGCGTTATGATTTCTGAATATAATAAGAATATACAAAATTGGGTTTGGGTTAAACACGTTTCGATTTAACGATTTTATAAAAAATTTGATTGAACACACACGCACGCACACCCTCCCACATACATACATACATACATACCTACATACATACATACATACATATATATATATATATATATATATATATATATATATATATATATATATATATATATATATATATATATATTCAGATTTCGCATTCAAAATTTCTAAGGATGTGTGTTAGCCTAACTAACTGTACATCTCTACATTGGAGGATCTGCTTCAATCAAACTAATTATACCAACAATCTGATGAAAATATATGTTATGTCTGTGACATTTTGGCCACTTACGAAAGAGCTAGAGAATCAAATATTCCGGGAAGTTCCCATAAACCTAAAATATTTAAAGATTTAGAGATATTATAATATTTTTTTTATTTAGATAATAATAATAATAATAATAATAATAAATATTTGGCACATTCTTGTTTATTATGACTCCTAAAGGAAAATGAAAAATATCGTTTACCAAAAATAAATACACCCAATGCCATATTTCATTAACATAACTTTATTAAGCCTTTAACAAATCTATTCATAATTTTTTCCCCACAGCTGTTTTGTATGCAGATTATTCCCATGGCTGCGATTGGCAAAAACTGACACAGTGTTCGCAGAAGTATATGGAAATATTCCGAGCAACTAAATCAGAAGATTATGCTCAGATGGTGTGCAGGTATCAAATTTATGTTTTATCCAATTAACTCTTATTTGAACGAGAGAGAGAGAGAGAGAGAGAGAGAGAGAGAGATCCTTTCTTATTTCTGGTATGCAATTTAAGAATGACCTCCTAAGTAGTTAGAGCGTCCGCTTCAGATGCGGGAGATCGCGAGTTTGATCCTCGGCAGAATCATACCAAAGGCTTATAAACATGGAATTAACTGTTGCCTCACTTGGCTTCCAGCATTAAGAGGTTACTGTTAAGACTGGTCTGCCTGGTGTCAGGATAATAAGACTGGATGGGACATGATGTCACATGTCTGCGGCATCATGCCCCATTGCTAGACATCGTTATAAAATGTCACACATCGAAGAGATATGAGTCAAATTATTAAAGCGCTGTTAAAATAGATAAAACACACACACACACACTTTAGGAATTCTTGTACCTGTTTTGTTTGCAATTTTGTTTTGAAAAGGAGGCAAAAATATACCTACTTGGAATTCATGGAAGGGACTCTGAACAAAATTGAAGTCGACTGTACAGCCGCAGTTAAGTTCTTTTGAACACTATCAACCATGGAATTTGGCATAATAGCCAGATCGTCTAGCAATTTAATTCCGATTTTATTTGATAGCGATGATATTCTCTTCCCTATGTCGCATTTTTCAGTTCAAATATTAATTCATCTTTTTCACAATCGTGCTGCTTATAAGTCCCCACTGCCTGCCACTTTTTCCATTTGTAGATGACCAGTTAGATTTCAGGCCATTCTAGGAATGTTTAACCTACTTTTATACACATTATTAAACTTCTTGGTCTTGAACCTTTTGGTCAAAACCTTGTTAGTACGAATTATTCAAAACCTATCTGAAGTAAACCAATGAAGTTTGTCGACGAAAAGTTAACAATAAACGGGTGTTTGTTTTTGTTTTGTGTAAAACAAAAAAGATAATGCAGTAAGGACTAAAACGTCGAATAACATCAATTGAGTCCAACAAAAATGAATACTATTTGTGGCCAATTTTTAATTCTCTCTCTCTTTTAAAGATCTGACGTCCTAACGTACATGAGATGTATGTTTGAAGAGGGTAAGACATGTGACAGTTTCGACTATCTTCAATATTTCGCAAACCTAGGATATTCAACTCTGCCTGAACTCGAAAAATACTGTGCTAGTAACGGCCTACTTAGTTCAAAAAGTAAGTAACGTTTTACAAACTAAGAAAATATTTTACAAACTTACTAATATTTTAGAAAGTTTGTGATTTTAAACATTTGTAGAAAATTCATATGCTGGGTTCTTTGGTGTGTTAAAGTCTGTATTGGAGGTGGCGTGGTGAAATAAGGTGAATAAGAACATGAAAGTAGTGATATAAGCAACAGGACTGACAGCCAGGATAATTATGTTAATACAATACTCTGGTTAGACTGAACACAAACAGGAATAGTGTAAATCACAGTTTCAATTTGTAATTGTGCGAGAATTCTTTGGTCAGAGAATTTCGGTCTAGTATTTCCATGCGGACCAGTAATGGGCGTCAGGCTTGTACCTTTCTGGTAGCAAGGCATTTGAAAGTCCTGCTCTTTGTGTTTATTGGTGAACTAAATGTATTTTTTGTTGACCAACTTTTCTGTTTATTTATCAAGAATCGCATAAATAGAACTCTTAGAAACGTATCTTCACCAGCACTGAATTTAAGCAAACATATCCTTTCACGTTTTTCCCATTTATTTACATACTTTATCTCTATTGTTTATATTCCCTGTAAATGTCAGGTTCCATTGAATAATTATCTACCGAATATTAGTAAAAAATGAAATATTAAAGTCACTGGAAGTTGTCGCGCCTTTTTCGTAACGGGGATTTGAACTAGTTGTTAATGGATGTTACGATGTTCGTCTGATTTTTTCCCTGATCTAAATATAGTCTCATTCAAATAAATTATGTTTTACGACTGTTTTAACAATTGACTTCTACAGACAAGAAAATTACAACTATATGAGGTAACTATACAGAATCTTCAGTGTCCTCCAACCGGTCCCAAAGACTAAAAAGGGGTTGTGCCACTGAAATGCACCCTATCGGCCAACGACTATGTTGTTTTAGAAGCAGGCATCCATATTCTAATGATGTCATTTTTTTTATTGATTTCTTTCCTCATGTATCCTTTGTACTTCCACCTGACAGATCAAGCAAGCTAGACTATTCGTAGTAGTTGCTTAAAGTTATGATGTTTTGCATAATTAAACCAAAAATAATAAATTCTAATACTTATTATTAAATCATTTCAGAACACAAATATTTAAAACCGCGCGTTTGTAGACGTACAAACCAATTCAAGTAAATGCGCTTCCCAATCTTATCTCTTCATATTTCAGATGCAGCTGAGCAAACATTGCCGACAGCAATGATCATCGTGGGGCTTTTGATGGCCCTACTTGTCCGAACATTTCCATTTTGAGATGGGCGAATATGTTAAAGAAATTCTACATACAGCCTTTAATGATGTTGATCTTCTATGTAGATTTACCATATGTTTATTATAATACAGACATAAAGACAATTTTAAAACGCTCGCACACACATACATATTCCATACCCATCTAAAGTATATCCACTTCGGATTTACATGGACCCTTGACTTATGTAGCTAGTCGAAACAGTCCTTGCATGTTGAGCTCAGTGAATTTAATATAAATGAATAACTAACAATTTTGCAATACTGTTGTTGATAGCTAGATATACCAAGCTTTGAAGTGGAACAAAGCGATCAACGACTAATGGCAAAGAAACATTGCCCACAGGTCGACAACGTTATTAAAACTCGTAGATTTAAAACACCGGAGAGGTCATGTCAAGCAGGATATGAGACATCGGTTAGTTTCTGCGACTGTACTTAGTTCAACATGTTATGTTACTATGCTACACAGAAAGGGTTATTACACGTGTAGAAAATGACAATAGTGAATTCCTGATTTCTGTATCGACTAATCACAATCTGATTCCCAATGTGAAAAAGTACCGTTGTCACCTCGCACACAAACACGTTTCTCAGTTTCATAATAAATGAGAATTCAAAGTTTTATCTTTAAATTTGTCGATATTACTCTGGAACATTGACAATAAAACAAAAAAAATTGTCTGTATTTATTACTTACTGGAAGCCAAGAATAACAATATTCGGATCATATTACCTCCAAAGCCACTTGAGAGGCATCCTTTGAGATGCGAAGTTACAAAGATGAAAACTACTTGTTCCATTATATCACACAATTTGTCAGTCATGTGTGCTAACAATTCGTACTCAACTATTTAATTTTGGAAAATTATTTTTTTTAAATGTGATTTTATTGAGTCTTTATTTAAGACTGATTGAATTTGTATTATGAGTACTGAAAAGGTCCAAAGTATAATGCGCCCAGAATACCAGAACATGTGTTGACATCCTAAGATACACGAACGAAGGCTCGATATCTCTCAATCCATTATTTTTAGACGGTCTATGTCAGTCTAGACCAATGTTTACGGTAGGTGACAACATTTGGTTTACCCTGGCATAATCCTCTATAGTAAGTAGTAAATGGGGTCACCCTAGCCTCAATGGGAATTAGCATTACAGAGACCCCTGGGTCACTCTAGCCTCAATGGAAATTTAACATGGAGAAAAATCGTGGGTCACTTTAGGCTCAAGGGGAATTTAACATGGGAAAAAGTCTTGGGTCACTCTAGCCTCAAGGGGAATTGAACATGGAGAAAAACCCTGGGTCACTCTAGCCTCAAGGGGAATTGAACATGGGGGAATAAAGTGTGGGTCTATTTAGGGACAAGGGGAATTGAACATGGTGGGATTGTCTAGGGACAATGATGGTAGAGGGTCAAACACAACAGAGACAGAGACATACATGCACTAGTACAAGCGAGAGATTTATATATAAACCATTACCAAGACCTGAAATCTTGCTGGGGTGTTCAAAAATTTGCATAATTGGAATGATGCTATAAATAGCTATAATCAAGGAAATGCTCAACGACAAAATGGATGTGACTAAAAGTATCGCTAAAATGACGAAATTGTCCCAGAATTTAAAGGAAAATAAACATATCCCCGAAAATTAAGGTACAATGGTTTAGACTAAAATGGATAAAATTAGTAACTACTTACAATATCAACTTCTGTGACGATCGTGAATAAATACCTATGTATCTATAATCAGCTGAAATTCCTATGAAATCCCACTATCTATTTATAGCTCCAACTTGTGGGTTTTTCCTTTGGAAAATCCCACTATCTTTTTATAGCCTCAGCTTGAGTGACGTTCCTGTTTATGAATTCTAGTATATATGTATAGCTACAAAATGTGGAAATCCCCAAGTCGATATTTATAGTCTCAAAATTTCCAGCGTCAGTGACGTCACTGTACTGAACACTAGGGGATAAATGGCAACAGTGCTGCAAGTGGCTGACCTGAATACGCGCTACTGTAGGTAGGTAGGTAGAGTGTATCTGATAGGGATAAAGTGAGTTTTATAGGGACAAACAGAGACCAATACACACACACACACACAACATATGCGCGCAGACACACTCACACTCACACACACACACACACACAGAGGGAAGAGGAAAAAACAAACCCCAAATATGCTATCAACACAGAAGGGAGATAATACAAACCCCAAATAAACTATCCACACAAACGTACGCGAACGCATACAAACCCCAAATACACTATTAACACAGAAGGGAGATAATACAAACCCCAAATAAACTATCCACACAAACGTACGCGAACGCATGCAAACCCCAAATATACTATCCACACAACGTCGCTAACGCATACAAACCGCAAATATACTATCGACACTCGGGAGGAAGAAGAAGAAAAACAACCAAATATGCGATCTACACAACGTACGCGAACACACACACACACACACACACACACACACGCACACCACAGATGGAAGAAGAAGAAAACCATTATACACTATCCACACGCAGTGAAGAAATAACCCTTTATATATATATACTATCAACAGAGAGTGAAGAAGATAACCCATTATATTCCATCAACACAGAGTGAAGAAGAAAAAGTTTTTTGAAAGCACCTAAACCCTCACCTGCAATGACCAACTCTGCCAAACACCTACACCCCACCCACCCTCACTCCCAACACTACAAAACCCATTTAACCCGTTATTTTATGGCATCAGTGTGTGATTTAGGAAACATCAAGACACAAAATGATGGACGAATAGACTGACTATTGTTTACGGACTTGCATGCCTAAAGAGCGTGCGTGAAGGAAAACATCCTTCCATTTCAATTCTAACTAAAACATGATCCAGAGGGATAGAGAGAGGTGAAAGAGCACAATTTCATAAAGTGTGAGTAAAAACAAAACACGCCATCCTTATTATACAATGTCAAGACCAAGAGACACTTACGTTTTCTTTCTGGTCTATTCTCTTTTAGAAGGTAGTATGAAATTTCACATCAGGGCCAACGCATCGGCTCACATTGTCAATTTTTCCATTTCCATGTTTTTACTGGCACAAGTTCTTCATCATCTTCAATTTCTTCTTCTTCTGAATCCCTCTTCTCTCTTTCGTCTTGTTTTTGTTTCTTCTCTTTTCTCGTAGGGCACTCTGAATTCCAGTGTCCTTTCTCCTGACAACGATATTAGGTATCTTGACTTTTGTCTCTCTTTCTTAGACGAAGCAGGTATTCTGGAGACAAATACCCATTTACCTTTGCAGATATAGCAAACTTCATTAGCACTTACACACTTTCGTATGACTCTCATCAAATCAACGACCAAAAGAGTAAGTTTTGTTGCCACTTTCGCATGTGAATTATGCTTTCGTATGACTTTTAGCAAATATTTGACCAGCAGGTCGATCTGTGCTGACTCTTCCATCTTCTTGATCGTTTGAGAGCGGAATGAATACTCTGACGCTAAGACACTCTCCTTATATACAGGAACCTGCTGCGTATGAAACCTAGTCAAATGTAATTTTGCAATAAGATGAAACGATTTCATTGAGGAATATGAGTCGACAATGACACAACACAACAATTTTGAATTCAGACTGGAGAGACAACACAACACAACAATTTTGAATTCAAAATTGTTGTGTTGTGTTGTGTCTCCAGTCTGTCCATCCATTGTCGACTCATCTTCCTACGAAGATGTGCTCAAGATAAGCCAATTTGAACGAAGCCTATGTGAATTTGCATAGGGTCATGACAAGTCTGATACCGAGACCTGAAGAGATAGACAATATCATAATGTTGAAAGTCACTGAAAACCTGAAAGAAGAGCTCTTCAAGGAGGAATTCAAGAAGGAGAAAGAAGAATGGACGGAGAAGTATAGACTTCATAAACAGCAGAGAGAGCAGCAACAGCAGCAGCAGCATGAACCTGGCAGAGGCTTTGTTAACAGTTTTATCGACACCAAAGAGTTCTTCTTCTCTTTCCGAAGAAGCAGACCTTATCCTGTGAGAAAGCCTGTCGTCAGAGGAGGCCGTCATCTTATAACCTAAGCGATCGCCATAGCTTCAACTTCCCAAAAAAAATTTCAGGGCTACCCCATACTCTCGAAAAGAAATCACATTCCATTGCCTATGATACGTTAGTCAGTTAGAAGAAAAAATACAGAAGTGAGTCTATCAGCACATGATTTCTTTATCTTGGTTAGAAAGTGTGACTCTAAGTTGTTCGTTTCCGTCGCTTATCAAAATTTTAAAAATAGTAATGTTCTGTAAAAAGTGAATGAGTATTTCTTTTAGGTCTGTGCGTTTTGTGTTGGTGATAATATGGATAATGTAAGTTCGGGTACAACGAAATTTAAAGAATTAGGTCCAGAACTCGGTGTGGAGGGAAGAAATATACGCAACAGCAGCGGGAGCAAGAAATGCAGACCTAGCCAGTTAGCACTCCACCCACCTCGAGAACACAAATAACAGCTAGTCAACAGCCGACTATACCTAACAAACAACCCGTCCCGGAAAGAGTGGTGGCAAAACAAAGGTCCAATTATGTTACACAAACGGTATGGCAAACTCAAATGTAATTATCGGAGGCACTACGTTCTTTTCTCACTCCGATACTACAGGCAATCTCAGCTGAAAGAACAACTACAACAACAATAACAGCGACAGACACCATAGCAGCGGATTTGAAACTATCTACCTCAACTGAAGAATTAGTATCAGAACCAGAAGAGGAAATTGAGGCGATTGAGGAGGAGGGGGACGCTGACCCTCGTTGAGAAGTACACCGAAATGGGGCTAGATCAAGCATTGTATGACGTCAACATAGCAGGGCAGTTTATTACAGCCATACAATACGTTGCCTACAAATCTCTAGACACCTTTAAACCAAGACCTTCTCAATGGGGATTAGGGGTCAGAGTTCTTCCCCAATTCTACAGACAAGCCTACACTGGATACCCCCTCAGTCAACTGGTAGAAACCGCTGCTTACATTACCGCCCATCATGGCTACGCATTTCCTGATATCAAGAATCATGAGACTAGGAGTGCGGGAAAGAACGTGAAAGCAAAAGAGAGACGTGTTACCTTCTAACAGAAAAAACAGACTTTTTTTAGGGCTCCAAAAGATTGCTTTTTATTAAATAGGGAACCATATTTGGCTTGGTATCCCTCCTTGACTAAACTATTCTCGAAACAAACTTGACCCATTGGAACACCACAACAAACTTAACTTTTTAAACCTAACAGTGACCAAACTGGTATATGTCGCTTAGACATAATAATTTAAAATAAGATCAGTATGGCTATTTTTATGTACACTAAGTACTAATATTAGACAGATATGTTAGGAAGTAGGAAATTTAACAGACTCGTTAGATTTGAACTAATTGCACAGGTGGTTAACACATTATTGGTACCTTTTATTGTCCATTAGCAAAAACGGGACTTGATTTGAAATAAGTACGGGCTAGCGTTTTGGTGAGTACTTAACATCCATGGCTGTCTTGCTGAGCACCTTTTCCCTCCTTTACCACGCTCGGATAGAAAAATGAGTGTGTGGTGAGACAATTCCCACTCATGTTTAAAGTCTTTCAGTCAGGTTGTTAAGGACTAGTTAGTCCTACACCTGAGTGGCTAAATTTAAAAATAGTCTGTGAGTACATAAAAGCCTGGGTGATGAGGCTCTCTTTCCTTCCCCAGGAGTAATTAAAAATCACGCGGTGCGTTATTAAACCAGTGATACATGCTCCATTAGAGCGAAAATCACTTTAATTCAAGTAAGCAGGCAAGCAAGTTCGGGTACCGTCTCTAGCACTCTTGATGACACCAACTGTCTGGGTTATTTTCTTTCTTGCAAGCCCCTATGTTCCACTTCTGTTTGTGATAATAACTTGTGATACTTCACATTTTCTAAAGTAGAAATCTTTACAAGCCGTACAAAATACAAAACTTATATGACTTTGGCTTTTGACACTTGCACAGACTCTTCACTTTATAAGTGTCACGAGAAAATTGTATATCCAATTTTTACCATTTTCAAAAACACGCACACACTTGAAGCTTGACCAGAAATATGTATATCTTGTTTTGTGGATAAGTCACAGACAAGTCCAAGCATATGTAGGTGGTTATGAACATTAGGAATATCCCCTCCTTTTTTCAGAAATATCAAAGCTTGTATGTGCATTTTCCCTTTTCCACTCTATAATAGTGCTTAGATTTGTTCCAAAAAAAGAAAAGAAAAAAGAAACGAAATAATTTTGAAGAAAAAGAAACAACTGAATTTTGAATTCAGGTTTCTCTCTGTTTATAATTTTTTTCAAGTTGACGGTGCATGACAGAATACATTCGCCTACCTTTCCAAAGTGAGAGGCATTTCTTCACATGTCATTGCCTTTGCTAAATTCGGTTTCATTGGTTAGTTATCGTTAATCTTTAATTTTCTTCATGCATTTCTTTTTGATAGAAGATTTAAGGCTTTCTATTGTTGTAACGGTATTTATGTTGTTTGGTCTGTTGATGAAATTATCTATAGCAAAGTGCTTAAGATTTTTCAGTTTTTTTTTATTATTTCAAGCCCTACAAAAGGAGACCAAGTTTGTCTTCAAAGACGATTGAAACTCTAAATTACACGGGCGTGAAGGAAAACATCGTTGTGCTTAATCTAATCATGCTTGCCGTATCTCTTTGTGTTTTAGAGGTCATATTTCTTCTTAAGCAAATACACGCATCAATAGACAGACAGATTGGGTCATCATCATTGAGTTTCACTGTACTTTCGGTTCTTTACTTCATACAAACCCCAAATGTATTAGTTTGAAAAAGAAAAGATAACATGCCCATCAATACTGTAACACGTCTGTTCTGACTCTACCGATGTGAGTGTTTATGTCGAAATGTTTAAGTGAGATATAAAACAATGGTCAGCTTAAAAACTCGAACCAATACTGTGACGCTCAGTATTTTGATGTGGTAAGAGGAAATGGTACAACACACACAAAGAGGGCTTGTAAGTTCACATTTCAGTCTGTCTGCACTGTAATGGTAACGCAAGAACATAGGGATTATTATGCCACACAGCCCTAGAACAAAACAATGCATCACCCGTTGTAAGCCATTTCATTGGCTATACTTATTTTCTTACCGCGTTCGCTTCGAATTGACTTGAGTAGCTATTCAGACAGTGACGAGAATGGCCATGCTTTACTGGGTCTGTCCTATAGGCGATTTATATAAAAAAATATTTTTAAAAATTAAACTAATGCACGAACAATCGTACCATGGGCGATCCCATGGAAATTGTGTCCGTCTTATTGCAAAATACATCAACATTTAATTTAACCGTGCAGATCGCTAGAACAAACCTCTGATAATATACATTTTGAAAAGTGTTGTGTGACACGGATCGCCATTGTCGCTTGGTGTCTGCTTTCTTGTTCGAAAAGAGATCGTTTCGTCTTGACTATAAAAATCTAATTTGACTAAGTTTTACGCACTACTTGAACTCACACATTTACGTTGTAGGTGTAAGCCGTCGTTCTCAGTTTTCTGGAAGTTCGTTTTTGCGTTTCTCAGATGTGATACTATTTTTTATGGACCGAACGAAATTTCTTTTGGCGTGAATCAGGACTCGTGGTTTTGTGGCATAATTGGAGAGCATTGATTAAAGCTCAGTTATGTCGTCTTCGAAATCGCTGACACGGATTTGAACTAAAACTTCAGGTTTTGTGTGAGGCGATACGGTACATCATTGCTTTTTACTTCCTCAATGAAATCGTTTCATCTTATTGCAAAATTACATTTGACTAGGTTTCATACGCAGCAGGTCCCTGTATATAAGGAGAGTGTCTTAGCGTCAGAGTATTCATTCCGCTCTCAAACGATCAAGAAGATGGAAGAGTCAGCACAGATCGACCTGCTGGTCAAATATTTGCTAAAAGTCATACGAAAGCATAATTCACATGCGAAAGTGGCAACAAAACTTACTCTTTTGGTCGTTGATTTGATGAGAGTCATACGAAAGTGTGTAAGTGCTAATGAAGTTTGCTATATCCGCAAAGGTAAATAGGTATTTGTCTCCAGAATACCTGCTTCGTCTAAGAAAGAGAGACAAAAGTCAAGATACCTAATATCGTTGTCAGGAGAAAGGACACTGAAATTCAGAGTGCCCTACGAGAAAAGAGAAGAAACAAAAACAAGACGAAAGAGAGAAGAGGGATTCAGAAGAAGAAGAAACTGAAGATGATGAAGAACTTGTGCCAGTAAAAACATGGAAATGGAAAAATTGACAATGTGAGCCGATGCGTTGGCCCTGATGTGAAATTTCATACTACCTTCTAAAAGAGAATAGACCAGAAAGAAAACGTAAGTGTCTCTTGGTCTTGACATTGTATAATAAGGATGGCGTGTTTTGTTTTTACTCACACTTTATGAAATTGTGCTCTTTCACCTCTCTCTATCCCTCTGGATCATGTTTTAGTTAGAATTGAAATGGAAGGATGTTTTCCTTCACGCACGCTCTTTAGGCATGCAAGTCCGTAAACAATAGTCAGTCTATTCGTCCATCATTTTGTGTCTTGATGTTTCCTAAATCACACACTGATGCCATAAAATAACGGGTTAAATGGGTTTTGTAGTGTTGGGAGTGAGGGTGGGTGGGGTGTAGGTGTTTGGCAGAGTTGGTCATTGCAGGTGAGGGCTTAGGTGCTTTCAAAAAACTTTTTCTTCTTCACTCTGTGTTGATGGAATATAATGGGTTATTTTCTTCACTCTCTGTTGATAGCATATATATAAAGGGTTATTTCTTCACTGCGTGTGGATAGTGTATAATGGTTTTCTTCTTCTTCCGTCTGTGGTGTGCGCGTGTGTGTGTGTGTGTTCGCGTACGTTGTGTAGATCGCATATTTGGTTGTTTTTCTTCTTCTTCCTCCCGAGTGTGGATAGTATATTTGCGGTTTGTATGCGTTAGCGACGTTGTGTGGATAGTATATTTGGGGTTTGTATGCGTTCGCGTACGTTTGTGTGGATAGTTTATTTCGGGTTTGTATTATCTCCCTTCTGTGTTGATAGTGTATTTGGGGTTTGTATGCGTTCGCGTACGTTTGTGTGGATAGTTTATTTGGAGTTTGTATTATCTCCCTTCTGTGTTGATAGTATATTTGGGGTTTGTTTTTTTCTCTTCCCTCTGTGTGTGTGTGTGTGTGTGTGTGTGTGTGTGTTCGCGTACGTTGTGTAGATGGTATATTTGGTTGTTTTTTCTTCTTCCTCCCGAGTGTGGATAGCATATTTGGAGTTTGTTTGCGTTAGCGACGTTGTGTGGATAGTATATTTTGGGTTTGTATGCGTTCGCGTACGTTTGTGTGGATAGTTTATTTGGGGTTTGTATTATCTCCCTTCTGTGTTGATAGTATATTTGGGGTTTGTTTTTTCCTCTTCCCTCTGTGTGTGTCTGTGTGTGTGAGTGTGAGTGTGTTTGCGCGCGTATGTTGTGTGTGTATTGGTCTCTGTTTGTCCCTATAAAACTCACTTTATCCCTATCAGATACACTCTTCCTACCTACAGTAGCGCGTATTCAGGTCAGCCACTTGCAACACTGTTGCCATTTATCCCCTAGTGTTCAGTACAGTGACGTCACTGACGCTGGAAATTTTGAGACTATAAATATCGACTTGGGGATTTCCACATTTTGTAGCTATACATATATACTAGAATTCATAAACAGGAACGTCACTCAAGCTGAGGCTATAAAAAGATAGTGGGATTTTCCAAAGGAAAAACCCACAAGTTGGAGCTATAAATAGATAGTGGGATTTCATAGGAATTTCAGCTGATTATAGATACATAGGTATTTATTCACGATCGTCACAGAAGTTGATATTGTAAGTAGTTACTAATTTTATCCATTTTAGTCTAAACCATTGTAACTTAATTTTCGGGGATATGTTTATTTTCCTTTAAATTCTGGGACAATTTCGTCATTTTAGCGTTACTTTTAGTCACATCCATTTTGTCGTTGAGCATTTCCTTGATTATAGCTATTTATAGCATCATTACAATTATGCAAATTTTTGAACACCCCAGCAAGATTTCAAGTCTTGGTAATGGTTTATATATAAATCTCTCGCTTGTACTAGTGCATGTATGTCTCTGTCTCTGTTGTGTTTGACCCTCTACCATCATTGTCCCTAGACAATCCCACCATGTTCAATTCCCCTTGTCCCTAAATAGACCCACACTTTATTCCCCCATGTTCAATTCCCCTTGAGGCTAGAGTGACCCAGGGTTTTTCTCCATGTTCAATTCCCCTTGAGGCTAGAGTGACCCAAGACTTTTTCCCATGTTAAATTCCCCTTGAGCCTAGAGTGACCCACGATTTTTCTCCATGTTAAATTTCCATTGAGGCTAGAGTGACCCAGGGGTCTCTGTAATGCTAATTCCCATTGAGGCTAGGGTGACCCCATTTACTACTATAGTAGAGTGTGGGTTTGTACGAGTTTTGTTTTGTTTTGTAGAAGCGTGTTTACATCTGCAAATGTGTTTTTGTTTATGTCATTGAATGTTTGAAATCATAATGTGGGAAAAATATGAAGTCTTTCAATTGCAATTATCAAAAAGACGCTATGAAATTTAATGCTTACTTCATTTTGAGTGCAGTAAGGAGGATGCAATTGCACTTAACATCGAAATTACAGCAGAATTTTGAAATGTGTAATCCAGATTGAAAACCTATGACATGGCTCATGTAATTCGGATTTGCAGAATTAAGAAAATACATTTTGAGGAAATTCAGGATGTAAAGCTGTAAGTATATTTTATTTTGCCATTCTTATCACAAGCTATTGAAGAGAGTATATGACTTGTCACTTGTATTTATTTGTATTGACCTTATCTTTCGTCTGTTATATAATGTAGCTAGCCTAAATCCGTAACATTGTATCAACGCGGAATGTGCCAAAACAACTGTTTTTTTTTGCAGTCCACGAAACATGTTTTAGTTCATTCAGAAACAAATTTAAACAAATGCAACGTAAAGAGCCTCTTACGCGAGTGTACATGATTTGAGTACAAATCAAAAGTGCTGGCGTCAACGTCCATTGTTTGTTTACAATAGAAAGCAGTTCCTTTATGCACGCGAATGCTATATGTGTATTGTCGCGCGAGTTCAGTGTCGGGTAATATTGAACGATTCTGACAATGTAAAGTTAACGAGCGAAAAAATGAGCCTATAATAAATAATAGTTTGTGTTTTTTTTTCTTTCTCTTTCCTGTGTGGATAGTAGATTTTGGGGTTTGTGGATAGTATATAATAGTTTTTCTTCTTCCCGTGTGTGGATAGTATATTTTGGGATTTGTATGAGTTCACGTACGTTTGTGTTGATAGTAGATAATATGTGAAGTGAGTGTTAGGGATACAATAGGCAAAACATCACAACATCCCAAACCCCAAAACAGGACCAACACCCCACCTGTCCATAACAACCAACCAACAAATGTTAAACCACCTCCCCCCACCAAGTAGGAAGCACCAAATTTAAAGCAGTTCTCAAATTAAAAGGCCCAAATCAAAGGATAGAAAACAAACATCTAACCCAAAAACTAAAAATGGGGCTCCAATTGAAAGGGCTTATAGACTGAATAATTATAAAGGGCAATTGACCAATACAGCAGTCACTGAGTCCATAGCACCCCTTACATCCATGGTAAGATTAGGACCATATCGAGTTCGCCATCGCCTGGAACCATACGTAAATAAACCCAGGTTCTGTAGCAACTGTTAGCATTGGGGGCACTATGCGTCCAATTGCAAATCAAACACCCAATGCAATGAAGGTACAGGGGAGAACACAATCCTCAATCCCCTGAATGCCCTTATACAAGTAGACAAACAAGAAAAATAGATCTCATGAACAGCAAACAAATGTCATAGTATGCAGCCGAAAAAATCATACAGTAAATTCACACCACCCTAGAACAAAACAAGAAACACACTACTCAAACCAAAACAGTGAGTCGAAATTTAAACCAAAAGAAACCAACTGCACAAGTAAATCAAAAATCAAGCCCACAAAAACCTAGGGAAAAAATAACAGTACCACCCAATCAGGAAAAGTATAAACACCCACCCCACCCACCAGCAGTCAAAAAGAAAAACCAAACACAAATAAGGCAAATACAGCAGTTCCCCCAACTGAACAGGTTATTCATGAAATATTTACATTAACCATGAATAGCCTGGCTCCATGTAAAAACAACATAGATCAACAGCTAGGCAAACTCAAACTAATATTAGCCAAGCTACCCTACCCTACCCTTATATATAACCAAACTAAATGATAACGCACCACTATGAATAACACAATCAAAACTAAAATAATAATATAGCAATGGAACTGTAGAGGTATAAAAGGTAATATCAATGAATTAAAATTCAAATTGCAAGACCAAGTTCCAAAGCCAGACATTATTTGTATACAAGAAAGTATGATCCCAGAAAAAAAAACCTAAGCAACTACCCAAACTTCCTGGCTACTCCCCAGACCACTTTACAAGTCGTAACATAGGACAGGGAGGAGGGGGTCTATCATTTTTATTCTAGAAAACCTACATAATGTCACACCAGTTAATATAACTCACACCCCAGGTAGTAACGAAAACTTTGAAATACAATCACTAATAATCCATACGGGGGGGGGACCTTAAAAATTTTAACATATACGACCCGGGCGGAAACACCAAAGCCTCTGATTTGGCAACCCTTAGGCAAATAGCGAATAATAAAGTAGAAAAAAAACAGCATCATCTGCGAATATTTCAAGCAGACGAGCTTGGGGGGGGGGGGGGGGAGAGGAGGGAGAGCGATAGAACGGACAAGAAAGGCAGGTTGCTTGAGGCATGGGCTGCCTAATCCAACCTGACCATCCTTAATGACGGGACAAAATTTCTCTTCAACCCGGATGATGGATCTCTGCCTGCCATCGATCTAACCATATGCTCACCTAAACTAGCACATATGACAGACTGGAGAGTGGAACGAACTGAGTCGCTAGAAGTGTCCACTTTCCAATCATCATCACTCTGCAGATGGCGGTTCAAAATAACCCCACCAATAAACACAATATATGGAAAAATGACCAAACTGATTTGGAATCCTTTAGAATACAATTAACCAAAATTAACACGAAAAAAAAACAAATAGAAAATGAGGACGTAAATATATTCTATGAAACTTTAATTAACACAATCCAAGCAGCTGCCACCTCAAACATCCCTAAAACCAGTGGTACACAAACAAAACAAAACTGACCATGATGAAATAGCCTATGTAAGCAGGCGCACAAGGAAAAACGAAAGGCCCTTTAAAAATTCAAACGATCATGAATCTCTTCAGATTTCTCAACATACAGATACAAGGAAAAACGAAAGGCCCTTTAAAAATTCAAACGACCATGAATCTCTTTAGATTTCTCAACATACAAATACAAGGAAAAACGAAAGGCCCTTTAAAAATTCAAACGATCATGAATCTCTTTAGATTTCTCAACATACAAATACAAGGAAAAACGAAAGGCCCTTTAAAAATTCAAACGATCATGAATCTCTTTAGATTTCTCAACATACAAATACAAGGAAAAACGAAAGGCCCTTTAAAAATTCAAACGATCATGAATCTCTTTAGATTTCTCAACATACAAATACAAGGAAAATGAAAGGCCCTTTAAAAATTTAAACGATCATGAATCTCTTTAAATTTCTCAACATACAAATACAAGGAAAAAACTAAACAAATAATTAAGCAGGAAAAGGAAAGATCTTGGCAAAATTTCGGGGGGGATTCAAACTATCTCACGAAAAACCATTGCAGTCATATTCCCCCACTACCACCACCACCACCACCACCACCACGTCAAATCAAATTAAAATACCCGAAACTTACAATACAAAATAAAACCATTAAATTTCTTAAAGTTGCTAGATTTCTGAGAATGTACTATGACGAACATCTAAACTGGGGACATCAATTAGACAAACTAGTTGACAGTTGTAATAAGGATCTAAACATACTTAAAACCCTTAAAAAGGAACACATGAGGATCCAACAAGGAAACTCTATTAACATTATTCATGGCGTTAGTAAGATCTAGATTAGACTACAGGTGTCAAATATATAACTCGTCATCACAAAAACAGTTTAAGTAATTAGGTTAGATTCAAACAAAAGCACTAATAACATGCACCGGCACTCTGCCGTCCGTATCCCTAGCTGAACCCCAAATTCTAACTGGAGAATTAACACTGTACTTAAGAAGCATGAGTTAACCTTAAGATACGCAGCTAGATTATCAACCCACCCCAATTCACACCCCACCTGGGTAGCCATCAATAAATATAATAAACCATTCAACAATAAATTAGTACCCAACGTACCTACGGGGAAACACGTACATTACCAATAGCCAACTTTCAGGTTGAAATCACTAAAAACTATGACGCAATGTCATGGACTAACGTCAAACCATCAATCAACACACAATTAATGAAACTTGGCAACATAAATGAACACGAGCCTAAGATTAAATCAATTTCCTCAATATAAATAATGACTAAATACCCTAATTCAGTCAAACTTAAACAATGATGGGCCCAAAATAGCAGAATCCCCCAGAACAGCTGTAGCAGTAGTAATCCCTGAATTGAACATTAAAATGGGAAATAGACTACCGGATCATTGCTCTATATACACAGCTGAATTCTGGGCCATCATGGAAGCCCTAAGATGGATAAAAGAAAATAATATAAAAAGCAGTAATATTAAACAAACTTATCTATTAATTAAAAAGCTTAATAATAACCATCAAATAGTTGACTTCATGTGGATCCCATACCACATTGACATCAAAGGAAATGAATTAGCTGACCAAGTAGCGAATCAAGAACTACATGACCTAACTTATACTAACCTCCACTACAGTGTCAGTGAATTAATAAGTATAACCAAACATTGAATCAGCAGGATATGCCAAGAAAACTGGAACCGAAATACTACAGGCAGAAAACTATTCTCCATAATGAAAAACGTCACCAGTCTAGGAAACCGCCAAAAGTTAACAATAACGATCAAAGGATCATAAACAGAATTTACACAGGAAAAGCCAAATTGGCCAGCAGCTTTGGGCAATACTTAGGACCCCAACCCCACAACCCAAACTGCTACCACTGCCGGGTTCCAGAAGACCTAACGCATATATTCAACACCTGTTACACACTAAAGAAAGAAAGAACCAAACTAAAAATGGAGCAAAATAAGATTGGATCCCCGGAAACATACCCAATGTTTTTTTATGAATAATAACCCTAACCTCAATTTCACATATATAAATATAATTAACTTTATACATGAATCTCGGATACAAAACAAAATATTAAACTAAAATTACATAATTAAATTATTATCAGCTAGGAGACTGGCTAATAAACCAAAAGTAAGGACCAATAAGATCAGATGTCTCTGACATGTCTTAGCGATCCGAGCATTGAAATATACTTATCCAGCCAGAAAATGACATCACATAACTAGTATACAGGCCAAGAAACTCAAACTTAGGGGAACAAAATAAGATCATATGTCTTTGACACGTTTTAGCGACCCGAGTACTCGGCAAAGATATCTGTCTTAATCAAATGGACTTAGTTTGAAAATAAAATAACACCTAACAAATCTAACCACATAAAATAACACCTGACAACTAAGGCAACTAGGAACAGAAATAGGAAGGGGGAAACTAAAATGAATAAAATGGGGAATTTGTTGTTTTCCATCCTTTTTCTTCAAAGAAAAGAAGAAAAATAAAAAAAACTGTTTTATTTATTTAAAAAGAATTTCTTATCAATAATTTTATTTTATGCATATATTCAATCTAACACTCGATTTCCCATCTCTAAACTATACCTGACAAACTAGCATGCACGTAACACTACTAATACATCTGAGAATTTAACACTCTAGCCGAAGGTGTCAGTAAAATCTATACCACGAGAAATTCTAGGCCCCCGAAATTAGAGCACACAAGGTGGTCCAACACCCAAGACCATCAGGGCCCGCTGCACAAAGTGGCAAACCTATAAACAACATCAGAAAAGAAAAACCTCAAATTAGCATATATAAGGTGGTCGAAAACACCAATGACCATCAGGCCCAGCAGCACAGGGCTGCAAATAAAACAATGATAAATTAGACACGTAAAACCATAAAAACCGAATCCTACATATAAGGTGGTCTCAAAAGTCCAAGACCATCAGGACCAGCCACATAAGGTGGCAAACTTTACTAAAACGGCCAACTAAGATATCCCTCCTAAGCTAAAATTCTAAACTCAAAACAGCAAAGAATTTCTTTTTTAAAATTGTGTAGGACGACAATTTAGACCCGATACAATGAAGTCTAGGAGCACCGACCTGTGATCTTGGAACCGCCTTTCCATCGTCTCCTACCTGCCACGGCCAGACATCAAGTTAAATAGTGTGCAGTGCACGCCCTTAATACTACTGAAAATTCAATACGAACATATGAGTGTGTAGGGTCCATTCCCACTCATACATGCCTCACTTCAGCGAAGTATTAGTGCTTGAATAGGTCGAGTGTGTGTTGGGTCTATTTCCACTCGTTTTCAAGCCCTCCATTCAGACAGTTATGGACTAATCTTAGTTCCACTGCCTGACGGTTTCAATTAAACAGTGCTCCATGAGCACTTAAAAGCCTGGGGAAACTGGCTCGAATTCCTTCCATAGGAGTAATTAAACAGTCTACCGTGTAGGCATAAAACAGTGGTACATGCAAGACTGTGCGAAAACCACTTAAATCTAAATTAACAAAATTCGCGCCATTATTCCATTCCATTCGAGACATTCAAAACAGAGAGAGGTGCTTTGTTTAGCACGAGCCTGTAGAGAACCATCATCGGATAAAAAAACAGAAGAGGGGAAAAAAAAGAAGAACATGAGTCCGGAACAAAGGAACTGAGGACCAAAGCAACAATAGAGGTTCACCAAGCTGAAACTAAGGAACAAAGTGCTTGGAACTAAAAATCCCGCCAAACAAAATATAAGGTTGAAACATCCACTAAACTTGCGAGTATATTATAACTCTGTCCTGTTTCAAACAAATACTAAACTAATATTAAATTTGTAATTACTTCTAACTACTCCACTCCACTTTTATTCCTTCTTTCTACATAACATAATGACTCTTCTTTGTCGCCGTTATCCTAAAACAAGTGCTAGGTACCATACTAGCAAACACTTGGACCGAGTACTTGCATATTTTAAGCACCGGAAAATCCCTGCCAGATTCTGAGTTATTAGATAAATGCCAGCTGTTATTTACTAATCTCTCAAATATCAATTAATATTAACAAATCAATATTCTTCCTTTGCTGCATACATACTTCTAAGCACAAAGAAAACCACTGTAAGATTTATGGTTATCGGATTATCTAACATCTTTAATTTCCACTATTTTCCCAACCTTTCTCTGCTAAAACCTAAACCCTCTCAGGCAAAACAAAATAAATTCGAAAACAGGTACTAGGTAACACACTAGTAAACACCTGGGCAGATTCCTAGCAAGTATCTTAGCTCTTACACACCTCTGCATAGATTGTCTGACATTAGAGGATATCGCCATCTTTTAACAAACCTAACACCAAACCATTTACTAAAAATAAAATAAATTAGTTAAAAATTCATCCAAACTTAATTTACATTATTAACAAAGCAAGCTCAACTATCTCAACAAAATATCCCAAAAAACTGGCATTAACAAGGCTGCATTTAACCAAAGGTAAAACATAACTAGGAAACAAAACACCCTCACAAAGCAATTAACCAAATGCAACCCTCAGTCTCAGGGCACCACTAGCACTCCCACCCCCAATAACAATAGGTAATGTTAAACAATACAACAACCCGTCCATTAAGCAATTAGTAGAAAAACAATGGAATGCACAATTAGTAACCCCAAACTACCAAAACCCAGAATGCATTCCATTTAAATTTAAATTTAAAAAATAGCCTTCACTTCCTCTGCTTGCATGCTCCACTAACCTTGAAAAGCACAGAATATCTTTCAAAATTTCAAAAATTCGGAATATAAATCTCAAAATTCCTGCATTGCAGAACCTTAGTTGAACGGACAGCAGCCTGCTTTCCTCCCTTGCCACGGACAGACACCAAATCTCAGCACGCAATGCGCGCATAAATGTTTCCTAATATTCACATGAGTGAGTGAGCACAATTCCATCTCATCCCATCAAGTGAAACAGATTTTTATTTCTAAAACATGAGAATGTGTTGGGTTCATTCCTACTCATGTCAGCCCTCCATTCAAGCCGTTAAGGACCTATATGGACCCACGGCCTGAGGCTAAATTAATAGTGCTCCTTAAGCACATACATGCCTGGGGGATGAGACACTGATTCTTTCCCCCAGGATCAATTAACAGGTCGCTGTGCGATCATTAAACAGAGGTACGTGCACATATGTGGGGACACCTCTATAATTCAGCGTGATTGATTAATTGATTGATTGATTGATTGATTGATTCGCGCCATTCTACACGGGATACTCAAAGAAGATTGCTTATAATACAATTGATAAAATGAAGACGTTGCAGGAAGTCGTGGACAATTTGGGGATGAAAGAAGAGATACTGGTAAAACTGAATGAGGATCACTATTCTTACAGTTCCCATACAGTCAAGATGGAAATAAACAATTTGAGGCAATCTAAAGAAAAACTAAGGAAAGTGATGAAAGAAGAAAAAGAAGAGAAGGAGGATGAAGAGGATAGGACAAGAATGATAGCATAGAACGAAAAAATAGAAAAAGAAGAAGAAAATAAGAAGAGGAAGAATGAGGAGGAGGAAGAGAAATAGGAGGAGTTAAAGAATGAGAAGAAGACAAAAAGTGTAGGACAGAAAATAAGAAGCTGGTGGAAGAATAGAAGAAAGAAGAAGAAAAAAAGAAGAAAACTAAAGGCCCTTTTCAGGGCCACTCATATTCCTCGAAAAAATATTTATTCTCTTTGCCATATATGTGTTTGATGTTCATCAATCTATGTATATGTCTATACAGAAGTTATAAGTCCCGCCCCACCAAGCGCTGTTTAATTGGTATAGTTTATGAACTAGGTGAACTTACCCGCTACCCGCTGAACTAGCTGAACTTACCCGCTGCGAGCTACCCTATACGACAACCAAACTTTTTTTTGTCGCTATACATATCCACTATTTCCCATGTTCAATTTCCCTCGACGCTAAACGTGTACATGCTGTGCTGAAAACAATCTTGACACTCAACGTGCCAAGGGGGGGGGGGGGGGGGGTGTTGTAACGTCTGTAATGTGTTTTATCATTATCTAACCAAATACCCAGGGCGATTTAAAAGCTGTTGACCCTAAACGTGCCCACGGCCTTTTTGACTGTGTTGAACATTGACCCTAAACAGCTTCACTATACTCCTCATGAAGAAAAGATTCGTAAATCTTTTGTGACTTTGGATGCTTAAGACGATTAGGTGTAGCTTTGTTGGTCCAACGAATACTACGTTGGAACACAAGTGGTAGCTGATTTTAAATAACCTGTGTGACTGATTAAGAGAGAAACACGAACTTTGTCCTATTTGTTTGTTTGTTTCTTGTTTCTTTTAGCTTTTCCTTAAAAATGAACATTTAATGTAGCGTGCAAGAAAATGGCATTCCTTTATGAAATGTAAATGTAAACATTGTATATGAATAGATTTTTGTCCAAAGATATTAATGGTAATTTTTAAAAGTACTTTTCTAGGACCAAGAACTGGGTTTGTAAAACAAATATGGGATATATCTGAGTGAGAGTTTTTAGTCTTTTGTGGGTCATTGCCCGTTAGCTTCCTTGGAATTAACATGGAATGGATTAGCGTCAAAGTTCCATTACATGACAGGAATGAAACTAGTGACATCAAAAGCTTACCAATGAAAATACAAGATCATATCTACAAGTTTCATTATAAGTCAAAGGGAGAGGAGAAGCCCAAGCTAGTGAATAAAGATAATCTTGTTCAAGAGTTGCATAGGAGAAAGGTAGATCAAGTGAACAAATATATTCGATACTTATTTGTTATAACTTTCTTTTGGAGCCTGTGTGTGTCAATAACAGATTTGATAGCTCAAAAACAGCAGGATATTCTCTCCAGGCATCCTATTGAATTTACCGGAGAAGTTTGTAGATATATTGTGTTCTTTGAAGATTTACTTCAACTTGCGAGTAATGAAGTAGAAGCAGAATGAGGCTGAGTATTAGTTTTGTGAAGAATATGAATGAGTAGAAGTTAATATTAGAGGTTAATTCAGCAACTGTATTAGAGTTTAACAGTACCGTTTTTTATGTGAAGCTGAGTGAATCTAAAGGGTTTTGAACTGAAAGGTGGAAGAGGAAAGAAAGAGATAAAAGTCTATGGATTTACATGAGGCTAAAAGTAATACATGGAAAAGAAATATGTACAGACTTTACGCGAATAAGCGTGAGGAATATAGGAATATGGAGAATGTAGAGATCATAGTGTAGATGGGATTTGGGAGTTTATAAATTTAAACGTGTTGAGTAATGTGAAATGTGTAAAGTACTTTGCATTGGGATATACAGATGAATATCTACATAACTTGTACATATGTTTATTACATGTTTAAATGTTACGTATTAAATGGATAATGCTTAGACCAAAGCACGGTTGTAGAGTTCGTGTATGTAATTGAATACATCTTTTGTACCGGTACAAGATAATTTTCTTTTTGGAGTCACTACTCTTTCTATGAGTCTTACGTTGAGAAATCTCTATTTTTTCTGTGTCTTTCTATCTTCTGTGACTTGGAAGTTGACATCGCTTTAATTAAAATCCTACCCCGAAAGAGAAAGGGTGCAAGAAAAAACAGACAGTTGGTGTCATCAAGAGTGCTTGAGACGGTACTTTGCCGTTAGGACATGTACGTACTCCAGAAAACCAATCTACTGGACTACAGTGTCTCAGTCTCTCTGTCACGTTTTCTTTGTCGTTGACCACGATATCTACCAGCCCTGATTTCTTTCGCGTCAGCGCTTGAACCATATAAAGCGAGGCAGTCTCCTGTCTGACCATCCATTGTTAACTCATCCTCCTATGAAGATGTGTTCAAGACTAGACAAGGAGTTTACGTGAATTTACATCGTGTCAGGCAAAGCCTGATACCGAAGAATGTCAGAATGTTGAAAGTGACAGAGGACCTGATAAAAGAGCTCTTCAGAGAGGAAATCAAAAAGGATAAATAAAAATGGACGGAGAAGTAAATACTGCAGAAGCAAAGAGAGCAGAGAGAACAGCAGCAATATAAGCAGCATGAACCAGACAGAGGATTTGTCGAACGCCCTGTAGACACGAAAGAGTTTTCCTTCTCTTTCCAAAGAAGCAGACCCAATCCTGTGGGAAAGCTTGCCGCCAGACGGGGACGCAATCTTAGAAGATAAAAGATTGCCATAACTCTCCGTTCACAAAACATCCCTCCTCAGGGCTAATCCAATTCTCTAGTAAACGACACTAGTTTAATTGCCAATAATTTTTTGTTTGTCTATTTGCACTTCGTTTTTATTTTGTTTTGTTTTATGTCCAAAATGTTAGAAGTGGTTCTATACACACTTCCTTTCCCTGTCTTGTCAAACAGTCAGTGTTTTTGTTTGCAGTTTGTGATTGTAGGTTAAAGGTGAGTGGGTTTTTTGGTCCGCGCTTTCTATATATTTTCTCGTAATGATATGGGTCTTGCAAGTTTTGGTATCAGCGGAATTTTTCCTTCACGTCCGTGCTTTAAGCTACTCGTCAGTTTGGCTACTATTCGCGCTGAGACCGAGCAAGAAGCAACATCGATGGAAATCAATACTGTAGTAGAAAGCATGCCAGGCGTGGCTCCAAGATGGCTACCGGCAAACGCAGTAATACCCGCTCCAACACTAAGGGTCATTAAGGCTATTGGTTTATCTCTAGCTTCAAATTGGAGTCTGAGAGCTGGAACAAGACGAACAACATTATAATTAGTCTCTGACTCTAACACTGAGGGTGCAGACCTTAATATCAGAGAGGGAGGCTTTAGCATGGCCAAAAGAAAGAAAAGCAAGACAAGTAACCAGAGAAGGAAACCTGCCCACAACGAGGCGGCAAGCCACTCCGTTACTCCTGCTTCTAACTTAGACGGTATACAAGGCCACCAACAACCGGTAAAGACTCCCGAAACGATTAGAACAACATCTAACTCTACCCAGACTAAAGTCCAGCAGCCAAAGAAAAGGAAGGATGCTGTAACACAGAAGGACATATCCACAAGGGAAGCTACCACCATGACTGAGAAACCGCTACAAACAAGAAAAGAAAAGTACTCAGCTAAATAAACGGAAGGAGCGGAAGGAGTGAAGGATAAGGACAGAGAAGAAGATAAGATCTATCAATGCGTCACGAGGATGGGTTGTCAAGATACTCTAAATGACACCAGAAAGGCCAAACATTTCGTTAGTTCAGTCAAGTACATGGCCTGGAGATCTATGCAACCAATGAAGCAGCCCAACACACAACAATGGCAGTTTGCTCAGCGTACGCTAAAGAGCTATCCCAAAGCCTGTGAGAATTACCCACTTACCACCCTAGTGAAACTCGGCACTGGGTTATTAACTGTCTATGGGATTGAGGTATTTCCCACAGAAGAATATCAGGACAAATACACTCCAGCTGTCACAGGGGTGTACTAGAACCGCAGGGACACCTTCCGGCTGAGAACATAACAGCAATTTCAGGGTTTCAAATTGCCTCTTATCTTTAGGGAACCATTTTGGCTTGGTATCCATCTTCGATAAAACTATATCCGAAACAAACTTGATCCATTGGATTACCACATCAAAGCTTAAAAGCTTATATGACCTAACAGTGATAAAACGTTTTATATGTCGCTTAGACATATTAGTTAAATAGGACAAATAGGACATTTTTATTACGTATACTATGTACTAAAACTAGATAGCTTTATTAAGAAGTAGGAATTTTTTCAGACTTGCTGGATTTGATCTAATTGCACAGGTCGCTAATACATTATTGGTATATATATATTTTTTTGTCCATCAACAAAACTGGACTAGATTTGAAATAAGTACGGGTTGGTGTTTTGGCGAGCACACAACAGCTGGATTTTCCGAGACCCTTATTCCTGACTTCAATAAGACATCGTACCATTGACGTAATGTGGGACCATTTCCACCCGTCAAAAAACCAGGTGTCATAATGAGACGTCATCGTTGCCGACCAATCGTAGCGGGCGTTACATGTTGCTTGGGTTGACTCCTGGTGCGTTCGATCGCAACTGAATTCCAACTTTTCAATTATGAGTGCGTGTTGGGTTCATTCCCACTCATAAAGGCCCTACATTCAGGTCGTTATGGATTAATTAGTCCCACGATCTGATGGCCAAATTAATATGTGTTCTTTGAACACATAAATGCCGGGGGGGGGGGATGATGCACTAATTCCTTCCCCCAGGAGCAATTAAAAATCTAGCTGTGATGGAATAAGGGTCGAACAAAGGTCGAACATGCCCTAACGGGCGAAATCGACATTAATTCAATACAACAACAACAACAAGTATGGCTACTCATCGTTGATTCATCAACTTGAAAAATGTGTAGAATCGTAAAACGCATGAACTTCAGATGCACCTGGAGTATACCAGGCTCATACTAGATGAAGTGGCCATGGAGGCCGAGCAGAAAGTGCTAGGATAGAGGAAAAGGAAGAGGAGCGAAAGAATGAAGATGAGATGGCAAATATAGTAGATATTGTTTTTGTTTTTCTCCTTCAGGTGTGTGGATAGTAAATATTGTGTTTGTTTCCTTCTCCTTCCCTTCTGTGTGGATAGTAGAGTGTGTGTTTGTATGCGTGCGCGTACGTTGTGTGGATAGTATATTTGGGATTGACTTTTCTTCTTCCCGTTTGTAAATATGAGATTTGGGGGCGTGAATGAGTTCACGTACTTTTGTGTGGATAGTAGATATTGGGGTTCTTTATAGTAAACATTGGTGTTTGTTTGATAGTAGATATTGTTTATTTTACCCTTCCCTTCTTTGTGACTAGTAGAATGTGTGTTTGCATGTGGTCGCGTACGTTTGTTTGGATAGTAGGTATTGGGGTTTATGACAGTAATTATTGGGGTATTTTTTATAGTATATATTGTTTTTTTTACCCTACCCTTCTTTGTCAATAGTAGAGTGTGTGTTTGTATGCGTGCGTTTACGTCGTGCGGATAGAATATTTGGGTTTGGTTTTTTTTCTTCGTTCCGTGTGTGGATAGTAGATCTGGGGATTTGTATGCGTTCGCGTACGTTTGTGTGGATAATAGATATTGTGTTTGTTTTTTCTCCTTCTCGTGTGTGGATTGTATATATTATAAAAATATTTTCTCTTCGTTCTGTGTGGATATTATTTCTTGGGTTTGTTTTTTCTTCTTCCCTCAGTGTGGTGTGTGTGAGTGTGTTTGTTTGTATGCGTTCGCGTACGTTTATGTGGATAATAGATATTGTATTTGTATGCGGTCGCGAACGTTTGTGTGGATAGTTGATATTGTGTTTTTTTTTTCTTCTCAATCCCGTGTGTGGATAGTAGATATTGTGTTTGTTTCTTTCTCCATTTCATCTGTATGGATGGTATAGCTTGTGTTTGTATGCGTGCGCGTACGTTATGTTTATAGTATATTTTGGTTTATTTTGTTCTTCTTCCCGGATGTGGATAGTAAATTTGGAGGTTTGTATGCGCAGTATGTGGATCGTAGATTGTGTTTGTATACGTTCACGTACGTTTGTTTGGATAGTAGATATTGGGGTTTTTGATAATACATATTGGGGATATGTTTGATGTTAGATATTGGCTTTTCACCCTTCTCTTCTGTGTGGATAGCATAGTGTGCGTGTTTGTCGGCGTGCGCTTACGTTGTGTGGAGAGTATATTTGGGGTTTGTATGTGTGCGCGTACGTTTGTGTGGATAGTAGGTATTGTGTTTGTATCCGTTTGCGTACGTTTTTGCGGATAGTATATATTGTTTTATTTTAAAGTAAATATTGGATTTTTTTATAGCAGATATTGTTTCTTTTACCCTTTCCTTCGTTGTGGATAGTAGAGTGTGTGTTTGGTTTAATTTCCTCTTCTTTGTGTTGAAAGTAGATTTGGGGTTAGTTATTTCCTCCTTCGACCGCTCCGGTGGCCTAGTGGTTAGAGCGTCCACTTCGGATGTGGGAGGTCGTGGGTTCGATCCCCAGCCGAGTCATGCCAAAGACTTACAAAAATGGTACTAACTCCTGTCTTGCTTGGCGCTCAGCATTAAGAGGTTAGTGTTGGGACTGGTCGGCCTGGTGTCAGGATAATGCGACTGGGTGGGACATCATGCTACATGTCTGCGGCATGATGCCCCAGTGCTAGACATCACTATAAACTACCACATTGCATACATCGTATTGATATGACTGAAAATTGTTAAAGCTACTTTAAAAATCCAAATCACAGAGCACACACATAACACATTTACTCCTTCCCTCTGTGTGGATAGTATATTTGCTTTTTTTCTTCTTCCCTCTGTGTGGTGGTTGTGTGTGTGTGCTTGTTTGTTTGTTTGTTTGTGTGTGTATGTGTACGTGCGTACGTTTGGTTCTCTGTGTATGTATTGGTCTTTGTTTGTCCCTGTAAAACTCCTTTTATCCCTATCACATACATTTCACCTATCTGCCTACAATAACGCGTATTCAGCCACTTACAACGCTGTTGTCATTATTCCCTTAGTGCCCAGTACAGTGACGTCACTGGAGCTGGAAATTTTGAGACTATAAATATATACTTTTTTTAAAGGTTGTAGCTATAAATATATACTAGAGTTTTTAAACAGGAACTACACACAAGTTGCGGCTATAAATAGATAGTGTTTTTTCCAAAGGAATTTCCCACAAGATGCCGCTATAAATAGATAGTGGGATTTCAAAGGAATTTCAACAGGTTTTAGTCACATCCATGTTGGCGTTGGTCTTTTCCTTGATTATACCTATTTATAGCATCATTACAGTTATGAAAATTTATGAACACCACCAACATAATTTCAGGTCTAGGTAATGCTTCATATATAAATCTCGGGCTTGTATTAATATATGTCTGTCTCTGTCTCTGTCGTGTTTGGCCCTCTATCATCCTCTTTCCTAGGCTGGCCCTATGCAATTTCCCCAATAACCTATGTTGAGCGTTCCTTTGTCCCGCTATAGTCCCACCGATGTCATATTTCCCATGTTCATTTGCTCTTGTCCTTATATGTCCCCAGTGTGTTTTTCCTTATATGTTCTCATTTGCCCTACGGTATCAATCAAAAAGTAGTTAATGATATTCCCCTGCTTTGGATAGCGGAAAGATTACAGTCCTCACCCTAATTGGTTTGTCGGCAGCATTTGACACAATAGACCATGATATATAACTTCATCATCTCCAGCATGTATTTGGCATTCATGATACAGCCTTACTGTGGTTCAAGTCCTACTTGGTCAACGGGACGCAAATTGTGTCTGCAAATGGAATACACTCCAGCCCAGTTCATCTATCTTGTGGTGTTCCACAGGGGTGTGCTCTTTTACCTGTTCTCTTTATTATATACATTCAGCCGCTCTCAAGTGTCATAGATGATCATGCAGTGTCTCACCAATTGTACGCTGATGACATCCAAATATACAAATCTAGCCACCCAACTAAAGTTGATGCTACCATCCAAGGTGTAGGGAGGTGAATTTCTAATGTGAAACCATGGAGGACGTGTAACATGTTGCAGATGAATGATGATCACAATACAAAGACTTTCCCATTCACATCCTATACTATAACAATAAATATCAGCAACACCAACATTAAATTCACACAATCAGTACGAAACCTAGGTGTCACTCTAGACAGTACTCTCACATTACACCAACATGTCATGAACATATGCAAGGCTGCATATCTTGAGCTGAGACGCATCAGCTCCATTTGCAAATATCATTCAGTTGTGTGTTCATTAGTACTTTCAAGACTGGACTATTGTAACTCAATTCGGTCTGGTTCATCTCAATATCTACTCCAGAAACTTCAAAAAGTTCAAAACACAGCTGCTCGAATCATGCTTAAAGTACCACGATCAGAGCTCACCTCCCCGCTGATCTGTACCCTACACTCGCTATCCATTTGATGCAGAATCAAACACAAAGTTTGTTCCCTGTGCTACGTTTCACTGACGGACTCTAGTCCAACATACCTATTCGACCTCACCCATGTTTACACACCAGCAATATACTTACGCTCCTCCTCTGACACTTGTATACTCATTATTCCCACTATGAAAACAAAGTCATATGGACAGCGTTCTTTTGCATACCAGGACCCGGCAACGTGGAATGAATTTCCCACTGAACTTATACACAAAGAAACAGTGATCACATTCAAGAGTCCTCTCAAAACTCATTTATTTCGACTGCAAGAACAAACTTAAAGACCTAATAATGTTTCCTAACTTAAATATTCACGGCATATTTTTTTATGTTTTCTAATTTCATGGTGTTTGTTTTTGTAATCATATCATTATATAAGCTCACATCTGCCTGCGTGGGTTCGAGTCTCAGATTCAGCCAATGTCGGTATGTGAGAAAGCTTGCCAGTAACTTCTCATGGGTCGGTGGTTCTTTCCGGTGTTTTCCCGGGTTCTTCCTCCACCATTAATATAGGCCGCCATGTATAGCTTATCGTGTGCTCAAAAATGGCGTTAAACTCTACAACAACAACAACATTATAGATATTTGTTATCTTATGGGTGTTGTTTAATGTTGTAAAGCGCTTAGAGCTTCTAAAGATTAGGCCTATACAAAGTCCTCATTATTATCAGTATTATTATTATGTCTATGCTTTATATGTGTTATATATGTCTATGTCTATATCTCTCCTGCATTTGTCTCTCGCTAGAGTAGCGAGTATTCAGGTCAGCCACTTGTTACATTATTGCCAGTGGTCTGCCCAATCGAGGTCAGCCACTAGCTACATTGTTGCTATTTTCCACTACCGTAACGTCAGTTCCTATTGAGTCTATATAGGCCCATGTTCAATTCCAGTTTTTGGCTATAGTGTCAGGGCCCTTTCTTAACATAAAAATCTACGTTAGGCTATAAATCTTGAGGCTATAATGCCGGGATCCTTTTTAGCATAGAAGTCTACGTGAGGCTAAATTGCCCGACTACACTTCTGTTGCTACACACCGTATTAATAATAATAATAATAATAATAATAATAATAATAATAATAATAATATCATTATTATTATTATTATTATTATTATTTCGCGGTGTGTGTGTGCGCGCGCGCGTACACACACGTGTGTGTGTGTGTGTGTGTGTGTGTGTGTGTGTGTGTTTGTGTGTGTGAGAGAGAGAGAGAGAAGTAGTAAACCAGGACATGGATAAATTTACATTAGGTTGCTCATTTTATTAGTTTCTGAAAGTAAGGGTAAATCCTGTTAGAAATGTTAACTGACAATTTTGTTTTTTCATAAGTTGCTAACAAGTAGTGTTATATTTATTGTGAAATGACTAGAAACACTTGCTATATGCCTATTAAATTTACCATGTGTCATGTTTTTCTGCACACGCCTTGAGGCTACATACAATGATGCTAAGTCCACAAAGTATAGACGAGAGAACAGTTTAAAACAAGGTCTTGGTCTATCCATGAAATCAGCTAAATGAAGACTGCCAATAGATAATCACATCTACTTGATTTTTAAAATAATTATTATCCCTAAACACATGTTTTGGCTCTATAATGAAAGTGAGGACCAATAAGACGGTTCTTACTCAACTTATTCTTACATTGTAAATCTGAGTGCTTGTTTATTTTCTTGTTGTTGTTGTTTTCTTTAAACGGTAGCTCTAATGTTAGGATTGTTTATGGTTCTACATTTCAGTGCCAAGAAGGACTACACATACATAAAACTATAGAGAGTTTACGAACTCGTGTATTGTAATATTTTCACGCCTCCGCAAATATCTTGAACAGTAACATTGTTGGTTTTGAAACTAACAAAACATGTTGTCTTTTAGTCATCTGCACATAAACACACAGATAATTACAGAGAAGGGCATTTAGTGCCACATTTTTCTTAAACTAGTGAATTTTGGTGGTATGTAATGAAATTAATAATTCTGTTAAATATACAAGTTTGTGTGTTTTGTAAAACGGTGACTATTGGATAGAAATATTTCCCGTGACACATGTAAAGTTGATAGCATTTGAAAATAAATTCACATGGCTTTTTTACTACTCACATGATTTAAAGGTAAACTGTAAGCCCCGAAAGCAAAACTCGACCTTAAGCCTGTTAGACAATATAACACTGACACAATATCTCTTGTTTTACATAACAGGCTACCTTTATGAACTATTTACAATATAAACAGATATCTTACAACAATATATAAATTCAGATTATTTAAAGAACACAAAAATAAAGAATTTTACAGAAGAAAAAGATGACGGAAACAAATTCTGTTCACATAACAATTTGAAACAATATTTGCACAGATAAAATGTCTTGCAGAAAATTTGAACCTCAACACTGGTTCTTAAAACATTAGAAATAGTTAATTGTTTCTGTACTGTGATTCTTTCTTACCATGGGACAGATTATTGGCACAGTTAATTTTTGCTGTATTTGTAAAACATAGTTTGATTTCATTTTGTGAACAAACTGAAGTTACGAAGATATATCTGAATTATCTCGAGTTTTTCTTTGGCTGATGCTATAAACGATGGTCTAACATGGCTGGACAACTTGGGCTATTTCGGTCTCACTGGACAGTTTATCTGGTGAATTTTCATCCGACAATGACCTATTGCAGAAAAATGAGAATAATTTTACACTGAAGATACAAATAAAAACAAACTAATGATTTTTGTAGAAAACATACATTTGAGATTTTGACTGCGGCAGTCAGGTTAATTCCTAATGCAACTGGTGGGTTTTATATTGAACCAACACTGCAACAAACCCCTCTTTTTGCATTCATTTTTGACTGGAAAGAGCTATTTTCAATATTTTCCTGTGACAAGGCAGCTAAAAGAATCAGTATGTGCCTTATAAATGAATCAAGTTCACTGCTCATTTGCAGCCCAAGTTACGCATTTGATCTCCAATGCTCCTTTAACTTTGACAGGCAGTCACCAACAAGCCAACCCACATCTAAGCCTAACTCATGGTAAATCTCAACCACATTACAGATTTAGCTTCTGTGTGAATTTATAAATGCTAGGCTTGTGATAATTAGCTTCATGCCTTCTAACTTAAAAATTAGGGGGAGTCAAAATACGAAACTATCCAGTGAGACCTTAACTGGGACGTCGACTTCAGCAGCAGAGGGGGCGAATCCGACATTTTGTCCAATCGTCATTTGGCTTAATTAGTACTTTCTGCACTCAACGATCTAGTGTAGTCAGCGCTGGTAAAAAAAAAACGACGTCCTCGTCGTTGTCATCGTCGAGGGGCCAAATCGACAATTGTCCGGAACGT
Source organism: Sinohyriopsis cumingii (assembly GCA_028554795.2). Classification (NCBI taxonomy): domain Eukaryota; kingdom Metazoa; phylum Mollusca; class Bivalvia; order Unionida; family Unionidae; genus Sinohyriopsis; species Sinohyriopsis cumingii. The sequence continues at coordinate 4,983,629 of CM068826.1, read as the reverse complement.
CATTTGGTTTAATTAACACCTTCTGCGCGTCGATCCCCAGCGTCGTCAGCGTCCGGTAAGCACATCGACGACCGCGTCGATGTCATCGCCCCCTCTGCTGCTATGATCTTACAAACAGAGTGATCACTAACTCCTCCTCTTGTAGGTCAATTAGGTTATTTGACTGATCGGTAATTCTAAAATTAATTCTCGTTAAAAACCGATCATGGCATCGCATATAGACCGGATTAATCGGACTCTCAATGATCAAAAATCCCGGAGGGGCTGTTGGTGAAAACGAATAAAGGATATACCCCTGTTGAGCTTGATTTGATTGCTTGGTATCCACCTGGTAACTCCCTTCGATAACATCGCACACTAGATTAATCGCTATCACCGATGCAATATTTACGTTGTATGGAGCAATATGCCTACCACCATCTCCGTTATCGTATCTGAGGATAGTTGATGGGGGGGCGTCCGCGGGTGGATTCTTAGGCCATCCTAGTATGGTTCTTATTGAACTGTTATAAATATCAACCATATACCCCGGTGTGCTTATTTCAATCGTCGACGATAACGTCGGTTCATGAACCGTAATAGCGATTTTTGATTCTTTTCCTGTGATCGATTTTATCCTGCGTTGAAATTCCTTATTGATTTGTTCTATTTGGTATGACCCAGTTGGTATTGTAACCTCCTCCCAGTCTGGGGTCCCATCGGGTTTATTTGTCCGTGCAAAAACCAGCGAGTTATTAGGTTGTTGTCCATTAAATGCGTCCGCTCGGATATTAGGCCAACTGTGATATATTCGCAATTTTGCCAGCGCTATTTCCTTCACTGGAACCGGTGATGGAAAGTTCACACTGAATTCGGGTTTCGTTGATGTCACTGATATCATACTTGTTTGTACCGGAGTGGTGTTCTCCGCGATCCGCTGAAGCAACTGAAACCCTTCGGGGTTCAGCGACATTATTATTATTCGTTGTCTTTAGTGTCTAATTTCAGCAACCAGGTGGTTCCGGCTTCCAGTTAAAAATCCTCGATTTTTGACATCGCGGAGCTATATAACTGGACCATCGCGGAGAATTCAACATCGGATACGAACAAATTATCAATCGATAATGAGATCAACCCGGATAATTTCGAGTACGCGTCGGATACTATTTGATGTTTTACTGTATACTCGTTGAGTTTTTTCTGAAAACACGATGATATCTTTTTAGTGATTGCGTTGGCGACTCCAGCAATTGTTGTTATCGCGGAGATAGCGATTGGAACAGCGATCGGGGCTATCGTGGTTACCGTGGATAAAATAACACCGGTGCCAGCTACTATACCCGACACCGAGTACACGACCGCGTCGATGGCGGTTATTTTACGACGGTATTTTTTTATTTTTGCACGGTATTGTTCGGAAAGCGTTTTTAAGTTCGCGGAGAATTCTTTTGCGGTATCGAATCGATATTGATGTGACGTCGGTGATACCTCTGATTCAATTACCTTGGTGGTCATTTTATTCTAAAAGAGCTAGTGTTTTTAATTACTTAGATTCGCTACAAATTCCACATACCATGTGATGTTTGCCCGGGCTAAATTTCCATCAACGGCATAAATTGTAAACTGTTCAGTTGCGTTCTTGTCTATAATTGTTGATATTGTATTGTTAAACCCGGATGAACTCGACGATAATATATTAAACTGCATCATTGAAACCAGTGTCAATCGATAAATGCCCTTAACAGTTGCGGTAGTATTTACTGTATTCTGTGTAGGAGTCCAATCGAATGATCCATGCCGAATTGTGTATACTGTGTTGATGATGTTCTCATGAGGGATTTTTATTTTTTCGAATTGCTCTGCTACTCTCGGTAGTCCGTCTTTAATCGCTTCAACATCAGTTCCGATTATTCCTATTCTCCGCAAATTCGCGTCTATATTATTCTTGTTCGCTGCAACCCTAGTAATGAGTATATCTATTTCCTGTATATGCGCGTCCACATTTTTTTTGTTCGCTGCAACCTTAGTAATGAGTGTATCTATTTCCCGTGTATGCGCGTCCACATCTTTTTTGTTCGCTGCAACCTTAGTAATGAGTGTATCTATTTCCCGTGTATGCGCGTCCACATCTTTTTTGTTCGCTGCAACCTTAGTAATGAGTGTATCTATTTCCCGTGTATGCGCGTCCACATCTTTTTTGTTCGCTGCAACATCAGTTTTGACTGTTTCTATTCTCCATTCATGCGCGTCTATATTATTCTTGTTCGCCACAATATCAGTTTTGATCGTTCCTATTCTCTGTTCATGCACGTCTATACTTTTTTTATTCGCTACAATATCAGTTTTGATCGTTTCTATTTCCCCTGTATGCGCGTCTATATTTCTTTTGTTCGCTGCAACATCAAGTTCGATTGTTTCTATTTCCCCTGTATGCGCGTCTATATTCCTTTTGTTCGATGCAACATCAGTTTTGATTGTTTTTATTTCCTGTCCATACACGTCTATATTTCTTTTGCTCGTTGCAACATCAGTTTTGATCGTTCCTATTTCCCCTCTATACACGTCTACACCCTTTTTGTTCGCTTCAATATCAGTTTTGATTGTTCCTATTTCCTGTGTATGCGCGCTCATATTATTTATGATCATTGTAACATCAGTTTTGATTGTTTCTATTTTCCGTCCATGCGAGTCTACATTATTTATGATCGTTGCAACATTAGCGACGATTATTTTTATTTCCCGTTCATGCGCGTCTACACTCTTTTTGTTTGTTGCAACATCAGTTTTGATTGTTTTTATTTCCTGTCCATACGCAGTGATATCATTTATAGTTGTTGTAATCTCATCCAGCTTGGTATTTTTTTTACCAAAGAATTTATCAAAGTTGTCATCGATCCTGTTAACATTTTTTCGGAACGTGTAAAATTGGCCCGACAGCGTTGCAAAATCCAAAATAGTATTCCTTATTGTTGTAATATTCGGTTCGGTTACCGTCGGGGTCCCGAAAAAACTAGCGGTAGTGAGCTGTATATCGGTGATAGATTTTTTCACCTCGGTGGCAGATTTTTTCACCTGCGCGTCGAGTTCGGTCACCGATCTATCCAACCTTATAAAACCGTCTTTGACTAATGTTACCGCCGATATATGTTCACCCGGTTTGAGTCGTCCGTCGCCGGTATACAGCGCGATAGTGCCCTCGGCGGCGTCACGCTGTCGTGTTAAAACGTCATTCAGCGACACATTACCGGATTTCAATTTACCCTGGCGGTCTTGAAATACAACTATTTCGCCTGGGTCAACACTGGTTAAATTCAACGTATCAGCGATTTCATCCTCGATTAGTTTTTTTATGTCATCGATGGCAGGCGTTTCCGTGGATCCTTTCAGCGCCGAAACCGGTCGCCCCCAGATATCAATCATTATTATTGTAAAAAAAAACAGCGTTTCTAATTAACCCGCCGGGCCTCTACGACCCCACTAGTGTATTCGTTTACAACCACATGAGGTGGTTTCCGCGATGATGAAATCGCCGCGAGTACGTTCAATACCTCACGGCCGCATATCGGTGGGTCACTTAACTGCTGTGTTGGCAGTGTGGAATAAAAAACCCGGGCTGAACACGCCCGGATATACCGCATAAACTCGTTCGGCGGGGCTAACCCGTATGAATCAAAATAGACGATCGCGCGCGGATCAATCGCGTACGCAACCCAATGAGTTCCCGCTCCGGAGGACCCATCGAGGTTAATTATGCCGGTTTCAATATTTCTTGGTGCCGCCGGTAATTGATCCCTCATAAAAACACCTCTGAAGTTTTTTATCGCTAGCGCGTTTGCGGCGTCTATTAAATCAAAATTAGACATGGGAGTCATAGACTCCCGAGTCAATAAACGGTTCCCGGTAGTCTTAGACCCTTTCCCGAGTACCATGAATACGGGGTTCCCGGTAGTCTTAGACCCTTTCCGGCCACGGGTCGTTTTTTTTTGTAGCCTTTCCCGGTTGCCTTCTTCAATGCCATTCCCGCCGCGGTACCAACGGCTCCTAACGCCGCCGCCTTAGCAACTGCTGGTGCGGCCGCGGCAATCAACGCTGGAATCGCGGCTAACAGCGGAAATATCCCACCGGTCTTTTCCATGTTTTTAATTGCTGCGGCTGAAAAATCTATTTGAACACCCTTTTTATTCTTCATCGCATCATTGAAATGTTTTATTTGACGCGCCGTCAACGATATCTTATGATTACCACCTGCCATCTGTGACGGCTTCAGCGTTATTGTGGTTCCGCATTGTTTAGCCGACTTTGATCGTAATTTCTTGACTTGACCATCAGTCAACTCTACACTGACGACACTATACGACATTTATTGTAAACGCGTTTGTGCTTTCAATTACATGTTTTCCACTGGCGCATCAACGATTCTCATTCGTCCACCAACACCTTCCAACAGCATTGATTTATCGCTGAGAATGACAGCAATAGCTCTATAATCAGCAATAACGCCGCGAGTTACATTAGCTCGGAAGTGTATATCAACGACGGATTGTCTCGTTAAATCAAGATGTTCCAGCGAAAAGTAATAGATCGGATATAGTTCTCTGAAATCATATTGTGATATTTGCAAACCAGTGTCGACGTTTTGATCACGACTCATATACGACAGCAACCGATGGTACACGCGTGCAATATGGTTTTGACCGTAATTAAGCTGTATATCCTCGGATGGTTCCTGCTGACCGTTTATTCTCAGCGAGACGTCAGTAACGCCTAATCGATCAAATATCATATGGCTGGATAATTGATTATCAACTCTCGTCATATCCTGCAACGCGACAAATATATGACGTGGAGCCGAAATGCCTTGTTGTGATGCCAGGTTCCATGTGAATATACCATTGATATTTGATTGCTTAGTATCTGTTGTTGTTGTTAGCCAACTTAGTAATGATTTTCCTCCCTGCTCCATAAAGGATAGCAATCGTGCCTCTGTGGTAATGGATGGAGTTATTACTGGCATCCACAATAATATTTTAGTTAAAACGACTTTACCAGGGTCATTATTTGGATTTGCAAGATCCGCTGGAATTCTCCAAATTGCATTTCTATCATCACCTTTTCGCACAAGCACCACGGTATGCTTTGCTCCGTAGATAACTTTTCGCACGTTTCTACAAAATCCAAATATATGATGCAGTGGAATCGCGCATGAGAAAGATCTACGCGGTCCTGTTAACATTGATATGCGTGTTGCAGCTCCGAGGTTGAAATTAGGATCGCTGTTTATAATCATATTCTCAATATCAGCGTCATTGTTATTAGCATTATTTCTTGGTCGTCTTACCACAAATTGCGAGTTTCCAGCAGTGTTTTTATTATCCTTTGCAAACATCATAGATGGACCCGCTGATCTTGTATAATCGTCGGAATATCTTGCTAGCCCGATTATTGTTGTAGCAACATCAACATCGCGTTCTATAGACTCGATCTCTCGCCCGTCAATGAGATATTTTGCGCTCTCAAATAGCGCCATTACGCCGTTATTGACTAAGCCAACTTTGGTACCATCTGGATACGGTGCTGGTACAGCAGGAGTATCGGCCTCTGTTACAAGTTCTCCTTCGATTTCAATAAACGCTTCACACGGTAAAAAATATTTACTGGTATCATGGACTTGAAGTTCAATTCGCGATCGTATGTTGGGTTGTACTGCATGATAGGAATAAAATTGATAATTACGGACAGAATCATCCTTGTGCACTGGTGCGTCCATATCAAACGCCGGGTCAGCTGTTCGTTTAAACATTTTATTTAATAATACGCTGCTGCATCTAAATCATCGTCGTGGTTTTAAACCACTTCCCGCTATTATGTTTGCGATGTCATCTTGATTATTGTTTACCAACGACGCTAGTTTTTCTTCCACGGCGTTATTTATTACTTTACTGACATTTGCAGGCATCACTGTCGTTGATGGCATCACCGGTGGTTTTTGTTTTTTTCTTGAAAAACCCCTAGATTTCACCAACGACATTAGTTTGTCCCGTGCGGCTGAAAGCGCCTTTCCGGCGACATCTCCAATGGCACTAATACCCTTATCACGAATAACATCAATAGCCTTCATTCCTAATTGTTTGGCTAACGGCGCTACTTTTGGAGCCATTCTTGTAAATAACCCCGCAATGGTGCTACCGAGACCGTCTCCGTACCACGCGCGGTAAATAGGCAATCGCGAGTTTACCACGTAGACGAGTACTGGTTTATCGTGGTTGTAGTGTATGATCATCCTTATTAAAAACACCAGTTTTCCAATTAGTGATTGTAATCACCAGTGATTGTAATCACCAGTGATTGTGATCACCAGTGATTGTGATCACCAATGATTGATTACCCCCCCACCGCCGTGTGGAAAACCGGAATAAATTTTATCAAAATTTCCTTGGGTTTTTACCTTCGATAAAAATCCGGTTTTTTTCTGGTTTTTTCTTGATTTTTAGTCATTTTTGGTCGTTTTTTGTTGCCTATAGTCGTTTTTTTCTCGATTTTTCAGAAAAACATCGATTTTCTCTAAATGATTTCCTTGGGTTTTTGCCCTCAACAAATAGACAAAAATGGCCAAAAACAGTCAAAAAATGGCCAAAAACAGTCAAAAATTAACAAAAACGATAATTTTTTTAATCATCCACGAGTTCGTCTATGAGCGTTCGATATGAATTAATGTCTATGATACCACCTGCAAATAACCGCTTGCAAATATCAGCGGCCTCATTGATTATTTCCGTAGAGTTATTTCCGGCTCGTTTTCCTCCGATTAGTACCTCTAGCCGTGATATATCACTGAGAACACTACCAGGACAGGTAACACTAGCGTTTTCAACTAGACCACTACCACTTGGATACCCCTCTCCGCTTGTTTTTTTAGAACCAGCTTTTTTTTGATGTTTTTCTCGGACTTCTTCTTTTTTCTGTTGTAGTATTTCTTGTTGTTGTTGTATATCATAATCATCAACCCCCCTTCTAAATTCTTTATATCCCAATTCTTTTGTATGCAAGCGATCAACCCCTTTATTTGTTTTATACAACCAATTAACCCAGTCATCTCGTTTTATATTACTGTTTTTATACTCGTCTTTTAAAAAGTCATTTCTTGAATAATAGCTTTGAGCGGCAAAATTACCAAAAATCCTATAATTGTTTAATTTCAGTAATTGAGGTTGTTTTATTTGTGTTATAGCATCTTCAGTGAGTTTATCTATAAAGGAGACCCCTTTTTGAGTGGAAATTTTTTGAAGTTCACCAACATCACCCTGTTCAGAATCATCAATATCAGCTAATCGTTCATACTCTCGTTGGGTTTTTATATCACTGGAAAGTTGTTTTATCCGTTGCTGTGTTTGTTCTGTCTCTGCTGCTATCTTTTCAAGTACAGGAAGAAGAGGCACCTCTTTCCGTTCGCCTTCCTTAGGAATATCCCCATATATTGCTCGTTCTGTTGCCGCTGTAACATCCTTAGTCGCTTTAGTTACCGGGGCAAAGAGTTGTTCGCTTCCAACAGTAAAATCGGTTTGTAGTTGCTGCCGCGTTTGAAGTTGTTCTCGGATCCTGTCTCGTAACGGTATGAACTTTTTAAGCGCTGCTAGCCGCTCTCTGGCTAGCCGAGTAGTAAGTGATTCGCCTACCATTATTGTAAATTGATCCGCAATTTTCTAATTTTCCGCCGAGTGTACCATCGGGAGCTCCACGGAGTTTTAGTCTATAATCCTTCTAATGTTTTTGATCTTACTAGAAATCTCCCGGCGTCGTTCATAAACACGTCCGAGTTTTTTTCGTATTATTTCAACGGCAGTGAATAGTCCAATGAATGCATTTGCGTCATTGTGGTACAAGTTTTCATTAATCGTATGTTGTAATCGTTTTATAAAAAAGTACTCGCGGGCCAGGGTAAAACGCCCCCGTTTTGATTGCTCGTTAATAATTTCATAATCGGATAATATTTTTTCACTGTCGAGACCATCAGATAATTCAATTCCTTGATTTTTTAATTTTGAAATCTCGGCTAATATATTATTGATGTCTTCGATATTCATTATTCTTATAAAACATCTTGTTTTTAAATAAAAAAAAATGAAAAACCCGCGTATCAATTCCGAAGGTGTTTAATAATTCGTTTTCTTCCGGAATGGACAATTTATTGTCATGGCGACTTCGTCAGCGCCATAGGCGCCGGTGACTTCGTATCTACATATGAAAATCGAATTCTATGCCCGGTCTTTTTTGAGATTGCTGTTTGATATACTCGTTCTGCTACTTTTCGTATTGAGGCGATACAAATGTCAAAGTATCTACTGGCTTCATTCATCGACTGAAATATTTTTTCCTCGTGAGTTGTTGTATCAAATGACTTTACGGGTTTTGCTTTCTTTGGGTATTTACCGGTTTGGCCTTTTTTGGTATTTCGACTCTGCGAGACACCTTGCAAGTTTATAATAGAATTATCAGTCTTATTATTATTAATATGATCAATCACAAGTCCATTTTCGATTAATCCGTTGAATACCTCAAATACCGCCCTATGAACATGGTACTTCTTCTTTCCGGCACCAAACATCAGATACCCCTGATTACTTACGGTACCAACCGGCTTCTTCAGTTTGCGGTTTCTAACAATGCCGTCGCGAGATGCCTCGTAATTGACGAGCACAGGATGCGGCTGAAATTCTTGGTCCATTTGTATAATAATACTATTTGTCTAATTTATTATTTGGTTTAATTATAAATCTTTCAAGGTAGTCTTGGGGGGTTTTGATGACGAAGTCGGCGGTGGGGTCAATGACGGCGTTTTTAATTCGCTTGTCATAATAGCGTTTTAGTTCCCTGTATCGCTTTCCGCACCAATTGATACACAACTGCGATTTTCCTCTTACACCGACGTGACAAACCAAGCACGGGAGGGGGCCAAGAGAACCATTACGAACGCTTTGTAAATGATATCCGCAGAATTCACCTCTACATGATTTATTGCACGGGGTTGTCGACCCAATCATCAACCATTTGCAGTGATTCATTATACTATATTCTTTCATTTAAATACTTGTTTTAATTATATGGATGAGTTCGAGAGATTAGCAGCAATTAAGCCCTGGAAAAATATTAAGTTCAATCTCGATAGAGTCCTCAAGGACACACCAAAAGCGTTAATAAACGATAAAACCCTGTTGAATAAAATACGCGATTGTATCGATGAATTCAAGCGTGATGGCGCATCTCATAGTTGGTCAACATTTCGAATTGATGGCGTTGTTGATGCTACCATGAACGACAACCGCGCAGCAACGATAATATCACAACTTGACGGTAAAAGGTATTTCTTCAGAGTAAAATTCATTGTCCGGGTGGAATCAGGTGATTGGATCATACGTGATAAATTTGAACCAGTTCTCAGCGACAAGAAAACAGTCATTGTCAGCCGCGACTCCAAGCCGGGGTTGTTAACCGGAATTGACAGACCATACTATGAACGAGCGTATCCTGAAACAGCAGTTGTTTATGGAATATACCCGTTAAATAAGAAACCTGATATCGGAAAACTGAAACCGATGAAACAGTCAACTGGGATAAATTGTGTAGCAGAACGAATAATAGAGCATTTTACAAATGCATGTCGAGGAAACAAATTGACTGATTTACGACGTAGCAAAATCAACCAGTGGGAACTAACCGTAAAAGAGCGTGGAGCAACCATCAGCGACATAGCGAGATTAGAAACGTCGTTGAGATTTCCAATAACCGTTACAACAATAACCGGTGAAGTATTATACGAATCAAAGTACAAATCAAATGGGACCCCAATCAAAATTATTGATCATAACGAACACGCATGGACGCCCGCGATCACAGTGTTTCCACGGGATAGAACAGTAAGGTATATACCCGAAGAATTCCTGGGAGAACAATTCTCCAAGGACGGTTTTCTCGCGGAGAGGAAACTATTTGATGCTATTGCCTACTTGTGTAAAAACGACCCTGTATCAGTGTGGTTACTTCGCAGCGCTGAAAACGATGCGGATACCTTTGATCAGTTTGTAAGACCAAACGGCGAATTATATCGCACTGAAGCATTTCACAACAGGATGAAAAAAACCGCCATGGAATTTGAAGAGCATGATGAACAACTGCTAACAAATTGTTTTACAATTCCATCGGTTGTAGCTCGTGTTGCAGCAAGGAAAAATGCGTGGAGACCAACGCGCAGGGAATTTCTACCGGATGTACAATCTAGTTGTTTGGAATACTATCACGGTGGACTATGGAACACTGAATACAACCGCGACGCTATGATCTCGGTTGATATGGTTGCCTGTTATCCAGCGAGTTTTCTCGGGTATGGATCCGCCGCTGAGTACTTTAGACGATTTGGACACCCCAGTCATGAAATGACTCGTGTTGCTATTAATGGACCACTGCCTGATTTTGATTTAACCGGATTCGCTCGCATAGTATCATTTGAATTCGCGGCAGGACTCCATCGCTGTTGCTATATTTGGATCGGTAGACACATGGCTGAAAAGAAGTGGCTGCCAATAGCGCTGCTACGGTATATGATTGATTGTAGCATGCTAGTTTCGTTGATTGTCAGTGACGCGATTATATCATACCGGGCACAGACTGAAGTCTGGTTACCAGAACCGGAGCGTCTAGATAGCATAATTGACGAGTCCAGAAAAAACATTGATGCCGACGAGGAATATATCATCGAATGGTCCAGGAGGATATTTAACCAACGAAACCGCGAGGCAAAAGATCTCGGTAGAAGAATAATTGGTAAGTTCACACAAGGTGGAAAAAACCACGACTACAAACGATATTGCTCACGGCTGATTATAGATGACGCAGAATATGATTTCGTAATCAAGGACGCAGTGGCCAAAAATAGATACGTGAACTGCAAAACAGCTTTCTTGTCCAATGGAACGAGGTTGGGTACAGTTGTTACCTACAGCGATGGAGACAGCCCGGCGTATCCACATTTGAGGGCGTCAATGCTGGGTTATGCCGCTATCAATTTATTCTCGATGATAAATAGATTCCCCGATACCGCGGTTAGAGTAGCCGTTGATTCGTTTTATATAGACGTAGCGTATAAGGGAAACTTAGCCGAGTTTACTAGTCCGGACGAGAGTTGGGGTATATGGAGAATTAAAAATGAAATACGACGCGATTATTCCCCGTCAGCAAATGTCACCGTTGAAAACAATTACTTACGCGGTGATAATTTATCAGAATGGTCTAATGCACCACCGTGTTCTGATCCAATTTGTAGATATAAAACAGTTTATTTAAGCGGCTGTGGCGGGTCAGGAAAGACGACTCGGGCAATTGAATTATTTCGAACGCGGGCAAGTATAATCGTGCTTACACCGACCCATAGACTAGCGCGAGAAATAAAACAACGAAATGTTGACGCCGTTACTTATCACAGCTTTTTTCGATACAGCGGCGGTGAGTGGACTCCTGATCGAATGGGTGAAAAATTTATTCCTGGGGTTATCATTTGGGATGAAATATGTACTGTTTCGTTAGATGTTTTACAAATGTTTCTTGATTGGTTGCTGCTCGCGAATACAGCGGTGATCATGTGTGGCGACCATGGTCAACCACCACCATTTGTCGGCGAGGGTCCACATGATTGGTTAAAGGGTTTTGTGGACTATTATGAAGAAACCGATACTGATTACCGAGCACTTGATGAACAACTGCGCGGGGTTAAAAAATTAATCAGATTACAGCCGGATAGAATTCAGTGTGAAATAATCCGCGAGGTGATTCCGGAAACGCCGTTAAATGAATTCTGGGAAACATGGAGACCAAACGATTTGATTGTAGCGAGTAGAAAGATAGTCAGAGACACACTTCAGCGGAAGTTGTTTACGTTGCATAAGGAAAAGTTTCCAACGCGTCCAGTGCCGTTATGTTATAGACCCGCGGACACACGGCGGCAGAACATTGAAGTTGAAATCCCGGGCCCGACAGCGTCGGGGACAGAAAAACAAATTCTCGTGCTGAATGATATTGTGCTCGTTGATATCAGCGTCGTCGAGGACGCGCTACGTGCTGATAAATCCCCGTGGACGCTAGGATACGCAACAACAATACATTCCTCGCAGGGACTAACCATCACGGACACAATTGTTTGGATGGTTGATAATCGCATCGAATGGTCAAATCTAGTCTATCTTGCAGTGTCCAGAGTACGAAGGATAAATCAGCTTCGAAGAATTGTTATTGACGGAGTCACCAACGACAACGACATCATCGATGCAAGCGTCATTGATAGAAAACTCTCGGGTTACCGCCAACAGGATAAAAAAAAACAGCGGCGTTTTGATATTGATGCCGAATTAATAATTGCGTTACGACAACAACAGAATAATCACTGCGCAAGTTGTAATTGTGTAATGCGCTGGCGTTATTCGGATAAAGACGCTCGCCAATTTACCGTGGACAGAATCGATAACAGTCTCGGTCATGTTAAAAACAATGTGAGGTTGACCTGTCTTGAGTGTAATAGACGCAACGGCGCTAGTTAAGACCACGCGGGGGTAATTGAGTATCGTCAGGTATCACTTGTAGTTGCTCGCGTGTAAATCCGCGCTGAGGAGCAGTTGAATCCAGTCTATAGATCGGTGGTCTACCAGTTGATCGTGTTATCGTTGATATGTTATGTGTGGTAACACTCCAAATAGGATCAGTAGCTCTTTTTTTACCGCCTTCAAGCTCTCCTGGTTCATATAGATATCTAACAGTGACATCGCCGAGAATCGGCTTGGAAACGCTATTTATTTTTGATTTTCCGGGTATATACTCGTATTTAATCGCGTCGCTGGGCTTCATGTTGATTGCTCGGGTAATCTCGTTATTTAACGCTGCAATTACACCTGGCAACCTTTTAACCCATTCACGAGATCGTTTTTCTTGGATGAATTCCTTCGCGTATTGATATCCAAATAACCGTTCAGCAAGAGTCCGATTGAATCGTTCAACAATTGCCTGATCACGATGTAGCGCAGTATGACCTCGTCGTATCGCGACGCTATGATGTTTCAGCGTTGATAAAACAGCGCCGCGAAATTCACTACCGGGATCAACTTGTAATAGATTTGGCCAGCGCAGAGGGCCTCTTCGATAAATTCTTTCAAACGCAGCGGCTACTTCAGTTGCCGACTTTGTTTTTAACGGCTCCGCTTGTTTGTATCGACTCGCAACATCAACTACGGTTAGCGCGTATTTGTAACCGTTGTCATGCGGCAGAAATAGTATATCAGCCTGATGAACTTCATTAGGTACGCTGACATCAAAGCGCGAGAAGTTGATTTGTTTAGGCGGTGGTAGATAGATTTGCCATATAGCCTGTTTGGATAACCAATTAGCCGCAGTGGTCTTTGTTACCTTTGCAGCGCTTGCAAGCTTACCAATTGCGGCCTTCCCCTTCCAGTATCCTCTCGGAGAATAATAGATGGAATCCATGTTGTTATTATAAACGCTATCGTTTTCAATTACCAGCGCGAGAAGCTCCGCTTCCAATCATTAATTTACCTTTCATAGCCGATTTTACCAACCATGAGGCCAATTTTTCTTTGAAGGATTTATCAGGAATAGCATTTAGCGCGTGAATTAATTTTACATCCGCGATATGACGCTGTTGCAGATCGCTACTTTTGTAGTAAGCAACATCATGAGCATGACACGCCTTATCGATAGCGTTTATTGGATACTCACCGGGTTTGGGCTGATTTTGATCATCGAGTCTAATATCTAATCGTGTTCCGGGGCCACAGTAGTTATATCCTGGGAGGTGCTTTTCTCCTGGATACTTTGCCCACGGTGTTCCGGGGAGTTTTGCCAATTTGGCTGCGATGTCACCTCCTCGCTTTTTTTTAAAACATCTCCGGGTCTAATAGAAATAAATCTAAATTTCTTTGTACCGCATTGTACACACTTACCAGTAAGCGCCGATCTGTTATTTCTTGTTGTAGCGGTTGTCATATCATTTGTGCCAGTACGCACTCTACACTTCACACAATATAGATCCATAATTTATGTATAGAGATATGAATATAATTGATTTTTCGGCGACTAAAACAAGAGAACCAGTTAAGCATGTTGCAGCGTTACCAAACTCGATCCGGATGATTATCATCGGACCATCTGGATCCGGCAAGACGCAATTGTTACTCAATTTAATAATGAGATGGATGAAGTGGGATAAGTTGTATTTAATCGCCCCTAGCGTAGATGATCAACGATGCTACGAGGTGTTGAAAGATTTCAACGAGAATGCATCAGCGATCGCTAAAAAAAATGTTATTGAGTTTATTACGGATATCAATGATGCACCGGGTATTGATGATATTGATGGCGACGTTAACAATCTAGTCGTGTACGATGATGTTATGTTAGACAATCAAAAAAACCCAGCTAGGATATTTTCCAGAGGCAGGCATAAAAACACTGACGTGATATATGTCACTCAACGATACACTCAGATTCCAAAAGTAATTAGAGACAACTGTAATATTCTTGCTGTATTCAACGGCGTTGATACACACACGCTACGAAATATTTGGCAGACATGGTGCGGCGGTGACATGGACTTTAATGTTTTTCGAAACTTTTTTAGTCATGCTCAGTCGACCCCACATGGATTTGTAACGATAAATTTACATGATCCTCGGACACGATATCGTATCGGACTTGACCAAATATTCGGTTAGTTGTAAATAATTTTCATTGTAAATAACTACTTAGCAGCAGAGGGGGCGATGACATCGACGCGGTCGTCGATGTGCTTACCGGACGCTGACGACGCTGGGGATCGACGCGCAGAAGGTGTTAATTAAACCAAATGACGTTCCGGACAATTGTCGATTTGGCCCCTCGACGATGACAACGACGAGGACGTCGTTTTTTTTTTACCAGCGCTGACTACACTAGATCGTTGAGTGCAGAAAGTACTAATTAAGCCAAATGACGATTGGACAAAATGTCGGATTCGCCCCCTCTGCTGCTACTTCTTTGCAGAGTACCGGTGTTTTCTGGACTTTCTCGAGCATCTTCTTACTATCCAACAAATGAGGCATTGTTCGGTTTAACTGAGGAATAAAAACAGGTACAAATACTAAGCAACCTGCACTAGAAAAGAATCGTCAACTCTTTTTGAACTATCAAAGTAAAACGTGAAGTCGATGCAAGATCTACTTGTGTTTGGCCAGGTGCTACATATGGTATCACAGTACCAATTCTTTTTCCAATTTGTGTGGTGACATCCATGGGTCAACTAATTTCAACCAAAGTGTAACACGTGATTCGATGATATCTGCATTGTAAATATGAGAACCCAGCACCATTCTATATCTGATACGGTAGGTTCTCCTCTTTTTTTAGTTATTTTGTTGCAAATAAAATTGAATGCATTTAAAATGACATAGAAGGATAAAGGGAAAACATGATAATAACATTACACTGCCACTTTTCAGCAAATGGTAACCCATGCATATGATGGCCCATGCAAAGCAACCATTCCAGCAAATTCAAGGCACAAGATTTAACATTGCAAACTTTCACAAGGTAAACATCTACATCACATGTAACCTCAAAGCACAAGATGTAATACTCACCCTCTCACAAGGTAAACATGTACATCACATGTAACCTCAAAGCACAAGATGTAATACTCACCCTGTCACAAGGCAAACATATACATCACAAGTAACCTCAAAGCACAAGATGTAACGCTCACCCTGTCACAAGGTAAACATGTACATCACATGTAATATCAAAGCACAAGATGTAATACACACCCTGTCACAAGGCAAACATATACATCACACGTAACCTCAAAGCACAAGATGTAATACTCACCCTGTCACAAGTTAAACATGTACATCACATGTAACCTCAAAGCACAAGATCTAATACTCACCCTGTCACAAGGCAAACATATACATCACATGTAACCTCAAAGCACAAGATGTAACGCTCACCCTGTCACAAGGTAAACATGTGCATCACATGTAATATCAAAGCACAAGATGTAATACACACCCTGTCACAAGGCAAACATATACATCACACGTAACCTCAAAGCACAAGATGTAATACTCACCCTGTCACAAGTTAAACATGTACATCACATGTAACCTCAAAGCACAAGATCTAATACTCACCCTGTCACAAGGCAAACATATACATCACATGTAACCTCAAATCACAAGATGTAATACTCACCCTGTCACACGGTAAACATGTACATCACATGTAACCTCAAAGCACAAGATGTAATACTCACCCTGTCACAAGGCAAACCTATACATTACAAGTAACCTCAATGCACAAGATGTAATACTCACCCTGTCACAAGGTAAACATGTACATCACATGTAACCTCAAAGCACAAGATATAATACTCACCCTGTCACAAGGCAAACATATACATCACAAGTAACCTCAAAGCACAAGATGTAATACTCACCCTGTCACAAGGTAAACATGTACATCACATGTACCATCAAAGCACAAGATGTAATACTCACCCTGCCACAAGGTAAACATGTGCATCACATGTAACCTCAAAGCACAAGATGTAATACTCACCCTGTCATAAGGCAAACCTATACATCACAAGTAACCTCAATGCACAAGATGCAATACTCACCCTGTCACAAGGTAAACATGTACATCACATGTAACCTCAAAGCACAAGATGTAATACTCACCCTGTCACAAGGTAAACATGTACATTGCATAGTTTAAGTCTTTGCTTAAATTATCGTCCAGTTGAATATGATATGAATTTCTAACTGAAAGCATATTAGTATAGCATACATGTCGAACTCCTATTAAGTCTTCAGGGTTTCTATTTTGTAATTTATAGAGCTTTTCTTATGAGAGTCATGCATACAAAAAGAGGAAAGTCTTGATTGATTTTATGTTGTTGTTTTATTGCTATTGTTGTTTTAAGTTAACACCATTTTTCAGTACATGATGGCTATGTACGGCAGCCAATTTATTTGGTTTAGGAAGAACCTAGAGAAATCCTTGTAAGAAAATCCAACCTGTGGGGAGTTACTGGGAAGCTTTCTCATATACCCATGCTGGCTAAGCATGAGACTCAAACCCATGCAGACAGAGTTGAGATATCACTGATTAGTAAAGGTCTGTGCCCTAGACTGCTTATGGCCTCGATTGCCTTCGTGTCTTGCTGGTCATGTTCTTCTCTTTGTTTGGCCAGACGTTTATTATTTTTATTGTAGCAGTCCCCAGAGTTCTCAGTTGATCTCAAAATTGAGGAGTTGTTTGGTGCTTGACACCAAAATTTCAATCATCAAAATAAGATTTCAATAGGCATTTTTTATTATTTGTAATCTTGTGGCTCGGATTGTTTGTTGAACAAATTGATGCTTATGATTTCTTGTGTTGTTATTTATGGAACAAGCTGATGCTTACGATTTTGTGTGTTAATTGTTATTTGTAGAGCCAATTGAAGCTTACGACTTCTTGTGTTGAATAAATTGAAACACTTGTACAGTAATTTGTAACTGATATTTAAGAGTTCATACAACTTTAGTAGATTTATTACCTTTCAGTCATTACTTTCTATTTCTTTATAGTCAGAAAGTTCATCACAGGCAGGTCATTTCTGAGACTGAGACATTGTGATTAATTCATTCAAGCCAGTGTATGACAAATTAATGAACAAGTAGAGCTGTATATCTCATTAATTGCCAACATTTTAAAAACATTCAATCCACAAGCAAGTTTAGTTGCATCAACAAGATCATTGACTGGTTACCACTGATGACATGAATTGTAATTGTTAAGTTTCATACTTAACAGGATCTCGGTTTTCTGGTCCAGATTGCACCATGAAAATAATCTTTCTGCAAAGAATGTAGAATGTCTTCCTTGTATCATCATTAAACTGGTTTTTACTGGCTATTCTAATCTGGGAATAATATGAACACAATATTAATGTGTTTTGTCTTCCCAAACAGTAAATACGTTTTTTTTTTATTTTCAGGGCGAAAGATTGTAAATATGTAAATATCAAACAGTATGTGATTTAGACAACTTTTAAAATGGTAGAATTACATGTAAGTTGATGAGCGACAAAACAAATGCTGATATTTGGTTCAGAAGATAATCCAATCAAGTGATTCCCTTTTCCTCTATCATAAACATCTAAGATAATTTTATAATTTTGAAACAATCTCACCTTGATTTGATTCAGTTATCCCCATCAAAGTGTGATACCAGTGATCTATTGACTCTGTCCAGTTCATATGAGTTAGCACTGTGATCAATAAAGTGTAAATAAAGGTTTAGCAAATGTCGCATACAGTCAGTTTGTTATGGACATCATAAGCTCAGTAGGAAATTACGCTTGAGACAAATGAAAAGTACACGTCAATTGAGAACCCTAGACCCCATTTGAATCATACTTGTGATACAGCTTTATTTAAGAAAATAATTAAATGTACTGTTATATACTTTTTATATTATTGGAAAGTAGCCGATATAAGCCGATATTTATTTCATAATGCCCCCATTTTTTTAAACTAGCAGCCTGATTTGTGAAATCTCTTTTGAACCAGTACAGTACTATCCTTCAGAGGGATCTCCACACCCAGACTGGTGTGCATGATGCAGGTACCAAAAGAGGTAGAAAGGATTTGTTGCAATTAAATTTAAACTTTGCCAAGAAGATTCCACTTTGAATTTGGTCAGTTCTAACATTGCTGATCCTTTTATTAGCTAACCAGCCCCCACCCCCACCGCCCGGAACCGTTAGAAGCAGTGTGCAGCTGTAAGAGTGGTCATACATCTCATTGTTTCATTTCACTTGTAAACAGTTCATCACATCAGTCTTGTGGAATCCACTTGTGATATCTCAAACTGCTCACTAGGTGGCATCTCCATGTGACACTGCCACAACAATTTGAAATTTATACAGAAATACCTGTTGTTGTTTGTACCTCATTTGTCATGAGATTCGCAAATGTCGATGGAAGAGATACATTTTATAAAGCCAAAAGCCAGTAACTCTAGCATTGTAATTGTGTTGTTGTTTTTTTTTGCATAAATTCAATGACAATTGATTGCAATAACAACTGCAGGTGGTAGCATTATTTTCATACTTTATTTGATCTCACAGTTAAAAGTCAATTAAATGAAAAGAACTGTGGCATGCTGCATAATCTGATAAAAAATAAACTTTTGTGACATTATTACCCTGAAGCCTAGTCCATATTTTTGTTTTAATTTTAAGTAGAACCTCTGGTGAAACTGAGTCAGTAAACAGTTTGTCAGTTTACATTTCCTTTTTTTCCAAAGGATTTCCTCTTGCAAGTTTAATGTGAAAAGAGAAGCTTTCACACATTCACACTTCATAACTTCAGCTGCTTCCATAACTTAATAATAATCTGAGCGTAGTTAGAAACAGCTGAATCTTTAGGAATTTTAAGATATTTCAGGCTAAAATACATATATATTCCACGTTGTCCTTGAAGTGTTCTCTCTCTCTCTCTGATAACCGCTCCAGTGGCCTAGTGGTTAGAGAGTCTGCCTCGCATGTGGAAAGTCGAGGGTTTGAAACCACGGCCAAGTCATACCAAAGACTTATTAAAAACATACTGGCAGTTGCCACGCTATGCATTAAGCATTAAGAGGCTAGTGTTAGGATACTGTGATTGGGTGGGACATTATGCTACATGTCTGCAGCATGATGCCCCAATGCTAGACATCACTATAAGCTGTCACACTGCATACATTGCAGTGATATGACTGAAAAATGACTAAAGCTGTCTTAAAAAATCAACTCTCTCTCTCTCTCTCTCTCTCTTTCTCTCTCTCTCACACACACACACACACACACAAATAATCCCCCCAAAAATATATAAAAAAAATTGAAAGGTACTAAATTGGTTCATATTTTATAACTACAAGACCAAGCCAGAGTCATTTATGAATTTATTGATAATTTGGTAGCAATAAGAATATTCAAATAAGGTTCTTTGCACTTTTTCTTGAGCGATAACTGAGTAGTATGCAAGAATATTTAAATGCTCTTTTTAAAAGTCCAACATTCTTTGACAGGACAGGTAAGTCTTGATGAGGCATTTCTTACCCAGGTCCACGCATATACTGAGGTGTACTGGTTTTGCATAAAGATTAAATGAGGAAAGAAAATCGTCATGCAGAATATAGAAAGTTTGAGTTGTGGCAGCATGATCAACTAGTGTGAATGAGTTGTTATCCCCAGCTGATGTGCGCAGGACAAGTACCATGATACACTGGCTATACACCTTCTAGACTGGCCTTGTTTCTGTGAAAGACAAGTACCATGATACACTGGCTATACAACTTCTAGATTGGCCTTGTTTCTGTGAAAGACAAGTTCCCTTACAACAGTAGCACAGAAGTGGATGACGATTAGGAGTCAGATATTTGTCCATTCTTATATCAAATACAGCGACTTCTCTTCTTCATTCCCACATGGTCCCTTTGCCTTTTTCACCAATATTTTGTTAGGATATATTTCTTCCACATTCACTGGGTTTAAAGTACATCAGTCACTCCACATCTAGTAAGATATTTGGTACCTAATGAATAAGAAAAAAAGGAATATTTGAAATAAAAAAAGTTAAGGTTTTACCTCGGTGTTTTCCAATGCTTTGCTAAAGTTTTGCATTTTAACACTCATATATTTTAGAGTAAAACCTTAGTAAAATGGCTAAATCTGAGACTCTAAGGAATAATATCGTTCTTTGTTCCCCCACCTGATACTGCTTTAGCAATAATTTTTAATAAATTTGACTTTACATGTGGAATGAAGGGAGTGGAAACATTAAAGGGCAATGTGCATTTAAGTCATATTATCTAAACAAGGAAGTGGATAACATTAAAGGGCAACGTGCATTTAAGTCATATTATCTATCGATTAAAGCGCTTGTAAACAAAGAGCGTACATATTTCAGCCCAAAACTGAACTGAGATTTTAAAATGAATTTGATCTTGTCTGTTGGGCAGACCTGGGTATAAAGGCAGGAATCCCATATATCTTTTCAATGAGTTTTAATGGACGAGTATGCAAATTATCATGCTAAACATTTGGAACGTAATAGCCTACTGAACATTTTTAAAAAAAATCTTGATCTTTCTTGATGAAGTAAGTGAGCAATACCTGGGTATCACCCATACTAAATCAAGTGAAATACGAAGTCTGATGACATATTTACACAATGAAGAGAACATTAACAAAGCCGCACTCTACTCCCTGAATAAGAACACTCTCAAGGCAAAGTACCTGTTAATAAAAGACTCTGAGAAGGTCATGTGTCCCTGAAGATTTTTAATAGCAATAGGACTGTATATGGGTGATAAAGAACCGACCGATATGAATGGTTCATAACTTTCTATAGTAGTATTGTGGTTTGTTTGGCCCTACAAATGTATTGCTTTAATACAAGACTGTGATCTTGAAACCTTAGAAATAGATACACGTAGGAAGAGATAAGGACTTCTGATCAATCTATCAGAAACTTGATTTCTAAAAGTTGTGTCACTGCGAAATTTGGAAGTGATAGTATTAGGTTGAAATATTCTTGTATTGCTCACAGACTGCTGAGTGTGAGACCTACTGCCAAAGAAACTATGCGAGCTAAGAAATACTCGTCAACTGTACGAGAAACATTCTCTAAAGTATCGACCTTATGTTCATGAAGATAAGAATTATGGAAGGTATATTTGAACTCTTCAACTAATATGAGTTGTTTGAGATTTTTGTAATCTTTTTTTAACCTTTTTAAAAAACTGCATCTGTCAAATTGTCATACTTTTTCCCATGCAATTTCGACATAGGTCTGTTCTGTTGATTTTCTACAATTCCTAACACCTTGTCGACATGCATATGGTTGCAACTCATAACTCTTTAAGATATAATACTTTAGCAAAATCATAATTCAAACTCTGTTGTCCTGACCGTGTAAAGTAAATATCATAAGCTCTGCGAATAAGTACACTTTGTAATACTGAAGTCCACTTATATAGATGTAATACTGAAGTCCACTTATATAGATGTAATACTGAAGTCCACTTATATAAATGTAATACTGAAGTCCACTTATATAGATACAAGAGATTATTCTGATAGAAATACTTCAGAAACGACAGAAGGGTATCTCAATGCACGAGATATCCCATCTTCATACGAATGAATTCCCAAAATAAGTACGTAACAGGCCATCGCCCATATGCTTTATAGAATATCCATCACACATATGTTGACCGATGCTTTCTTTATTTCTTGGATAATAGAGGACTTGGTATGATCACTACTGCAAGAAATTGGACATTATTGGTTGATACAAAATTTGGGGCAAATAATTAGCACAAATTGACATTTTCTTGAAGATTATGTCTCTTATAGTTGTATTCGGAAAAAGATGGGTAAAGGTAAGAATTCGGGAGACGTAACTGTTTTGTGCACAAATCTGTCGTAAAGAAAGAGTGCATAAAAAAGGTTTGTGATACGTTTAATGAACGTGTAATTCTGCCATTTAAGTCATCAACTTTGCATCCTGATAAGGATAAAAATAATTGTATTCACACACTTTCCAGTGAATATGCTCCAATATATAACGATAGTAATGAGATTTTAATGCTCGAGTTAAGAATTTTGTAGATTTTATCTCTGATGATACACATGTCTTTCTACATGGATGCAATGTTGATTATGATGCAGATAATTTTTTACTGCATAGTCATTCAAAGTACAAGAAAGTGTATAACAATGTTTGGCTTATTGGAAATAGATTTATGCAGAAATGTTAATATTCATATTATGAATGGATGGTTTCTCGATAATAAGAATGGTCATTTCAAAAGCACAACCCATAATGGTTGCAGTCTAGTTGATTATATGCTATGTTCTTCTGAACTATTTAGCTATATCACCCGTTTTGGGATACAGACTCGAGATGAATCAATTTTTGAACATACATTGTTTAATTAGACTAAGTCAACATGTGAGAAAGGATTGCAGCATTTCCCAAACGGTGAATGATAATAATCATCAAGCTTAACGTGATGAAGAGAAATTTAATATTGATACTTGTACCTTTACTAAATGAGAATATTTTCTTCTTACTGAAGGCATAATACAATCATAAAGACATATAGAATGATCTATTGAGATATCTTGAAACTGATATTTACTTATCCCTCAGAATATTAGTTCAGTTGTATCAGAATATACGTTCAGTTTTTCAGACTGCAGGCACGGCCCCTAATATGATCACAAAACAACAACCTTGGTTTGATAAATAATCTGCTAAGACTAAATGTAATAAAAACTGCTGGTTACGACGCTTTAGTTTTTCAATTCCTGAAACTGACCCAAAGTAATACAAGAGCATAAATCAGCTTTTAAATCAATATTTGGACTCAAGCAAAGATACACTAGAGAATCCCAAAATGAGGAGAAACACTCAACAATAATGGCATATTCTAAAATGGAAAATGCACTATTCGTTAAATGAGGTGAAATGTACATGGTCCAAAAAGTGGTCTGAATATTTTAAATCTTTATTGAAGAAGCATATGAGTAGTTAAGGGGGACACCTTAGGGACAATGGGGCTTATCATTAAAAACAACCCTGGGACGATATAGGGACTATGTAAATTTAACATGGGGAAAAATCGTGGGAAAATATAGGGACAAGGGGAATTAACATGGGGAATAAATCGTGGGACTGTCTAGGGACAATGGGAAATTTAACATTACGGAAACCCCTGGGGGATATAACCTCAAGGGAATTTAACATGGGAAAAAGTTTTGGGCAACTCTAGCCTCAAGGGGAATTTAACATATGGAAATTGAACATGGTGGGTCTGTATAGCGTCAAGGGGAATTGAACATGGTGGGACTGTCTAGGGACAATGATGGTAGAGGGTCAAACACAACAGAGACAGAGACATACATACACTAGTACAAGCGTGAGATTTATATATAAAATATTACCAAGACCTGAAATCTTGCTGAGGTGTTCAAAACCTTGCATAATTGTAATGATGCTATAAATAGCTATAATCACGGAAATGCTCAACGACAAAATGGATGTGACTAAAAGTAACTCTAAAATGACGAAATTGTCCCAGAATTTAAAGGAAAATAAACATATCCCCGAAAATTAAGTTACAATGGTTTAGACTAAAATGGATAAAATTAGTAACTACTTACAATATCAACTTGTGTGACGATCGTGGATAAACACCCATGTATCTATTTATAGCTATAATCAGGTAAAATTCCTATGAAATCCCACTATCTATTTATACTACAGCTTGTGGGTTATTCCTTTGGAAAACCCCACTATCTTTTTATAGCCTCGGCTTGAGTGACGTTCCTGTTTATGAACTCTAGTACATATGTATAGCTACAACCTGTGGAAATCCCCAAGTCCATATTTATAGTATCGAAATTTCCAGCGTCAGTGACGTCACTGTACTAAACACTAGGGGATAAATGTCAACAGTGTTGCAAGTGGCTGACCTGAATACACGCTACTGCAGGTAGGTAGGTAGAGTGTATCTGATAGGGATAAAGTGAGTTTGATAGGGACAAACAGAGACCAATACACGCACACACACAACGTACGCGCGCAGACATACGCACACACACACATACACACACAAACACACACACACACACACACAGAGGGAAGAGGAAAAAACAAACCCCAAATATACTATCAACACAGAAGGGAGATAATACAAACCCCAAATATACTATCCACACAAACGTACGCAAACGCATACAAACCCCAAAATATACTATCCATACAAACGTACGCGAACGCATACAAACCCCAAATATACTATCCATACAAACGTACGCGAACGCATACAAACCCCAAATATACTATTCATACAAACGTACCCGAACGCATACAAACCCCAAATATACTTTCCATACAAACGTACCCGAACGCATACAATTCCCAAATATACTATCCACACAACGTCGCTAATGCATAAAAACCCCAAATATACTATCCACACAACGTCGCTAACACGTACAAACCCGAAATATACTATCCACACAAACGTACGCTAACGCATAAAAACCCCAAATATACTATCCACACAACGTCGCTAACTCATACAAACCCCAAATATACTATCCACACTCGGGAGGAAGAAGAATAAAACAACCAAATATACGATCTACACAACGTACGCGAACACACACACACACACACACACACACACACACACACACACACACACACACACACACACACACACGCACACCACAGAGGGAAGAAGAAGAAAACCATTATACACTATCCACACGGAGTGAAGAAATAACTCTTTATATATGCTATCAACAGAGAGTGAAGAAAATAACCTATTATATTCCATCAACAAAGAGTGAAAAAGAAAAAAAAATTTGAAAGCACCTAAGTCCTCACCTGCAATGACCAGCTCTGCCAAACACCTACACCTCACACCCCACTCCCAACACTACAAAACCCATTTAACCCGTTATTTTATGGCATCAGTGTGTGATTTAGGAAACATCAAGACACAAAATGATGGATGAATAGACTGACTACTGTTTACGGACTTGCATGCCTAAAGAGCGTGCGTGAAGGTAAACATCCTTCCATTTCAATTCTAACTAAAACATGATCCAGAGGGATAGAGAGAGGTGAAAGAGCACAATTTCATAAAGTGTGAGTAAAAACAAAACACGCCATCCTTATTATACAATGTCAAGACCAAGAGATACTTACGTTTTCTTTCTGGTCTATTCTCTTTTAGAAAGTAGTATGAAATTTCACATCAGGGCCAACGCATCGGCTCATATTGTCAATTTTTCCATTTCCATGTCTTCAATGGCACACGTTCTTCCTCATCTTCATTTTCTTCTTCTTCTGAATCCCTCTTCTCTGCTTCGTCTTGTTTCTGTTTCTTCTCTTTTCTCGTAGGGCACTCTGAATTCCAGTGTCCTTTCTCCTGACAACGATATTAGGTATCTTGACTTTTGTCTCTCTTTCTTAGACGAAGCAGGTATTCTGGAGACAAATACCCATTTACCTTTGCAGATATAGCAAACTTCATTAGCACTTACACACTTTCGTATGACTCTCATCAAATCAACGACCAAAAGAGTAAGTTTTGTTGCCACTTTCGCATGTGAATTATGCTTTCGTATGACTTTTAGCATATATTTGACCAGCAGGTCAATCTATGCTGACTCTATCATCTTCTTGATCGTTTGAGAGTGGAATGAATACTCTGACGCTAAGACACTCTCCTTATATACAGGGACCTGCTGCGAATGAAACCTAGTCAAATGTAATTTTGCAATAAGATGAAACGATTTCATTGAGAAAGTAAAAGGCAATGACGTGCCGGGTCGCCTCAAACAAAGCCTGAAGTGTTAGCTCAGATCCGTGTCAGAAACTTCGAAGACGACATAACTAAGCTTTAATCAATGCTCTCGATTAATGCCACAAAACCACGAGTCCTGATTCACGCCAAAAGAAATTTCGTTCGGTCCATAAAAAATAGTATCACATCTGAGAAACGCAAAACCAACTTCCAGAAAACTGAGAACGACGGCTTACACCTACAACGTAAATGTATGAGTTCAAGTAGTGCGTAAAACTTAGTCAAATTAAATTTTTATAGTCAAGACGAAACGATCTCTTTTCGAAGAAGGAAGCAGACACCAAGCGACAATGGCGATCCGTGTCACACAACACTTTTCAAAATGTGTATTATTAGAGGTTTGTTCTAGCGATCTGCACGGTTAAATTAAATGTTGATGTATTTTGCAGTAAGACGGACACAATTTCCATGGGATCGCCCATGGTACCATTGTTCGTACATTAGTTTAATTTTTATAAATATTTGTTTAATATAAATCGCCTATAGGATAGACCCAGTAAAGCATGGCCATTCTCGTCACTGTGTGAATAGCTACTCAAGTCAATTCGAAGTGAACGCGGTAAGAAAATAAGTATAGCCAATGAAATGGCTTACAACGGGTGATGCATTGTTTTGTTCTAGGACTGTGTGGCATAATAATCCCGACGCTCTTGCGTTGTTACCATTACAGTGCAGACAGACTGGAATGTGAACTTACAAGCCCTCTTTGTGTATTGTACCATTTCTTCTTACCACATCAAAATACTGAGCGTCACAGTATCGGTTCGCGTTTTCAAGCTGACCATTTTTTTATATCTTACTTAAACATTTTAACATAAACACTCACACTCACATCGGTAGAGTCAGAACAGACGTTTTACAGTATTGAAGAGCATGTTATCTTTTATTCTTTTCAAACTAATAAATTTGGGGTTTGTATGATGCAAAGAACCGAAAGTACAATGAACCTCAAGGATGATGACCCAATCTGTCTGTCTATTGATGCGTGTATTTACTTAAGAAAAATATGACCTCTAAAACACAAAGAGATACGGCAAGCATGATTAGAATGAACACAACGATGTTTTCCTTCACGCCCGTGTAATTTAGAGTTTCAATCCTCTTTCAAGACAAACTTGGTCTCCTTTTGTGGGGCTTGAAATAAAAAAAAAAAAAACTGAAAAATCTTAAGCACTTTGCTATAGATAATTTCATCAACAGACTAGAAAGCCTTAAATCTTCTATCAAAAAGAAATGCATCAAAAAAATAAAGATTAACGATAACTAACTAATGAAACCGAATTTAACAAAGGCAATGACATATGAAGAAATGTCTTTCACTTTGGAAAGGTAGGCGAATGTAATCCGTCATGCACCATCAACTTGAAAAAATTATAAACAGAGAGAAATCTGAATTCAAAATTCATTTTTTTTAAAAAAGAAATTGTTTCGTTTCTTTTTTCTTTTTTGGAACAAATCTAAGCACTAATATAGAGTGGAAAAGGGAAAATGCACATAAAAGCTTTGGTATTTCTGACAAAATGAGGGGATATTCCTAACGTTTATAATCACCTATATATGCTTGGACTTGTCTGTGACTTATCCACAAAACAAGATGTACATATTTCTGGTCAAGCTGCAAGTGTGTGCGTGTTTTGGAAAATGGTAAAAATTGGATATACAATTTTCTCGTGACACTTATAAAGTGAAGACTCTGTGCAAGTGTCAAAGCCAAAGTCATATAAGTTTTGTATTTTGTATGGCTTGTAAAGATTTCCACTTGAGAAAATGTGAAGTATCACAAGTTATTATCACAAACAGAAGTGGAACATAGGGGCTTGCAAGAAAGAAAATAACCCAGACTGTTGGTGTCATCAAGAGTGCTAGAGACGGTACCCGAACTTGCTTGCTTGCTTACTTGAATTAAAGTGATTTTCGCTCCAATGGAGCATGTAACACTGGTTTAATCACGCACCGCGTGATTTTTAATTACTCCCGGGGAAGGAAAGAGGGCCTCATACCCAGGCTTTTATGTACTCACAGACTACTTTTAAATTTAGCCACTCATGGTGTAGGACTAACTAGTCCTTAACAACCTGACGGAAAGGCTTTAAACATGAGTGGGAATAGTCTCACCGCACACTCATTTTTCTTAGTTAGTTTGAAATGTCTCAGGTGTCAACCCGAGCAGTATGTAAAGCCCGCTACGTTTGGTCGGTAGCGATAACGTCACATTAGGACACATGGGCGTGTGGCAGGTGGAAATCGTTCCACATTCTGCCACGTGTACGATGTCCGAGCGTGGTAAAGGAGGACAAAGGGTGCTCAGCAAGCCAGCGATGGATGTTAAGTACTCCCCAAAACGCCAGCCCGTACTTATTTCAAATCAAGCCGTGTCACCAAAAAAGAAGACGTGTACGACATCGAAGTCATTCTCGAACGCAGAACCCGTAAAGTGGGCAAACGACGTGTCAAAGAAGTCAAAGTACGTTGGAAAAGATATCCACCCAGTTTTGATTCTTGGATCGACGCTTCGCAAGTCATCGACTATAAAAAGAAGTGACCATCATGCCCTTTCACACAGATTCAGCTACCGCGATCACTCCATCACCCAGTTCTTCTCTGCAAGATTTGCAAAAAACAACCCGAAAACGCCAGCCCGTATTTATTTCAAATCAAGTCCCGTTTTTGCTAATGGACAATAAAAAGTACCAATAATGTGTTTTCCACCTGTGCAATTAGTCCAAATCTAACGAGTCTGTTAAATTTCCTACTTCCTAACGTATCTATCTAATATTAGTACTTAGTATACATAAAAATAATCATGCTGGTGTTATTTAAATTGATATGTCTAAGCGACATATACCAGTTTTGTCACTGTTATGTTTGACAAGTTAAGTTTGTTGCGGTGTTCCAATGGGTCAAGTTTGTTTCGAGAATAGTTTAGTCAAGGAGGGATACCAAGCCAATTATGGTTCCCTATTTGATAAAAGGCAATCTTTTGCAACCCTAAAAAGGGCTGTTTTTTTCTGCTAGAAGGTACCACGTCTCTCTTTCGCCCTCACAATCTTTCCCGCACTCCTAGTCTCATGATTCTTGATATCGGGAAATGCGTAGCCATGATGGGCGACAATGTAAGCAGCGGCTTCTACCAGTTCACTGAGGGGGTATCCAGTGTAGGCTTGCCTGTAGAATTGGGGGAGAACTCTGACCCCAAATCCCCATTGAGAAGGTCTTGGTTTAAAGGTGTCTAGAGATTTGTAGGCAAGGTATTGTATGGCTCTTATACACTGTCTTGCTTTGTTGACGTCATACAATGCTTGATCAAGCCCAATTTCGGTGTACTTGTCAACGAGGGTCAGCGTCCCCCTCCTCCTCCTCAACCGCCTCTATTTCCTCTTCTGGTTCTGATACTAATTCTTCAGTTGAGGTAGATAGTTTCAAATCCGCTGCTGTGATGTCTGTCGCTGTTATTGTTGTTGTGGTTGTTATTTCAGCTGAGATTACCTGTAGTATCGGAGTGAGAGAAGAACTTAGTGCCTCCGATAATAGAGTCTGAGTTTGCCATACCGTTTTTCTGACATAATTGGCCCTTTGTTCTGCCACCACTCTTTCCAGGGTGGGTTGTTTGTTAGGTATAGTCGGCTGTTGACTAGATGTTATTTGTGGTCTCGAGGTGGGTGGAGTGCTAACTGGCTGTGTCTGCATTTCTTGCTCCCGCTGCTGCTGCGTATATTTCTTCCCTCCACACCGAGTTCTGGGTCTAATTATTTTAATTTCGTTGTACCCGAACTTACATTATCCATATTATCACCAAAACAAAAAAAAAAACAACAAATAAAACCGCACAGACCTAAAAGAAACACTCACTCAGTTTTTACTGACCATCACTATTTTAAAAAATTTTGATAGGCGACGGAAACGAAGGGCTTAGAGTCACACTTTCTAACCAAGATAAAGAAATCATGTGCTTATAGACTCACTTCTGTTTTTTTTTCTAACTGACTAACATATCATAGGCGATGGAATGTTATTTCTTTTCGAGAATATGGGGTAGCCCTGAAAAGTTTTTTTTTAATTTTTTTTTATGTGAACTTGAAGCTATGGCGATCTTTTAGGTTATAAGATGGCAGCCACCTCTGACGACAGGCTTTCTCACAGGATAAGGTCTGCTTCTTCGGAAAGAGAAGAAGAACTCTTTGGTATCGATACGACAGTCGACAAAGCCTCTGTCAGGTTCATGTTGCTGCTGCTGTTGCTGCTGTTGCTGCTCTCTCTGCTGTTTATGAAGTCTGTACTTCTCCGTCCATTCTTCTTTCTCCTGCTTGATTTCCTCCTTGAAGAGCTCTTCTTTCAGATCTTCAGTGACTTTCAACATCCTCACATTCTCTATCTCTTCAGGTCGCGATATCAGACTTGTCATGACCCTATGCAAATTCACATAGGCTTCGTACAACTTAGCTAGTCTGGAGTACATCTTCGTAGGAAGATGAGTCGACAATGGATGGTTAGACTGGAAAATGTCCCGGTTCTTAAAGTCAAAGCGCAGACGTGAAGGAAAACATCCCTCTACGGTTTTCGAGTCGGACCATACAATGAGTGTCATGAGAATGATAGTAAGAAGTCAAAGAACATGAATCTAAATAACTATAGCCAAACAAATCACAAAGGCATTTTTTCTTTCTTCAAAACACAACATTTTTTAATCAAAATCAGTTAACACTAACAATAATTAAACAATATAACATCAAACATTTTTTCAAATACTAAACATTTTTTTTCAACTCACACATTATTTTGGACAGGGCTGACAACGTTGTGAATGAAATTGTGATTTCCACTGTTGAAAGTCATTAGGCCATTGATGGACACTACGTTTCCTAGCTTGAGACAAAAGATAAGCATACTGGTCAAAAAACCATCGATCTACTTTCACATCGTTTCTAGAAGAAGAACGAGGATCAAAATGAGTCACTAAATGTTCTAAGGAATAGCCCAGGCTGCGATGATGCAGAAAATACACACAATATTGTCCACACACCAAGGAATCTGTGCCTTGTAATTTCACATTATTGAATCGGGTGGTCTGAGCATTTCTTCTCATAAAGTCGATGATATCGTCTTCCAAACGGGGCAATCCGTACGAATCGAAATATTCCACACATCCTTCTTGAGGAAAGTAGACGGCTACCCAGTGGGTTCCTGGGAGATGACTGTCGTCCGTGTTGATCACATAAGCTTGATGGTCTTGAGGTTTGCGATGAGGGAGATCATCTTTAGTACAGACGACAGGATTCCAAGAAGCCGTGTACGAGCTGTGGATCAAAAGGTAATAAAGTTCCCATGTATCCATGTTTTTTCTTCTTCACAGGTAATAATAAGTCATCAATTCGATCCTGACTTTTTGCTTGAAAATGTCTGACAAGTAACCGTTGCTACGTCTCGTCTCCCAACTCTGATCCAACAGAGCTTCGATACGATGGATCTCTTGAGTGGTTAATGGTGGACAAGAATGTTCACGCAAGTCTTTATTCCACTGGTGCAACACGACTTCGTCCGAGATGGGACTCCAAGCATCGTCCAGATATTCGTCCAATTTTTCTTCTTGACTCAGCATTAGGCATTTATCGTGTTGAATTTGACTGGGATGATCGTTATGACATCCATAGCAATCTTTCTTGATCAATTCCTTCATTTTTTCTGCCAAGACTATAGCACAACAGGAAACTAAATGGGCTTCTTGTTCTGGCCATCTAGATTTCATCATGGTGACTTCTTCGTCTTTGTCTTTGGGTTTTCCTTCCTCAGGATCTTCACATTCCATGTCCAAAGAATCCCTGCTATATAAACATTGATAAAAGTTTTCCATGACTTCTGTTAGTCTAGAATGACTTCTCTTAAACTGTTGGTTTATATAGTATTGTCAAATTCAGCATACAGGATGACGTCCATCATATTATCTGCGCTTAGATTTTCTGCAAACTGAATTTCCACACGAATCTGGTCGGATGTTATAGGGTGGAAATGTCCCTCGTCGCTGTTTTGACTTACAATTCGTTAGAGAGCCGTTTTCGAAAATGGAGTTTCACTGTAACTTTCCCTTTGGTGAATGGAATATTTCTCTTTCCTTCCCCGGGAGTAATTAAAAATCACGCGGTGCGTGATTAAACCAGTGTTACATGCTCCATTGGAGCGAAAATCACTTTAATTCAAGTAAGCAAGCAAGCAAGTTCGGGTACCGTCTCTAGCACTCTTGATGACACCAACAGTCTGGGTTATTTTCTTTCTTGCAAGCCCCAATGTTCCACTTCTGTTTGTGATAATAACTTGTGATACTTCACATTTTCTTAAGTGGAAATCTTTACAAGCCGTACAAAATACAAAACTTATATGACTTTGGCTTTTGACACTTGCACAGACTCTTCACTTTATAAGTGTCACGAGAAAATTGTATATCCAATTTTTACCATTTTCCAAAACACGCACACACTTGCAGCTTGACCAGAAATATGTACATCTTGTTTTGTGGATAAGTCACAGACAAGTCCAAGCATATATAGGTGATTATAAACGTTAGGAATATCCCCTCATTTTGTCAGAAATACCAAAGCTTTTATGTGCATTTTCCCTTTTCCACTCTATATTAGTGCTTAGATTTGTTCCAAAAAAGAAAAAAGAAACGAAACAATTTCTTTTTTAAAAAAAATGAATTTTGAATTCAGATTTCTCTCTGTTTATAATTTTTTCAAGTTGATGGTGCATGACGGATTACATTCGCCTACTTTTCCAAAGTGAGAGACATTTCTTCACATGTCAGTGCTTAAGATTTTTCAGTTTTTTTTTTTTATTTCAAGCCCTACAAAAGGAGACCAAGCTTGTCTTGAAAGAGGATTGAAACTCTAAATTACACGGGCGTGAAGGAAAACATCGTTGTGTTCATTCTAATCATGCTTGCCGTATCTCTTTGTGCTTTAGAGGTCTTATTTCCTCTTAAGTAAATACACGCATCAATAGACAGACAGATTGGGTCATCATCCTTGAGGTTCATTGTACTTTCGGTTCTTTACTTCATACAAACCCCAAATTTATTAGTTTGAAAAGAAAAAAGATAACATGCCCCTCAATACTGTAACACGTCTGTTCTGACTCTACCGATGTGAGTGTGAGTGTTTATGTTAAAATGTTTAAGTAAGATATAAAAAAATGGTCAGCTTGAAAACGCGAACCAATACTGTGACGCTCAGTATTTTGATGTGGTAAGAAGAAATGGTACAATACACAAAGAGGGCTTGTAAGTTCACATTCCAGTCTGTCTGCACTGTAATGGTAACAACGCAAGAGCGTCGGGATTATTATGCCACACAGTCCTAGAACAAAACAATGCATCACCCGTTGTAAGCCATTTCATTGGCTATACATATTTTCTTACCGCGTTCACTTCGAATTAACTTGAGTAGCTATTCAGACAGTGACGAGAATGGCCATGCTTTACTGGGTCTATCCTATAGGCGATTTATATTAAAAAAATATTTAAAAAAATTAAACTAATGCACGAACAATGGTACCATGGGCGATTCCATGGAAATTGTGTCCGTCTTATTGCAAAATACATTAACATTTAATTTAACCGTGCAGATCGCTAGAACAAACCTCTAATAATACACATTTTGAAAAGTGTTGTGTGACACGGATCGCCATTGTCGCTTGGTGTCTGCTTCCTTCTTCGAAAAGAGATCGTTTCGTCTTGACTATAAAAATTTAATTTGACTAAGTTTTACGCACTACTTGAACTCATACATTTCACGTTGTAGGTGTAAGCCGTCGTTCTCAGTTTTCTGGAAGTTGGTTTTGCGTTTCTCAGATGTGATACTATTTTTTATGGACCGAACGAAATTTCTTTTGGCGTGAATCAGGACTCGTGGTTTTGTGGCATTAATGGAGAGCATTGATTAAAGCTTAGTTATGTCGTCTTGGAAATCGATGACACGGATCTGAGCTAACACTTCAGGTCTTGTGTGGGGCGACCCGGCACGTCATTGCCTTTTACTTTCTCAATGAAATCGTTTCATCTTATTGCAAAATTACATTTGACTAGGTTTCATTCGCAGCAGGTCCCTGTATATAAGGAGAGTGTCTTAGCGTCAGAGTATTCATTCCACTCTCAAACGATCAAGAAGATGATAGAGTCAGCATAGATTGACCTGCTGGTCAAATATATGCTAAAAGTCATACGAAAACATAATTCACATGCGAAAGTGGCAACAAAACTTACTCTTTTGGTCGTTGATTTGATGAGAGTCATACGAAAGTGTGTAAGTGCTAATGAAGTTTGCTATATCTGCAAAGGTAAATGGGTATTTGTCTCCAGAATACCTGCTTCGTCTAAGAAAGAGAGACAAAAGTCAAGACACCTAATATCGTTGTCAGGAGAAAGGACACTGGAATTCAGAGTGCCCTACGAGAAAAGAGAAGAAACAGAAACAAGACGAAGCAGAGAAGAGGGATTCAGAAGAAGAAGAAAATGAAGATGAGGAAGAACGTGTGCCATTGAAGACATGGAAATGTAAAAATTGACAATGTGAGCCGATGCGTTGGCCCTGATGTGAAATTTCATACTACTTTCTAAAAGAGAATAGACCAGAAAGAAAACGTAAGTATCTCTTGGTCTTGACATTGTATAATAAGGATGGCGTGTTTTGTTTTTACTCACACTTTATGAAATTGTGCTCTTTCACCTCTCTCTATCCCTCTGGATCATGTTTTAGTTAGAATTGAAATGGAAGGATGTTTTCCTTCACGCACGCTCTTTAGGCATGCAAGTCGGTAAACAGTAGTCAGTCTATTCGTCCATCATTTTGTATCTTGATGTTTCCTAAATCACACACTGATGCCATAAAGTAACGGGTTAAATGGGTTTTGTAGTGTTGGGAGTGGGGTGTGGGGTGTAGGTGTTTGGCAGAGTTGGTCATTGCAGGTGAGGGCTTAGGTGCTTTCAGAAAACTTTTTCTTTTTCACTCTATGTTGATGGAATATAATGGGTTATTTTCTTCACTCTCTGTTGATAGTAAATATAAAGAGTTATTTCTTCACTCCGTGTGGATAGTGTATAATGGTTTTCTTCTTCTTCCCTCTGTGGTGTGCGTGTATGTGTGTGTGTGTGTGTGTGTGTGTGTGTGTTCGCTTACGTTGTATAGATCGTATATTTGGTTGTTTTTTCTTCTTCCTCCCGAGTGTGGATAGTATATTTGGGGTTTGTATGAGTTAGCGACGTTGTGTGGATAGTATATTTGAGGTTTTTATGCGTTCGCGTACGTTTGTGTGGATAGTATATTTCGGGTTTGTGCGTGTTAGCGACGTTGTGTGGATAGTATATTTGGGGTTTGTATGCGTTAGCAACGTTGTGTGGATAGTATATTTGAGAATTGTATGCGTTCGGGTACGTTTGTATGGAAAGTATATTTGGTGTTTGTATGTGTTCGGGTACTTTTGTATGGAAAGTATATTTGGGGTTTGTATGCGTTCACGAACGTTTGTATGGATAGTATATTTGGGGTTTGTATGCGTTCGCGTACGTTTGTATGGATAGTATATTTGGGGTTTGTATGCGTTCGCGTACGTTTGTGTGGATAGTATATTTTGGGTTTGTATGCGTTTGCGTACGTTTGTGTGGATATTAAAGTTGGGGTTTGTATTATCTCCCTTCTGTGTTGATAGTACATTTGGGGTTTGTATTGCGTTCGCGTACGTTTGTAAGGATAGTATATTTGGGGTTTGTTTGCGTTCGCGAACGTTTGTATGGACAGTATATTTGGGGTTTGTATGCGTTCGCGTACGTTTGTGTGGATAGTATATTTGGGGTTTGTATTGCGTTCGCGTACGTTTGTGTGGAGAGTATATTTGGGGTTTGTATGCGTTCGCGTACGTTTGTGTGGATAGTATATTTGCGGTTTGTACGCTTTTGCGTACGTTTGTGTGGATAGTATATTTGGGGTTTGTATGCGTTCGCGTACGTTTGTGTGGATTGTTTTTTGGGGGTTTGTATTATCTCCCTTCTGTGTTGATAGTATATTTGGGGTTTGTTTTTTCCTCTTCCCTCTGTGTGTGTGTGTGTGTGTGTGTGTGTGTTTGTGTGTGTATGTGTGTGTGCGTATGTCTGCGCGCGTTCGTTGTGTGTGTAAGTGTGTGTGTATTGGTCTCTGTTTGTCCCTATCAAACTCACTTTATCCCTATCAGATACACTCTACCTACCTACCTGCAGTAGCGTGTATTCAGGTCAGCCACTTGCAACACTGTTGACATTTATCCCCTAGTGTTCAGTACAGTGACGTCACTGACGCTGAAAATTTCGAGACTATAAATATGGACTTGGGGATTTCCACAGGTTGTAGCTATACATATGTACTAGAGTTCATAAACAGGAACGTCACTCAAGCTGAGGCTATAAAAGGATAGTGGGGTTTTCCAAAGGAATAACCCAGAAGCTGTAGTATAAATAGATAGTGGGATTTCATAGGAATTTTACCTGATTATAGCTATAAATAGATACATGGGTGTTTATCCACGATCGTCACACAAGTTGATATTGTAAGTAGTTGCTAATTTTATCCATTTTAGTCTAAACCATTGTAACTTAATTTTCGGGGATATGTTTATTTTCCTTTAAATTCTGGGACAATTTCGTCATTTTAGAGTTACTTTTAGTCACATCCATATTTGTCGTTGAGCATTTCCGTGATTATAGCTATTTATAGCATCATTACAATTATGCAAAGTTTTGAACACCTCAGCAAGATTTCAGGTCTTGGTAATGCTTTATATATAAATCTCACGCTTGTACTAGTGTATGTATGTCTCTGTCTCTGTTGTGTTTGACCCTCGACCATCATTGTCCCTAGACAGTCCCACCATGTTCAATTTCCCTTGACGCTATAGAGACCCACCATGTTCAATTTCCATATGTTAAATTCCCCTTGAGGCTAGAGTTGCCCAAGACTTTTTCCCATGTTAAATTCCCTTGAGGCTATATCCCCCAGGCGTTTCCGTAATGTTAAATTTCCCATTGTCCCTAGACAGTCCCACGATCTATTCCCCATGTTAAATTTCCCTTGTCCCTAGACAGTCCCACGCTTTATTCCCCATGTTAATTCCCCTTGTCCCTATATTGTCCCACGATTTTTCCCCATGTTAAATTTACATAGTCCCTATATCGTCCCAGGGTTGTTTTTAATGATAAGTCCCATTGTCCCTATAGTGTCCCCCTTAACTACTCATATGCCCAATTTAGATGAATGTAGCATTATTGTTAGTGAAGAAGTTCCTTACTTACATGATGATGACATAAATACTGTTATTACAGATGATGAAAAGTTTACCTTAAATCCAAAACGAAACCTCCGGACCTGATAGTATGCCTACTGGTTTTTATCCATTTAAGAATTAAACGATGTTACCATTCCTCAATGCTCTATTGAACAAAATGTTTAAATCTTGCTTTTTCCCAAAAAGAGCGATATATGTCCTATAAAAGTGCGATGACAACAGCAATCCAAACAATTACAGAGGGACATCCTTTATTGATATTTTATACAAGATCTTTACTGACATATAGAATAATCTGAAGCAAATGGTCTGACAGACAAAGCACTAGCAAGATTTAGAAGACTACAACTCCGCGCGCGACAGCATCTTTATTATTCAGGCTTTAGCTCAGAGATACATATCCAAAAGAACACCTATATTTTTTATATGAGTTTTTGTCGATTTTTAAAAAGCTTTTGATAAAGTACAGCAAGATAAAGTATGATCCTTGTTGATATGCAAGGGTATGAATGGTAACATAGTGAAGGTTTTAATAGATGTGTCCGAACACCTAAAGGCTTAACTACTTACTTCGAATGTAAATTAGGTACAATACAAGGTAGTGATTTTAGTCCTATCAAGTTTTCTCGTTTAATTAATGATTAGATTACATGGCTGAATCTCGAATGCAGTAGAAGTGTATTTATCTCAGAAGATTTTGATGATATGTTGCAATACTTTATGCTGATGACTTTGCAAATTGCGCTGACACAGTAAAGCAACTTGATACCCAAATAAATGTTTCTGTGACAAAAATAGTATTATAGTAAATCCCGATAAAACTAATACCATTGTTGTCTAAAATGGAGGATTTCTGAAGGAAAATGATATGTGAATTTTCACAGAAGGTCTTACTGAGTATGTGTCTTATTACAATGAGTTTATTTTTTCACCCCAAAGTTGTGTCGAATAAAGCTAAGCAGATATTGGCAGATCAGGCAAACAAAACAACTTTAAGGATTTCGAATTATTAAAAACTACCAAAAATACAATTCTGTATGGAAAGTCAGGAAGATACCCACTTTGTACTTCGTATTTTATACGATTTATTGACTGATGGTTTGAGGTTGTAAGAAAGCCTTCAGCTCGCTACCCATACCAATGTTATTTAATATTTCAGCGTTTAGGTAAACTAACCACGTCACCTGGGCTCTCAAAATTAACGATTTGTAATTTCGCTTTGGTTGTGGAGTATATCTGGCTAAATCAATATGTTGGAAACAAAACCATTTTTCTCACTATTTTTTCAAAGTATTAAATATTCGACATTCCAAACTGGTAAAGTGATATCAACAATTCACATAAATGTGTGTATTATAGCATCTATAAATCCGAAATCAAACCTGAAAATAAGCTCCCATGTGGAGTATCATATTTTTTTAGGAAGTTACTTGCTAGATTGAGATGCTCTCGCATACGCTGAAATTGGTGGCAAATAGGCAAAGCAGGATTGAGAGAAATAATAGGTATCTTGAATTATGTCGGAAAAATAATGTTTATTTGGTAGAAGATGAAATCCATTTTGTTTGTCCACCTTATGACCATTTAAGAATGGAATACTTTAATGAAGGTTTGTTATCTCTATCCGTCTATATAATTGTTTTTATCCCTAATGAGTCATATCAATATATTAATTATAAGAAATCTTTCTTACTACATCAATTCGGCTTTTCGTTTTAGACAATCGTTCATAATTCAAAGAAATGGTGAATAATATACTTAAAGGTAGAGACATTTTTATAATATTATGCACTGATTATATGAAATATGCATGTATCCTCATGATGACCACTATATTTAACTTCTTTACATAATGGCAGACATTAAATTTGCTTGTACTGTATTTTGTAATGTGGGCCGGTGGCCTAATTTACTGAATAAATCAGTAGTAGTAGAAATAGTATAGTAATAGTATACCTTAAGATGGAATCTACACTCATGGACACATATTAGCTATATTATATCTTATTTATAAATAATCATTGCAATCTATAATCATGGACAAAACTTAAACGCACAATATAGATATATCTATCACATTCAGATATTACAAAACAAGAATGATTTCTACAATAAGGCTTTCTTTGCACATTACCCAACCATACCTATGATCTTACGTTAATACATTACGTAGATGTGTTATGAGTAACACAAAATAAATAGAAAGCAATATAATGATTCTACTAAACCAGCCAGAGCCTGATGTACCAGCAGACGCGCCACAATCAGATGACATTAATGTCGTCGATATCAGCCCATCTACTTAAACAGTGGTCAAAGCAGCCGTTAAAGCTACGAAGTACGGCAAGGCACCTGGGATTAAAAGCTATATAACAACACCTGCAAATGAGCTGACTAGCCTCGTTCGAAAGATATGGGAAAATGATGTCACCCCACGGGACTGGTGTAAAACCTGCACTGTCAAGGCCCCATATAAAGGTGACCTCATCAATTGTGACAACTGGCGAGGGATAGCACTCTTTGCTAGCCCTTGCAATGTCTTCTGCTTGATTCGTCTCCAAAGGACTAACACAGTGATAGCGGTTAAACTCGGACAGAAACAAGCATTGTTACGCAAAGGAAAGGATGTATAGATGATATATTTGCACTACGCAACATCAGTGAACAGTATCAAATGTCCCCTTTATATCAACTTCATTAACTTTAAGAAGACATTTGACAGTGTTCGTCACTATGGAATCTATAGAAGATTCACACTCTTACCTAGTTGAGCAAAGTGGAGTCTGGTGTTAGGCAATGATGCATACTTTCTCCCATCCTCATCACCATGGTAAAGAACATCTGAACATGCAGAGGGATGCATTAGACACTCTTATCTCACCTTGAACATCTGGACTTTTCTGATGATCTGCCTGTAATTTCCTCAAGGCACTTTCATCTTCAAGAGTAATCAGATAGACTCAGCAAGTATGTTAAATTTATCGCCGTGCATGTCAATATAAAGAAAACTCAAGTAATGTGCACAATATCCGCAGCTACTCCTCCGATCACCATTGATGCTGTGGCAATTAGGTTGTAGAGGACTTCACCTGCCTCAGTAGCCTAATTAGCAGCAACGGTACCAAAAAGCATATATAGGCCGGGTGAAATAAAGCCAGATATGCTATATAGAAATCCAGACAATGTATCCTCAAGACAAAGATCAGACTTTACAACAGCAACATAATGTTGGTACTGTTGTACGGCCCGAGTGTTGGAGAGTAGTGAAGACAGACATAAGCAAAGTAAATTGTGTTCACAATAAATGCCTTTATAAAATCTGCAACATCTTTTGGCCAAACAAGATCTCTAGTGTAGACCTATATGAAACGACGGGGTGTAACAACATTTCCCAGGATATCAAGATCACCAGTATCAAATAGCCGGGACACGTTATGAGATGCTCCAAGAACGGACATCCATGGACACCAGCTTTTAAGAGTAAATGTGAACGACCAATTATATACTTGCGAAGGACACTGATGCCCGAGTTGGAAAAGATAGGTCTTTCCTGGGACGAGGAACAAACATTCCTTAAGACCGACCAATATGTCGGACGTTAGTTGAACTCTTATGTCCCATGTGGGTTGAAGAGAACAAATTAATATACTACTTCTATAGACGGGAACGTGCATCTGCAATCAGATTATACTTCCCTTGATGTTTCTAATGTCAATGTTGTATTCATGAAAGATCAAACTCCAACTCACGAGTTTTATTTAACATTCTCATAGTGAAAGTAAGTGGGATTGTTATCAATAGAAAACATAATCGGAGAATTAGCTGAATTAGTATACTCTTCAAAGCGTTGCCAAGCCAATATTAAAGAAAAACAGTGTTCTCTAGTGTGGAATAATTTCTTTGATGCATGCTTAATATAGATTGAGAAAAACAGGACACTAGGTGATACACACCATTTTTGTCTTTTTGAATTAATACTACGCCTACCCCAACATCACCATAATAAGCAAATATTTTTGATTGATTGAAATCTGGAGCTGAAGGAACATGTGCACTCGTTGGTGTGGTCTTTAATTTATCAGATGCGTCCTGACAACTGGCAGAACAATGAAACTTGGATCTTATACTCGACAAATTGTTCAAGGGAGCAGCAATTATGGAAATAGGTAAGCAACATTTCCATAATATCCAGCAATTCCCAAAACTCGCATCAAATGTCTATGTTGTTAAGGACTGGGAATTTAGAAATAGCGCTGACCTTCACTTCTACGGGTTTAACTTAACCGTGTCCACAATACGTCCCAAATAGGTAACACACGGCACAAATCACATTTACTTGAATTGTCAAATCTGCACCACTGAGGGGAACAAAGAATTTCCGAGTTTTTCAAAGTGATCTTTCCATATATCTTTGTATATGATCGATGAACGCACCACAGTTATCTAGACCAGACGTCATTATTAACCTAAAACGTTGGAATGGTGAAGGAGAATTTTTCATACCAAATGTTATCATTTTGTATTATAAAAGTCCATCTGGAGTTACAAATGCCGAAATGTATTTTTCTCTTTCCATTAGTAGAGTTTGCCAGAACCCTTTCAAAATGTCAAACTTAATGACATATTTTGCATTTCCTACTTTTTTCAATGCAGTCTGATTCTTGGTATCGGAAATGAATCAGTTTTTTTGTGACACTGTCTACTTTTCTATAGTCAGGACCCATACAGCAGGTGTAATCTGATTTCGAAACAAGAATACGTGGCAAACTGCAGTTGCTTTTACTTGGATCAAACGAATCATTCTACAGCAAATGTTGAATTTCTTTTGTCAGATATTCTTGTTTGAGAGGATTCAGCCAGTAAGGATCACATGTGTTTATCAATCTGCTATTTCAACGGTATGGTATATTTCATTTGTTCAAGTTGGAACATATGGAACCATCTCCTCATATTAACACAACAGCTGTTTTAATTCACTCTTTTCTTGTGACTGTAGATGCGAACGTTTCTGGTCCAGATTGTTTAATATTTCTTAAGTCTGATGATTGGTTTAACCAAACCAATACCTTACAATTTCATGCCATCTCTTAAATCCCCACTGAAGGACAGTTACAACAAAATTGATTGAACGACTACCTGTGCTTCCTTATCAACATATTTCTGTAACAGATTTATATCGCACATTATTTTTGTTTCCGTCACCCAGGAGTGTTATTGATGCAAATTAGGTCAATTGCATTGTATTCATTTCTATCAAAACATAGTACTTTGCCTGAAGAGAATTTTAAAGAATGAGCAAGAGACGACAAACCCCTATCATCAAGCTGAAAATTCCCTTCGTTTGAATTTTTCTCAACTTTTAATTTCATTTTGGACTAAATAGAGTAAAGATCAGTTCCTACTATTTCTCAAGCCTTAACAACCTATGCTGAAATAAGAGACAAAGTCAAGAAGCTTAATCCCTAAATATTAGTTTGAAATAAATTACCATTTTAATAACGTCAGTGGCTCATGATTCTTAAACTGATTCCAAACCAAAACCAACAGCAAACAAGCAAATTCATCCCACCAGATTCCTTTATAAACGCTGTATGACCACATAATCTTCTTCAAGGTCTGATGACATTTTCCGACGCCACTTGACTTTCATAATGATAGGCTTTATACTGTTATGTGCCTGATTCGTGCATAATTTGCTGGAACATTCCACACATAAAATGTAAACCTTAATCAGACTATACGGATTTGGGAAGGCCAAAAGGTATTAAAACAAACTAACCCTTATCAAAGTTTTTACTATGGTTTTAATCTTTATATCCCTCTAAAGAATTACCTGTGGAAATCTTATTGACGTACACATTATGGTCAACAAGTATTGGTTGCCGGAGTTGATCTTTAGGGACCGATACAGTCTACAATTATTCTGCTAAAATGATTCGTCAAATGCAGGAATATGTT
The DNA here is from genome assembly GCA_028554795.2 of Sinohyriopsis cumingii. Lineage (NCBI taxonomy): Eukaryota > Metazoa > Mollusca > Bivalvia > Unionida > Unionidae > Sinohyriopsis > Sinohyriopsis cumingii. Next base: position 4,939,886 of record CM068826.1, on the reverse strand, counting down.
GCAGATCAGTCTTCGGTATCTTCAAATTAGGTCTCCGAGCAATTTGAGTTTTTTAAAGTTTTCAATTGTATGTATTCACCGGATTCAATGTGAAATACCTTTGCAAAATAAAATGACACATTTATCTCTAGGATACGATTTTCCAATCAACTCTAGGATATCACTTTTCCAATTACTACATCAAACAGTATCTTCATCCTGTCTTCTATAGATATGTCCGTTATACATTATTCTCGGTCTTCATGCATTAAATAGTCTAAGCGCATATTATGTTATGGGCCACAAAACTTGATGTATTTACCATATCACTTATAACGGCTATTATTATATAATATCTAATGTTATGTGTGTCAGTAAGCCTATGTAAGAGATCTTAGTTATAACGCAGCATGTTGTTGTTGTTGGGTTTAATAACGATGAGAACCATGAGGCAGATGGATCTTTTATAACCCAAAGTTGTTGATGCTGGGTTTAACGCCATTTTGCAGCACAGCATATGCTATACATGGCGGCCAGTATAAATTGTGGGGGTAGAACCCGGAAAAACACCGAAATGAACCACCAGCTCTCGAGAAGCATCTAGCAAGCTTTTCAACATACACACATTGGCCGAACCCGAGACTCGAATCCAGGCAGAAGGAGGTGAGATGGCTATGATCCGTAACGTTTAACCAAATGCGTTATATAATAATAATAATAATAATAATAATAATAATGATAATAATAAATAGTATTATTATACATACATACATACATACATACATACATACATACATACATACATACATACATACATCATGAGCAGTGAGTGGTCTGTTATAGTGGAATGTCTCTTTGTAACAATTTCTTTTACATATGAACTACAAACACAAAAGATAATATTTTGTTATTTGTTAGCTGTTAACTTCAAAATCGCAGATGTAAACAAATATCAGTGAAGAGTATTACTTTGTAATATAAATTCCGAACTTTATATAACTTTAAGTACAAACAGGTCGATTAAATCAAGATGGCTACCGCCTACCTGAATGATGATGTCAACCAAAGTTTACTCTGAAGTAGATTTGAAAGATAGCGTTAGAAGCATCAGTACTAGGAACAATGACCTAGATTTAGAAAATATCTGGTCTTTCAACTCGATATGATAACAGGAAGAGAGATAGCATGATGTACACAGAGTTCACAGGGTGAAATTTTATGTTATTCTTAGCAGAACCCCTTTTCTTGGAAAATTTGTTCCGTAATTTCCAGAATTATTCGGATACGAAACTGGCCTATTAAATACTGGTTAGGGCTATATGTTGAATTCTGCAGAGCCCGTGTCATCAAAATGTATGCTTATATCAAAGAGCATTATTGGAATCCTTGTAGCTAATATTATTATGATCATGATTAGTAGTAGTAGTAGCAGTAGTAGTAGTAGTAGTAGTAGTGTTATTATTATTGATGTTGTTGTTGTTGTTGAGGATGATGATGATGAGGATAAGAATTTTATAGAGAAACACTCTATTCAGCAGTTTTAGTCTTTTGACTTTTATGTCTTTATGGAATCATTTGAATTCCACATTGTTTAATTTCATTTCTCCTTAACCTGACTGGTCATATAGGCGTCACTGATGACTTTGTGACAATCTTTCTCTATTTGGCCCTGTTCTCCGCTGTTTTTAGCGGCTTTTCAAAGACCATGCCTGTCCACTCTGTGATGTTATGTGAGACGTGATCATACCATCTTAGTTTGCGTTTTTTTTAGGCACAAATCTGCATATGGTCCAATCACAACTTGGATTATAATGCGCACCTTCTCACTAAAGACATGTCTAAGTATCAGACTGGTAGGATTCCTGGATACAATTTCATGTCTAAAGCATGGATTCTTCTCTCCAGTTCTGCTGTCATGGTCCACGTCTCACACGCATATAGGAATATGGACATGACGAGGGAGAGCACAAGCTTGATCTTGCACGCAGGCGTAATGTTGCTGTCCTTCCAAACAGGCTTCAATCTAGGACTCGTGTCTGTAATTTTAGAATTTGGGGGATTTAATTCGCAATTCCGTATGTTTGCTCTTTTCTCAGTTTCATTTTGCATTCTAGGGAAATAAATTATTTCTTGAATTATACAAAGTTTGTTGCTTTTAGCTATTCTATTACCCGTAACGAATAAGACTGATTCTGATTCAAGATATTAATGTAAGCATGAGAAATTTCTCAAGTAATCAACATTATGTAACAAAGCTAGGACAAAAACAGAGTCAGGTTGTCGGTCAGTCTCAGTTATAAAACATTAAAAGTTGTCAACAAGTTTAGGGATTTCCAACTGAAAATCTGTTGTCCTAGTTCCAAACCCAAATAAACATGTTTACCTCCTTTGAAAAATGATCTAATAGCTAATCCACATTCAAAGAGAAATATTAGTCACGTATTATGTTGCTTGCAAAATATATGTCCCTGGTCAGATACAGAGCAAACTTGGTTTTTGGACAAGGTCAAGTACAAATACAGATTTCACCACATACAGTTGTTAAGAAAAGCCAATAAATAATACAAATTAAATATGTAAAACACTTATTTATATATATCTCTCTTTCCGCCACCCAGGAGTGTTAATGTTAGTATTTAAAGATCACCGGCCATACTCCAACATTTTCCTATTTATATCAGATTTATATCACATGATTAAAAATAGTTATACTCGCACAGAAAAAATGAGAAAAAACAACAACAACAACAACAAAAATTTATCAAGGGTAAAGAAGAAATAATAGTTTAATTACTCGAAATAGAAGTATACAACTCTGTTACTTCACCTTAGTTACGATTTCCCACCTATAGAGGACGCAACCGGAAATGACGTACATTTATCCCTACAAGACGAAGTACATGCTTCTTGTTGTCGAAAAATAAAACACTATAAACTATGGATAGGGAATATTTTAGATGAAACTAATGAAAACTAATTTACTGTTCAGCCATATATCGGTATGCGTACACGACGCACTAGATTGTGTCGCTTTCAAAACTGTTCCATTGTTTCAATTTATTTTGGTTTGCATTGTAATAAAATAACCTATATATTCGATATCCTGTCGATAAGTTTAAACAATGAGTTTATTGCTCCATGCCAGTTGTTTATCACCCGGGCTTCTATTGGTTTGCCATATGTAATCATAATTAGTGTTTGCAGGGCAAATATTATACACACTAATAACTTGCTTTAATAATACTTTTGTAACCCATGCTAGCAAAAAGATAATCATTTGCACTCACATTGAATGTATTTAAAAATAATGATTTTTTTTTATTTGCGAGATACCGGCTTATAGTTAATCTGGATACAATACAATCTGGGTCAGTTTGCAATAGGTAACTTATCATGCGTAAATGGCAGGTGCCTTCAACCAATTGGGTGATACTTTCGTCTTATTTGCGATTTTGTTATTTGACATAAGCGATACACACTACACTAAGGATGCATACGCAAGCCGGCATCCTCTACATATACGGAGTTCGTGGATAAATACTTTTTTAAAATAATTTTCGCATGATGAAAATAGAAGGAATATATGATAACAATGCAAGGTTAATTTGTTTCATTTTATTTTCAAACATGTGTATGTTTATCAATTTATTTTGTACCGTGAGTGGGCAGGTGGGCACAAATTAAACACAAAATTATTTCCTTTCTAATTTGTACGGAATAATGGAGGAAATATGATTGACGATATTGACCAGTAATGACAAGTTTTCAATTTACGCGCGCAAACATTAAGACAACTTGAAAAATAAAAACAAACAATAAAATTAACTGAAAAGAGCTTCATATTGCAGCAACTAAATACTGACAAAATGCTCAACATTATTCTCTCTCTCTCTCTCTCTCTCTCTCTCTCTCTCTCATGTGTAATCTAGTATGTATTGTATGCAGCTGTGTTACAGCTTTAAGCCTAATATTAAGTATATTTGTTATAATACCTTATGTACACTACCCCAAGCAAAATGTATACGTATTCTGTAGAATATTATCTGTTACATATTATTGTTTTATAAATGATTATTGATAATTTGACCTGAAGACTTAAATTGAGAATGTCGTTGTGCAGATGCATATATTTTTAGCATAAAAAATGTATATAAATATTTTAATTAAAACAAGCAAGATATGTCAGTTTATGTTCTCTCTCGTAAACATATACGTTACGAAGTATGATTATTTTCTTTCAAAGAATATCAAAATAGTTTGTTTAAATTTAGTTTTTTTTTCATAAAAACCATAATGCCAAGCTTGAAGAGGATTGTTGAGTTATGGATGAGAGAGCCAGAGCTATACAACCAGGCAGAAAATCTTTTTTCCCTTCTAGTTATGTTATACCTTATTTTTAATTTTTTGACTGAGTAGAGCGAAGATTAGTTCCGGTTACTTCACAAGCCTTTCACAATTTATATTTGAAGTCAGAGACATAGTCAAGAAGATTAATTTCTCAATCTTTGGTTGAAAGAAGATTCGCTTTTACTTGAAGGGTCCATGGTAGGTATGTCCATAATACAACAGGACTAAAACCTAATGATGCATGAACCGAGTACCTTAACAGCAAACTACAGCAAATGAACACCATCGTCCAAACGTTTTCCTGTATCAAAGCAATATGACCGATATGATCATATTTCTTTTCTCCAAAGTTTGATGAAATCTATCCAAAGCCTCTTGACTTTCAAAGTTTGATGAAATCTATCCAAAGCCCCTTGACCTTCAAAGTTTAATGAAATCTATCCAAAGCCCCTTGACCTTCAAAGTTTGATGTAATCTATCCAAAGCCCCTTGACCTTCAAAGTTTGATGAAATCTATCCAAAGCTCTTGACTTTCAGAGTTTCAAACCGTAGGGTGACTAATTCATGCATTAGTTGTTGGAAAGTTCCAGACATATATTTTGAAAATTTAACGGTTGGACATATATGGGAAGGCCAAAAGTATATAAAAACATTGGTTCATCAAATGTTGCAATATGTTGCAGGTGAGCTTTAAGGATGTTCTGATTGGGTTTTCAAACCATTTGACAAGTGTAACAAGATGTACACTATTTAGGAACATTAATTTTATGTTTCGACTAATAAAAGTGATTCAAGATTTTGTGATAAGCCTTACTGACTCATACATGAAAAGCTAATGAACTTATGAACTAGACTAAGAAATTTCTGAGTGACATCGGAATAATATTTTGATAGCTCACTGACGGCTAATCACCAGAGGTACCTGAAATGGTCTCCATTTTCTCATACGGATGCCATTTTTCACAAAATAACAATATGGGACATGTGCTGATTCAGCTTCTCTAATAGCACGCTGAAGCAAACATGAGGTCTCATGATTATTCCTGTTCAACAACGACTGGTTGTATTGTGTTACCCTAATTAGATTAAGAGAGGATGAGTAGTAAAATCAATGCGATCAATATCTCCTGTTTCATCAATACCAGCATCAAAGGTGACCTGATGAAAAGACTGACCATAAACGTGTCAACTAAAAGAATAATTTCCAGATCAACATCATTCTCAAGAGCTCCTTTTGCCATAGCTCAAGTAACTCCACCAACAAGTTATAAAGCAGCAATCTCATTTTCAAAATTTTGATCAAAACATGGTTTGTCAAGTACTAATGGATAAAGTTCCAAACTTGTCTACAGCTAGGTCATTCCTTAATAATAAATGACTACATTTCATGGGTATTGTAAAAATGTCACGGCTACGACTGTCACATGTCCTGTGAAAACAGTCTGATGCCAAAATGACAAAATGGATATGAACGTTAACAAATCATCCCTCTACTTCCATGAATAATAACAGTTTCACTAAACAAATGTATTGCTTTCGGTACATGACAGTGGCTTTGACTTTATTCAAACAGGAGCAATAAGAATAGCTGTTTTGTATTCTCTTATTTATATTTCAACCTGATAAATGAAACTTCCTGAATTAAGGAATACTCATCAGCTTAACGAGTAGAATTTTCTGAAGTTTCAACCGTTTGCTCATCTAGGTAGACTCTGACATCGTAATTGACGTAATTATTGCACTCTTCAACTAATATAGGTTGTCTAAGATTATCGTAATCTCGATCAACCTTCTTGGATGAACAGCACCTATCAGATAGTTGTCCTTTTTCCTTTGAAAATTCGACACAGGTCTGTCCCGTCTCCTTTCTTCCTTTGCAAAACCTTTGTTGATATACCTCCGGTACCAAGCAATAAGCCTTTAAGATACACTCCTTAATCACATCATAACCAGCACTTTAATGTACCGACATCGAAGTCTTGACTACACGAGCTTTGCCAATAAATACATTTTCTAATAATAAAGTCCAATCGTCTCGTAGCAATTTCAAGCTTTTAGCCATTTTCACATGAAAAACGTATTTATCTTCTTCCTTTTCCGGAAAAGAGGGTACTAACCCAATATTTCTGTTAACATCAACACCTAAAATAGTATGTAATGGGGGGAGGGTCGAGTTTGCTCCGCTTCGCAGTTCTAATTCTTTTAATTTCAATTTCATTTTCCTGTCTTCGTTCTCTTTCTCTTTCTCTACATATGCATCACTTCTCTCTCTCTCTCTCTCTCTCTCTCTCTCTCTCTCTCTCTCTCTCTCTCTCTCTTTGCATCTCTTTATCCTTGTATTAATATCCCTCTCTGCGTTTTCTCTCAGTTTCTAAATTTCTTCTTTCATAATATGTTTTTCTCTCTTTTTTCTATTCATTTTCATGCTTTCCTTCCGAATCTGATGATTTTTTAAACTCTATATCCATCCGATTTTTAGACTGTAATTCTTTTAACTTATTATCAAAATCGGATATAGATTTGCTAATGAAACGTAAAACATTTATCAAAAATTATTTGCAACCAAATACTGAACCAAAATGTTCTTTTTACTCTTGTTTTGCCAGATATCATTTTGCTTCCGAAATAGCATAATGTCTGGCACACTCAGGCTACTCGCCTTTTTCAAAAATTCTAATCTTTCCTATGTAGGATTTTAAATACAGTTTGCCACATTAGTTGACATTGTGAATGCGTGTTGGTATCACTAAATATTGTATAAATGTGCCCTGGCACAATGAAAAATTAAGTTAATTTTAATAATTAGAGCAGGCATTGTCAAACTTTCTAAATATTAAATGATATCGAATATGTATTATTTCCCAAAACAATCCCTTTTACTACACTTAATTAAATGCAGAAATTGATATCATTAAATTTAGCGAATTCAGTGTTTTCCCTTTATATTCTATAGAAATTTCTTTATTTTTCATTATATTCTGATCAATATTCTGTATTTTTCCTTTAAAGTTTACACAAAATTGTGCATTTCCCCCTTGCATTATTTACAAAATTATGGATATGTGATAACATATTAATATACCCCGTAAAATTTGTAAAGTATCTGTCCCTTTGTATTGTTTTTTGTTTTTTAGGTTTGATAATTAAAGATGACTAATGAATTTTTACCATTTTATGTTCAGTACTATCGGTAATGTATGCTACTTATACCTCATTGTCATGAAACATAGATGTTACACAATCTCATTGATTTATAAAATGGATGCTACACATATTTTTGACACACAACAGATGAAATAACGTACATTAGCTGTGTAATTGTTTCCCATAAGACTCTTCCAGGTTTGGTAAGAATACGTGTCTTCAACAACATTTAGAAAACACTATAAACAAACCACCTTGGTATTATGTTGGCTATGAAGAACTAACTTCCGTATAGAGGATTAAACTGAAAAACAAGACAAAGTAAAACCCAACAATCATTCATGATTCTAAAACATAAATGTATCTCCTTAATATATAAAATCAAACAAAGTAAAAGAATTATAAACAACTTACAGTGTATGAATTCATAGAACGTTATCCTAAATTGTATTATCAATTCCATATCAAACAGGAAACTGTCCAAAGGTATTCCGAGTGAAGATTTTATTGTGTTTATGTGCTAACGTGCTAGCACCACTGAAGAAGAATCACAGTTCTAAATCCCACAGTTTTTGCTTCAAGATCATCCATTAAAAGTAGATATATATATATATATATATATATATATATATATATATATATATATATATATATATATATATATATATTCAATTCCTTGAGAAAGTTATTGACTGTATAAATTAAAAGTTGTCCATTCAGCTATCCCTACTAACATTTATAAATAATTCACGATTTATTGTCTCTTACAAAGTTAACTTGAACTGTGGAATAGCATACGTGATGCTTGTATTCGCTTATATAGACTCTATATGCGCATCAGATCAACAACATCTGAACCACTCAACGATATTCGAACAATTTAAATCATGTTTTAAAAACAAATTAACAGTCATACTCTAACATTCTCATGTTATTGAATTAAACAATAATTAAGGCGTGTATGATACCTCTGCAAATCAAATGGACTACGAGTTTCAAGTGATACTTTCCTGACATTCATTCAAACTAAATGTGTGGCACGGATTCTATATTTAGCATTCATTTGTTTCTTTCCTTTGATGAAACGTTCCCGCATAATTATAATAAACATTACTATTATACCCTAGAATTAACTAGTCTACAATCCATTCGTAACACTGTCGTGTCCTTCAGATGCAGTCGAATAAATTCGAAAGTCTAAACGAGTATTTGCCTAGTAGTGAAGTGAGATTGACTGGCCGATTACGGTTCCAAATCCAGAAGCCCATTCTAATAGCCACGTGACCTTTTCCCATTCCTAATTTTTCACACACGCATACTACTGTATTTGTAATCTACGAGGGTCCTCAAGCAAAGTTAGAAAGTTGTGAATGTACAGCCAAGATATTTACTCAATTTTATTTTCCCCATTTTAAATCAACAACATGTTTTGGGTTTCTATATCTGAGTGCGGAGTAGTCGCTGCTTTTGGATTTATACGACACCATTTCGAACTCAGCCAAACTAACCATGTATTCTTCGATTACCATTGTGCTAACACCACTTTGTGCGGTCGCGATAAGTTCCGAATTGACACTTATTCGCGAATGTAAACGTAACGGCACTGACACGGGTTTTAGCGAAATAACCCAGACATTTAATCGGACTGATGTACCTGTGATGGTTTCCGCAGTAACAATGCCAGCAATACCAAGGGCAACGATCCTTGCGGCTGTGATTCCGCAAATAAAATCCACGACAACAAACACACGCGTTTGTATTTCGCGAGTGAAACAGTTTAATCGGTTTCATCTGTAAGCTCCTTTTGCGCTTCGTTTATTTTCTCATGTCGGTTACACTGAGGGTCTGTCATAGCCATTCTAATAATTTTTATTTGACACTTGCCAGACAATTATAGAAAATATCTTCCTCTGGAATATTTCAGTCTCCAGCGATTGTGAGTTCTATCACCACGATCACATAGAATCAGATTGGTAACTAAAACAGTAGTTCCCGTTTTCGTCCAAGAAACTGTTAGGCGAACACGTGCTTCCTTGTCGAATAACATTCAAGATTTTTATCTTCATGGTTGAGTCAATATTGGTTCAGTATTATCGACCGGGAATGTAACTACGGCTCCCGCACATAGCCCCTTCCCATCCATTTCACCTCTAAACACGTTTAAGCATACATCTGTAAATCTTTATAGCTGAACACTACATGCTAGACCCTTCCTCCAAAAAAGAAATATTGCTGCTGGCGCCCCTGCATAAAACCGAGGTGAATTTGTAAGTGAATTATACTTCATCGTTGTAGAAACAATCACTCAGTGGTTTCACGCCTGGCGGGATAGTCAGCGACCGGGCGTTTTCATGTCCTGATGATTCCGATCTTTTTCGATTTGTTGGAGGCATGCCAAGTGGTATCAACGACAGATTTCTCTCTGACCTTAGTGTAAATTATATGGGTGTAGTTAAGGGTCTGATAACGACATATTCACGAAAGAATGCATTGACAAGATAAACAAAATCACCATCGATGTTCGTAGAAATGTATGTATGTATGTATGTGTGTGTGTGTGTGTGTGTGTGTGTGTGTGTGTCCAATTACTTCGTTACAGGGCATTTCAGTAAATGAGATTTATAAAATGGACACTAAGATCATTACGTCAATAAAATGTTTTCAATATGAGAATTAGAAATACATTCCAGCAATCACGTATATGCTGTTCTAGAATTTGAAGGGAATACTGTTTCTATGTTTCTAGGCAAAACTAGCATTACCACTATAATGCAGCTAACGATTGTCGTGCACAAACACAACCCGTATTCGATTGTCATGTGAATGGTATTATCTTCTATGACGTTATGGCCTATCATATAGAGACGAACACTTAACCAAATATGGAAAGCCTGTTCCTTTTTCTTGGAAAGACGACTCGTAATATCTTTCCTCCAGTATAAAAAGACTTACCTTGATCAACCAAGGTTTTAAAGGAATTGCTACGACAACGACAGGCATGAAACTGACACGTGTTTTAACAGTTTTGCTTTTTGGTAAGATCTGATCTACATTTCACAATATCTAATTATGTTAGCTATTGACTACTTGATGTTTTTGTCTGTTACGTGTACTTGAAAGTTTCAACTCTCTCAGTTGAATCAATAACTTTAGTCTCCTACATTTCTTTTTATCTTACTCATTGGTCATCGCTTTAATTATAGTTCCTTCCACACAGCATCACGAATTTTCTCCTATCCGTAACTCGGTAAATTTTCAGGTAAGCGTCATTAAAGGTAGCTAAAAGTAACTAATTCTTTTCACACGAAGTATTTAACGAATTGGATACTTTACTTTTAGCTGCATTTAATGACGCTGACCTAAAACAAATAACATGCTGAACGAACTATTCTAAAATTATAAGGCGTATTTTTTTTTCTTCAAAACTAATATTATTATATTAAAAATGGCTAATCATGACATGTACAGATCATTTTGTAAAGTATTTAGTATCACGTATAAACTTCTTTTTTAAAACCAGGATATATATATATATATATATATATATATATATATATATATATATATATATATATATATATATATATATATATATATCGATTCCAAAGTGACAACAGTTGGATTCCCCAATGCACAGTGACATTATAAGATGACCAGTTTACACTGCATAAAAATTTCATCGCTTTTAGATCAATACGCTCAGTTGCATCTGCACTCTGAACCATCAAATTTAACAAGCATGCAACAATTTTGAAGTAATACATATTTTGAATGATTTCATAAAGTTGTTTGGTTTCTCTGTTATTGTTGCTGACATTTTGCGAAGGAGATTGATAAAAACGTTTTAGATTATATGTTTGCATTTAAAGAGGAATAATAATAATAATAATAATAATAATAACTTATTTAAAGAGGAGCAATATTTTAGCCCTATTAGGCAAGTATGCGAACAGGGAAAATGAAATAAACATGAATCGAAAGAAATGCACTCAATGCCAACACTTTATTAATAGGTACAGCAATACAAACTTTATCAAACAGTTAATAAAATAATTTCTTTTTTCATCTCAGCTTCTTTGACTGCAGTTTATTCCGATGGCTGCGATCAACAAAAAATAGAACGGTGTACGCAAAGCTATGGCACTATAATGAGTACAACTACGGTTATATCACCAAATTTCAAGCAATTGCTTTGCAGGTATCAATGTTTTTGTAATATTCACTGAACTCTTTATGAAAGAGTGCAAGACTGAGATCATTGCTTGTTTCTCGCATGTGATTTAAGCAAACTTTTTAAAAGCATTTTTAATTGTTGATTATTCCTATGGTTGCGTTCGACAATAATTGAATCTTGGCAGGACGATTCTGTCGTATTGGCGGAATTTTTGACATCTTGACACCTTGAATCTTGGCAGGACGATTCTGTCGTATTGGCGGAATTTTTTTCATCTATACATTCTGCTTAGTTAATATGCAGGTATCGATGTTTGTTTTATATGCAGTGAACTCAAGCTTATGAAATGAATGTTGGATGGAGATCAATGCTTATTACTTATATGATATGCTTGCACCATATTCTAGCTGTTATTTTGTTTGAAGTAAGTGAAATGGGTTTTATCGTTTTTTTAAATATAATTTTCATGTATTTGTTCAATGTCAGTAAAGGTAACTTTCACACTGTCAGCTGTAACCCAAGCTTTTATCATCCTGGTTTAGCTACAGCTTTTAGATAACAACAATTAATATACACAGCAAACTCATCTGTCATAAGCACTGGCCATTTAATTTTCCTGAGAAATATTTCTTTCATATCAAGATAAATAATACTTATTTCGAAATAATATTGTAGCAGTAGTGAATAGGGACACTCTAGGGACTAGGAGACTTCCATGTTAAAAAGGGTATATCCACTCTGGGGACTATGTAAAATTTAACATAGGAGAAAAAAATATCCACTCTGGGGACTATGTAATTTAACATGGGAGAAAAAAAATATCCATTCTAGGGACAAGGGGAATTGAACATGGGAATAGAGTTTGGGCCTGTCTAGGGACAAGGGGAATGGAACATGGGAATACTGTGTGGGCCTATCTAGGGACAAGGGGAAATGGAACAGGGTCGGGACCCTATTTTAATACGGTCCCGACCTGATGGGTCTATGGAAAGGGAACAGGCAAAAAATTGAAACAGGGAGGGGGTCTCTATTTATTTTTTCAAAATAAAAAAAATAAAAAAATGGGATAGGCAATTGAAAGTCAAGATGTTTTCGAGACCTATGAGTGGCCCTGAAAAGGGCCTTTGGTTTCATCATCATCTTCTTCTTTTATTTCCTCCACTGCTTCCACCAAGTTCTCACTTTTGCCAGTATTCCTTTCTTTTTCTTCTCCTTCTCTGGCATCCAGTCTGGATGACCTATTGCTCGGAATTTCTCCTGTATTATGATCCAATTGTTGTTGAGTTTGTCAAAGGCCTCTTTTTTCTTTAAGTTTTCCTTATCCTTTCGTTCTTTATTCCACTTGTTTTTGATCTTCTTTACTTCTTCCTCCATTACTTTTCTCATAAGTTCTTCCGATTTCTTAAGCTGGTCCAGGGATTTTTTGACAAAGGACCACTCTGTCCATTCCATTACGTCTTCCAAAAAGCACCTTACTTCTATCAAATTATCCATGGCTTCCTTTAAGTGACCAATCTTTACATACTCTGGATCTATAAAGCCTCTTAGTCTTTTTACTTCTTCTTCAATCATCTCTTTCACCAGATCCATAGCTAATTTCAGGTTGTTCACTTGCCTTCTGACAAAATCCCGGGTAACTTCATGCTTCCATTCTCGTTCAATCCTTTCCACTACATAAGCTCCATCCACCATCGAATACCAAATGTCCTTCAACTGGTTAAACAATTCTGTTACAGCTGCCATCTTCCTTGTCTTTATTCCTTAGAATGGTTCGAACATTTGTTGTTGTTGTTGTTGTTGTTGTTGTTGTTGAGTTAAATTATAGTGGCTTGCGCTTCGCATTGAGCATGTACCACTGGTTTATGATGCCACAGGCACCTAATTGATTACTCCTTGGAGGAAGGAATGGAGCCACTTCCTCCAGGCATTTCTGTGTTCACAGAACACTAATTGATTGGGCCGTCAGGTCGAGGTACTTTTGTGTACATATCGATCTGATTGTAAGGCCTATGTTTTGTTTGAGTGGGATTGGACCCAGCACACACTCTGTCATTCATTTGCACTGATTAGCGACTAGTGGGATTGGACCCGATCTAGTTCGTATTTTTAATTTATGATGCGTGCACTGCACGTATGTGTTTTGATGTCTGTCCGTGGCAAAGGGCGAAAGTGGCTAGGCTTGGGCGGAGCTGTCTTGCCACAGGTTAGCAGGGTTTTTCCGATCCAGGGTATTTTAGTTCTAAATTTCCGTCTTTGGAATTTGAATCATAAAAACTCTGTGCTGTTTTTAAGAGAGATAGAGTCTATTGAGGTCGATGTTAGCTTGTAGGTGACAGCATTTGTCGATTGGTTTTGCAGCCTTGTGCTGCTGGCCCTGGATGGAGTTGGTGTTTTTTTCCATCTTATTGAGTAATTGTTTTGGGTCCTAATTATCTAGTTGTAAATTTTGGTTGCAGCCTTGTGCTGCTGGCCCTGATAGTCATTGGGTTTTTTGACTACCTTATACGAGTAAGTTTTGGGGTGGTATTCTATATATTTGTTATGTTTGCAGCATTGTGCCGCTGGGCCTGACAGTCGTTGGGTTTTTTCGACTACCTTATATTTGTAAGTTTAGGGTCTTGGTACGGGGATCCCTGATGGTCTATTCTTGCGACCACCTTATACGTTCTATTTTGGGATTATATGGTTAAATCTAATTTTTGTCATAGCTGTCACCTATATAGAAGATAAACTTTTTGGAGCTGTTAGTTAGGGTGTTAGGATAGTAGTATGTTAAGAGAAGTGGAGAAGGGTTGTTTATTATACCACCTATCCCCTGTATATTCCTTCCTGGTATTTTTGGTCTAGTTATCTATTTGGTGTTCTTTAATTTACGCTTGTTATTTGTATGGTTTTATCAGTCAGTGGACTTATTTGATTAGATTTGTTTGGATTCAGCCTTAGTTTGTTTTTATTATTCAGGGCCATGCACGGCCGTGTTAGTCTGTGAACCCACGAGACTTATCCGGCCGTCCTAGTTCCTGTTTAACTGGTCTATAGCTATGCATATATTTTATGAATGTGTTTATTGTTGTAATCTAATCAATTTTGTTTTTGTTTTTAGCTAGTTTCAGATTAGCTTCAGTCAGTGGACTTACTTGATTAGAATTGTTTGGATTCAGCCTTAGTTTGTTTTTTTATTATTCAGGGCCATGCACGGCCGTGTTAGTCTGTGAACCCACGAGACTTATCCGGCCGTCCTAGTTCCTGTTTAACTGGTCTATAGCTATGCGTATATTTTATGGTTTGTATTTAAATTTTTGTATATATTTCCGTTTTTTTTAAGGAAAGTTATGATGTTGTTGTATGTGGTTCTTAAATTGGGGTTCGTGCTATTAAGAAATTCTGGATATGTATACGGCGATCCTATTTTATTTTGTTCAGCTTTGAAAATTTCCCTTTCTTTCTTTAACCTGTAGCATATGTTTAATATGTGGTGCAGATCTTCAGGCACCCGACAGTAGAAACAGTTTGTGTTGTCAGGTTTTGGTCCTATGTGTTTTCCGTAGCTGCTAGCCAACTTGGTTTTTCCTGTGTAAATTCTATTTATTACTTTTTGATCTTTCCCTTTAAGTAAAGGCGGTTTCCTATTTCTAGTGGTTTCTTTGAGTGTGGTATGTAGTTTTTTGCCTGTCTTGCTATTGTCCTAATATTCCTGCCATTTCTGATTTATCATGACTGTCATTAGGCTGTAGATTTCACTAACACTGTAAGCCAGTGGTACGTGGTTTAGCTCGCTTAGTTTTAGTTTAGCTAAGTCATCTGCTAGATTGTTTCCTAGTATGTTTATGTGGGATGGGACCCATAGGAATTCTACTTGTTGTTTATTGCTTTTTAGTTTCTTTAGTATTAAATTGGTTTTATTTAGGAAATTCTCTCTGCTGTTGGTGCTGTTATTTAGAATGGTTGTAAGGACGCTTAGCGAGTCGCTTATTATTACTGTTTGGGGTGGGTTGTTTTTCTCCACCCATTCTAGTGCTTGCCCAGAATTCTGCTGTGTAGATTGAACAGTTTTCCGGTAGTCGGTGACCAACTTGTATCTTAAGTTTGGGGATTACGTATGCAGCTGCTGTTTTCGCGGGATTGGTGGTTTTTGAACCGTCTGTGTATATTTGTAGATGGTTTGAATACTTAGTTGCTAAAATTTCTGATGTTATAGTGTGCAGCTGCAGTTCTTGATTTAATTTATTTCCATGTTTGGTGACAGAGGTATTGATGTTTGGGTCTTCGTTATACCAAGGTTTAGGATCAAAGATGTTGTTATTTTCTTTTTGCTTTATGTCTATTGGGAGTAGTTTCGTTAATTCATGCACTATTTCTCCTGCAGGTACGCGGTGCTTTTGAGTGTTGCTAAAGGAGATGCTGCATTTCTCTATTGCTAGCAGTGTGGGGTAAGTGTTTGATTGTGTTTGTAATCGGGCTGCGTATCTCAGTATTAGTTCCTGTCTTCTGAGATAGAGTGGAAGTTCACCTGTTAGTACTTGGAGCTCTACTAGTGAAGTTGATGGTAATGCTCCAGTGATTGTAATTAGGGCTTTTCGTTGTATTTGCTCTAATTTTTTTAGTTGTTTTGTTGGCGCTAGATTGTAAACTTGGCACCCATAATGAAGTTTGGATCTTATCAGTGCCCGATATATTGCTAGCAGTGTTTCCTGATGGGACCCCCAGTTCGATCCTTTAAGGCTTCTTAAGAGATTGATGTCCTTATCGCATCTTTTAACTACTTCCTGTATGTGTTTTCCCCAATTTAGGTGTTCGTCGAAGTACATACCCAGAAACTTCTTGAATTTAACATATTTTATTACTTTATTGTTTATTGTGAAAGTTGGTTGTGGTTTGTTTATTTTGTGCGTGGGGGAGAAGATGATGACTTCTGTTTTATCCTGTGATAGTTTGAACCCCCATTTGTCAGCCCATGTTCCTATGTTGTTTAGACTATCTTGTATAGTTTGTGTGGTTTTTTGACTACTGGGGTTGCCAGCTTTCCATATTCCGCTGTCGTCCGCGAATTGCGAAATTTCAATTTGTGTAGTTGCCAGAGTTTTATTTAGGTCGTTGATCATTAGGTTGAAAAGAGTGGGACTGAGTACACTGCCTTGGGGAGTTCCATTTTCTAAGGAGTGTATTTCAGAGTGTGTGTCTCCAACTCTAGTTATTATTTTGCGGTCTGTTAAGAAGCGTTCGATGAAGTTGAACATTTGACCAGTAATTCCATAGTGATTTAATTTGGCTAGTAAGCCTTTGGTCCATACTAAATCAAATGCCTTTTCTAAGTCTAAGAATACCGCTATTAGTTCTTATCTGCTTTCCTTTTTGAGTTAAAGTCTAATTTGATCGCTGTTTCCAGTCTTATGAGTTGATCCGTGGTGGATCGTTTGTTCCTAAATCTGCATTGGTTCTCGGATATTAAATTATTTTGCTCTAGGTGGCATTTCAGGCGATTAGTTATTATGGTCTCCATAATTTTGCATATGTTATTTGTTATGGAGATAGGTCTGTATGAGTTGACGTGGTGGGGGTCCTTGTTTTGTTTCAGGATAGGAATAACTATAGCAGTTTTCCATTTATTAGGTAATTTTCCTGTTTTCCAGATCTTATTTAAGAATTTAATTATTGATTGTTTGATGTTATTTGGAATATTGTTATACATAATATATCCTATTTTATCCTCTCCAGGGGAAGTTTCTTTTTTGGTGCTTAGTGCTTTATCCCATTCGGCAGTTGTGATATCTTTATTTAGGTAAGAATTTTTGTTGCCAATGTCAGTAAATAGTTTGCTATGAGTTCTTTCTACCTTAATTCTATGTTGTTGGAATGAGTTGGTGTGGTTTTTATTACTGCTCATTTCTGCAAAGTGCTTAGCTAGTGTTTCAGCTTTATTTTTGTTTGTAATTGCTCCTGGTATTTTTGGTATGCTATTTGATGTTTTCCCTCTGATTGCTCTAATTTTATCCCAGACTTGTTTGGTACTGGTTTTGATATTTATACTTTTGCAGTATTTTTGCCAAGTAGTTTCTTTGGCTTGTTTGATGATTATTTTGAGTTCTTTTTCTTTGTTTTTGTAATTGGTGAAATCCAGTGAGTTTCCTGTGCGTCTAAATTTATTGAGTAATTTTTTCTGATCTTGTGTGTTTGTTGGCATAGTTCGCTCCACCACGGGACTGGTTGTTTGTTTGGGCGGCCACTTGTTTTAGGTATGCTAGATGTTGCAGCTAGGTTGATAATGTTAATCAGGTTATCACAGTATGTGCTTAAATTATCATTTTCTATATCCTTGTGGTCTATTGTGCTGAATAAGGTTTTATACATTTTCCAATCTGCTTTTTCGTATCTCCACTTGAGTTGTGTTTGGTGTGAGTTGAACTGAGTATCATTTGCAGGGTGGTTATCATTGGGAAGTGGTCACTGCCTATGGTGTCAGTTTGATCCACTCTCCATTCCGCCACCTGTGCTAATGATGGGGAGCATATGGTTAGGTCGATGGCGGTGAGGGTACCATTTTCGGGGTTTAATCGAGTTCTGGTACCGTTGTTTAGTATGGTCAGGTTGGATTCTGCTATCCAAGTTTCAACCAACCTGCCTCTTTTGTCCGTTCGGTCACATCCCCATATCTCGTTATGCGCATTGAAATCTCCGTATATGACTACTCGGTCCACCTGTCTATTGTCATTAATTTGTCGGTATGAGTCTATGTTTTTGAATTTTTACTACTGCCTCCTGGATCGTATAAATTAAATATTTGGATGTTCTCTATTACTGAGTTTATTATTAGTGATTGAATTTCCACTGACTGATTTTCGTCTACTTTGAGAGGTATGGGCACTGGTGTTACGTTAGGCATGTTATTTATACTGAAGGTAGCTAGCCCCCCTCCTTGCCCTTTGAGTCTATTTTGAAAGTACCCTGGGGCGTAACCCTGAATTTTTGGTAGGGCCCTTATTTTGTTGATGATTTTTGTCTCTTGAATGCAGATTATGTCAGGTTTTATAGATAAGTTTTGTATTTTCAGTCTTAACTCATCTATATTGCCTGACAGTCCTCTTGCATTCCATTGCCATAATGTTAAGTCCCTATTTGTTGTACTATACATGATGGTGTTGTTCATTTATTGGTCTATGATGTTGTGGAATTTTATATCCTACTTGTTCGAAAATGAGTTGCAGTATAGTTTCTAGGTGCCTGATCCTACTTTCTAGTGCGTCTAGTTTGTTATTTATTATATGTGTTGGATCCTTTATTTGAGGGTTGTTTCTAATATCTGACCTTTGTGGGGAGGGTGGGTGTGGATGGATAGGTCTGCTAGGAGTTTTTGGAGTGGCAGGTTTCGAGTTTGTTGTTGTGCAGTCAGATACAGTGAGCTTCGATTTGTTTGATAAGATTTTCTGTTTAGCTAGTTGATATCGTATGTTTGTAGAGTTCATTAAGTGTATAATCTGTTCTTCCCTAATAGCATAGGGGCAGTTTGGTGTGTCGGGGAGGTGGTTGCCCTTGCAGTTTGTACATAATGGGGTTTTTCTTTTGCATTGCCCTCTGTGGTTCCCCCCGCACTGTTTACATGTGTATTGGAATTTGCATTTTGAGCCGTAGTGGCCCCAGCGTTGACAGTTATTGCATAATCTTGTTTTATTGATATAGGTTTCAAGTTTATATCTTATTCCTGTGGGATTTAGTTTAATTATTGTTGATAGAGTTAAGTTAGATTCAATTACTGCTGCTGTTTCGTATCCGTGGTGGTTCCTTAATTTGAAAGCTCTATTGATTGGGGTTCCACCTTCCTTTATTTGTTCAGTGATTTGTTCGTTATTTAATTTTTGTAAATTTCTAGTCAACTTCAGGACAGATTTGAAATTTTTTTTGGTGGTTCTGCCTTTTCGTGTGTTGGATTCCTTGGTTTATTTGAAAAATTGTTATTTGAATTGCGAGTGCCTCCTGTGGTTGTTTGGTGGTGTTTCTCTACCTGGACTGGTATCGAGTTGATATCCCTTATTTCTAGATATTTGGCCATTTGCCTTTGAGTGCTATATGCACTATTATATATCCTGTGTTCGGTCTAATTATTTTGAGCTGCCCTGAGTGGTTTCTTTGTAGGGCTCCTATGATGCTGTTTGTTGTCATGTTGATAAATCTCGGGTTTTTGCTTTTGATATATAGTGTTAGTTCTAGAGGGTGGTACTTAATTTTTGGTGTTTGTTTTTCGTGTGTTGTGCAGTTAATTTGGGGGTGGGTGGTTTTTCCTAGTTTGCTATGTTCTTCTATTTGTGGTTTTTGGTTTGCTAAAGGGTGGTTCGTATTAGTTATATTAGTCTGTTTCAAATTTTGTTTCAAGGGACCTTTTCCTTTTCCTATATATTCCCTTTGATTGATTGTTCTAGTAACGGGGGTGGGGTTAGAATCTGTGTCGGTTTGACTATATAGTAAGTCGTCTTCCGTTAATGGTTTTGATGGTCCCGGGATTTGGCTATTGTGGTATTTGTTTACACAGCTTTTTGTCGGATTTACGGGTTTTATTTGAGTTTTGCCCGTAGGCGTTATGGTTGAGTTGCCTTTGTTTGTCTGCTTAATTCCCTGCTGTGTTATCCCGCTATAGCTTCCTGTCCCTGCTGTTTTTGTTTCGATTTGTATAGTTAGAGGAAATTTTCTAGGGGATAATGCCAATGTTTGGAAATTGGGGGTTGGTGTTCCGAGAAAAGGATCTATCATGCTATCTTCCATGGCCAAAGTATTTTCCAACACCTCCTCTCCCGGTAAAGTGTCATAGAGATTAAAATCGATTGGAGAGTCAGGGTTAAGTTTTTCTTTCTGTACTCGGATTAATTCAAAGTCCGGGGTTGAGGAAGTGAGGGACAATTCAGTGGCTTGGATTTGTTTGGAATCTGGAGTAGTTTTAAAGGTTCCTATGATTGTAGGTGTGGTAACTGGAGTGTGTTTTTTAGAGTTTGCTTTGTCCATTTTCCTTTTTATGCCTAATTTCCCTGTAATTTTTGGTGTTCCTATCATGGATTGCCTGTTTTGTGAGGTTTAAAGATGCCATATTGTTAGTTGGGGATAAATTAAATTGGTAGTAAAGTAGAGAAAAAAAGTAGAGTGCTGTTGTTAATCCTTGTGACAGAGAATCTCACAATATTACCGGTGCTTGTACTAATATGAGGATTCTGTCCAGGCGTATACTAGTATGTTTCCTAGTGCCTGTTTTGTGGATCGATGCTAACAGCTAGAAAAGATTAGGTTTTGTTAAAGAGAAAGAGAGTGATTAATTTGCCGTTGTTTATTTTCTTTTGATTGAAAATCGCACTTCGTTATTGGAGCTATATCGTGTGCGGATTCAATCCAGGTATTTCTAGTATGATTCCTAGAAACTGTTTTGGAAAATAGGCGGCAAATTAGATGTAAAGATTTAGATGAAGCAATTAGAGTTTATGAATTCTTAAAACAGCACAGAGTTTTTGTTGCTCGAAAGTTTAGTAATTTTTCGTTGTGGACTTCGTTGAAGGCTGAATTCTTGACGATACCAAGGATCAAACGCTTGGGTAACTGACCTTGGAACAGATGATCTTCGATCATGGATCGCTGTCCAGCAGGAATGGTGAACGTTTTTACTTCCACGCGTCGTATCGGATACTTGGCGGTCGTTCTGCTCAACGTTTGACTGATGTCGTTTCCCACTTTGGGTAACACTTCCACACGTCGAACGTAGAGCCTGGCTTCTTGAATAATGGCTTTGTACTCGTTAGCATGGGCCAACAAATGGAAAGCGGTACTGCTACGATTCAGTCTCAGGCGAATATCCACTACGTTCAGTAAATTCTTTTCTTGTAACCACATGTCCAAATGCAAACGATCCATCAGTTCTAAACTACGTCCTTGCAGAATTTTATTTCTACGTGTATTAAACCCCACATTGTGAGGATCGTCATCTGCTGTGAGGGCTGTATCGTTAAATATGTTATCACACGCTGTGTCAGGTTTCCATACCACGCAAGCATCCAGATGAGTATTCTTGGCTTCTTTTCCGTACGTCAAGAGATTTTCCAGGTAGGCACGATACGGGTAAGTATCCATGTTGCTGCTGACCAGTTTCTTATTCAAGTACAAGTCCACTTCGCTGAACAAGGAATGCATGAAATTGTTGACAGGCGCTACCCTATCATTGGCTGCAGGATTGGTGTTGTCCGTTTTGATCACTTTGACTTTCAAATACAGGTAACTGACACAAGGCAAAGAATTACGATGTAATCTTCGGGCTGACCTTTGAAGTCAAACTCGATGGGATCAGAATCCGTCAAAGAGGAGACGGGATGGAATTCCACCCATTGGGATTCTTGCATCGTCATCATGGTCGGTGGCATGGCAAACAGATCCAGTTCCGACTTGGAACAAGCGCAAGACTCTCGGTGCATCATTTTTTCTCTGTGTCTCAATATTTTAATAATCGAACACGTCTAAGTCTCGAACGGTTCTTCTTTTCTTTGTCTTTCTAGCTTTAAAAGTGTGAAGTCTGGTGAAAGGGTGTTTTCTTCGTCGTCTCTTTCTGCCTTGTCCTTGCTGAATGCCTGACTCGGTAGCGTGCAGGGCATTTATGGGTGTTTCTCGTCGACCCAAAAGGTCTTTACCCGTTTTCAGCAAGACATTTTTGCCTGTCCTCAAGAAAACATCTTTGGGGTTTTGTTTGTCGATGATGACATTTTGGAGAAATTCTTTGCCTTGTGTCAGTGCCGCATCTTTCAAGGCGTTCAATCCGCGTGTCACCATCGGTTTCAACACCGGAGCCACCGAACGAAATGCCGATTTTAACATATCTCCTAAACCGTGTCCTCGCTGTCGAGCAACCCCTCGGTACACTGGATACATGACTTACGAGTCGTGAGAGAACCGTTTTCGAAAATGGAGTTTCATCGTGACTTTCCCTTTGGTGAATGGAATATTTTGTCCCAGATCTCCTTTTATAGCAATGTTGACCGTGTCCAAATACGACTTGCTGACGGGCAAATAGTGAGGATGTACAAATTCGCGGTGAACGTGATAAGTGTGTCCACCTTCCTCGTCAGCTCTCGTGGCAGAATCCACTTAGAAAGGAATGACACGCAGTAAGGGTACGGAGGTGTGTCCCACCACGTTGTACTCCACCACATCGGAGTACACAAACATCAAATTCAGTCCTTGGTTCAGTTCTACCGGGGAACGAAATAACTTGCTAAAAGACTCGTTGTCGTAAATGATTGGTAATTCGTTTTTCTTGATCATGGCCATTCTTATGTCCATGTCTCCGCCGAACATGTCAAACAATTCAGGACAAAATAAAATGGACACGATTTTACCCCCGTCAAATTTCATGAGGAAGCGACGAGCTGCTTTGTGGTACTCCATGGTGACACTTTTTTTGACACTTTCCAAAGCTTTCAGAAACACGACATTAAATCTGGAGGTAATGGTGCTGACCAAATGTTGACCACTAAAATAATAGATTGGGGAAATGAACAACTGGTAGGACCACTTCTGAGTTTTGTCATCATAGGTTTTGTGATCATATTTGACATGAGTATTCAAGTACTTTTGCATTGGCTCGTCATAAATTTCCACCGTAAAAAAATTTTGATTAGGAAGGACATTGACGACTTGGGTCGGGTGAATGATTTCCATTAAAGCCACTTCCCAATGTGCTTCGTGATCTAATGGGATGGCCTGAGGTAATTTGGCCGTGTAACAGCACAACGTGTTCTTGGAAAACACCTCCATGGAACTGTCACTGGGTAAGGTTAAGTAAAATTGGTTGTTATTGCTCATAATTCCAGAGTTCTGTGGCTGTCCGAGGAGGCAGTCCTTTCCTTTTCTTTCCTTGGGTTTTAGAAGAGGGATGGTTTCTGGAGGGTGACATCTTTGAGTCTTCAGCACCAAAAAGACTGATACCCCTACTTAGTCACAGACCTTTTTTATACTGGAACGCGTCGCCACTGATTGTCTTTACGTCGTATCAACTTCAGAACAGGCATGACACGTCGTGCAGGGGTACGCAACGGACTAAATCGAGCCAGTTCTTGCTTGGACAAATTCAGTACACTTTGTAACATGCCCGATCTCTCCTGGACTTTGATTTTAGGAGAAGGTACTTTGTGAGCAGCTGCCACTGCCGCTAAATTGGAGGGTCCTGCCACTGGGGAAGTTCTTGGGGTCATCAACGGAGACGTTCTTGGTGTGATCAACGTCTCCAAGTACTTAACAGTTCTTGGTGTCATCAACGGAGAAGTGACTGAACCTGAAGGCTGCGTCCTGGTTGAAGTGTCTCTCTTGCGACTAGTTTTCCTCAGTAGGCTTTTTTTTTCTGGGGACTTTTTCTCTGTTTCTTTTTCTGGGGGCTTTTATTTTTGCGGGGTGGTGTCTGGTAAGAGGAGGGTCCCGCCACTGGAGAAGTTCTTCGAGACATGTTTCTCCTTGGGGACCTGGTCTTGCCACCGTTGCTTTTTTTCTTCTTCTCGAGCTTCGATTGACTTCTTTTTTCTTGGGAAGAACTTTGGGAGCGTTAGGATCCCATCTTGAGAGAGAGAGCGAGTGATGACCCCTCCTAGAGTACCGCTCCCTCCAGGTTTCAAAATGATTTGTTTTTTGGTTTGAGTGTCGATGTGGGTATCGGCCAGTTGGGTCAAAGCGACTTTGTTTCGATCAAAAAAGCGTTTGGTTTGATGAGGAATCTGAATGATCCCTTGGAGTAATTGACGTGCTGTCACCGTGAACCATCGTAAGACTTCTTTGAGACTAGCTTCTAAGACACGAACTCGTATTTGTGGATTTTTTTCTCGAATGATGCCATACAAGGCACGAATCAATTTGACGGGAAGATGTGACTGAATGGACGTCATGTTCAAACTGTGTGAGACAGAAAAAAGTGTCTAAGGTTTTTATAGATTTTTTTGTTGAGTGAAATTAAGTCGAGGACGGAGACGTGTACAGGACAGGCCCTCCGTCTTGGCGCCAGTGGTGAAACAAGTGGGTACGAAATCGCAAATCCTTGGGGGTCGTAGGTTTCAAATCGACGAGTAAATAGGCGTGTGGTGTTTGGGTGGCATCGTCGTACGCCTGAGTCAGCCAAGACGTTCCTAACTGTTTGGCTAAGAGTTGCACTTGCGATTTATCTCGAGGGCTTTTAAACAAGACCACATAATGCGCATTGAGACTGATGGTACAATGGGAATACTTTGTTGAAACAAATTTTGGGTGATGTAAACGACACTGGCATTACGGTGATGCCCTTTGCGCGTGAACCACAGTTTAATTTATTCTTCGTCTTCTCCTAAGATGTCGTCGAACATGATCAAATGGATTTGACGGGAGTCAGAGACGATGCGATTGTCTTCTTTAGGAATGCCTTCCACAAACACGATGGATTCGCCTTGACTTTCTCGCAAGAGACTGTACACCGATTGCCACTCTTTGTAACACCACACGACACGTTGAGGCGGACGATCGATCAAATGATGTTTATGTTCGATCAACACAACATTTTTTATTCAAAAATCACTTAACACTAAACAACAACTCTAACATTTTTAACAATAATCCAACAATATAACATCAAACAATTTTTTCAAAACACAACATTTTTTATTCAAAAATCACTTAACACTAAACAACAACAACTCTAACATTTTTTAACAACCATGCAACAGTAAAAGTTTCTCCACTAGGTAAAGAGGGATAACAGTCTTCCATGGTTTCTAGTAATCTAGGATGACTTCTCTCAAACTGTTGATTTCTATGGTATTATCGAATTCTGCATACAGGATGACGTTCACCGTTTCATCAGGGTCTCGGTCTTTAAACTGAATTTCCACACGAATCTGGCCGGATTTTATAGGGTGGAAATGTCCCTCGTCGCTGCCTTGGTCTGGAGTGAAATCGAAAGCCCACAAAGCGTAGCCTCCTGCATAATCCTCGTACGTAATACCGTGACTGGTATTGGTTCCTAACTGTCCGGTGGCTTCGTACAAGGACAAGTACGATCTCAAGTAATTCTTCTTTTTAAAGTCAGGTTCGAAAGGTCGGGTACACAAGGTCTTGCCATCGCGACTGACTTCGATTTTGGACACGCCAAAGTGTTGAAAGTAGAAAGGATTTTTTTCGGCAGCTCCGTTGTAGGCTGTATTCTCGACGATACCAACGATCAAACGTTTGGTTAACTGTCCTTGGAACAGATGATCTTCGATCATGGATCGCTGTCCCTTGGGAATGGTGAAGGTTTTCACTTCCACGCGTCGTATGGGATACTTGGCGGTCGTTCTGCTCAACGTCTGACTGATGTCGTTTCCCACTTTAGGTAACACTTCCACACGACGTACGTAGAGTCTGGCTTCTAGGATTTTGGTTTTGTAACCGTCACTATCAGCCATCAAATGGAAAGCGGCACTGCTACGATTCAGTCTCAGGCGGACATCCACCCCGTTCAGCAAATACTTTTCTTGCAACCACATGTCCAAATGCAAACGATCCATCAGTTCTAAACTTGTGTCGGCTCCCGTGATTCTCTTTCTTCGTTCTACAAATCCATCATTGTTGTCTTTCTTTTCATCAGTTTCCAATATTTCAAACTTGGTAGGTTCGTCAGCTTCCCATACCACACAGGCATTGAGATGAGTGTTCTTGGCATCTATTCCGTACGTCAAGAGATTTTCCAGGTAGGCACGATAAGGGTAAGTATCCATGCTGCTACTGACCAGTTTGTTATTCAAATACAAGTCCACTCCACTGAACAAGGAATGCATGAAATTGTTGACGGGAGCTACTGCTTCATCGTCTATAGCACCTCCAGTCTTATCTAGAATTTTGACTTTCAGGTACAAGTAACTGCTATTCAGATCGATGTAATCTTCGGGCTGTCCTTTGATTTCAAACTCGATGGGAGCGGAATCGGTCAGTGAGGAGACGGGGTGAAATTCCACCCACTGGGATTCTTGCATCGTCATCATCGTGGGGGGCATGGCAAACAGATCCAGTTCCGTCTTGGAACAAGCGCAAGATTCTCGGTGCATCATTTTTTTTTGTCTCTTTTCTCAATAATCGAAAACGTCTAAGTCTCGAACGGTTCTTCTTTTCTTGGCTTTTCTCGCTTGAAGTCTGGTGAAAGGGTGTTTTCTCCGTCGTCTCTTTCTGCCTTGTCCTTGCTGAATGCCTGACTCGGTAGCGTGCAGGGCATTTATAGGTGTTTCTCGTTGGCCTAAAATGTCTTTGCCCGTTTGCAGCAAGACATTTTTGCCTGCCCTCATGAAGGCTTCTTTAGGGTTTTGTTTGTCGATGATGACATTTTGGAGAAATTCTTTGCCTTGCGTCAGTGCCGCATCTTTCAAGGCGTGCAATCCGCGTGTCACCATCGGTTTCAACACCGGGGCCACCGAACGAAAGGCCGATTTTAACATATCTCCTAAGCCGTGTCCTCGCTGTCGAGCAACCCCTCGGTACACTGGATACATGACTTAAGAGTCGTGAGAGAACCGTTTTCGAAAATGGAGTTTCACCGTGACTTTTCCTTTGGTGAATGAAATATTTTGTCCCAGATCTCCTTTTATAGCAATGTTGACCGTGTCCAAATACGACTTACTGACAGGCAAATAGTGAGGATAGACAAATTCGCGGTGGACGTGGTAAGTGTTTCCACCTTCCTCGTCAGTGTTCGTGGCAGAATCCACTTTGAAAGGAATGACACGCAGTAACGGTACGGAGGTGTGTCCCACCACGTTGTACTCCACCACATCGGAATACACGAACATCAAATTCAGTCCTTGGTTCAGTTCTACCGGGGAACGAAATAACTTGCTAAAAGACTCGTTGTCGTAAACGATGGGTAATTCGTTTTTCTTGATCATGGTCTTTCTCATGTCCATGTCTCCGCCGAACATGTCAAACAATTCAGGACAAAATAAAATGGACAGGATTTTACTCCGTTCAAATTTCATCAAGAAGCGACGAGCTGCTTTGTGGTACTCCATGGTGACATTTTTGCTGACATGCTCCAAAGCTTTCAGAAACACGACATTAATCCTGGAGGTTATGGTGCTGACCAAATGTTGACCACTAAAATAATAGCCTGGGGGAATGAACAAGTGATAGGTGGTGTACTTTTGTGTACGGGTTTTCTTGTCATATTTGACATTGCTATCCATCCACTGTTGCATTTGCTCGTCATGAACTTCCACATCAAAAAAATTTTGATTAGGAAGGACATTGAGGACTTGGGTCGGGTGAATCATTTCTACTAAAGCCACTTCCCAATGGGCTTCGTGATCTAACTGGATGGCTTGAGGTAATTTGGCCGTGTAACAGCACAACGTGTTCTTGGGAAACACCTCCATGGAACTGTCACTGGGTAAGGTTAAGTAAAATTGGTTTTGGTGACTCATAATTCCAGAGTTCTGTGGCTGTCCGAGGGGTTACTGGACGGCAGAGGCGTGTCTCCGTCTAAAATGGGGTTCTGGTTGTGATTGAAGTGGTGACTGGCACTGGCACTGGACACAAGGTTCCCGGGGTTCCCGTTCGAGGTGAATTTCAGGGAGGGATTAGGAAGCAGGTAACCGATGCAACTGCTCAATAAAATGGTCCACAATTGCTTGTCTCCTTGTTGCAAACTCAAATTGGCGATGGCTGCCCCGATGACACAATACACCACGAAGATTTGGCAGAAAAAGACGATTTGCGTTTTAGGCACACGTTCTCCACACCACACCCACAGGAGTTGTTTTTCTAAATCTTGCAGATAAGAACTAGGTGAAGGAGGAGTGGTCGACGTAGCTGCGTCTGCTGTGTGAAAGGGCATGATGGTCACTTCTTTTTATAGTCGATGACTTGCGAAGCGTCGATCCAAGACTCAAAACTGGGCGCATATCCTTTCCAACGTACTTTGACTTCTTTGACACGTCGTTTGCCCACTTTACGGGTTCTGCGTTCGAGAATGCTTTCGATGTCGTACACGTCGTCTTCTTTTTTGGTCACACGTTGTAACTCGGGCAAATAAAACATTCCTTTGAGCACTTCTCCGTTCATGTCTTCCAATTTATAGACGGCAGGATGACGGCCATGCACTCGTCCAGTAACGCGAAACAATTCGGTCGTCCAGTTAGGTAAGTAACCTTTGTCGAAAGTGCGTTCGGTTTTGCCAATGCGCACCCAATCTCCTACGGCCAACTCTCCACTTTTCTTGGGGACAGCCCTCGTCGGGGATGTACCAAACAGGCGCTCAAACACCAACACTTCGTTCTCGGGAGTCACGTCTTGCGGGGCACGTCCGATGCTTCGATGGTAAGATTGGTTGTACGCTTGCACCAGGTGTGGTAAGATGTCGATGTACTTCAGAGTGTGGTGATGCGTAAAATATTTCCACATGCGTTCTTTCAAAGTGCGTTGAAAACGTTCCACGATGCTGGCTTTGGTTTCGGGACCCTCGGTGGTAAAAAAATGAATGTCACGTTTCTTTAATTCTTTTTGGAAAGCTTGGTTCAGAAATTCGGTGCCTTTGTCCGTTTGCCATCGAAGAGGGTGACGACCGCTTTGTTTCAACACCCGTTGCAGGGCTCGCACTAACTCGCTGCTCGATTTGGAAGTCAAGGGCACGACCCAGGCAAATTTGGAAAAGACGTCGATGACACGAAACAAATATTTGTACCCGTGATTGTAGCTGGCCAAATGAGAGACATCGGCTAAATCGGCTTGCCATTGATGATCGATGCCTTCCACTCTGGTGAAAGAGTTGCAGTCGTTGCAAGAGATGACCGTACTTTTGCGATTTTTCTGTTTCGGACAAATCTTGGCGATCCATCAAGGACTGCAATTCGTGTTGTAACTGGGACATCTCGCTCAAATGGGGATTGGGAGGTAAATGCGGGGTGCGTTGTTCTTGCCACCGATGGTATTCCATCCATCGTTTGTAAGGCACTAAAGCTAGTTTTCGTCCTTCCATGGGGTTGTCAGGTGTCGATTCTGAGATCTTGGGACTTCCGAGGGCCTTTTTATCTTGCTCCCACCAGTCTTCCCAACATGGTTCCCAAGACTCCTTTCAGTATGGGGCCTAACTAGAGAGGTAAAATACCTCCACGTTGCATTAACATCTTCTTTTTTTGACGCATGGGAATTTTCTTTTGAACCATTTGGCGAAGAACGTGATTATGTTTGCCTAAGCATTGTTTCTGGTGTTTGGACAAAGGGATCGTGCCTTTCAAAACGTTCAAACAACATTCGCACACGGTATCGATGACCTCTTTGGAGGCTGTTTGAATGAGTTTTTTTCGTAGGGGTGGAGAAGCTTTGGACAGGACAGATAACATGTCCCCATGTTTGGCTAAACGTGGTGGCAGTCCTTTCCTTTTCTTTCCTTGGGGTTTTCTGGAGGGTGACATCTTTAAGTCTTCAGGAGCACCAAAAAACACTGATACCCGACTTGGTCACAGGCCTTTTTTTATACTGGAACGCGTCGCCACTGATTGTCTTGACGTCGTATTAGTTTGAGGACAGGCATGACACGTCGTGCAGGGGTACGTAACGGACTAAATCGAGCCAGTTCTTGCTTGGACAAATCCAGCAAACTTTGTAACATGCCCGATCTTTCTTGAACTTTGATTTTGGGAGAAGGTACTTTGTGAGCAGCAGCCACTGCCACTAAATTGGAAGGTCCTGCCACTCGGAAGTTCTTTTGGGGGTCATCAACGGAGAAGTTCTTGGTGTGATCAACGTCTCCAAGTACTCTTCAGTTCTGGGTGTCATTAGCGGAGAAGTGGACAAACGTGAAGCTGCCGGAGACGCAGTCACCGCCGTGGCAGGTCGTGGTTTGCGAGTGTAAGGTTGCGTCCTGGCCGAAGTGCCTCTCTTGCGACTAGTTTTCTGTGGACTTTTCTTTTTCTGGAGGCTTCTTTTCTTTTTCCAGGGTGGTGGTGGTGTCTGGTCAAAGGAGGGTCCTGCCACTGGAGAAGTTCTCCTTGGGGACCTGGTCTTTTTCTTCTTGGGGCTTCGTTGGACTTTTGTCTTGGGGATACCTTTGGGGGCATTAGGATCCCATCTTAAGAGTGAGCGAATGATGACCCCTCCTAGAGTACCGCTCCCTCCAGGTTTCAAAATGATTTGTTTTTTGGTTTGAGTGTCGATGCGGGGATCGGCCAGTTGGACCAAAGCGACTTTGTTTCGATCGAAAAAGCGTTTGGTTTGATGAGGAATCGGAATGATTCCTTGGAGTAATTGACGTGCCGTCACCGTGAACCATCGTAAGACTTCTTTGAGACTAGCTTCTAAGACACGAGCTCGTGTTTGTGGATCTTTTTCTCGACTGATGCCATACAAGGCACGAATCAATTTGACGGGAAGATGCGACTGAAGGGACGTCATGTTCGCACTGAGAGTGAGACAGACGAAAAAGGGTCTGAGGTTTTTATAGATTTTTTTATGGGGAGTGAAATGAAGTCGAGGACGGAGACGTGTACAGGACAGGCCCTCCGTCTTGGCACCAGTGGTGAAACAAGTGGATACGAAATCGCAAATCCTCGGGAGTCGTAGGTTTCAAATCGACGAGTGAATAGGCGTGTGGTGTTTGAGTGGCATCGTCGTACGCCTGAGTCAACCAAGGCGTTCCTAACTGTTTGGCTAAGACTTGCACTTGCGATTTATCTCGAGGGCTTTTAAACAAGACCACGTAATGCGCATTGAGACTGATGGTGCGATGGGCTTTACTTTGTTGAAACAAATTTTGGGTGATGTAAACGACACTGGCATTACGGTGATGCCCTTTGCGCGTGAACCAGAGTTTAATTTCTTCTTCGTCTTCTCCTAACATCTCATCGAAAATGACCAAATGGGTTAGACGGGAGTCAGAGACGATGCCATCGTCTTCTTTAGGAATGCCTTCCACAAACACGATGGAATCGCCTTGACTTTCTCGCAAGAGGCTGTACGCCGATTGCCACTCTTTGTAACACCACACGATTCGTTGAGGAGGTCGATCGATCAAATGATGTTTATGTTCGATCAAACGTTTGACGAATTCGGTTTTGCCTGAACCGCTATGTCCAGCAATGAGCATGTTAAAGGGATGGCGAAGATACAAAGCCTCCCAACTGGCACGATCTAAGTGTTCGTCGATGACTTTGACAGTAGAGGAAGAGGGAGCAGAGTAGTCATAGTGTGAGGAATGTCACTTGTGACACGAAAACAAAGAAGACAAGAGTTTATATACTATCTCAGGACACGTTTATTGAATGTTTTAAACATGAATACGAAAGACAAAAATACATAAAAGCCAAAGGCTTAAGTACAACGATAAAAGGCACATCGATTATCAACGTGGAATAGAAACAAGTGTCTGTACAACATATTTTGGGTAAAGTTCTGACCAGTTCCATAGGGGATAAGATCACACAAGTGTCCTTCCGAAAGGGTCTTTCAGGCATGTCCACGACAGTCCTGTCCTGGGTGACGGGTTCTTCTGGCACCGTCACTAACACAGGTTGAAAAGTGACTTTTTTTCCTTGAACAACTCTCGTGCATACTGACCACTTCTTGCGTCCAAGCCTCAGAATCCCATTCTTTCCAGGCACGGACATCTGTCCAATGGGGGTGTAAGTCACAAGCTACACACACATTGTCATACACGTCTTGGGTAGCTAAACCTTGACGAATCTTTTTTTCCCGTAGAGGTCGAGAAGTATTCAGATGAAGACGCAAGGCTTTGAGCAAAAGGAGTCTTTCGTGACCATTTAAGGCCATTGGGATGGTAAGTACTGATCGTAAAGAGTCCACAAGGAATCGGCTGGTAAACGAAATCCTAGAAAAGAAGTCACTAAGACACACACCACTTGTCGACCCAAATTGAATGCATACAGTTCTTGTAATAATCGATGGTAATGATCCACGGTTTGAACATGGTCACTGAGTTCCTTCCACGGAATCTGTTCAATTATATGTGATAAAAGTCGTGGCATGGCAGCCTGTTTTTATACTCTCTTTGTTTCGGAAACAATACACGTACTTTCTAGTCAGAGATCTTCGTTCTCCAGTGGGAAATTTAAATCTTGCATACTGTAACCGAAACGTCAGAGTTCGATTAGAAGTTTCCTCTTCCGCTAAGTAGATTCCACGTAAAATATGTTGGTAATCCTTTAACTTGTCTTCCTCAATGCGTTGCTCTAGGTGAATCTCGAAGTAACCAAAATTATGAATACGTGGATCATCGGGGGCCTGGAAGTATTGAACAAGGTCTGACCACTGAAACTCGCTTCTGGTACACGATTTTATAGACTTTTTCCAAGAGTCGACTGACGATGTGGTGAGTGGGTAAACGTACAATCTTGTTGGGTTGATAGGTGGTCACTTTAAAGTGTTTATCTTTTCCAGACTGCAAGGCTTCTTTTAATACCCCAAAGATCACCACTCGACTGCTACGATAATTCAGTGTCAATCCTTTCACTTTACACTTCGTGTGCACTTCTCCTTGTGGGTCCCGGTATTCGTAGCCGTAATTTTTAGGACCGCCACTGGCGAAACTTAGAATCTTGTCGTCGGGGTGCTCGTCTGTCCAGGCTCCTAAACGGTCTCCTTCGATGTCAGGTTGCTGTTGACTCGGGTGATGGATGTAAATGCAACTGTCCGTGTCAAAGTACAGGACACGTTCCCCTAACAGCTCTAAAGCTTCGTACAATTTTAAGCGAGCATGAGCTCTCACGTAAACCGCAATGATGACATTTCCAAAGGGGTCGTCTTGTACAAAGTCCAGATCTTCTTCGTAATTGACCAAGATCAAATCTTCACGAACGACGTCCACGTGTTTCATGAATTTGGTTTTGTCGTGAATCATCTGGAAGTAGCGGGAAGGTTCTGTCAAATATTCCGTCTTGGGTAAACACGGTCGTTGTGCCATTTTACCTCACAAGCAATTTAACATCACTATGGCAAACGATCGCCTGCCTTCGTTTTTCTCGATGTGATCTAAAGTGAAACATTCTTGTGCCCACTATTTCTCTTTGAATGTCTTTTGGTCTTCGGGAGTGTGACACCAGGAAGGATAGCCACTGGCTTGTTGCTTAAGTTTCAAAAAGGCATCCACGTAGTCTGCGAAAATGCCTTTCTGCGTGGGGTCACCCTTGTGGTATTGTTCTGTCTTGGGAAAGTGACAAATTTCGTACACTTCTAACAGTTGATATCCCATGTCCAGAGCTTTGAACAATTCTACGCTGACCCAGGTTCCCGTCAAGGCCCGTTCTTCCTGGGTGTGATGACAAGGTTGATCTTGGTTGCAGGTTTCTGCACAAGTTCGGCACAAAGGAAACATCAGTTTGCCTTGGCAATGGTGAGGTAAGAGGGGATGGTACAAGTACGTGGGAGGCAAAACTTTGCACTTGATCAAGCCTTCGTATTGTCGAATGTTTTTCAGGTCGATGTGTTCCGTCAACAATTGTGGGTGCCCTGGAGGAAAGCGACAATATTTGCACACGTAGGGATACAGCGAACACACGTTCAAGTATTTCATTTCTTCTCCTTTCTCTTCGTCGGCTTGGTACAGCAAACAGGTGGCATTGGTCCTTCCTCCGTACAAACTATCCCTCGGGTTCAGCGGGTCCATGAACTGGTAACTTTTAACGGCACGTTTAAATACGGGATCGGTTTTCAAACGGTGATCGCATTTGTGTTCCCACATTTCCACCACTTTGTATCCTTACTGTTCTAACTTTAGGCGTCGCTGACAAGTGGTCTGGTACAAGTCTTCCATGGTTCGTTGTAAAAACTGATTTTTAGTGCCACGGTCAGGGTAACAGACGGGGCATCCGTGAAATAAGCAACCGTTAAACTCGTATACGATCTTGGGGTTTTCTAAGTCCCAGACATCGACCGAATGCGTTCCGATGGTCTTTTCGCCTCCTCCGTTGCGGGCATGCTGAATCCATTTGTCTTCCTTGTCGCACAAGTAATGTAACCAGCGTAGGGCTTTGACCGAGTATTGACGTTTGACATAGTTGGTCGTTTGAGGGGTGATGACAGTCACGGTGTTTTCAGGCATGTATCATTGCCTATACACTAAGGAACACGCTTTGGCAATGGTGCAAGCTTCTTTCAAAGGAACGACCCCTCCGTGTTCCATGAACAGTTCTAGAAATTGGCCACAGCAACGCCGTAAAATGTCCACGTCGGAACGACAATACTTTAGCATTTCTTCCTGAAAGTCGAAGGGGTCCGAGGCGTGAGCCTGGTACCAAGCGTAGAAAGCTTCTCGTTGTTCGGTACGCATGGTGTCCGGGTCGTAATAGTGAGCCTCAGGCAAATGGGGTAGAACGGCATGTTGATTGGCTTCCGTATTGAAAAAGTGTGGAAAGTACCCTTTAGCCATTTCTGTCATTCCAAAATTTTTAGGCATTCGGCTCAAAGGCATGGCCAAGTAGCTCATCGAATCTTTAAACTGTACTTGTCCCACTTGCATGAAAATGATTTTGGCTCCGTTCAAAGTCACTTTAGGACGCTCGGTGCCATGTTCCGTATAGTATCTCAAAAGAAACTGTCCATCGTATCCGGAGAAATTGTGAGCCATCAGCGAGGCATGACGATGACAATCTCCGTAACGTTCGATGTCCTCTTGGCTCAACGTCTTGTCGATGGGGTCTAAGACCCATCGGGCGAAATCGGCTAGCGTGTTCGGTCCCCGAAAGATTTTTTCACGCCCTCCGTGAATCTTGCTGCAGTGAGGGCAATGACTGAAGATAGGTTCTTGAATCACTTCTCGCACGCTCGATGAGCCACGCAGAAATTAGGAATGTGAATGCCAGTCTCTTGCATGCATTCGAAATCGAAAAAGATGAAATTGTCTTTCTTCTTGTGGCCGTCCTCATTCTCTGGTTGGTGTTACAAGACCACGATGTGATGACAAATATGACATTTTTTCTTTCCTCGACATACGTGTGCCTTGACAGTATTGGTACATATGCCTTGTCCACAGGTAGGGCACAATCTCAGGAGTTGACAAGCACATTTCTGCTGTGAACCTTGCGTCTTCAGATGTTGTTGGTAACAGGCAGGGCTGACAAACGTGCGCAGAGAAGCAGGATAATGCATTGGTTCTTGCCCTTCGCTCAGACAGGGTTGAGAGGCCAAACATCCTGAGCATTTCGATCCGCAATGTTTGTGTTGCTCTCGATTATTATAATCACGGTCACATTTCTCACAGTAATATTTGTATCCCAGGAATCCGGTGATACTGGTAATGGTATCGAAATGGTCATCGTGATGATAAAGGTGAATGTATTTTCCGTCCTTAAAGTCTTGGCCTTGAAACAACAAAGGTCCGCGCACTTCTTGAGGGTGCACTTTCAAGGTGTATCATGGAGCTAGGGCATCTTGCAATTTTTGCATCTCAGGAATGCCACAGGGTGAGTCTTTGGACAGACTTGTTTGTTGTAACAGAAGATCTGCTTCGTTTCGTTGTTTGGCTCGGTTCGATCTTCGAATGTTTCCCCAGTCTCTTTTCCATTCTACCGTGTCGTTCTTGTTGGCATAAGTTCGTCCCACCACGATAGCCCTGGCTAAACACATCTGGTCTTGAGGGTTGTTAATTCGGACGAGGTTTGTTTTGGTGTTACGAAGGGCGTCCACCAATAAGACCTTTTTGCGGCCAGTCCCTTGAGGAGGAGAGACGTGGGTCATGTCCAGTGTGGCTTTTCCATCGGTGATGTCAAACTGGTCATTGGATTGTTGTACGTGTTGAATCTTGTCCATGACTTTGGAAGCGGTCTATTCTGCAGGGCTGCTAAACTCGATCCAAACAGGGGATTTCAAACCGTCGTGTTGAATGGAAAGTCTCAAGCGATCGTCTTCTTTGGGTTGACATTGTTGCTTGAGTGTGGTAAGCAAAGAATCCCACACCCCGGTGATGAACCCTTCTGCTTTCTCTAAGGGTACGTCGGACTTGAAATCTTTAAACTTCACCATGTATTTGTAAGCCGTGGTTCTAAATTTTCTAGAGGAGCGCTTTTCCGTCTCTCGAATGGAATAGTACTTTTCAGGGTTAACTAAGGGTGGTGAACTTTGTTTAGAGGGTTCGGATTCTGGTTCACTTCGTGTTCTCTTCAAAATCACTGGCATGAATTTGTGCCAAGACTTCAGCCCTGGTACGAGGCGATAGATCACGTTTCTGCCTCTTACTTTCTTCTTCTTTCTTCTCTAATGAATTGGATCTTTTCATCTTGATAGCAAAAAGTCAAATGACTAAAATTTAAACACCATGGACTAATTTATAGTCATGGCAGACCAGCGTATATAAAGGGTATGTGTCTTGTCCTTTCACTATTCATTTCACTCTCAAACCGAGCGCAACGATGGAAGAGACTACCGAGATCAAACGTTTCATCAGAGCGTTGCGAGGGTTCATTAGAAAATTTTCTTCAGACCAGATTACGGACTACTCTCCTTCCTTTCGAGATAAAAGTGAAGATACTTGCTATATCTGTCAGAAGAAAGGGCATTGGTCTTCAGAGTGTCCAGACCGTCAAAAAAGAAAAAAAAGGGGTTAGAAAAGACCAAAGTCAAGATACCTGTTAATATTGTCAAGAAAAAGGACATTGGTCTCCAGATTGCCCTAAGAAACAAGAGGAGCAAGAAGAGAAGGATTCTGGAGAGGAAGAAGAAGAGGAAGAAAGTAAACAGGTGAAGAAAAAGAAACAAGAGAAGAAAAGAAGAAGGGAAGAAAGTGAGGATGAAGAGGAGGAAAAGACTGTGACGGTGTAGAAATTGAAAAAACAGAGAGAGTAAACAAAGAAACAGAAGAAGTCTATGAACTTTTTAAAGTGATTTTTTTGTGAATTGTGAATTGGATTGTAAATATTGATAAAAGAATAAATGAATTATATAAGGTAAGTGTCTTTGGGTTTTGATTTTAAAATAAGAACGTACACTCACACACTCATACACAGACACGTACTATAGTGGTAAAATGGGTTTTTTTTTTTTTTTTTTGGTCTTTCTTTTAGTTTGAATGGATGTTGGCAATTGAAGGTCTATCTCTTTTCGAGAGACGTGGGTGGCCCTGAAAAGGGCCTTTTTGGTGTAGGGGTGAGTTTAAGCAATCAACTTTAACTGCCTTAAGCCTTTGCAACGGCCAAGGCCTACTTCTGGACTGCGTACTGTTGATGATGATTTGGTTGAAATCACTAAGGGTGGAACGGTAGGCTTAGTGACAGGGTTGGCGTGTTTAGCTCGGGAAGGTCGTATTCTCTTCGGTCGTAATAAAGAAGTCTGATACATTTGTTTCAGACTTCTTAACTCCTCTAAAATGTCTAACAGTACCGTGACCGTTTGATTTTCACACCCTTGTTTCTTTGCTGCTGCTTCTTCTTGTTCCGCTTCCTTTTGCTGTTGTATAAATTTCTCCAATTCTTCTTTCTGTCTCTGTCTAAAATTCTCCACGTGCGGTAATGAATGAGACGAAGGTTCCGGAACAAATTCTTGCGAGGTAAGAAAATCCACAAAATCCCAATTCACCTCTTCTGAAAGTAAGTCCGGGTTCCCTTGGGTGGTCTCCACTGCTGGTGCACCCCAATTGATCATTTTCTGAGTTTCCGTCATGTTGAAAAACTATCGCATGGATTGACTACACACAGGCGCTAGCGAATCTATATAGACCACGTGACATCACAGGCTGCTCTCTTCCGATTGGACGACCCATGACTGAATTTTGTAACGCGTGTTTGGATTGGTCAATGAACTCAATCCTTTTCAATCCTTTCTCTCCCTATAAATAAGCGCAGTTCACTGCATTGAATCACCTGTTCTCGGCGCTTCAAGATGTGGACCGACGTTCAATCTTCTACGCTTGTGTCTTCGATGATGTTCCGGACGGACATACCGATGTATGTCCGATCCAAGTGGACAGTTGTCCATAGGACCGACACCAGCCTATGGATACGTAGGATTTACGTGGAAAGGCAAGGATGCCTCAAAAGAGTTTTAGTCTATGGACCTACCATTAGACGAAGCCTAAGACGAAGAAGATGTCGCAGATGCCCTTTATGTTAAGGGCATATTAATATAAACCCAAAGGCCCTTTTCAAGGCCACTCATAGGTCTCGAAAACATCTTGACTTTCAATTGCCTAGCCCATTTTTTTATTTTTTATTTAAAAAAATATAGAGACCCCCCTCCCTGTTTCAATTTTTTGGCTGTTCCCTTTCCATAGACCCATCAGGTCGGGACCGTATTAAAATAGGGTCCCGACCCTGTTCCATTTCCCCTTGTCCCTAGATAGGCCCACACAGTATTCCCATGTTCCATTCCCCTTGTCCCTAGACAGGCCCAAACTCTATTCCCATGTTCAATTCCCCTTGTCCCCAGAATGGATATTTTTTTTCTCCCATGTTAAATTACATAGTCCCCAGAGTGGATATTTTTTTCTCCTATGTTAAATTTTACATAGTCCCCAGAGTGGATATACCCTTTTTAACATGGAAGTCCCCTAGTCCCTAGAGTGTCCCTATTCACTACTTGTAGCAATCAAACATATTACTTGACCGAGCGAAGTCAAACCCTGGCGCGAATCCCGCGAGAAGTCATAATTTTCCCCCGATTCCAAAGACTCCCATACAACCACTTTTGTAAACTGGAAAGTCCAACGTGTCCATTTTATTAATAATTTTATTCTAATTAATACATGACCACAACTCTTACAACTTCCCAGCTGTCTGTCAACCTCTGAAATGCATGGGTTCTCCTCATACACCGTCAACATTTCACGCAGTAAAACTATACAACTGAGCCACCTGATACAGGAAACTACTTTTGCTATTCAACCTTAGGCCAGTCAAATCATCATTTTAAGCCACATTTCGCTTTTACCTTTTTACCACACCATAGCAACAAGAAACGGCGCCTGCTGATGGCGGAACAGTCCTTTCTCGTTTATTCCATTGTATAATTTACCAGTCTCCAATCACAAAATACTGCACCTGGAACCACGCAACAGTTTACACAACTAGATTGTAATAGGGACTACTGGACCCCAGGACCGACTTCCCATAATCAAATAAGTAATCACAAACAACTATGAAATCCTTAAAATGGAGCGCTATAAACAACTGCGCATACTCCAAATTTTGTTACAATATCATGCATATATTATTGTGTTATTTAGTTATGA
This sequence comes from Sinohyriopsis cumingii, assembly GCA_028554795.2. Lineage (NCBI taxonomy): Eukaryota > Metazoa > Mollusca > Bivalvia > Unionida > Unionidae > Sinohyriopsis > Sinohyriopsis cumingii. The sequence goes on along the minus strand of CM068826.1, from coordinate 4,900,074 downwards.
ATCAGAGCAAGTGTTTCTCCAGTTAATGACAGCCGGAAATTAAACAAAAAAATGTCATCCTCATGCACAGTACATTAAACTGCTGGTCCCTAATACTATTTCATTGTAGGTATCGCGGTATGTTTATAGATACCATGGTAAACCGTTGTACGTATCGCAGAAATATCCCGGTATACCGTTTTACGTATCGCGGAATGTTTAGTACATACAGACCCGTCTGGTTTATGTCGCATTTGTTTTTATCCAAAATGTTGGTTCATCATCTTTCTAAGTGTTGTTTTTTTATTGTTTGTTTTTTAATGCTGCCACTATCTGGAGGTTGTTTTTATTATATTTTCATTTCGTTATAGGAACTTTTCAACTTGTTACGTTGACATAATTAATTTTTTGAACTTTAACGCTTGGTCAAGATATTGTCTCCACCAGCGATACTCACTTGAGGTAGGCAATGAAATTTGATATTTATGTTGTGTTGATAACCAAATTAGACTACCAAAATCCAATACATCAAGTTTTGCGATATGATTTTGTACTGGTTTTTTTTTTCTTAAAAATTTTCTTTTTGAAAATTTTGAAATTTTCGACTTTTTCAGCAATAATTTGTTAGCGCGATTACACAAAAATCGCTTGATGTTTACTAGTCAACTTTGTAAAGCAAATCGGTATTTATATGTTACTAATTTGTTGAGAATTTTTACCCATTGTTTCAATTTTAAAAAGTTATTTTAATACGTATTAAGCCTTTTTGGCTTACAAAAACCTTGCTGGCATGATTACGGCAAAATTACTTGGAGTAGACAAATTGAAAAACATTTGTGGGTCTTTCAAAGCATATATGACTAGCCGTACTGGAATCAGTTTTCCTAGAAGTATGTGAATATGTTAAATTCTCTAAATTGCTGAATTTCGGTGGGAATTTGGTCTGTAGTGAGGCGTAAGTGTAGGCCTGGTAGCAACCTTTCACAATCCATGCGATTTTCTCTCTGATGACACTCTGTTATGCTTCACTATTACAGTTATGTTCATAATAATAATAATAATAATAATAATAATAATAATAATAAATAATAATAATATGATGATGAGAAGTTTAGCAATAAGGGTGTGTGTAGGGAATTTGTTTTTTATTTAAACAAGAAAATGCAAATCGGGACGGACTACAAATAACTCAGATAAGGATTTGAAATGAACAAAATTGTATAATCTTTAAAGCGAATTAACTCTCTTTTTTCTCTGTTTTACATAAAGCTCCGAAGCCTTGAATAACTTGAGATGTGGTTTTGAAGAGTCACATAAATGTAACGGATTTTATGGTGGATCCATGTTTTCGTCTATGGACCAAGTCGAAAAAACTTGTGGCATTAACGGACAAACATTTTCACCAAGTAAGTAAAATTCAGTGGGAGGTGGTTTAGAACCTGTTTTGGAGATAGCGGGGTGGTTAAATATGTAGTCTTACAATAAAAAGACTGACAGCCAGGGGAAATTCTGACAGTGCAAGATTGGAGTTAGATTGAACATATTCCTTATTAAATCCGAAACAAATAGACAGTTCATTACAATACGATGCTCATTTTTATTAGTGTATGTATCCCATAGGTTACCTATACTCTAGTTTAGTTGTATTGTGTCTTCAAGTTTCAGTCATTAAAATATGAGTAAAACATCTAAATCAAGCAATCGTTTGTGTCAATTATAATGAGACACTAAATATTCAGAAAATATTTAAAATTTAGCTAGGATTTAAAATATCTGTAAAAACGAGCTTATTTTACGACATCGATATGTATCTAACAAGTTAATTGGCATGTATTGCTTTAAGGGCAATAAGAAGTTTTTCATAATCTACGTCGTGTAAAATCCACACGTATCCTGGTCTTGCTAGTGATGGCAAACAATATTTTGCCTTTGTCCACGTCAGTCTGAGAATAAAAGAGAAGTCCAATATATTTATTTGATGATGCAGTTTAATATTTTCGGGTCTCGATCGAACCATTGTTCACTGATTTATTTGTTGTTGTTTTCTTTTTGTTATTTTACATTAAATAAAACTTTCGTCAGTTTTAATTGAATATATTTAACTGCATTTGCAATATCAATCCCTCCAATTTCAAAAGATTTCAACAAATTGGGATTATACATGTATCGAATTATTTCATAAACTTAGTTTGGTATATATATATATATATATCATTTTTATATTATTAATGTCATATGTGTTCGCCTTTGAAAAAGTCACTGAGTCGGAGCGCTGAGGCCAATTACAAACTAGTTTTGCACAGTTCGCTGTCAGGTTATTGCATGTATATCTATAGCTATTTCTCAGTCTGTGTTAGAACCAAACAAATTGTACCACTAATTTTATAATTAAGTACTTGAGGTGATTTTTTCCCTTTAAGTTTGGAAACTTGCGAAGGAGGTTGAAAATAACTGTTCCGACAAACTATCCCACAAACCTGAAAGTGTTAAGGCTTTTTAAATTATATATTTTTATTCTTTTAAATAATAATAATAATAATAATAATAATAATAATAAGAAGAAGAAGAAGAAGAAGAAGAAGAAGAAGAAGAATATCTTTATTTGATGAGGATAAATATTTAACACGTGCTATATTATTTACGTTAATCTCAAAGGAAAATGAAAGAAACATTTATTTAGAGAAATGCATGCAATGCCAATACTAACATGACGAATACAGCAATAACAACTTTATTAAACCTTTAACAAATCCATTCTTTTTTTCCCATCTCAGCTGACTGCAATATAGTGAAACTAAGCCAGTGTTCGCAGAACTTTGCAACTATAGTTTCTGGAGGTTCAATTCAAGACTATCAAGGGTATCTTAAGCGATTTTGCAGGTACCGATGTTTATGTAATATTCAATGATTTATTTTTTTTTTATGAAAAATTGTGTCGGGTACGGATCATTGCTTATTGCTAGTGTGCGATTTAATAACATTTGCAACATGTTCTTGCTGTGAATTTCTTTTGAAAGAAGTCAAAGGGATTTTATAGAGCTTTTCATTTTCCTGTTTTGAAATCTAAGTTAGCTATGCATTTTGCAAGCAACACCAGTGCCTACTTCATCGCTGAAGGAAATTCCGGAGTTAGCAACCCCACCAGTGCCTAATTGCATCCGATCCCTCTCAAGGGACTCAGGACTAAATTTCAAGTACACTGCACATAAATGTATTAAGGTTTGTAAACACACTTGAACCATATAATTTATCAGAAGAGTTTGATCGTGTGGCGATCCAAATGTCAGATCCGGTTTTATTTTATATCGCTAATCCATTCTGAAATCACGTATAAGTCGAATCATATCTCAGATTGCACAGAATCAATCTGACATTGCATAATATGCCACCAGATCTGGGTCTTTGCAATATGTAATCAGTATACGAAAACAACATAGACCCTAATATATCGGCACATGATGTAACGCTAGGCTGTAATCAGTATATCAAAACAATATAGACCATTATCTGTCGGCATATGTGGTATGCATGTGTAGATAACCTTATTTGACTGTTATGCCAATATATCAAGTTTTGCAATTTTTATTTTTGTATTTATTTTTTTTACCCAGGTTTTAAATTTGTTTGACTTGTTTGAACGCAAACAATGTTTGCACCATTAAGCAAGATCCATTTGAAATAGACGCATGAAGTTTTGGAATGCGCTTTTTATATTTGTCTGGTGTATTTAGATTTCTGTGATTTTTTTAAACACATTTTAAACCTTTAGGACATATATATTTTGTTTAATCTTTGTTCGCACGATTTCGCCAAAAACTTGAAGTAGACAAAATAAATTCCGTGTGTGCTTTAAAGCATAAGTGAATAACTGTATTGCAGTTTCCTGAACTTATGTGAATATTTTGGATTATTCCAATTTATTGAATTAGTGGGGTATGTGGATTTGGACTGTAGTTAGGCATATAATTTAGGACTCGTAACTTCATTTGCAATCTATAAGATTCTGTCTATAATGCCACAATATAATGCTCTAAGGTAACAGTAATCTTGAAATAATAATAATAATAATAATAATAACAATTATTATTATTATTATCATTATTATTATTATTATTATTAGTAGTAGTAGTAGTAGTAGTAGTAGTAGCAGTAGTAGTATCATCATCATCATTATTATTATTATTATTATTATTATTATTAAAATAATATTAAAAGAAGACTAATACTTGGTGATGATGACTAGTTAACAATAAATGGGTGTATTTGATTTTTGCTTTATTGTAAACAAGAAAGGTCAAAGCAGAGGCGACCTAAAGGAAGTCGGTAAAATGATTTACGATTAACAAAAGTTTATTACCTTTCTGGCCGCATTAAATGTCTTTCTTTTTCTCTGTCACTTAAAGGTCTGACTCACTGAGTAACATGAGATGTGTGTTTGAAGAGGCACCGAAATGTAATGGCACTACCGGACAATATTATTCTTCCATTGGATATACATCTCTGAATCAGGTCCAACAAATTTGTGGCACGAGTAACGGCCGAAATATTTCACAAAGTATGTAACATTTTACGTTGGATGATAATTTATTTGAGGGTGTTAGCGGGTGGATTGTGAACACTTTTGGAGGTGAATTCGATTGAGGTGGTTGGTGTGGGCTAGGAACTGTTTTGGAGGTCGCGTGGTGAGCTAAAGTAATTAAGAACATTTAAGAAAATTAAAAATTAAAACAATCTGACAGCCGGGGTGATTCTGTCAATGCAAATAGTCTAATGAGAGAGAGAGAGAGAGAGATTTAATTTTCTGTGTCTATTACGGTACTTTAACTTACAACAAAACGTATAAGGCATACATTTAATTCTTAAAAGTTTATCTTTTCACCAGCATCGAATTTCAGCTCACGTAACTATGAACTTCTCCCCCATTTAGTTACAAGTCCCAGGCTTTATTTATATTTTTCTTATATTCCCTGTAAATATTATGATACCTTATGTAAATAATTATCAACCAAATACAGTTTATAATCGCTTGATTTTTAAACATTGTTAACGTACTGTGAATGTATTTTTTTACATCGGGGATTTTAATTAGTTGTTAAAGAGTGATATGATGTTCGTATGAATTTTTCCTGTTCTAAATAGAGTCGTGATGAAACAAAAACGATGCTGTCAAAATGTTTTAACAATTGAATTCTAGAGACTAATGTCAAAATAAAACAGGTAGCACTAACTTTGTCTCATTTCTAGAAAATTACACGCATTTGAAATAACCAAACGTTATCGTCATAATCATATTTTACTGTTGCCTTTTTCTTCTTCTCAATATATCCTTATTTTACAACCTCATGGATCAAGCAAGCTATACCTTTCCTAAAAGCTTTCCAAAGATGTAATGTTTTGCACCATTAAACCAAAAAGAATAAGATCTAATTGGTTTTATTTGATCATTTGATAATACAAGTGTTTAAAACCACGTTTTTGTAATAAAAAAGCAGCAAAAAGTTCAACTGCATGCACTTCCCAATCTTATCTCTTCGTTTTTCAGACACAGTGGTGATCATCATGGGAGTTTTTATGGCAATTCTTGTCCGAACATTCCCATAATGAGAGGAGCGAAAATGTAAACAGATTCTACAGACGACTTGTTATATTTTTTACTTTCTAATGGAGACTCACCAGAGTTTTACGATAAAACAAAACAAAAATAGTTTAAAAACACTCATGTGCGTATATGTTTTACATACGTACAATCGATCCACGTCGCTCGACATGGACCCTTGGCATGTGTACCTAGCCAAAACAGGCAAATCATGCTGATATCAGTGAAGTATATTTAACACATAACAGGTCACACAAAGAGCTCATTGATTGGTCATCTAATTTCGCATATATTTATCTCATTCGCTTGAGGGTACTAGTTTACAAAACTCTTTTGGCTAGCTATATGTGCCGATCTTTGACATGGAACAACGTAGATCAATAAACATTGGCTAGAGAGGATTTCCATCAGGTTGAAAACATTGCAGCCCATCGATTTATTAAACACGGCAATGTTCATGTCAATCAGGTTAAGAGTTGTTGAATGGTTCTCGTGAATACGTAACTGTTCTCTAAGTTAAAATAATTCAGCATGTTAAAATAATGTACTTAGTTCAAAATATTATTTTACGATAGCACACAAAAATGATTATTACATATGTAGATAATGGCTTCCGTGATTCCCTAATAATATATCGACTTATTTGAATATGCGTTCCCAGTGTTCCCAAATGTCGCTGTCGGGTCGCACACAAACACTTGTTTCTGAATTCCAGCATAAATGAAAATTCAATTGTTTTTTATTCTTTTTCTTTTTATTCTTGATAATTTGTCAATCTTACCCCTTAAATTAACAATAAAAGCGTAACACTGAATTTTTCTGTATTTATTCTCTATTAGAAGCCAAAAATAAGACTGTATGGTTCCTCCACGTCTATATGAGATACAAATCTAACTATTGGTTGCATCACATCACATGACTCTCGTATGTACTCTATGGCGCTTGCAAACTTATTTCTATATTCAAAAAATTCTTTGATTTTGAAAATTTATTAAAAGAATTGGATTATATTTAGACCTTATTTAAGGTTGATTTTATTTCTGCTTACTGAAAGGCCTAGTGCAATTTGGCCCAGAATACCCGAGCTTGGGCAGGCATTAAAGGTCACACGAAAGAAAGGTCAACATGACTCAATCCATAATTGTAAAGTATGAGATAGTGCGGGCTAGACACCTATTTTCGGTAGGTTAAACATTCGGATTACTCGGGTATTATCCTGCTTCTTAACTTACAATTCACAAGTGATGAACTAAAATTGAGATTATGGAGACTCGTTTAAAATGGTGTTTGGTGCTTCAGGTTCACGACTCTGTCATATTATGTCATGACTTGAAGATAAAAAGATTGAAAATTTGTGCTTTGTTTTTTGAATAGCGAAATCAAACCAAGAATGTCACATATAACATTAAATGTTTTTTCTTTTCTTTTTTCATTAGTACAACATTGGCACATAAATATTGTTACAAGCCAGGGGTCTTTACTTGACCAAGCGGTGTCAAACTCTGGACGCTATTCCAGCTAGAAGTCATGAGTTTACCCCAAATTTGCAAAGACTTCCATACAACTTCACTTAAAAATTAGAAAGCCAGACACGTCCGTTCTCTACATAATTTTTACTATAATCAATGCAAGACCACAGATCTCACAAGCTGCCAAATATTTATCAACCGCACATCTACATAGCTTCTCTTTGTTAGGTTGCCGTATCGCCAGCAGTTCACGCCGTAGAAACTATAAAACCAACCCATAACACAAGGAACTATTTTAACTACGCCACCTTAGGCCAGTCAATTCATGGTTTTCAGTGACATTGCGCCAGTACAACTGAGTCACCTGTGCCACCATGGCGACATAAACGGTGTCTGCCGAGTCCCTTTTCATTGGTTCCATTGCGTAATATATCGGTTGTCTACCGTAAATACTGCCACTGCAATCACACCACCAATGTACACCACTAAAGTTTAATATGGACTATATTATGACAGGGTCACTCATTCGGTTTGGACCTGAATTAACTACCTGTGAACCATGGCATCATGGAAACTCACTAACATTTCACTCCGTGACGTTTGCTTCTAGTAATTGGCTAATTATGTCGGGCAAGGGAATATCTCTATGGCACCGAATTACAAAAATCAGACAAGTAATCACAAAAATCTTAAAACGGGGCGCTATAACCAAATACATATGCTCAAAATGTATTACAATATAATACAAATTACTGTGATTCCGTGGTATAGACTGGTGTACCGCCAATCGGAACATTGTCGTCTCTTTTCAACGCCAGTCGAGTATCTCTTTTATCTAGATGCTCTCATTTCTCTATTACAATTTCTTTCCTTTCGCTACATTTAAAAGATCCCTTGACAAGATTAAATAAAATTCTATGTGGACTTTCCTGCTTACAATTGGTTGATTTCAGTCTGTGGTGGCCTTGGCGATTCAAGGAGAGAGAGAGAGAGAAAGAGAGAGAGAGAGAGCTATGTTGGAAGCAGTTTCAGTAGACCATTCAGACCATCTTGTCTATGTCTGCGTATTATTTTGACCACTTTGATTATTTTTTGAAATTTTATTGACCTTGTTATTTGCTGAGAATCTGCATATGAAAGAATAATTCGATGAATTCGCAACTTCTCTGTTCTAAGCGGTCCGAACAACAACTAACGGCGAACATTCGAAACTCCACCGCCACTACAGGATGGTTTCAGCCACTTATTTGCTGAAACGCATTCTCTTGCTTTTGCATCATTTTCCCTTGGAAGTCGTAAAGTTAATAATACAAAATATAGAAATTATACGATTTGCGCTAGCAAAACTAACAATTTTGTCGTTAAATGATAAATGAATATACCAACAAATTACAATTCCAGTACATTAAACATTGCTGGACCGGTTGGACTACATATATGCTTGGTCCCCGCTATAAATAATAACAGTATACAATGAAAGAAATGACAAAGGTTTGTGCTGATCATACTATTACGAGTGAACTCCCTTTGTGAATATGTCCTCAGTACTGGGGTCCCAGGCGGCCGAAAGGTCTAAGGCGCTCGAATTTACTAATCACCGACATCTCACCTCTTGGGTCAAGGTCTCAGGTTTGGTCAGAGACGCCATGTAAGAGCACTTGCCTGTAACATTCTGTGGTCGGAAGTTCTTCCCGGTTTCTTCCTCCACCAGATATATTGGCCACCATGTATAGCCTATTATGTGCGGAGAGGTCGTTTAACCTACGACAACAACAACAGCGGAAACAACAAGAACAAACTACACTGTATGTGTAATCTGTCGCAGAGGATAAACTTATAAATAAATACTAAATACATTGGAAGCATGTTTGTTACTTTGGGGGATTACTCGGGCGTCAAATTTGCTATAGAATAGACTACGTCACTGCTAGTATCTTGACTTTTATCTCGAAAGGAGGGTGAGTAGTGCCTCGGCTGGTCTGAAGAAAATTTTCGGATGACCCCTCGCAAAGCTCTGATGAAAAGTTCGATCTGTGTAGTCTCGTCCATTGTTGTGCTCGGTTTGAGAGTGAAATGACTAGTTGAAGGACAAGACACACACCCTTTATATACGCTGGTCTGTCATGGCTATAAAGTAACCCATGGTGTTTAAACTTTAGTCATTTGACTTTTTGCAGTCAAAATGAAACGATGCAATGCATTCGAGAAGAAAGAAGAAGAAATTAAGAGGCGGAAACGTGATCTATCGCCTCGCACCACCATGGCTGAAGTCTTTCACAAATTCCTGCCAGTGATTTTAAAGAGGACATGAGTGAACCAGAATCCAAACCCAGAGAGTTTTCCTCTAAACAAAGTTCACCACCCTTAGTCAACCCTGAAAAGTACTATTCCATTCGAGAGATGGAAAAGCGACCCTCTATAAAATTTAGAACCACGGCTTACAAAAACACGGTGAAGTTTAAAGATTTCAAGTCCGAAGTACCGTTAGAGAAAGCAGAAGGGTTCATCACCGAGATGTGGGATTCTTTGCTCACCACACGCAAGCGACAATGTCAACCAAGAGAAGACGATCGCTTGAGATTTTCCATACAACACGACTGCTTGAAATCCCCTGTTTGGATCGAGTTTAGCACCCCTGCAGAATTGACCTCTTCCAAAGTCATGGACAAGATTCAATACGTGCAACAATCCAATGACCAGTTTGACATCACCGATGGAAAACCCACACTGGACATGACCCACGTCTCTCCTCCTCAAGGGACAGGACAACGCAAAAAGGTCTTATTGGTGAACGACCTTCGCAGCACCAAAACAAGTCTCGTTCGAATTAACAACCCTCAAGACCAGATATATTTAGCCCGTGCCATCGTGGTGTGACGAACCTATGCCGACAAGAGCGACACGGTAGAATGGAAAAGAACCTGGAAAATTATTCGACAATCCGACCGAACGAAACAACGAAATGAAGCAGAACTCCTGTTACAACAAGCTGGCCTGTCCAAAGACACACCCTGTGGCATTCCAGAGTTGCAAAAAATGCAAGATATCGTAGCTCCACGCTACACCTTGAAAGTGTACCCTCAAGAAGTGCGCGGGCCTCTCTTGTTTCGAGGGAAAGACTTTAAGGATGGAAAATACATTCACCTCTATGACCATTTCGATACCATTACCAGTGTCCCTGGATTAATGGGATACGGTTATTATTGTGACAAATGTGACTATGGCTATAACAATCGAGAGCAACACAAGCATCGTGGATCGAAATGCTCAGGATGTTTGGCTTCTCAACCCTGTCTGGACCAAGGACAAGCATTGTCCTGCTTGTCTGCGCACGTCTGTCAGTCATGCCTGTTACAACAATATTTGAAGACACAAGGTTCACAGAAAAAATGTGCTTGTCAACTCTTGAGATTGTGCCCTACGTGTGGACAAGGCATACTTACCAATAATGCCAAGGCACACGTATGTCGAGGAAAGAAAAAATGTCACATTTGTCATCACATCGTGGACTTGGAACACCAATGCTACATGCAAAAATACTAACCCCAACAAGAGAAAGAGGATGGTCACAAGAAGAAAGGCAATTTCATCTTTTTCGATTTCGAATGCATGCAAGAGACTGGCATTCACATTCCTAATTTCTGTGTGGCTCATCGAGCATGTGAGAAGTGCATTCATGAACCTATCTTCAGCCATTGCCCTCACTGCAGTAAGATTCCTGGAGGACGTGAAAAAAATGTTCGAGGACCGAACACGCTAGTCCATTTCGCTCAATGGATCTTACCCCATCGACAAGACGTGGAGCCAAGAGGATATCGAACGTTACGGAGATTGTCATCGTCATGCCACAGTGATGGCTCACAATTTATCCGCATACGATGGACAGTTTCTTTTGAGGTTCTATACGGAACATGGTACCGAGCGTCCTAAAGTCACTTTGAACGGAGCCAAAATCATTTTCATGCAAGTGGGACAAGTACAGTTTAAAGATTCGATGAGCTATTTGGCCATGCCTTTGAGTCCAATACCTAAAAGTCTGGAATGACAGAAATGACAAAAGGGTACTTTCCACACTTTTTCAATACCGAAGCTAATCAACATGTCGTTCTACCACATTTGCCTGAGGCTCACTATTACGACCCCGACAACATGCGTACCGAACAACGAGAGGCTTTCTACGCTTGGTACCAGGCTCACGCCTCGGACCCTTTTGACCTTCAGGAAGAAATGCAAAAGTATTGTCGTTCTGACATGGACATTTTACGGCGTTGCTGTGGAAAATTTCGAGAACTGTTCATGGAACACGGTAGGGTCGATCCTTTGAAAGAAGCTTGCACCATTGCCAAAGCGTGTTCCTTAGTATACCGACAATGATTCATGCCTGAAAACACCGTGGCTGTCATCAGTCCTCAAACGACCAACTATGTCAAACGTCAATACTCGGTCAAAGCCCTGGCTACATTACTTGTGTGACAAGGAAGACAAATGGATTCAGCATGCCCGCAACGGAGGAGGCGAAAAGACCATCGTAACGCATTCGGTCGATGGCTGAGACTTAGAAAACCCCAAGATCGTGTACGAGTTTAACGGTTGCTTATTTCACGGATGTCCCGTCTGTTACACTGATCGTAACACTAAAAATCAGTTTTTACAACGAACCATGGAAGACTTGTACCAGGCCACTTGTCAGCGACACCTGAAGTTAGAACATCAAGGATACCAAGTGGTGGAAATGTGGGAACACGAGTACGATCACCGTTTGAAAACTGATCCCGAGTTTAAACGCATCGTGGAAAGCTACTAGTTCATGGACCCCCTGAATCCGAGGTATAGTTTATACGGAGGAAGAACCAATGCCATCTGTTTGCTGTACCAAGCCAACGAAGAGAAAGGAGAAGAAATCAAATATTTGGACATGTGTTCGCTGTATCCCTACGTGTGCAAATATTGTCGCTTTCCTGCAGGGCACCCGCAATTGTTAACGGAACACATCGACCTGAAAAACATTCGACAATACGAAGGTTTGATCAAATGTAAAGTTTTGCCTCTCACGGACTTGTACTATTTAGTGTTACCTCACCATTGTGAAGACAAACTAATGTTTCCTTTGTGCCGTACTTGTGCCGAAACGTGCAACCAAGACCAACCTTGTCGGCACACCCAGGAAGAACGCGCCTTGACGGGGACGTGGGTTAGCGTGGAATTGTTCAAAGGTCTGGACATGGGATATGAACTGTTAGAAGTGTACGAAATTTGGCACTTTCTCAAGACACGACAATACCACAAGGGTGACCCCGCTCAGAAAGGCATTTTCGCCGACTACGTGGATGCTTGTTTGTAACTGAAGCAAGAAGCCAGTGGCTATCCTTCCTGGTGTCACACTCCCGAAGACCAAAAGACATTTAAAGAGAAATACTGGGCACAAGAAGGCATTACTTTAGACCACATCGAGAAAAACGAAGGCAGGCGATCGTTTGCCAAAGTGATGTTAAATTGTTTGTGAGGTAAAATGGCACAACGACCGTGTTTACCCAGGACGGAGTATTTGACAGAACCTTCACGCTACTTTCAGATGATTCACGACAAAACCAACTATATGAAACACGTGGACGTCGTTCGCGAGGATCTGATCTTAGTGAATTACGAAGAAGATCTGAACTTTGGCGTATTGAAAGATGCCTTGCAGTCTGGAAAAGATGACCATTTTAAAGGACCACCTATCAACTAAACAAGATTGTACGTTTACCCACTCACCATATCGTTAGTCAACCGTTGGAAAAAGTCTATAAAATCGCGTAGCAGAAGCGAGTGCCACTTCGCAATCACTTCACTTTGCCGTATGGACGTGTTGGTATAAAACATTGGTTGTAAGAGGATAGCCACTTACCAGAAGGATGACTTCGCCACAGCAAGAATTGAGTGAGAAACCCAATGAGAATCCAAGTTCAAACCCCACCATTTTCCGGTCTTCTTGCCTGACTATTCTGATTGTGCCCGTCGATTGGACACGTTTCAAAAATGGCCTACGGATAGGGAAGGATTACCTACTTCGAATGTTTTAGCTAGAACAGGAATTGTCTACTTGGGACCTGGGACTGGATTGGGATACGAAGTACAGTGTTTCAGTTGTGGCCTGAAGTTACGAATGGATCTATGTATCTATGAAGATTCAGCTATTCTGGAAGATACTCGATGGTCTCCGCACTGTCCTTAGCTTTATATGGCCTTTCCACTCATTACACTACGGTACAATTATGACGGCACCTTAGAGACGGTACCTTCCAAAACAAGACATAATAAGGAACGATATACAAGCTTGAGACTTCATTGCGACTAGTATGAAAAGGAACCATAGGCACGATCGATAGTTCATTGCGACTACCAAGACCAAACGAACAAGATGAATCCTTTGAAAGAGACAACATTTCAGTTTGGGGATTGTAAAAAAGTTTTACCTTCCCCTAGTGTGACTAATATTGGATGGATAAGACCCATGCATTGCGACGGAAAATGTCCGGAAGGAAACTGCAAGTGTCCATGCGGTTACCATTGTAATTGCGTTACGGAGTTTGCAGACGAGTGCGATTGTGAGCCTTGCGATGGGAGCGATGCTGTACGCTGTGATCTTAGCGATGCCGTAAACCATCATGGGAACTTTTGTTCTCACTACCCCTATCATGGAAAGTGATGCTGTGCGTGTCAAACCTGATGGATGCAAAATCGATGCCCCTGGTCATCGTGGACACTTTATTGGGTTTCATGGTCAATGTGGATGTCAACCTTCACGTCTACCCCCCTACGGATGTCATCCAGCCCTGAGCAAACTCCTGTCCATATCACCCAACCCTCATCGAAACGAACCTGTGCGTTTGTCTGAATACTGCAAACTTTGAAAATCGTTTTCAATCGTTCAAAGGAAAATGGCCTAAGTATCTGGGAGGACCAGCCCCCAAAGAATTAGCCAGAGCCAGATTTTTCTACTTGGGCGAAGGGGATAAAGTCATTTGCTTCAGTTGCGGTGTATCACTTCACCACTGGGAACCACAAGATTCGGCTTACCTGGAACATGCTCGATGGTCTCCCAGTTGTCACTATATACCTTTAGTAGGACAATATCAGTAATCCCTGAATGGATACTTTACAAGAGAACATTCGTGCTTTTCCTGTGGAGTTGACAGAACGCATTTACCGAGAACTGGTCAAAATACAAGTGAAACGTAAAGAACAATTGCATCAGTTACGTCACCGGTGTTTGAACCACTGGTACCTGAATGCTGTATGAGAACTGATTCGTCAGAAATTGTTTCAGTGGTCAGACCTTGTTCAACACTTTGAGTTAGTGAATGATCGAAATGTTCATCATTTTGGTTACTTCGAGATTCACCTAGTGCAACCCATTGAGGGTGACGAGTTAAAGGATTACAAAGGTCTATTACGTGGAATCTGCTTAGCGGAAGAGGAAACTTCTAAACGAAGTTTGAACCGTAGGTTACAGTTTGGAGCATTTAAACTTCAAACTGGAGAACGAAGATCTCTGGCTAGAAAGTACGTGTGTTGCTTCCGAAATAAAAAGACTATAAAAACAGGCTGCCATGCCACGACTTTTATCACATGTGATTGAACAGATTCCGTGGAAGAAACTCAATGACCATATTCAAACCGTGGATCATTACCATCAATTATTACAAGAACTGTTTCTGTTCAATTTGGGTCGAAAGGTGGTGTGTGTCTTAGTGGCTTGTTTTCTGGGATTTCGTTTACCAGCCGATTCCTTGTGGACTCTTTTCGAACATAACTTACCACCCAAATGGTCTTAAATGGTCACGAAAGACTCATTTTGCTCAAAGCCTTGCGTTTTCATCTGGATACTTCTCGACCTCTACGGGAAAAAAGATTCGTCAACCTTTAGCTACCCAAGACGTGTATGACGATGTGTGTGTAGCTTGTGACTTACACACCCATTGGACAGATGTACGTGCCTGGAAAAAAAGGCGGTTTTGAGGTTTGGACCCAAGAAGTGGC
The DNA here is from genome assembly GCA_028554795.2 of Sinohyriopsis cumingii. Lineage (NCBI taxonomy): Eukaryota > Metazoa > Mollusca > Bivalvia > Unionida > Unionidae > Sinohyriopsis > Sinohyriopsis cumingii. The sequence continues at coordinate 4,885,008 of CM068826.1, read as the reverse complement.
CCAGTATGCTCGAGAGTTGTTTAAGGAAAAAAGTTACTTTTCAACCTGTATTAGTGACAGTGCCAGAAGAAGAAGAACCCGTCACCCAGGACAGAACTGTCGTGGACATGCCTGAAAGGCCCTTTCGGGAGGACACTTGTGTGACCTTACCCCCTATAGAACTGGTCAGAACATTACCCAAAACATGTTGTACAGAAACTTGTTTCTATTCCACGTTGATGGTTTTCATGTGCCTTTTATCGTTGTACTTAAGCCTTTGGCTTTTATGTATTTTTGTATTTCGTGTTCATGTTTAAAACATTTAATAAACGTGTCCTGAAAAAAGTATATAAACTCTTGTCTTGTCTGTTTTCGTGTCAGAAGTGACATTCCTAACACTATGGCTACCTCTGCTGTCTCTGCTCCCTCTTCCTCCACTGTCAAAGTCATCGACGAACACTTAGATCGTGCCAGTTGGGAGGCCTTGTATCTTCGCCATCCCTTTAACATGCTTATTGCTGGACCTAGCGGTTCAGGCAAAACCGAATTCGTCAAACGTTTGATCGAATATAAAAATCATTTGATCGATCGTCCACCTCAACGCATCGTGTGGTGTTACAAAGAGTGGCAATAAGCGTACAGCCTCTTGCGAGAAAGTCAAGGCGATTCCATCGTGTTTGTAGAAGGCATTTTTAAAGAAGACGACGGAATCGTCTCTGACTCCCGTCAAACCCATTTGGTCACGTTCGACGACATGTTAGGAGAAGACGAAGAATTAAACTTTGGTTTACGCGTAAAGGGCATCATCGTAATGCCAGTGTCGTTTACATCACCCAAAATTTGTTTCAACAAAGTAAAGCCCATCGCACCATCAGTCTCAATGCGCATTACGTGGTCTTGTTTAAAAGCCCTCGAGATAAATCGCAAGTGCAAGTCTTAGCCAAACCGTTAGGTACGCCTTGGCTGACTCAGGCGTACGATGATTCCACTCAAACTCCACACGCCTATTTACTCGTCGATTTGAAACCTACTACCCCCGATGATTTGCGATTTTGTACCCAATTGTTTCACCACTGGTGCCAAGACGGAAAGCCTGTCCTGTACACGTCTCCGTCCTCGACTTAACCCCACAAAAAAATTCTATAAAACCTTAGACACTTTTCGTCTGTCTCACACAGTCTCAACATGACGTCCCTTCAGTCGCATCTTCCCGTCAAATTGATTCGTGCCTTGTATGGCATCAGTAGCGAAAAAATCCACAAATACGGGCTCGTGTCTTAGAAGCCAGTCTCAAAGAAGTCTTACGAAGGTTCACTGTGACAGCACGTCAATTACTACAAGGGATCATTCAGATTCCTCATCAAACCAAACGCTTTTTTGATCGAAACAAAGTCGCTTTGACCCAACTGGCCGATCCCCGCATCGACACTCAAACCAAAAAACAAATCATTTTGAAACCCGGAGGGAACGGTACTCTAGGAGGTGTCATGATTCGCTCTCTCTTAAGATGGGATCCTAATGCTCCCAAAGTTCTCCCCAAGAAAAAAGCCAAACGAAGCTCCAAGAAGAAAAAGAGCCACGGTGGCAAGACCAGGGCCCCAATGAGACCCGTGTCTTCAAGAACTTCTCCAGTGGCGGGACCCTACTCTTACAGTCACCACCCCGGAAAAAAGAAAAACCTACAGAAAAAGAAACAGAGAAAAAGTCCCCAGAAAAAGAAAAGCCCACAGAAAACTAGTCGCAAGAGAGGCGCTTCGGCCAGGACACAACCTTACACTCGCAAATCACGACCTGCAACGGCGGTGACCGCGTCTCCGGTAGCCTCAGGTTCATTCACTTCTCCGTTGATGACACCAAGAACTGAGAAGTACTTGGAGACGTTGATCACACCAAGAACTTCTCCGTTTATGACACCAAGAACTTCTTTGGTGGCAGGAGCCTCCTCTTTAGCGGCAGTGGCCGCTGCTCACAAAGTACCTTCTCCCAAAATCAAAGTCCAAGAGAGATCGGGCATGTTACAAAGTTTACTGGATTTGTTCAAGCAAGAAGTGGCTCGATTTAGTCCGTTGCGTACCCCTGCACGACGTGTCATGCCTGTCCTCAAATTGATACGACGCAAAGACAATCAGTGGCGACGCGTTCCAGTATATAAAAGGCTGCGCCAAAGTAGGGGTATCAGTGAACTCCCAAAAGATGTCACCTCAAAGCTGTGCACACCGTCACTATCGTCAAAAACGAAAGAGACAAAGGAAGACTCGTCATCCGACAAAGCGCTTAGCCAAGCATCGACGTTACCCTAACAAAAGATACAGTCGTTCAAAGAAAAAGAGGCGTCAACAAAGGGGAGGATTCCTTGGCGATTTTGGAAAAAACATTGTCACCTTTATGACAAAGAAATAGTCCAAAAAAAAAGATAAAAGGGCGTGTGTTAAGTCATCGACGTTAGTGTATGTTTGGTGAATGTCCCGGAACCCACAAGCAAAGATGTCACCCTCCAGAAAACATTCCTCTTCTAAACGCCAAGGAAAGGACTGCCTCCACGTTCAATCAAACACGGGGACATGTTATCTGTCCAGTCCAAAGCTTCTCCACCCCTACGAAAAAAACTCATTCAAACAGCCTCCAAAGAGGTCATCGATACCGTGTACGAATGTTATTTGAACGTGTTGAAAGGCACGATCCCTTTGTCCAAACACCAGAAACAATGCTTAGACAAACACCGTCATGTTCTTCGCCAAATGGTTCAAAAGAAAATCCCCATTCGTCAAAAGAAGAAGATGTTGGTCCAACGTGGAGGAATTTTACCCCTCTTGTTAGGCCCATTGCTGAGAGGAGTCTTAGGAACCGTGTTGTGAGGACTCTTGTGAGCAAGATAAAAAGGTCCTCTGGAGACCCTAGATCTCAGAATTGACCCCTTGACATCCAATGGAAGGACGAAAACTAGTTTTAGTGCCTTACAAACGATGTATGGAATACCATCGTTGGCAAGAACAACGGACCCCGCATTTACCTCCCAATCCCAATTTGAGCGAGATGTACCAGTTAAAACACGAATTGCAGTCCTTGATGGATCGCCAAGATTTGTCCGAAACAGAAAAATCGCAAAAGTACGGTCAACTCTTGCAATGACTGCAACTCTCTCACCAAAAAGCTTTAGACGAAACAGCTCTACCCACTCTGAAAGATTTTAAGACCTTGATGAAAAGTCCAGCACCATCATCACTACCACTACCACTACCACTACTACCATCCCCAGGGGTCCCCACAGACGCTAGCCCACGAAGGCCTCAGGAAGAAGAGATACGATAAGTGTTTCAAAACACCGTCAGCAGCTCCCATGTGTAGTAAGATTGCAGCATCCTTGTTGACCCCGTCCCCCACACCCCAACGAGAAGAAATGATAGCTTGGGTTAAAAAGATGATGTACACTCCTCCTTCGATGGAAGTGAAAAAGAAAGAAGGGAAACCAGAAGTGATAAAAGAAAAGAAGACCAAAGCCATTCCATTGCCACCTCCACCAAAACCTTCGACTTCTACTCCCGTAGCCCATCGGACACGTAAATCCGTTTCCAATTCACCCTTTCGTCCCACCCAAAGTAGCATCCTCGAAGAGTGGGTGCCTTATTAAAAAACAAAAAAATGGAGAAGGTGTTAGCCAGCATTTACTACCATCCACCCCATCCTGCAGGTTACGCAGGAGTTCAAAAATTGTATCGTGCTGCCAAAACTCGACTGAAAAGTCTCCCTTTACCTCAAGTGCAACGATGGTTACAAGAACAAGCTACCTACACTTGACACAAACCCATTCGACGCAAGTTTTCCAGAAGTCGCACCCGAGTGGAAGGCATCGATCATCAATGGCAAGCCGATTTAGCCGATGTCTCTCATTTGGCCAGCTACAATCGTGGCTACAAATATTTGTTTTGCGTCATCGACGTCTTTGCCAAATTTGCCTGGGTCGTACCATTGACTTCCAAATCGAGCAGCGAGTTAGTGCAAGCCCTGCAACGGGTGTTGAAACAAAGCGGTCGTCATCCTCTTCGATGGCAAACGGACAAAGGCACCGAATTTCTGAACCACGCTTTTCAAAAAGAATTAAAGAAACGTGACATTCATTTTTTTACCACCGAGAATCCTGAAACCAAAGCCAGCATCGTGGAACGTTTTCAACGCACTTTGAAAGAACGCATGTGGAAATATTTTACTCATCACCACACTCTGAAGTACATCAAGATCTTACCACACCTGGTGCAAGCGTACAACCAATCTTACCATCGAAGCATTGGACGTGCCCCGCAAGAGGTGACTCCCGACAACGAAGTGCTGGTGTCTGATAGCCTGTTTGGTACGTCCCCGACGAGGGCTGTCCCCAAGAAAAGTAGAGTGTTGGCCGTAGGAGATTGGGTGCGCATTGGCAAAACCAAACGCACTTTTGACAAAGGTTACTTACGTAACTGGACCACCGAATTGTTTCGTGTCACTGGACGAGTGCATGGTCGTCATCCTGCCGTCTATAAATTGGAAGACATGAACGGAGAAGTGCTCAAAGGAACGTTTTATTTGCCCGAGTTACAACGTGTCACCAAAACAGAAGACGACGTGTACGACATCGAAAGCATTCTCGAACGCAGAACCCGTAAAGTGGGCAAACGACGTGTCAAAGAAGTCAAAGTACGTTGTAAAAGAATATCCACCCAGTTTTGATTCTTGGATCGACGCTTCGCAAGTCATCGACTATAAAAAGAAGTGACCATCATGCCCTTTGACACAGACGCAGCTACTGCGACCACTCCTTCACCCAGTTCTTCTCAGCAAGATTTACAAAAACAACCCTTGTGGGTGTGGTGTGGAGAACGTGTGCCTAAAACGCAAATCGTCTTTTTCTGCCAAATCTTCGTGGTGTATTGTGTCATCGGTGCAGCCTTTGCCAATTTGAGTTTGCAACAAGGAGACAAACAATTGTGGACCATTTTATTAAGCAGTTGCATCGGTTACCTGCTTCCCAATCCCTCCCTGAAATTCACATCGAACGGGAACAACGGGAACCTTGTGTCCAGTGCCGGTGCCAGTCACCACTCCAACAACAACAACAACCCCATTTTGAGCGGAGACACTCCTCTGACTTCCAGTAACCCCTCGGACAGCCACATAACCCTGGAATTATGAGTCACACTAACAACCAATTTTACTTAACCTTACCCAGTGACAGTTCCATGGAGGTGTTTCCCAGGAACACTTTGTGTTGTTACACGGTCAAATTACCTCAGACCATCCAATTAGATCACGAAGCCATTGGGAAGTGGCTTTGGTAGAAATCATTCACCCGACCCAAGTCCTTAATGTCCTTCCCAATCAAAATTATTTTTCAGTGGAAGTTCATGACGAACCATTGCAAAAGTACTTGAATACCCATGTCAAATATGATAAAAAAAACCTATGATGACAATACTCAAAAGTGGTCCTATCACTTGTTCGTTCCCCCAGGCTATTATTTTAGTGGCCAACATTTGGTCAGCATCATTACCTCCAGATTTAATGTCGTGTTTCTGAAAGCTTTGGAAAGTGTCAGAAAAAGTGTCACCATGGAGCATAGATGATAAAAACGTTTTTTCGTTTTTTATTTTACCTCGAAACAGGCGTTTTTTTACGTTTTTTATTTTTTTGCGTTTTTCATATTTGGTACATCCATTTTTTTATCATCGGCCATACAGGCGGTCCTCTGTCATACTCTAGACAACAAATATCGATCAATAATGAATATATGATGCTAGCCTACGATACTTTACGTAAACATGCTACAACATAGTGCTGATATCTGGTAGTGTAGGCCAGGCGTGTATACATTGGAAGAAGACGCTGTGTTTAACCTTTTGCAGTCCCTTTTTTGGAAGTAAAATATTGATTTTTGTGTTGCCTAAAAACTACTGGAACGTTTTTTTTTTCGTTTTTTATTTATTGAGGAAAAAATGCGTTTATAAGTTTTTTATTTTAATTTTAACATTTTTAACATCTATGCCATGGAGTACCACAAAGCAGTTCGTCGCTTCCTGATCAAATTTGACGGGGGTAAAATCACGTCTATTTTATTTTGTCCTGAATTGTTTGACATGTTGGGCGGGGACATGGACATGAGAATGGCCATGATCAATAAAAACGAATTACCAGTCATTTCCGACAACGATTCTTTTGCCAAGTTATTTCGTTCCCCGGTAGAACTGAACCAAGGACTTAATTTGATCTTTGTGTACTCCGATGTGGTGGAGTACAAGGTGGTGGGACACACCTCCGTACCGTTACTGCGTGTCATTCCGTTCAAAGTGGATTCTGCCACAGTCACCGACGAAGAAGGTGGAAACACTTATCAGGTACACCGCGAATTTGTACATCCTCACTATTTGTCTGTCAGCAAGTCGTATTTGGACACGGTGAAAATTGCTATAAAAGGAAATCTGGGACAAAATATTCCATTTACCAAAGGAAAAGTCACGGTGAAACTCCATTTTCGAAAACAGTTCTCTAACGAGTTGTAAGTCATGTATCCAGTGTACCGAGGGGTTGCTCGACAGCGAGGACACGGTTTAGGAGATATGTTAAAATCGGCTTTCCTTCGGTGGCTCCGGTGTTGAAACCGATGGTGACACGCGGATTGCATGCCTTGAAAGATGCGGCATTGACACACGGCAAAGAATTTCTCCAAAATGTCATCATCGATTAACAAAACCCCAAAGAAGCTTTCTTAAGAGCAGGAAAAATATCTTGTTGCAAACGAGCAAAGACCTTTTGGGTCGACGAGAAACTCCTATAAATGCCCTGAACCCTACTGAGTCAGGCATTCCAACTTCCAACAAGGACAAGGGAGAAAGAGACGAAGAAGAAAACACCCTTTCACCAGACTTCACACTTCTAAAGCTAGAAAGACAAAGAAAAGAAGAACCGTTCGAGACTTAGACGTTTTCGATTATTAAAGTATTGAGACACAGAAAAATATGATGCACCGAGAGTCTTGCGCTTGTTCCAAGTCGGAACTGGATCTGTTTGCCATGCCACCCACCATGATGACGATGCAAGAATCCCAATGGGTGGAATTTCATTCTGTCTCCTCTTTGACGGATTCAGCTCCCATCGAGTTTGATATCAAAGGTCAGCCCGAAGATTACATCGATCTGAATAGCAGTTACCTGCATTTGAAAGTCAAAGTGATCAAAACGGAGAACACCAATCCAGGAGGCGATGCTAGAGTGGCTCCTGTCAACAATTTCATGCATTCCTTGTTCAGCGAAATGGACTTGTACTTGAATAACAAACTTTTCAGCAGCAGCATGGATACTTACCCTTATCGTGCCTACCTGGAAAATCTCTTGACGTACGGAAAAGAAGCCAAGAATACTCATCTGGATGCTTGCGTGGTATGGAAACCTGACACAGCGGGTGATAACATATTTAACGATACAGCCCTCACAGCAGATGACGATCCTCACAATGTGGGGTTTAATACACGTAGAAATAAAATTCTGCAAGTACGTAGTTTAGAACTGATGGATCGTTTGCATTTGGACATGTGGTTACAAGAAAAGAATTTACTGAACGAAGTGGATATTCGCCTGGGACTGAATCGTAGCTGTACCGCTTTCCCTTTGATGCCCCATGCTAACGAGTACAAAACCATCATCCAAGAAGACAGGCTCTACGTGCGACGCGTGGAAGTATTACCCAAAGTGGGAAATGACATCAGTCACACGTTGAGCAGAACGACCGCCAAGTATCCGATACGACGCGTGGAAGTAAAAACGTTCACTATTCCTGCTGGACAGCGATCCATGATCGAAGATCATTTTTTCCAAGGTCAGTTACCCAAGCGTTTGATCACTGGTATCGTCACGAATTCAGCCTTCAACGGAGTCCACAACGAAAATCCTTTCTTGTTTCATCATTACAACGTAGCCAAGATCGAAGTCAGTCGCGATGTCAAGACACTGTGTACCCGACCCTTTGAGCCTAAGTTTGGTGACAGGAATTACTTGAGGTCGTACTTGCCCCTGTACGAAGCCACCGGACAGTTAGGAACCAACACCAGTCACAGTAGATCGTACGAGGATTATACAGGAGGCTACGGTTTATGGGCTTCTTATTTCACTCCAGACCAAGGCAGCGACGAGGGACATTTCCACCCTATAAAATCCGGTCAGATTCGAGTGGAACTTCAGTTTACTAATCCTCTACCTTACACAGTGAACGTCCTCCTGTATGCAGAATTTGACAATACGATAGAAATCAACAGTTTAAGAGAAGTCATTCTAGACTATTAGAAGCTGGGCTGACAAATGGGGTTTCAAACTATCACAGGACAAAACTGAAGCAATCATTTTCTCACCCAAACACAAACGTAACAATCCACGACCCACACTTACTATAAACACTCAAGTAATAAAATATGTCAAATTCAAAAAATTCTTGGGTATGTATTTCGACAAACATCTAAATTGAGGACACCATATACAAAAAGTAGTTAAGAGATGCAATAAGGACCTTAATCTCATACAAAGCCTTAAAGGAACGAACTGGGGTCCAATCAAGAAACACTGCTAGCATTTATATAGGGCACTGATCAGATCTAAACTTGAGTACGGGTGCCAAGTATACAACCTAGCGCCAACAAACCATCTAAAAAATTTAGATTAAGTACAAAGAAAAGCCCTGATTACAATCACTGGTGCACTACCATCAACATCGCTACTAACAGGAGAACTACCTCTCTATCTCAGAAGACAGGAACTAATACTGAGATATGCAGCCAGATTACATACTCAATCCAGTACACACCCTACACTACTAACAATTGAGAAATGTAATATACCATTCAGAACCACCCTCAAGCATCACATACCAACAGGAAAACTAGTACACGAACTAGCCAAACTACTTCCCATAGAAATAAAACAAACAGAAAATATCAATACCTTCGATAACGAACCTTGGTCTAACGAAGGCCCCAACATCAATATTACCATCACCAAACACGGCAATAAAACAAATCAAGAACTGCAGCTGCGCACTGTAACAGCAGAAATATTAACAACCAATTATCCAAACCATTTACAAATATACACAGATGGATCGAAAACCACAGAACCTGCAAAAACAGCAGCTGCTTACGTAATACCTAAACTAAATATACAAAATGGTCACCGATTACCAGACCACTGTTCCATTTATACAGCAGAATTCTGGGCAATTATAAAAGCACTAGAATGGGTAGAAAAGAACAACCCACCCCAAACACTAATAATAAGCGACTCGCTCAGCGTCCTTACAACCAATAATAACACCAAATACAGAGAAAACTTTCTAAACCAAACAAACCTAATACTTAAAAAAATGAAAAGCAATCAGCAACAAATAGAATTTCTATGGATACCATCCCACATAAACATACTAGGAAACAACCTAGCAGATGCATTAGCTAAACAAAAGCTAAGCGATCTAAACCACGTACCACTGGCTTACAGTGTTAGTGAAATATACAGTCTAATTACAGCCATGATCAACCAAAATTGGCAGGAAAACTGGAACCATAACAAGAAAGGTAGAAAACTATAAAACACACTAAATGAAATCATCAGAAATAGAAAACCACCATTACTTGACGGAAAAGATCAAAAAGTAATAAATAGAATCTACACTGGAAAAACCAAGCTGGCCAACAGCTATGGAAAACACATAGGACCACAACCTCATGACTCAAATTGCTTTTACTGTCGGGTGCCAGAGGATCTGCACCATATCTTCAATACATGCAATAGATTAAAAAAAAGAAAAGGAACATTTCAAAAATGAACACAAAAAAATAGGATCGCCGAATACATACCCAGAATTCCTAAATAGCTCTAACACCAATCTAAATATCACCTAAAACAACATCATAACTTACCTAAAAAAATGAATTATATACAAAAATTTAAATTACATTTATAATTATACTCATTAAATATATACCAAATCTAGACCATTAGCGAAAACTTAGATTATGTTCCCTTGCATATCTCTAGAACTACTGTTTGAGAATTATGACGGCCGGATAGGTCTCGTTGGTTCACAGACTGACACAGCCGTGCATAGTCCCGAATAATAAAAACCAACTAAGGATGAATCTAATCTAAGTATAATTATTTGGGAATTAGGACGGCCGGATAGGTCTCGTGGGTTCACAGACTGACACAGCCGTGCATAGCACGAATAATAAAAAACAACTAAGGACGAATCTAATCTAATTATAATTATATACAAAAATTTAAATTATAATTATTTCTACAGACTGATAAAAATTATACAAATTCCAAACGTAAACTAAAACCTATACTATAAATAGTTAACTAGACCAATAACCAGGAAGGAATAGGCGCGGGGGGGGGGGGAGAGAAATTAACAACCTGTACTCTACTTCTCCTATCATACCACTCTCAAACAACATCCTATTCTAACATCTAAAACTTTACCGTCTATACCTAGGTGACAGCTACAACAAACCTAGACCTAACCATACAATCCCAAAATAGAACGTATAAGTTGGTCACAAGACGAGACCATCAGGGACACCTGCAGTAGGACCCCAAATTAGTATATATAAGGTAGTCGAAAAAACCCAATGACTATCAGGCCCCCGGTGGCACAATGCTGCAAAATAACAACTATATAGAATAATACCCTAAAAATTACACATATAAGGCAGTCAAAAAACCCAATGACTATCAGGCCCGGCGGCACAATGCTGCAAAGTAACAACCATATAGAATAATACCGTAAAAATTACACATATAAGGCAGTCAAAAAACCCAATGACTATCAGGCCCCCGGCGGCACAATGCTGCAAAGTAACAACCATATAGAATAATACCCTAAAAATTACACATATAAGGCAGTCAAAAAACCCAACGACTATCAGGCCCGGCGGCACAATGCTGCAAAGTAATAACCATATAGAATAATACCCTAAAAATTACACATATAAGGCAGTCAAAAAATCACAATGACTGTCAGGTCCAGCAGCACAAGGCTGCAACCAAACATCAAACCTAGGAAAGTAGGACCCCAAATAACACAAAAGATGGACAAACACCAACTCCATCCAGGGCCAGCAGCACAAGGCTGTAAAACAAAAACCAAAGTTGATTTCACTGCTGTCACTTAGAAACTTACCTTGACCTAATAACCTCGATAGGCTCTCTCTCAAAACAAAACAGCACAGAGTTTTATAATACCAATTTCAACGACGGAATTTAGGACTAAAAATATCCTGGATTGGAAGAGCACTACTAGCCTGTGGCAAGAAACCACCAACCGAGCCTAACCACTTTCACCCTTTTCCACGGACAGACACCAAAAACCCATACGTGCAGTGCACGAATCATAATTTAGCACAAAAAAAGCGAACTTAGATCGGGTCCAATCCCACTAGTCGCAGCAAAATGCAACTGAAAACTGAGTGCGTGCTGGGTCCAATCCCACTCAACATAGGCCTTACAATCAGATCGATATGTACACAAATAGTACCTCGACCTGACGGCCCAATCAATAAGTGTTCTGTGAACACATAAAAGCCTGGAGGAAGTGGCACCATTCCTTCCCCCAGGAGTAATCAAAAAGGTGCCAGTAGTGAAAGGGGTGAGATCAGCGTCAATGGGAATTAGCATTAAAAACACCCCCTGGGCGAGATTAGCGTCAATGGAAATTTAACATTAACCACCCTGGGCGAGATTAGCGTCAATGGAAATTTAACATGGGCAAAAAACCCTGGGTAAGATTAGCGTCATGGAATTTAACATTGGAGAAAGGAAAAAAAGGAAATATTGAGATTAGCGTCAAAGGCATTCGAACAATGGAAAAAAAAATATCGATTCTAGGGACAAAGGCAATTGAACATGGGGAATAGAGTTTGGGTCTGTCTAGGGACAAGGGGAATTGAACATGGGAATAGAGTTTGGGTTTGTCTAGGGACAAAGGGAATTGAACATGTTAGAAAAAAAAACTACTTTAGGGACAAGGGGAATTGAACATGGGATTTTTTTTTTTTAAAAAAAACATTTTATAAAGGGGTAGGCAATTGAAAAGTCATTCTCTTTTCGAGAAATATGGCTGGCCCTGAAAAGGGCCTTTGGTTTCTTCTTCTTCTTCTGCTTCTAATTTCTTTTTTTTCTCCACCAACTTCTTATTTTCTCACCTACACTCTTTCTCTTCTTTTTTTTCTCCTCCTCTTCTTTCTTCTCTTCCTCCTCTTCTTCTTTCTTCCTCTTCTCATTTTCTTCTTCTTTTTTAATTTTTTCATTCCATTTTCTTATTCTTATCCTTTCCTCTTCATCCTCCTTCTCCTCCTTTATTTCCTTCATCACACCACTTATCATGTCCTTTGCTTTTCTTAAGTTGTTAATCTCCATTTTTACTCTATGCGGACTATAAGAATAGTGGTCTTCATTGAGTCGTACTAGCATTTGTTCTATCATGCCAAAATTGTCAAGGACGTCTTGCAATGTTTGAAATTTATCGAGGTGGTTCGAAGCCATCTTCTCTGTAGAATGGTTTGAACGACGAATACTGTGGGTTCTTATCCGAAAAGCGTGGATGTGAAGGAAAACATCCCCCTAAAACATAAAATTGATATTACCTAGATCATGACCTAACATCGTGCGGACGTGAAAGAAAACATCCCCTACTTTTCTCATTTCATGTAATATACTATCCACATAAGTGAAGCAACAATAAACTAACCCCAAATCTACTATTTACACACGCAAATCATTAAAACAAACCCAAATCTACTATCCACACAATGGTACGTGAGCTGTTACAAAACCCTAACTATACTCTCCACATACGCTAAGAAACAATAAACAAAATCCATAATCTACTATCCACACAATCGTACGTGAGCGGTTACAAAACCCAAAATATACTCTTCACATACGCTAAGAAACAATAAAGAAACCCATAATCTACCATTCACACAAACTTACGTGAGCAGTTACAAACACAAACACACAAACACATACACTCGCACTATGAAAAAAGAGTTAGTGTTTATATTCAAACTACTCTACCTACACACACACACACACACACACACACACACACACACACACACACACATTGGCAAATTGATGGTTATTTCTTTTCTAGAGTATTGGGTAGCCCTGAAAAGGGCTGTTTGTTTTGGAACTTCATGGACACCTGGTTAATGGTGGCACCTTCCAGGCCTGGCGCCACATACACATCTTGTTTCCCAGTTGCTTTTTACTTTTTTGGGGGAGAGAGCAGAGGCAGGATATGTGGCTTCAGAATCCCACTTTTCGGTTTCTGGGATTCTGAAATTTCTTCTTCTTTTCTCCTTTTCCTCTTCCTCTTCTTTGTATCTTCTCTCCTCCACTTCTTTGTATCTTCACTCCTCTTCTTTGTATCTTCTTTCCTCCTCTTCTTTGTATCTTCTCTCCTCCTCTTCTTTATTTCTTCTTTCCTCCTCCTCTCTCATCCTTCCTTCTTCCACAATGGCCTCCGCGGCCAGTTCGTTCAACAGGCGCCTGCCATATTCCAGATGCACATGAAGTTCCAACAGTTTCGCCAGTCTCGTGTTCATTCTGGTCTTGATCAATCAACAAGGGTAGCTGGACAGCCGAACGAGTTTCAATTTATACTAAAACTGCGGACGTGAAGGAAAACATTCCCCTAAAAAACATAAAATTGATCTTACCTAGATCATGACCAAAAAACAACGCGCGGACCTAAAAGAAACACTCACTCACTTTTTTATACTACCCATTCCTATTCTAAAAAATTTTTTCATTAATCACTCCAATATACTATTCACATACGCAAAGCAATTCAATCAACCCCCCCCAAATTTATTCTCCCCAAACCTCAAACAGCCAAAAAAAAACATGATCTTAATCTACTATCCACACCAACGTACGTGAGATGTTACAAAGACAGACACACAAACACATACCCTCACACTATAAAAAAGAGTTAGTGTTTATATTCACACTACTCTACCTACACACATTGGCAAATTGAGCAGCAGGGGGGGGGGGGCGAATCGGACATTTTGTCCAATCGTTATTTTGCTTAATTATTACTTCTGCACTCAGCGGATCCGGTGTAATCAGCGCTGGTAAAAAAAAAACGACGTCGGTCCATCCTACACGATGGTGACGTCATTTGGTTTAATTAACACCTTCTGCGCATCGATCCCCAGCGTCGTCAGCGTCCGGTAAGCACATCGACGACCGCGTCGATGTCATCGCCCCCCCTGCTGCTAAGTGGTTATTTACAATGATCTTACAAACAGAGTGATCACTAACTCCTCCTCCTGTAGATCAATTAGGTTATTTGACTGATCGGTGAGTCTGAAATTAATTCTCGTTAAAAACCGATTATGGCATCTCATATAGACCGGATTAATCGGACTCTCAACTATTAAAAATCCCGGAGGGGCTGTTGGTGAAAATGAATAAAGGATATATCCCTGTTGAGCTTGATTTGATTGCTTGGTATCTACCTGGTAACTCCCTTCGATAACATCACACACTAGATTGATTGCTATCACCGATGCGATATTTACGTTGTATGGAGCAATATGCATACCATCATCCCCGTTATCGTGTCTGAGGATATGAGTTGATGGACTGAGAAAATCATTAAGAGATTTTCTTAGTTCTGGCGCGTTGTATCCTGGAAACCTAAAATTGGGTAAATTGGCTTCTATAATATTATTCTGGGTTAGAAATTTTTGTTTATTATCATCGCTGTTAGCGGATATTATCCCGACGATTCGTTCATTGATATATTCCATGTCTGATATAAGTTGATTTAACACCTCAACGTGTTTTCGTTCTTTTGTTTTCCGTAGCTGTTCTAGTTGTGATTGGCAAATACGATTAATCTCGGCAAACGCATCAGTGATATCATTTAAATTGACTACGATCTCGACGTCTGATTCAGGAGTTTCCTTATATATAAAATACCAATACATGGTATTCCTGTCTTGAAATATAAACCAGCTGGGTAATAACGTGCTTTTTATAATAGACCAACTATCTCGATAACTGGGATTAATCTCATGATACGATTGCTCATTCGTGTGAAATTCCCGCGGACTTTCATGAGGTGGATTCTTAGGCCATCCTAGTATGGTTCTTATTGAACTGTTATAAATATCAACCATATACCCCGGTGTGCTTATTTCAATCGTCGACGATAACGTCGGTTCATGAACCGTAATAGCGATTTTTGATTCCTTTCCTGTGATCGATTTTATCCTGCGTTGAAATTCTTTATTGATTTGTTCTATTTGGTATGACCCAGTTGGTATTGTAACCTCCTCCCAGTCTGGGGTCCCATCGGGTTTATTTGTCCGTGCAAAAACCAGCGAGTTATTAGGTTGTTGTCCGTTAAATGCGTCCGCTCGGATATTAGGCCAACTGTGATATATTCGCAATTTTGCCAGCGCTATTTCCTTCACTGGAACCGGCGATGGGAAGTTCACACTGAATTCGGGTTTCGTTGACGTTATCGATATCATACTTGTTTGTACCGGAGTGGTGTTCTCCGCGATCCGCTGAAGTAATTGAAACCCTTCGGGGTTCAGCGACATTATTATTATTCGTTGTCTTTAGTGTCTAATTTCAACAACCAGAGCCCATTGAAGTGGTTCCGGCTTCCAGTTGAAAATCCTCGATTTTTGACATCGCGGAGCTATACAACTGGACCATCGTGGAGAATTCAACATCGGATACGAACAAATTATCAATCGATAACGAGATCAACCCGGATAATTTCGAGTACGCGTCGGATACTATTTGATGTTTTACTGTATACTCGTTGAGTTTTTTCTGAAAACACGATGATATCTTCCTAGTGATTGCGTTGGCGACTCCAGCAACTGTTGTCATCGCGGAGACAGCGATTGGAACAGCGATCGGGGCTATCGTGGTCACCGTGGATAAAATAACACCGGTACCGGCTACTATACCCGACACCGAGTACACGACCGCGTCGATGGTGGTTATTTTTCGGCGGTATTTTTTTATTTTTGCACGGTATTGTTCGGAAAGCGTTTTCAAGTTTGCGGAGAATTCTTTTGCGGTATCGAATCGATATTGATGTGACGTCGGTGATACCTCTGATTCAATTTCCTTGGTGGTCATTTTTATTTTAAAAGAGCTAGTGTTTTTAATTACTTAGATTCGCCGCAAATTCCACATACCATGTAATGTTTGCCCCGGCTAGATTTCTATCAACGGCATAAATTGTAAACTGTTCAGTTGCGTTCTTGTCTATAATTGTTGATATTGTATTGTTAAATCCGGATGAACTCGACGATAATATATTAAACTGCATCATTGAAACCAGTGTCAATCGATAAATACCCTTGACAGTTGCGGTAATATTTACTGTATTCTGTGTAGGAGTCCAATCGAATGATCCATGCCGAATTGTGTATACTGTGTTGATGATGTTCTCATGAGGGATTTTTATTTTTTCGAATTGCTCTGCTACTCTCGGTAGTCCGTCTTTAATCGCTGTAACATCAGTTTTGATCGCTGCATTATTAGCAGCGAGTTTAACTATTTCCCTCCAATGCCCGCTCATACCTCTTTCGTTCGCTTCAACATAGGTTTTGAGCGTTATTATTTCCCCTCCATACGCGTCTATACTAGTTTTGACCGCTGCAACATCAGTTCTGAGCGTTATTATTTCCCCTGTATGCGCGTCTACATTATTTATGATCGTTGCAACATTAGTTTTGATTGTTTCTATTTCCCGTGTATTCTCGGTTATACTTTTTTTGTTCGCTGCAACATCAAGTTTGATTGTTCCTATTTCATATGTATGTACGTCTATACCTTTTTTGTTCGCTGCAACATCAGTTTTGATTAATCCTATTCCCCGCCAATACGCGTCTACATTTTTTTTGTTCGCTTCAATATCGGTTTTGATTGTTCCTATTTCCTGTGTATGCGCGTCCACACCCTTTTTGTTCGCTTCAATATCAGTTTTGATTGTTCCTATTTCCTGTGTATGCGCGTCCATATTATTTATGATCGTTGTAACATCAGTTTTGATTGTTTCTATTTTCCGTCCATGCGAGTCTACATTATTTATGATCGTTGCAACATTAGCGCCGATTATTCCTATTTCTCGTTCATGCGCGTCTACATTCCCTTTGCTCGTTGCAACATTAGTTTTGATTGTTTCTATTTCCTGTCTATACGCAATGATATCATTTATAGTTATTGTGATTTCATCCGGCCTGGTATTTTTTTTTACCAAAGAATTTATCAAAGTTGTCATCGATCCTGTTAACATTTTTTCGTAACGTGTAAAATTGGCCCGACAGCGTCGTAAACTCCGAAATAGTATTCTTTATTGTTGCAAGATTTGGTTCGGTTACCGTCGGGGTCCCAAAAAAACTAGCGGTAGTGAGTTGTATATCGGTGACAGATTTTTTCACCCGCGCGTCGAATTCGATCATAGATATATTCAACGATGTAAGTCTGTCTCGAACGGATGTTATCTCATTCATCACCTCCGATATATGTTTACCCGGTTTGAGTCGTCCGTCGCCGGTATACAACGCGATAGTGCCATTGGCGACATTAGGATGTCGTATTAAAACGTCATCCAGCGACACATTACTGGATTTCAATTTACCCTGGCGGTCTTGAAATACAACTATTTCACCTGGGTCAACACTTGTTAAATTCAACGTATCAGCGATTTCATCCTCGATTAGTTTTTTTTATGTCATCGGTGGTAGGCGTTTCCGTGGGCTTTTTCAGCGCCGAAACCGGTCGTCCCCAAATATCAATCATTATTATCTAATGTAATTGTCTCTAAATTTCCCACTAGTGTATTCGTTTACAACCACATGAGGTGGTTTCCGCGATGATGAAATCGCCGCGAGTACGTTCAATACCTCGCGGCCACATATCGGTGGGTCACTTAATTGCTGTGTTGGCAGCGTGGAATAAAAAACCCGGGCTGAACACGCCCGGGTTGAACACGCCCGGATATACCGCATGAACTCTTTCGGCGGGGCTAACCCGTATGAATCAAAATAGACGATCGCACGCGGATCAATCGCGTACGCAACCCAATGAGTTCCCGCTCCGGAGGACCCATCGAGGTTAATTATGCCGGTTTCAATATTCCTTGGTGCCGCCGGTAATTGATCCCTCATAAAAACACCTCTGAAGTTTTTTATCGCTAGCGCGTTTGCGGCGTCTATTAAATCAAAATTAGACATTGGAGTCATAGACTCTTGCGTTAATAAACGGTTCCCGGTAGTCTTAGACCCTTTCCCGAGTACCATGAATACGGGGTTCCCGGTAGTCTTAGACCCTTTCCGGCCACGGGTCGTTTTTTTTTGTAGCCTTTCCCGGTTGCCTTCTTTAATGCCATTCCCGCCGCGGTACCAACGGCTCCTAACGCCGCCGCCTTAGCCACTGCTGGGGCCGCCGCGGCAATCAACGCTGGAATCGCAGCTAACAGCGGAAATATCCCACCGGTCTTTTCCATGTTTTTAATTGCTGCGGCTGAAAAATCTATTTGAACACCCTTTTTATTCTTCATCGCATCATTGAAATGTTTTATTTGACGCGTCGTCAACGATATCTTATGATTACCACCCGCCATCTGCGACGGCTTCAGCGTTATTGTGGTTCCGCATTGTTTAGCCGACTTTGATCGTAATTTCCTGACTTGACCATCAGTCAACTCTACACTGACGACACTATACGACATTTTATTGTAAACGCGTTTATGCTTTCAATTACATGTTTTCCACTGGCGCATCAACGATTCTCATTCGTCCACCAACACCTTCTAGCAGCATTGATTTATCGCTGAGGATGACAGCAACCGCTCTGTAATTAACACCACCCGGGGCTATACGAGCTCGGAAGTGTATATCAACGACGGATTGTCTCGTTAAATCAAGATGTTCCAACGAAAAGTAATAAATCGGATACAGGTTTTTAAAATCAAGTTGTGATATTTGCAAACCAGTGTCGACGTTTTGATCACGGCCCATATATGACAGCAATCGATGATACACACGTGCGATATGGTTGTCGCTGTAATTAAGATGTATATCCTCGGATGGTTCCTGTTGTCCGTTTATTCTCAGCGAAACATCCCTGACTCCTAATTGATCAAATATCATATGGCTGTGTTCTTGACTGCCCAATCGTTCCCTATTCTGTAGCGCTATGAATATATGACGCGGGGCTGAAACACCCTGTTTTGATGCTAGGTGCCATGTAAACGTATCGGCGACGTTATCCTCTTTAGCATCAGTTGTTACCGCTAGCCAACTCAACAGCGATTTCCCTCCCTGTTCCATAAATGCTAACAATCGTGCTTCCGTGGTAACTGATGGAGTCAGCACCGGCATCCACAATGCCATTTTAGTTAAAACGACTTTACCGGCAGCGACGCCAGCAGCACGCCATATTGCATTGTTATCATCGCCCCTTCGCGTCAGCGCGATTGTATGCTTAGCCCCATAGATAACCTTCCTGACATTTCTGCAGAATCCAAATATGTGATGGAGTGGAATCGCGCATGAAAACTTTCGGCGTGGTCCTTGCAACATTCCTACTCGTGTTGCAAACCCTAGATTAAAATTATCGTTAGTACCTTTTATGATATTGAACTCAGCGCCCGGTCTTACCCTGCGGTCTGGATTGGCTGCTTCAGCTTGTGGGTTAGTTGCGGTATCTCTTTCCACCAGCACGTTGATGTACTGAAGATGATCAGCGTTATTAGTGGTGTCCTTTGCGAACATTATAGATGGGCCCGCCGATCTTGTATAATCATCCGAGTATCTCGCCAACCCAATTATCGTCGTTGCAACATCAACCTCGCGTTCTATTGATTCAATTTCTCGCCCGTCAATAAGATATCTGGCGCTCTCAAATAACGCCATGATACCGTTGTTGACGGAGCCAACTCGAACACGATGGTCATCTGCGTATGGTGCATTATCGGCGGCATTTGTCACGAGTTCTCCCTCGATTTCGATAAACGCTTCACACGGCAGAAAGTATTTACTGGTATCTTGGACTTGAAGTTCAATTCGCGATCGTAGGTCAGGTTGCGCTGCATAATAAGAATAATATTGATAATCACGGACAGAATCATCCCTGCGCACTGGGGCATCCATATCAAACGCGGGATCAGCGGTACGCGCAAACATTTTATTATTTATCATGTTGGTGTTTTCAATTGCGATTTTTTCGTCGTAAATTCTTTGAATTTAAACCACTCCCCGCTATCGCGTTCATCAGCGCGTTGGTTGCCGCATCGGCTGATGGCGAAGTCGCCAACGACGGAGTCGTCGCCGCCAACGACTCTAATTTTTCTTCCACGGCGTTATTTATTACTTTACTGACATTTGCAGGCATCACTGTCGTTGATGGCATTACCGGTGGTTTCTGTTTTCTTTTTGAAAATCTCTTGGATTTCACCAATGACATTAGTTTGTCCCGCGCGGCTGAAAGCGTCTTTCCGGCAACATCTCCAATGGCACTAATACCCTTATCACGAATAACATCAATAGCCTTCATCCCTAATTGTTTGGCTAACGGCGCTACTTTTGGAGCCATTCTTGTAAATAACCCCGCAATGGTGCTACCGAGACCATCTCCATAGTACGCGCGGTAAACAGGCAATCGCGAGTTTACCACGTAGACGAGTACTGGTTTATCATGGTTGTAGTGTATGATCATCCTTATTAAAAACACCAGTTTTCCAATTAATCATCCACGAGCTCGTCTATGAGCGTTCGATATGCATTAATGTCCATGATACCGCCTGCAAATAAACGCTTGCAAATATCAGCAGCCTCATTGATTATTTCCGTAGAGTTATTTCCGGCTCGTTTTCCTCCAATTAGTACCTCTAGCCGTGATATATCACTGAGAACACTACCAGGACAGGTAACACTAGCGTTTTCAACTAGACCACTACCACTTGGATACCCCTTTCCGCTTGTTCTTTTAGAACCAGCTTTTTTTTGACGTTTTTCTCGGACTTCTCCTTTTTGCTGTTGTAGTATTTCTTGTTGTTGTTGTTGTATATCATAATCATTAATTCCTTTTCTAAATTCTTTATATCCCAATTCTTTTGTATGCAAGCGATCAACCCCTTTATTCGTTTTATACAACCAATTAATCCAGTCATCTCGTTTTATATTACTGTTTTTATACTCGTCTTTTAAAAAGTCATTTCTTGAATAATAGCTTTGAGCGGCAAAATTACCAAAAATCCTATAATCGTCGGATTTCAGTAATTGAGGTCGTTTTATTTGTGTTATAGCCTCTTCAGTGAGTTTATCTATAAAGGGAACCCCTTTTTGAGTGGAAATTTTTTGAAGTTCACCAACATCACCCTGTTCAGAATCATCAATATCAACTAATCGTTCATACTCTCGTTGGGTTTTTATATCACTGGAAAGTTGTTTTATCCGTTGCTGTGTTTGTTCTGTCTCTGCTGCTATCTTTTCAAGTACAGGAAGAAGAGGCGCCTCTTTCCGTTCGCCCTCCTTAGGAATATCTCCATATATTGCTCGTTCTGTTGCCGCTGTAACATCCTTAGTCGCTTTAGTTACCGGGGCAAATAACTGTTCACTTCCAACAGCAAAATCAGTTTGCATTTGTTGCTGCGTTTGAAGTTTCTCTCTCACTCTATCTCGTAACGGTATAAACTTTATAAGCGCTGCTAGCCGCTCTCTGGTTAGCCGAGTAGTAAGTGATTCACCTACCATTATTGTAAATTGATCCGCAATTTCAAATAAAATTTTCCGCCGGGTCTTTCCATGGTGGCAGAAATATATCGTGTCATTGTGTACATCACATATATATAATGTTACATTTGTATGCCGACTTCGTCACGCGACGTGGGCACAGGTAACTTCAAGCTGAGGCTCCCCACAGGGGTTTCGTCTATGATCCTCCTAATGTTTTTAATCTTACTAGAGATCTCGCGGCGTTTTTCATAAAGCTGCCCGAGCTTTTTTCGTATTGTTTCAACGGCAGTGAATAACCCAATGAATACGCTTACGTCATTGCCATACAGGTTCTCATTAATTGTATGTTGTAATCGTTTTATAAAAGAATACTCGCGGGCTAGCGTAAAACGCCCTCGCTTCGATTGCTCGTTTATAGCCTCATAATCGGATAATATTTCCTCGCTGTTGAGCCTATCAGATAATACAATTCCTTGATTTTTTAATTTTGAAATCTCAGTTAATGTATTATTGATGTCTTGGGGATCCATATTCTTATAAACATCTTATTTCTAATATCAAAAATTTTAATAAAATTTAAGTTTAAAGTTTAATAAAATTATTGGGGGTCATTTTTGACCCCGTTTTTTGTATGGACAGTACAATGCCGTAAATCTCCACTCGAGTGTTGTGGCAGATTACAGGCATACATGGACAGTACAATGCCGTAAATCTCCACTCGAGTGTTGTGGCAGATTACAGGCATACATGGACAGTACAATGCCGTAAATCTCCACTCGAGTGTTGTGGCAGATTGCAGGCATATACATGGACAGTACAAACAATGACGGGGGCGTGGTTTGCACTCAACCGAACCAAAACGCAACCCATGAAAATCAATCATGGTTGCGTAGTTGGAAAAAACCAACCGCGCACACTATGAATGATAGTGTGGGCTGCGTTTTGGTTCGTTTTGAACTTCAACGAAGGGGGCTTTATCCCCTCCCCCCCAATTATATAGAAAAAAAAAACATCTGACCGTTTCCCGCCAGGCAATTGCCCGCTGCGAGGCGCGAACCCGTAAATTGTTGACTCGAGTTTCATAGTCAAACATGTTTGCATTGGACTACGGACCGCACCTAACAAATAACGAGTTTTTAAAAAATATAAGCACGTAATGCGTTCCAGGTGAACGCGCATAGGTAACTTATTTACATTGAAACAGACGACTATTTGCAAATCACGTGACAGCATAACTCTATCATGGTGACTTCGTCATACCCTCACGAGTTATCCCCCTTCAAATATGAAAATCGAATTCTATGTCCGTTTTTACTTGAGAAAGCTGTTTGATATACTCGTTCTGCAACAAATCGTACTGAGGCGCTACAAATGTCAAAATATTTTCCTGAATCATTCATTGACTGAAATATTTTTTCCTCGTGCGTTGACGTATCAAATGATTTGACGCCCCTTGCTGCTTTTGAGTACTTACCAGTCTGGCCTTTTTTAATATTTTCACTCTGAGAGATAGCTTGCAGATTACACAGTCTGTTATTTTGATAATTAGAATCAATGTGATCAATAACGAGACTATCTTTGATCAATCCGTGGAAACATTCATAGATGATTCTGTGACAGAGATATTTTTTCCCTCCAGCAGTAAACATTAAATACCCGTGATTGTTTTTCCATCCAACCGGCTTCTTCAGTCTGCGGTTTCTAACAATACCGTCGCGAGATGCCTCGTAATTGACGAGCAGGGGATGCGGCTGAAATTCTTGGTCCATTTATATAATAATACTACTTGTCTAATTTATTATTTGGTTTAATTATAAATCTTTCAACATAGTCTTGGGGGGTTTTGATGACGGAGTCAGCGGTGGGGTCAATGACGGCGTTTTTAATTCGTTTGTCATAATAGCGTTTTAGTTCCCTGTATCGCTTTCCGCCACAATTAATACACAACTGCGATTTTCCTCTTACACCAACGTGACAAACCAAGCACGGGAGGGGGCCAAGAGAACCATTACGAACGCTTTGTAAATGATACCCGCAGAATTCACCTCTACATGATTTATTGCACGGGGTTATCGACCCAATCATCAACCATTTGCATTTATTCATTATGCTATATTCTTTTATTTAAATACTTGTTTTAATTATATGGATGAGTTTGAGAGATTAGCAGTAATTAAGCCCTGGAAAAATATTAAGTTCAATCTCGATAGAGTCCTCAAGGACACACCAAAAGCGTTAATAAACGATAAAACCCTGTTGAGTAAAATACGCGATTGTATCAATGAATTCAAACGTGATGGTGCATCTCATAGTTGGTCAACATTTCGAATTGATGGTGTTGTTGATGCTACCATGAACGACAACCGCGCAGCAATGATAATATCACAACTTGACGGTAAAAGGTATTTCTTCAGAGTAAAATTCATTGTCCGGGTGGAATCAGGCGATTGGATCATACGTGATAAATTTGAACCAGTTCTCAGCGACAAGAAAACAGTCATTGTCAGCCGCGACTCCAAGCCGGGGTTGTTAACCGGAATTGACAGACCATACTATGAACGAGCGTATCCTGAAACAGCAGTTGTTTATGGAATATACCCGTTAAATAAGAAACCTGATATCGGAAAACTGAAACCGATGAAACAGTCAACGGGGATAAATTGTGTAGCAGAACGAATAATAGAGCATTTTACAAATGCATGTCGAGGAAACAAATTGACTGATTTACGACGTAGCAAAATCAACCAGTGGGAACTAACCGTAAAAGAGCGTGGAGCGACCATCAGCGACATAGCGAGATTAGAAACGTCGTTGAGATTTCCAATAACCGTTACAACGATAACCGGTGAAGTATTATACGAATCGAAGTATAAATCGAAGGGAGCCCCAATCAAAATTATTGATCATAACGAACACGCATGGACACCCGCGATCACAATATTTCCACGGGATAGAACAGTAAAGTATATACCCGAAGAATTCTCCCGGGATGGTTTTCTCGCGGAGACGAAACTATTTGATGCTATTGCCTACTTGTGTAAAAACGACCCTGTATCAGTGTGGTTACTTTGCAGCGCTGAAAACGATGCGGATACCTTTGATCAGTTTGTAAGACCAAACGGCGAATTATATCGCACTGAAGCATTTCACAACAGGATGAAAAAAACCGCCATGGAATTTGAAGAGCATGATGAACAACTGCTAACAAATTGTTTTACGATTCCATCGGTTGTAGCTCATGTTGCAGCAAGGAAAAATGCGTGGAGACCAACGCGCAAGGAATTTCTGCCGGATGTACAATCCAGTTGTTTGGAATACTATCACGGTGGACTATGGAACACTGAATACAGCCGCGACGCTATGATCTCGGTTGATATGGTTGCCTGTTATCCAGCGAGTTTTCTCGGGTATGGATCCGCCGCTGAGTACTTTAGACGATTTGGACACCCCAGTCATGAAATGACTCGTGTTGCTATTAATGGACCACTGCCTGATTTTGATTTAACCGGATTCGCTCGCATAGTATCATTTGAATTCGCGGCAGGACTCCATCGCTGTTGCTATATTTGGATCTGTAGACACATGGCTGAAAAGAAGTGGCTGCCAATAGCGCTGCTACGGTATATGATTGATTGTAGCATGCTAGTTTCGTTGATTGTCAGTGACGCGATTATATCATACCGGGCACAGACTGAAGTCTGGTTACCAGAACCGGAGCGTCTAGATAGCATAATTGACGAGTCCAGAAAAAACATTGATGCCGACGAGGAATATATCATCGAATGGTCCAGGAGGATATTTAACCAACGAAACCGCGAGGCAAAAGATCTCGGTAGAAGAATAATTGGTAAGTTCACACAAGGTGGAAAAAACCACGACTACAAACGATATTGCTCACGGCTGATTATAGATGACGCAGAATATGATTTCGTAATCAAGGACGCAGTGGCAAAAAATAGATACGTGAACTGCAAAACAGCTTTCTTGTCCAATGGAACGAGGTTGGGTACAGTTGTTACCTACAGCGATGGAGACAGCCCGGCGTATCCACATTTGAGGGCGTCTATGCTGGGTTATGCCGCTATCAATTTATTCTCGATGATAAATAGATTTCCCGATACCGCGGTTAGAGTAGCCGTTGATTCATTTTATATAGACGTAAAGTATAAGGGAAACGTAGCCGAGTTTACTAGTCCGGACGAGAGTTGGGGTACATGGAGAATTAAAAAAGAAATACGACGCGATTATTCCCCGTCAGCGGATGTCACCGTTGAGAACGACTACTTACGCGGTGATAAATTGTCAGAATGGTCTGATGCACCATCGTGTTCTGATCCAATTTGTAGACACAAGACGGTTTATTTAAGCGGCTGTGGCGGGTCAGGAAAGACGACTCGGGCAATTGAATTATTTCGAACGCGGGCAAGTATAATCGTGCTTACACCGACCCATAGACTAGCGCGAGAGATAAAACAACGAAATGTTGACGCCGTTACTTATCACAGCTTTTTTCGATACAGCGGCGGTAAGTGGACTCCTGATCGAATGGGTGAAAAATTTATTCCTGAGGTTATCATCTGGGATGAGATATGTACTGTTTCGTTAGATACTTTACAAATGTTTCTTGAGTGGTTGCTGCGCGCGAATACAGCGGTGATCATGTGTGGCGACCATGGCCAACCACCACCATTTGTCGGCGAGGGTCCACATGATTGGTTAAGGGGTTTTGTGGACTATTATGAAGAAACCGATACTGATTACCGAGCACTTGATGAACAACTGCGCGAGGTTAAGAAATTAATCAGATTACAGCCGGATAGAATTCAATGTGAAATAATCCGCGAGGTGATTCCGGAAACGCCGTTAAATGAATTCTGGGAAACATGGAAACCAAACGATTTGATTGTAGCGAGTAGAAAGATAGTCAGAGACACACTTCAGCGGAGGTTGTTTACGTTGCATAAGGAAAAGTTTCCAACGCGCCCAGTGCCGTTATGTTATAGACCCGCGGACACACGGCGGCAGAACATTGAAGTTGAGATTCCAGACCGGACAGAAAAACAAATTCTCGTGCTGAATGATATTGTGCTCGTTGATATCAGCGTCGTCGAGGACGCGCTACGTGCTGATAAATCCCCGTGGACGCTAGGATACGCAACAACAATACATTCCTCGCAGGGACTAACCATCACGGACACAATTGTTTGGATGGTTGATAATCGCATCGAATGGTCAAATCTAGTCTATCTTGCAGTGTCCAGAGTACGAAGGATAAATCAGCTTCGAAGAATTGTTATTGACGAAGCCAGTGACAAAGCCAGTGACGGAGTCATCGATGCAAGCGTCATTGATAGAAAACTCTCGGGTTACCGCCAACAGGATAAAAAAAAACAGCGGCGTTTTGATATTGATGCCGAATTAATAATTGCGTTACGACAACAACAGAATAATCACTGCGCAAGTTGTAATTGTGTAATGCGCTGGCGTTATTTGGATAAAGACGCTCGCCAATTTACCGTGGACAGAATCGATAACAGTCTCGGTCATGTTAAAAACAATGTGAGGTTGACCTGTCTTGAGTGCAATAGACGCAACGGCGCTAGTTAAGACCACGCGGGGGTAATTGAGTATCGTCAGGTATCACTTGTAGTTGCTCGCGTGTAAATCCGCGCTGAGGAGCAGTTGAATCCAGTCTGTAGATCGGTGGTCTACTAGTTGATCGTGTTATCGTTGATATGTTATGTGTGGTAACACTCCAAATAGGATCGGTAGCCCTTTTTTTACCGCCTTCAAGCTCTCCTGGTTCATATAGATATCTCACGGTGACATTGCCGAGAATCGGCTTGGAAACGCTATTTATTTTTGATTTTCCGGGTATATACTCGTATTTAATCGCGTCGCTGGGCTTCATGTTGATTGCTCGGGTAATCTCGTTATTTAACGCTGCAATTACGCCTGGCAACCTTTTGACCCATTCACGAGATCGTTTTTCTTGGATGAATTCCTTCGCGTATTGATATCCAAATAACCGTTCAGCGAGAGTCCGATTGAATCGTTCAACAATTGCCTGATCACGATGTAGCGCAGTATGACCTCGTCGTACCGCGACGCTATGATGTTTCAGCGTTGATAAAACAGCGCCGCGAAATTCACTACCGGGATCAACTTGTAATAGATTTGGCCAGCGCAAAGAACCTCTTTGATAAATTCTTTCAAACGCAGCGGCTACTTCAGTTGCTGACTTTGTTTTTAACGGCTCCGCTTGTTTGTATCGACT
The DNA here is from genome assembly GCA_028554795.2 of Sinohyriopsis cumingii. Taxonomy (NCBI): domain Eukaryota; kingdom Metazoa; phylum Mollusca; class Bivalvia; order Unionida; family Unionidae; genus Sinohyriopsis; species Sinohyriopsis cumingii. Next base: position 4,856,956 of record CM068826.1, on the reverse strand, counting down.
CGCAACATCAACTACGGTTAGCGCGTATTTGTAACCGTTGTCATGCGGCAAAAATAGTATATCAGCCTGATGAACTTCATTAGGTACGCTGACATCAAAGCGCGAGAAGTTGATTTGTTTAGGCGGTGGTAGATAAATTTGCCATATAGCCTGTTTGAATAACCAATTAGCCGCAGTGGCCTTTGTTACCTTTGCAGCGCTTGCAAGCTTACCAATTGCGGCCTTCCCCTTCCAGTATCCTCTCGGAGAATAATAGATGGATTCCATGTTGTTATTAATTACCAGCGCCCATCATTAATTTACCTTTCATAGCCGATTTTACCAACCATGAGGCCAATTTTTCTTTGACGGATTTATCAGGAATAGCATTTAACGCGTGAATTAATTTTACGTCCGCGATATGACGCTGTTGCAGATCGCTACTTTTGTAAGCAACATCATGAGCATGACACGCCTTATCGATAGCGTTTATTGGATACTCACCGGGTTTGGGCTGATTTTGATCATCGAGTCTGATATCTAATCGTGTTCCGAGGCCACAGTAGCTATATCCTGGGAGGTGCTTTTCTCCTGGATACTTTGCCGACGGTGTTCCGGGGAGTTTTGATAACCTGGCTGCAATATCACCTCCTCGCTTTTTTTTAAAACATCCCCGGGTTTAATAGAAATAAATCTAAATTTCTTTGTACCGCATTGTGCACACTTACCAGTAAGGGCCGATCTGTTATTTCTTGTTGTAGCGGTTGTCATATCATTTGTGCCAGTACGTACTCTACACTTCACACAATATAGATCCATAATTTATGTATAGAGATATGAATATAATTGATTTTTCGGCGACTAAAACAAGAGAACCAGTTAAGCATGTTGCAGCGTTACCAAACTCGATCCGGATGATTATCATCGGACCATCTGGATCCGGCAAGACGCAATTGTTACTCAATTTAATAATGAGATGGATGAAGTGGGATAAGTTGTATTTGGTTGCTCCTAGCGTAGATGATCAACGATGCTACGAGGTGTTGAAAGATTTCAACGAGAATGCATCAGCGATCGCTAAAAAAAATGTTACTGAGTTTATTACAGATATCAATGATGCACCAGGTATTGAAGATATTGATGGCGACGTTAACAATCTAGTCGTGTACGATGATGTTATGTTAGACAATCAAAAAAACCCAGCTAGGATATTTTCCAGAGGCAGGCATAAAAACACTGACGTGATATATGTCACTCAACGGTATACTCAGATTCCAAAAGTAATCAGAGATAACTGTAATATTCTTGCTGTATTCAACAGCGTTGATACACACACGCTACGAAATATTTGGCAGACATGGTGCGGCGGTGACATGGACTTTAATGGTTTTCGAAACTTTTTTAGTCATGCTCAGTCGACCCCACATGGATTCGTAACGATAAATTTACATGATCCTCGGACACGATATCGTATCGGACTTGACCAAATATTCGGTTAGTTGTAAATAATTTTCATTGTAAGCAGCAGGGGGGGGCGATGACATCGACGCGGTCGTCGATGTGCTTACCGGACGCTGACGACGCTGGGGATCGACGCGCAGAAGGTGTTAATTAAACCAAATGACGTCACCATCGTGTAGGATGGACCGACGTCGTTTTTTTTTTACCAGCGCTGATTACACCGGATCCGCTGAGTGCAGAAGTAATAATTAAGCAAAATAACGATTGGACAAAATGTCCGATTCGCCCCCCCTGCTGCTAATTGGTTGTTATTTCTTTTCTAGAGTATTGCTATGGCAATCTTTTAGTTTCTAAGAATGCGATGTCCTCTGGGGATAGACTTTCTGGCGATAGGTCTGCTTCTTCGGAAGGAGAAGAAGAACTCTTTGGTGTCGATACGACAATCGACAAAGCCTCTGTCAGGTTCAGGTTCCTGCTGCTGTTGCTGCTGCTGTTGTTGTTGTTGCTGCTGTCTCTGAAGTCTGTACTTCTCTGTCCATTCTTCTTTCTCCCTGTTCACTTCTTCTCTGAAGAGTTCTTCTATCAAGTCTTCAGTGACTTTTAGCATTCTCACATTCTCTATCTCTTCTGGCTTCGGTATCAGACTGTGTCTGACCCTATGCAAATTCACGTAGGCTTCGTTTAGCTTAGCTAGTTTGGAGCACATCTTCGTAGGAGGATGAGTCGACAATGGACGGTTAGACTGGAAACAACCTGGTTCTTAAAGTCAAAGCGCGGACGTGAAGGAAAACATACCTCCACGGTTTTCGAGCCGCAATGTTCAATGAGTGTCATGAGAGGGATAGTAAGAAGTCAAAGAGCATGAATCAAACATTCTTATAGCCAAACAAATCACAAAGGCATTTTTTTCAAAACACATCATTTTTTATTCAAAAATCACTTAACACTAACCAACAACTCTAATATTTTTTAACAATAATCCAACAATATAACATCAAACATTTTTTTCAATTTACACTCTACTTTAAACAGGGTTGGCAAAGTTGTGAATGAAATTATGATTTCCACTGTTTCAAGTCATTGAGTCATGCATGGACACTACGTTTCCTAGCTTAAGACAACAAAACAAGCATACTAGTCACAAAATCAACGATTTACTTTCTCATCGTTTCTAGAAAAATCACGATCAAAATAAGTCACTAAATGTTCTTTTGCTGATAATAAGTGATCAATTTCGATCTCGACTTTCTCTTTGAATTTGTCAAAGAGGGTTTTGATGTAATGGATGTCTCGAGTCGTTAATGGAGGACAGAAATGTTCACGCAAGTCTTTATACCACCAACGTAACACATCTTTTTTAAACAGACTCCAAGCTTCGTCGAGATATTCGTTGAATTTTTCTTCTTGACTGATGTTTTGACATCCGTAGTAATCATGCTTCATCCATGTCGTAATTGTGTCTGCCAGGTATGTAGCACAGTAGGAGACCAATTGCTGTTCTTGTTCTGGCCATCTCGACTTGATCACGATGTCCTTTTCGTCTTTGTGTTGGGATTCTCTTTCCACGGTCTCCTCATATTCCATCTTTAAAGCTTCTCCACTAGGTAAAGAGGGATAACAGTCTTCCATGGCTTCTAGTAATCTAGAATGACTTCTTTCAAACTGTTGATTTCTATGGTATTATCGAATTCTGCATACAGGATGACGTTCAACGTTACATCATCATCACCGATTCTGTTTCCGAACTGAATTTCCACACGAATCTGGCCGGATTTTATAGGGTGGAAATGTCCCTCGTCGCTGCCTTGGTTTGGAGTGAAATCAAAAGCCCACAAAGCATAGTCTCCGTCATAATCGTCGTACGTAATGCCGTGACTGGTGTTGGTTCCTAACTGTCCCGTGGCTTCGTACAAGGACAAGTACGATCTCAAGTAATTCTTCTTCTCAAAGTCAGGTTCGAAAGGTCGGGTGCACAAGGTCTTGCCATCGCGACTGACTTCAATCTTGGACACGTTGAAGTGATGAAAGTTGAAAGGATTTTTAGTGATAGCTCCGTTGAAGGCTTCATTCGAGACCATACCAAGGATCAAACGTTTGGGTAGCTGTCCTTGGAACAGATGATCTTCGATCATGGATCGCTGTCCCCTAGGAATGGTGAAAGTTTTCACTTCTACGCGTCGGATCGGATACTTGGCGGTCGTTCTGCTCAACGTCTGACTGATGTCGTTACCTACTTTAGGTAACACTTCCACACGACGTACGTAGAGTCTGGCTTCTTGGATTTTGGTTTTGTACTTGCCAGCATCAGCCAATAAATGGAAAGCGGTACTGCTCCGATTCAGTCTCAGGCGGACATCCACCCCGTTCAGCAAATATTTTTCTTGCAACCACATGTCCAAATGCAAACGATCCATCAGTTCTAAACTTTGGTTGGGTCCTATGATTCTCTTTCTTCGTTTACAAATCCCTCATTGGTGGTTGTTTTTGATTTGGGGTCAGCTTCAAGACCTGTCTTATCGAATTCGCCCGCTTCGTCAGGTTCCCATAGCACGCAGGCATTGAGATGAGTGTTCTTGGTGTCTATTCCGTACGTCAAGAGATTTTCCAGGTAGGCACGGTAAGGGTAAGTATCCATGCTGCTGCTAACCAGTTTGTTGTTCAAGTACAAGTCCACTGAGCTGAACAAGGAATGCATGAAATTGTTGACGGGAGCTACTGGCTCAGTGTCTATAGCATTTCCATCCTTATCTAGAACCTTGACTTTCAGGTACAAGTAACTGCTATTCAGATCGATGTAATCTTCCGGCTGTCCCTTGATTTCAAACTCGATGGGAGCGGAATCGGTCAATGAGGAGACGGGATGAAATTCCACCCATTGGGATTCTTGCATGGTCATCATGGTGGGGGGCATGGCAAACAGATCCAGTTCCGTCTTGGAACAGGCGCAAGACTCTCGGTGCATCATTTTTTTGTTGCAGTGTCTCAATAATCGAAAACGTCTAAGTCTCGAACGGTTCTTCTTTTCTTGGCCTTTCTAGCTTGAAGTCTGGTGAAAGGGTGTTTTCTTCGTCGTCTCTTTCTGCCTTGTAATTTTTTGTTCAGGATTTCGAATTCAAAAGTGTTTTGCTTTTCGGTGATGTTTTGGATTTGTGTAGGGTGAATCATTTCTACTAAAGCCACTTACCAATGGGCTTCGTGATCTAACTGGATGGCTTGAGGTAATTTAGCCGTGTAACAGCACAACGTGTTGTGGGAAAACACCTCCATGGAACTGTCACTGGGTAAGGTTAAGTAAAATTGGTTTTCGTGACTCATAATTCCAGAGTTATGTGGCTGTCCGAGGGGTTAGTGGATGTCAGAGGCGTGTGTCCGCCTAAAATGGGGTTCTGGTTGTGGTTGTTGTTGGAGTGGTGACTGGCACTGGCACTGGACACAAGGTTCCCGTGGTTCCCATTCGAGGAGAATTTCAGGGAGGGATTGGGAAGAAGGTAACCGATGCAACTGCTCAATAAAATGGTCCACAATTGTTTGTCTCCTTGTTGCAAACTCAAATTAGCAATGGCTGCACCGATGACACAATACACCACGAAGATTTGGCAGAAAAAGACGATTTGCGTTTTAGGCACACGTTCTCCACACCACACCCACAAGGGTTGTTTTTGTAAATCTTGCACAGAAGAACTAGGTGAAGGAGGAGTGGTTGACGTAGCTGCGTCTGTGTGAAAGGGCATGATGGTCACTTCTTTTTATAGTCGATGACTTGCGAAGCGTCGATCCAAGAATCAAAACTGGGTGGATATCCTTTCCAACGTACTTTGACTTCTTTGACACGTCGTTTGCCCACTTTACGGGTTCTGCGTTCGAGAATGCTTTCGATGTCGTACACGTCGTCTTCTTTTTTGGTGACACGTTGTAACTCGGGCAAATAAAACGTTCCTTTGAGCACTTCTCCGTTCATGTCTTCCAATTTATAGACGGTAGGATGACGACCATGCACTCGTCCAGTGACGCGAAACAATTCGGTTGTCCAGTTAGGTAAGTAATCTTTGTCGAAAGTGCATTTGGTTTTGCCAATGCGCACCCAATCTCCTAAGGCCAACTCTCCACTTTTCTTGGGGACAGCCCTCGTCGGGGACGTACCGAACAGACGCTCAAACACCAACACTTCGTTGTCGGGAGTCACGTCTTGCGGGGCACGTCCGATGCTTCGATGGTAAGATTGGTTGTACGCTTGCACCAGGTGCGGTAAGATGTCGATGTACTTCAGAGTGTGGTGATGCGTAAAATATTTCCACATGCGTTCTTTCAAAGTGCGTTGAAAACGTTCCACGATGCTGGCTTTGGTTTCTGGATTGTCGGTGGTAAAAAAATGAATGTCACGTTTCTTTAATTCTTTTTGGAAAGCTTGGTTCAGAAATTCGGTGCCTTTGTCCGTTTGCCATCGAAGAGGGTGACGACCGCTTTCTTTCAACACCCGTTGCAGGGCTCGCACTAACTCGCTGCTCGATTTGGAAGTCAAGGGCACGACCCAGGCAAATTTGGAAAAGACGTCGATGACACAAAACAAATATTTGTAGCCACGATTGTAGCTGGCCAAATGAGAGACATCGGCTAAATCGGCTTGCCATTGATGATCGATGCCTTCCACTCGGGTGCGACTTCTGGCAAACTTGCGTCGAATGGGTTTGTGTAAAGTGTAGTTAGCTTGTTCTTGTAACCATCGTTGCACTTGAGGTAAACGGAGACTTTTCAGTTGCGTTATGGCAGCACGATACAATTTTTGAACTCCTGCGTAACCTGCAGGATGAGAGGGATCGTAGTAAATGCTGGCAAAGACTTTTTCCATTTTTTTTTTTGTGTTTGTGTGTTAGTAAGACACCCACTCTTGGAGGATGCTACTCTTTTTCTCTTGGGGTACTTTCTTGGATTGCAATGCTTTGCGTGTGCGGCCGGCAATAGGTGTTGAAGAGGAGGATATCTGAGCGGGGGATATCGGTTCTTGTTTCACTTCTGTCTTCACTTCTGTCTTCACTTTCTTTTTCTCTTGTGATGAAGAAGGGGTGGTCATCATCTTTTTAATCCATCCAATTCTGGAGGTAGGTGGTGTTGTTAACTTGCGTACTTTTTCTGGTGGAGTTTGAAACCCTTCTTCTTCTTCTTCTCCTTTTTCTGTCTTGGTCACTGGTAGTGGTGGGACTGGTACTGGTACTGGTGATGGTGCTGGACTTTTCATCAAGGTCTTAAAATCTTTCAGAGTGGGTAGAGCTGTTTCGTCTAAAGCTTTCTGGTGAAAGAGTTGCAGTCGTTGCAAGAGTTGACCGTACTTGTGCGATTTTTCTGTTTCGGACAAATCTTGGCGATCCATTAAGGACTGCAATTATTGTTGTAACTGGAACATGTCGCTCAAATTGGGATTGGGAGGTAAATGCGGGGTGCGTTGTTCTTGCCACCGATGGTATTCCATCCATCGTTTGTAAGGCACTAAAGCTAGTTTTCGTCCTTCCATGGGGTTGTCAGGGGTCAATTCTGAGATCTTGGGACTTCCGAGGGCCTTTTTATCTTGCTCCCACCAGTCCTCCCAACATGGTTCCCAAGACTCCTTTCAGTATGGGGCCTAACAAGAGAGGCAAAATGCCTCCACGTTGGACTAACATCTTCTTTTGACGAATGGGAATTTTCTTTTGAACCATTTGGCGAAGAACGTGACGATGTTTGCTTAAGCATTGTTTCTGGTGTTTGGACAAAGGGATCGTGCCTTTCAAAACGTTCAAACAACATTCGCACACGGTATCGATGACCTCTTTGGAGGCCGATTGAATGAGTTTTTTTCGTAGAGGTGGAGAAGCTTTGGACAGGACAGATAACATGTCCCCATGTTTGACTAAACGTGGTGGTAGTCCTTTTCTTTTCTTTCCTTGGGGTTTTCTGGAGGGTGACATCTTTGAGTCTTCAGGAGCACCAAAAAAACACTGATACCCCCGACTTGGTCACAGGTCTTTTTTATACTGGAACGCGTCGCCACTGATTGTCTTTACGGCGTATCAGTTTGAAGACAGGCATGACACGTCGTGGAGGGGTACGCAACGGACTAAATCGAGCCAGTTCTTGCTTGGACAAATCCAGTAAACTTTGTAACATACCCGATCTTTCATGGACTTTGATTTCGGGAGAAGGTACTTTGTGAGCAGCAGCCACTGCCACTAAATTGGAGGGTCCTGCCACTGGGGAAGTTCTTTTTGGGGTCATCAACGGAGAAGTTCTTGGTGTGATCAACGTCTCCAAGTACTCTTCAGTTCTTGGTGTCATCAACGGAGAAGCGGATGAACGTGAGGCTGCCGGAGATGCGGTCACCGCCGTGGCAGGTCGTGGTTTGCGAGTGTAAGGTTGCGTCCTGGCCGAAGAAGAAGTGCCTCTCTTGCGACTAGTTTTCTTCTGTGGGCTTTTCTTTTTCAGGGGGCTTCTTTTCTTTTCCCGGGGTGGTGTCTGGTAAGAGGAGGGTCCCGCCACTGGAGAAGTTCTTCTTGGGGACCTGGTCTTTTTCTTTTTCTTCTTGGGGCTTCGTTGGACTTTTTTCTTGGGAATAACTTTGGGGGCATTAGGATCCCATCTTAAGAGTGAGCGAATGATGACCCCTCCTAAAGTACCACTCCCTCCAGGTTTCAAAATGATTTGTTTTTTGGTTTGAGTGTCGATGCGGGGATCGGCCAGTTGGACCAAAGCGACTTTGTTTCGATCGAAAAAGCGTTTGGTTTGATGAGGAATCGGAATGATTCCTTGGAGTATTTGACGTGCCGTCACCGTGAACCATCGTAAGACTTCTTTGAGACTAGCTTCTAAGAAACGAGCTCGTATTTGTGGATTTTTTTCTCGACTGATGCCATACAAGGCACGAATCAATTTGACGGGAAGATGCGACTGAAGGGACGTCATGTTCACACTGTGAGTGAGACAGACGAGAAAGGGTCTGAGGTTTTTATAGATTTTTTTATGGGGAGTGAAATGAAGTCGAAGACGGAGACGTGTACAGGACAGGCCCTCCGTCTTGGCACCAGTGGTGAAACAAGTGGGTACGAAATCGCAAATCCTCGGGGGTCGTAGGTTTCAAATCGACGAGTAAATAGGCGTGTGGAGTTTGAGTGGTATGGTCGTACTCCTGAGTCAGCCAAGGCGTTTCTAACTGTTTGGCTAAGACTTGCACTTGCGATTTATCTCGAGGGCTTTTAAACAAGACCACGTACAAAGCCTCCCAACTGGCACAATCTAATTGTTCGTCGATGACTTTGACAGTGGAGGAAGAGGGAGCAGAGACAGCAGAGGTAGCCATAGTGTGAGAAATGTCATTTGTGACACGAAAACAAACAAGACAAGAGTTTATATACTTTTTTTCAGAACACGTTTATTGAATGTTTCAAACATGAATACGAAAGACAAAAATACATAAAAGCCAAAGGCTTAAGTATAAGGATAAAAGGCACATTATAACCATTGACGTGCAATAAACACAAGTGTCTGTACAACATGTTTTGGGTAATGTTCTAACCAGTTCTATAGTAAGGGGTAAGGTCACACAAGTGTCCTCCCGAAAGGGTCTTTCAGGCCTGTCCAAGACAGTCCCGTCCTGGGTGACGGATTCTTCTGGCACCGTCACTAACACAGCTTGAAAAGTCGCAAGGCTCACAATCGCATTCCACTTCAGAAGTCCCACACTTGAATTGTGCCTGTCTAAACTTGTTTTGTGTCTCTCTGAAAGTATTCATCTTGTTTGCTCGGTCTTGGTAGTCACAATGAACTATCGATCTTGCCTAGGGTTCCTTTTTATATACAGACCAATACCGACGTGTCCATACCGTAAGGTGAAATGATTGGGAAGTCGCACTCGCTTCTGGTACACGATTTGATAGACTTTTTCCAAGGGTCGACTGACGATGTGGTGAGTGGGTAAACGTACAATTTTGTTCGGTTGATAGGTGGTCACTTTAAAGTTTCCATCCTCTCCCGATTGCAAGGCTTCTTTCAATACCCCAAAGTTCACCACACGACTGGTACGATAATTCAGTGTCAAACCTTTCACTTTACACGTCGTGTGCAATTCTCCTTGTGGGTCCCGGTATTCGTAGCCGTAATTTTTGGGACCACCACTGACGAAACTTAGAATCTTGTCGTCGGGATGTTCGTCTGTCCAGGCTCCTAAACGGTCTCCTTCAATGTCAGGGTGCTGTTGACTCGGGTGATGGATGTAAATGCAACTGTCCGTGTCAAAGTACAGGACACGTTCCCCTAACAGTTCTAAAGCTTCGTACAATTTTAAGCGAGCATGAGCTGTCACGTAAGCCGCAATGTTGACATTTCCAAAGCGGTCGTCTTGTACAAAGTCCAGATCTTCTTCGTAATTGACCAAGATCAAATCCTCGCGAACGACGTCCACGTGTTTCATGTATTTGGTTTTGTCGTGAATCATCTGAAAGTATCGGGAAGGTTCTGTCAAATATTCCGTCTTGGGTAAACACGGTCGTTGTGCCATTTTACCCCACAAGCAATTTAACATCACTTTGGCAAACGATCGCCTGCCTTCGTTTTTTTCGATGTGGTCTAAAGAGATGCCTTCTTGTTCATAGTATTTCTCTTTGAATGTCTTTTCGTCTTCGGAAGTGTGACACCAGGAAGGATAGCCGCTGGCTTCTTGCTTCAGTTTCAAAAAGCATCCACGTAGTCGGCGAAACTGCCTTTCTGAGCGGGGTAACCCTTGTGGTATTGTTGTGTCTTGGGAAAGTGGCAAATTTCGTACACTTCTAACAGTTGGTATCCCATGTCCAGAGCTTTGAACAATTCTACGCTGACCCAGGTTCCCGTCAAGGCCCGTTCTTCCTGGGTGTGCTGACAAGGTCGGTCTTGGTTGCACGTTTCGGCACAAGTACGGCACAATGGAAACATCAGTTTGCCTTGACAATGGTGAGGTAAGACGGGATGGTATAGGTTCGTGGGAGGCAAAACTTTACACTTGATCAAGCCTTCGTATTGTCGAATGTTTTTCAGGTCGATGTGTTCCGTCAACAATTGTGGGTGCCCTGCAGGAAAGGGACAATATTTGCACACGTAAGGATACAACGAACACACGTCCAAGTATTTGATTTCTTCTCCTTTCTCTTCGTCGGCTTGGTACAGCAAACAGGTAGCATTGGTCCTTCCTCCGTACAAACTATCCCTCGGGTTTAGGGGGTCCATCAGCTTGTAACTTTCCACGGCACGTTTAAACTCGGGATCGGTTTTCATACGGTGATCGTACTCGTGTTCCCACATTTCCACCACTTGGTATCCTTGCTGTTCTAACTTTAGGCGTCGCTGACAAGTGTCCTGTTACAAGTCTTCCATGGTTCGTTGTAAAAACTGATTTTTAGTGCTACGATCAGGGTAGCAGACGGGACATCCGTGAAATAAGCAACCGTTAAACTCGTACACGATCTTGGGGTTTTCTAAGTCCCAGCCATCGACCGAATACGTTCCGATGGTCTTTTTGCCTCCTCCATTGCGGGCATGCTGAATCCATTTGTCTTCCTTGTCGCACAAGTAATGTAATCAACGTAGGGCTTTGACCGAGTATTGACGTTTGACATAGTGGGTCGTTTGAGGACTGATGACAGCCACGGTGTTTTCAGGCATGAATCGTTGTCGATACACTAAGGAACACGCTTTGGCAATGGTGCAAGCTTCTTTCAAAGGATCGACCCCTCCGTGTTCCATGAACAGTTCTCGAAATTTTCCACAGCAACGCCGTAAAATGTCCACGTCAGAACGACAATACTTTAGCATTTCTTCCTGAAAGTCGAAGGGGTCCGAGGCGTTAGTCTGGTACCAGGCGTAGAAAGCTTCTTGTTGTTCGGTACGCATGTTGTCGGGGTCGTATTAGTGAGCCTCAGGCAAATGGGGTAGAACGGCGTGTTGATTGGCTTCCGTATTGAAAAAGTGTGGAAAGTACCCTTTAGCCATTTCTGTCATTCCAAACGTTTTAGGCATTCGGCTCAAAGGCATGGCCAAGTAGCTCATCGAATCTTTAAACTGCACTTGTCCCACTTGCATGAAAATGATTTTGGCTCCGTTCAAAGTCACTTTAGGACGTTCGGTGCTTTGTTCCGTATAGTATCTGAGAAGAAACTGTCCATCGTATCCGGAGAAATTGTGAGCCATCACTGTGGCATGACGATGACAATCTCCGTAACGTTCGATGTCCTCTTGGCTCCACGTCTTGTCGATGGGATCTAAGACCCATTGGGCAAAATCGGCTAACGTGTTCGGTCCTCGAAAGATTTTTTCACGCCCTCCGGGAATTTTGCTGCAGTGAGGGCATCGACTGAAGATAGGTTCTTGAATGCACTTCTCGCACGCTCGATGAGCCACGCAGAAATTAGGAATGTGAATGCCGGTCTCTTGCATGCATTCGAAATCGAAAAAGATGAAATTGTCTTTCTTCTTGTGACCGTCCTCTTTCTCTGGTGGGGGTTGGTATTTTTGCACGTAGCATTCGTGTTTCAAGTCCACGATGTGGTGACAGATGTGACATTTTTCTTTTCCTGAACATACGTGTGCCTTGGCATTATTGGTACGTAGGCCTTGTCGACACGTAGGGCACAGTCTCAGCAGTTGACAAGCACATTTCTGCTGTGAACCTTGCATCTTCAGATGTTGTTGGTAACAGGTAGGGCTGACAAACGTGCGCAGACAAGCAGGACAATGTACTCTTTCTTGTCCTTCGCTCAGACAGGGTGGAGAGGCCAAACATCCTGGGCATTTCCATCTGCAATGTTTGTGTTGCTCTCAATTGTTATAGCCATAGTCACATTTCTCACAGTAATAACTGTATCCCAGGAATCCAGTGATAGTGGTAATGGTATCGAAATGGTCATCGTGATAATAGACATGAATGTATTTTCCGTCCTTAAAGTCTTTCATTCGAAACAACAGAGGCCCACGCACTTCTTGAGGGTGCACTTTCAAGGTGTAGCGTGGAGCTAGGACATCTTGCAATTTTTGCATTTCAGGAATGCCACAGGGTGTGTCTTTGGACAGGCCAGCTTGTTTCAACAGGAGTTCTGCTTCGTTTCGTTGTTTGGCTCGGTCCGATTGTTGAATAGTTTTCCAGGTTCTTTTCCATTCTGCCGTGTCGTTCTTATTGGCATAGGTTCGTCCCACCACGATGGCTCGGGCTAAGCACATCTGGTCTTGAGGGTTGATAATTTGGACGAGACTCTTTTTGGTGCTGCGAAGGTCGTTCACCAATAACACCTTATTGCGTTGTCCTGTCCCTTGAGGAGGAGAGACGTGGGCCATTTTCAGTGTGGCTTTACCATCGGTGATGTCAAACTGGTCATTAGATTGTTGTACGTGTTGAATCTTGTCCATGACTTTGGAAGGAGTTAGTTCTGCGGGTCTGCTAAACTCGATCCAAACAAGGGATTTCAAGCTGTCGTGATCTATGGATAGTGTCAAGCGATCGTCTTCGTTGGGTTGACATTGTCGCTTGAGTGCGGTGAGCAAAGAATCCCACATCTCGGTGATAAACCCTTCTGCTTTCTCCAATGGTACGTCGGACTTGAAATATTTAAACTTCACTGTGTAGGTGTAAGCCGTGGTTCTAAATTTTCTAGAGGAGCGCTTTTCCGTCTCTCGAATGGAATAGTACTTTTCAGGGTTAACTAAGGGTGGTGAACTTGGTTTAGAGGGTTCGGATTCTGGTTCACTCATGTCCTCTTCAAAATCACTGGCATGAATTTGTGCCAAGATTTCAGCTCTGGTACGAGGCGATAGATCACGTTTCTGCCTCTTACTTTCTTCTTCTTTCTTCTCGAATGAATAGGATCGTTTCATCTTGAGTGCAAAACGTCAAATGACTCAAGTTTAAACACCATAGACTAATTTATAGTCATGACAAACCAGCGTATATAAAAAGGGTGTGTGTCTTGTCCTTTCACTATTCATTTCACTCTCAAACCGAGCAGAACGATGGAAGAGACTACCCAGATGGAACGTTTCATCAGAGCTTTGCGAGGGGTCATTAGAAAATTCTCTTCAGACCAGCCGACGGACTACTCTCCTTCCTTTCGAGATAAAAGTCAAGATACTTGCTATATCTGTCAGAAGAAAGGCCATTGGTCTTCAGAGTGTCCAAACCGTCAAAAAAGAACAAAAACCGGGGCTATAAAAGACAAAAGTCAAGATACCTGTTATCATTGTCAAGAAAAAGGACATTGGTCTCCAGATTGCCCAAAACAAGAGGAGTCAGAAGAAAAGAGGGATTCTTCTGAAGAAGAGAGAGATTCTTCAGAGGAAGAAAGCAGCCAGGTGAAGAAAAAGAAACAGGAGAAGAAAAGAAGAAGGGAAGAAAGTGAGGAGGAAGAGGAGGAAAAGACTGTGACGGTGAAGAAATTGAAAAAAAAGAGAGAGTAAAAAAAAGAAACAGAAGAAGTGAATGTAATTTATAAAGTGTTCTGTTGTGAATTGTGAATTGGATTGTAACTATGGAGAAAAGAATACATTAATTACATAAGGTAATTGTCTTTGAGTTTTGATTTTAAAATAAGAAGCTACACTCACGCACTCATACACAGACATGTACTATAAGGGTAAAATGTTTTGGTTTTTTTTGTTGATTTTTGAGTTACTGGCAAATTGAAAGGCTTTCTCTTTTCGAGAGAAGTGGGTGGCCCTGAAAAGGGCCTTTTTTGGTGTAGGGGTGAGTTTAAACAATCAACTTTAACTGCCTTAAGCCTTTGCCACGGCCAAGGCCTACTTCTGATGATGATGATTGGGTTGAAATTACTAAGGGTGGTACGATAGGCTTAGTCACAGGGTTGGCGTGTTTAGCTCGGGAAGGTCGTATTCTCTTCGGTCGTGATAAAGAAGTCTGATACATTTGTTTCAGACTTCTTAACTCCGCTAAAATGTCCAACAGTACCGTAGCCGTTTGATTTTCACCCTCTTGTTTCTTTGCTGCTACTTCTTCTTGCTGCTGCTGCTGTTGTTTTTTTCTTACCTCTTCTTGTTGCTGTTGCTGTTGCTGTAGGAGAAAAGCTTGTTCCGCTTCCTTTTGTCGTTGCATAAATTTCTCCAATTCTTCTTTCTGTCTCTGTCTAAAATTCTCCACTTGCGGTAATGAAGAATGAGACGAAGGTTCCGGAACAAATTCTTGCGAGGTAAGAAAATCCACAAAATCCCAATGTACCTCTTCTGAAAGTAAGTCCGGGTTCCCTTGGGCCGTCTCCACTGCTGGTGCACCACAATGGATCGTTTTCTGAGTTTCCGTCATGTTGAATCACTGTCGCATAGATTGACAGCACACAGGCGCTAGCGAATCTATATAGACCACATGACGTCACAGACTGCTCTCTTCGGATTGGATGCGGACTGACTGAATTTTGTAACGCGTGTTCGGATTGGTGAATGGACTCAATCCGTTTCAATCCTTCCTCTACCTATAAATAAGCGCAGTTCACTGCATTGATTCACCTGTTCTCGTCGCCTCACGATGTGGACCACAGTTGAATCATCCACCCTTGTGTCTTCCATGATGTTTAGGACGGACATGCTCATGTATGTCCGGTCCAAGTGGACTGTTGTTGATAGGACAGATACTAGTCTATGGATGAGAAGAGTTTACATAGAAAGACAAGGATGCCTCAAGAGGGTACTTGTGTATGGACCTGCAGTTAGAAGGAGTTTAAGAAGAAGAAGATGTGACAGATGCCGTCTATGTTAATATTAATATTAACATAAACCCAAAGGCCCTTTTTAGGGCCACCCACATTTCTCGAAAAGAGATAGCCTTTCGATTGCCTACCCCTTTATAAAAATTTAAAAAAAAAAAATCCCTTGTTCAATTCCCCTTGTCCCTAAAGTAGTTTTTTTTTCTAACATGTTCAATTCCCCTTTGTCCCTAGACAAACCCAAACTCTATTCCCATGTTCAATTCCCCTTGTCCCTAGACAGACCCAAACTCTATTCCCCATGTTCAATTGCCTTTGTCCCTAGAATCGATATTTTTTTTTCCATTGATCGAATGCCTTTGACGCTAATCTCAATATTTCCTTTTTTTTCCTTTCTCCAATGTTAAATTCCATTGACGCTAATCTTACCCAGGGTTTTTTGCCCATGTTAAATTTCCATTGACGCTAATCTCGCCCAGGGTGGTTAATGTTAAATTTCCATTGACGCTAATCTCGCCCAGGGGGTGTTTTTAATGCTAATTCCCATTGACGTTAATCTCACCCCTTTCACTACTGGTGCCTCTGGCATCATAAACCAGAGGTACATGCTCAATGCGAGCGCACACCACTTTAATTCAACTCAACAAAACAACAACAACAAAGTCTAACCATCATCACATGACATTCATTCCATTTCCACATCAAGACCGCCGAGGGGAGAAGACATACAGACTTCAAGACTACAAACGATATACCTGTTTCGGCAAGCTCTGGCCATAACGGATGGTTTTGTGTTTTTCTTAAGCTGTTGGAAATCTTCGACCGCTAAATTCGTGCAGGGTACAATTACAGACTAGAGGGAAGAAGACTTAAATACTTGGAACCAGCCCGCCTAGCAGAAATCGGCAGCCATCTTTCTTTCTCCACAACAAAGGAATCCAGCCTACCAGCCCACCCAGCAGCCACCTTGGAAACACCACCTCAATAGTATTTAACTGATAAATACAAGGTAGGAAAATTGCTAAGCTTTCGAGCAACAAAAACTCTGTGCTGTTTTAAAAACTCTAAAAGCTTTAAAAAACTTTTATCCGTATCCACTAATTATTACATTCAATTTGCCGCCTATTTTCTTAAACAGGTTCTAGGAATCATACTAGAAATACGTGGATTGAATCCGCACACGTTATAGCACTAATACCGACGTGCGATTTTCAATTAAAGAAAATAAATAACGACAAATTATACTTTTTCTTACTATCTCAAATCTAACAATTTCTAGCTATTAGCACCGATCCATATAACAGGCACTAGGAACCATACTAATATACGCCTGGACAAAATCCTTGCAATATACGAGCACTTGAATATTGTAAGATTTTTTTTTTACAAGGACAAAACAACAGCACTCTCTATACTCTCTATATTCTACCCTAACCTAGCTCACAAAACATTAACCTCTTAACTTAACCACTAAATTACAAACTCAAAACTAACAATATGGCATCCCAAATCCTGAACAGAAAAGCTATCCAGGAAAGAAATGCAAAAAAATTGCAAAGAAAGCTGATTACATACGAATATGGCTAGACACAATTCAAAAAATCAAATTACAACCACCACTCCGACTAACACAGGAAAATTCAAATTAACGCCAGACCCAAGCTGTAAACAAATTCACGCTACAAAACTATCTTTTACAACTTCAACCCCTGATTTTGAATTAATCAGAGAACAGGCAAAAACTCTCAACCCTGCATCTCCAATTCAATTTAACCTTTTTGACAAATCAGTGGAAGAAGAAGTACTAGAAATGACCGTAGCAATGGAAAATAACGACAGACCCACAACCGAAACTTTACATGGAACACCAACCCCCCAATTTCCTAACTTTGGCACAATCCCCTATAAAGCTACCGCTAACTGTACAAATTGAGACCAAAACAGCAGGGGCGGAAGTCTATAGCGGGAAAACACAGCTTGATAACAGGCAGGCAAACAAAAGCAACTCGGCCATAACGCCTACGGGCACAAATTCAAACAATACTTTAATTCAGACCACAAGCTCTGCAAACATATACCACAATAGCCAAACCCCGGGACCATCAAAACCACTAACGGAAGAAGACTTACTATACAGTCAAACCGCCACAGATAACAAGCACAACAAAGATAGAAACCCCACCCCCAATCACAAAACAACCATCAAAAGGGAATATTCAGGAAAAGGAAAAGGCCCCTTAAAACAAATCACAAAAACAAGCAATAAGAAAACTCAATCAAAACCAGTAATTGAAAACTCAAACATCCACAACAACCAGACAAACAAACAAACATTAAACAATTCGTTAACAACCCCAAAACACCAAACAAAAGAACCAAACAAGCAAGAGACAACCGCCTACCCTCCAATTAACAACCCAAAACAAACCAAACAAAAATAATCAGGCACCTAAAAAGGACTACCATCCAATCGAATTGACAATATATATCAAAAGCAGAAACTCTAGATTCTTAAACATGACAACCAACAGTATTGTAGGGGCCCTCCAAAGGAACCACTCAGGACAATTCAAAATAATACGACCGAATACAGGCTATATAATAGTGCACTGCAGCACTCAAAAACAAACGGCTAAATACCTGGAAATTAATAACATCAACACAATACATGTCCAAGTAGACAAACACCAGAGAACCACAAAAACCACTCAAAGTAATATCCAAATTCCAAGTACTAAACAACAAACAATTATAAAAAACACAAATCAAATAACCAGTCCTACACAAATGAAACTAGAACCACAACAAACAATATTCAAAGCAGTCCTCAAATTAACTAGAAATTTACAGAAACTTAATAATGAACAAATAACAACACAAATCAAGGAAGGTGGAACCCCCATAATCAGAGCATTTAAATTAAGAAATCACCAGGGATACGATACCAACACGGCAGTAATAGAATCGAACTTGCCAATTACATCAATAATAAAATTAAACCCCACAGGAATTAGATACAAACTGGAATCGTACATAAACAAAACCAGGCTGTGTAGCAACTGCCAACACTGGGGCCACTACGGCTCCAAATGCAAATATCAATCTATATGCAAACAATGTGGGGGAACCATAGGGGGCAATGTAGAAGGCTAACCCCAAAATGCACCAATTGCAAAGGTAACCACCTACCCCAATCACCCAACTGCCCCTATGATATCACAGAAAACCAAACCATCCACCTAATGAACATAAAAAACATTCGATATCAAACAGCCAAACAGGAAATACTCAAAAACAAACCACAACAATCTAACAGCACAAACACCACCACAACAACAAATCCAAAACCACACAACCCAAAAATTCTTACCAGATTTAGCACCCACAGCCCACCCTCCCCACATAGGTCAAATATCATTAACACCCCTCAAATAGAAGAACAAGTAACCATGCTAAAAATCAAACTAGACGCACTAGAAAATAAGATCAAACAATTGGATACCACCTTACAATCAATATTAAAAAAGGTAGGACTCACACCAATATAACATCATAAGATAATAAACGACCAACACAAACATGAGTAGTACAACTAATATAAATTTAACAATCTGGCAATGGAATGCTTGAGGATTGTCAGGTAATATAGATGAGTTAAAGCTTAAAATACAAAACTTAACTATAAAACCTGACATCATCTGCATTCAAGAAACCAAAATAACTAACAAAATCAGGGCCCTACCAAAACTACAGGGTTACACCCCAGGGTACTTCCAAAATCGAATTAAAGGACAAGGAGTGGGGCTAGCTACCTTTATCATAAATAACATCCCAAATGTAACACCAGTACCCATGCCACTAAAAGCAGACATAAATCAGTCAGTAGAAATACAATCCTTAATAATAAGCACAGGAATAGAAAACATCCAAATATTTAACCTATACGACCCAGGAGGCAGTACCAAGGACTCGAACCTAGATACATATCGACAAATTAATGACAATAAACGAGTAGACCGAGTAGTCATATGCGGAGATTTCAATTCATATAACGAGCTATTGGGTAGTGATCGAACAGACAAAAAAGGCAGGTTGGTCGAAGCTTGGACAGCTGAATCCATCCTTACCATCCTAAACAATGGTACCAGAACACGTCTAAATCCTGAAAATGGTACCCTAACCGCCATCGATCTAACCATATGCTCCCCAACAATAGCACAGGTGGCGGAATGGAGAGTGGATCAAACTGATACCATAGGCAGTGACCACTTTCCATTAATAACCACCCTGCAAATGACTACCCAGTACAACTCACAACAAACCCATCCCAAATGGAAATACGAAAAAGCCGATTGGGAAATATATAAAACCTTACTTAGCGAAATAGATTACAAGGACATAGAAAATGAAAATTTAAACATATACTATGACAATCTGATTAATACTATCAATCTAGCTGCAACAACTAGCATATCTAAATCTAGTGGCCACCCGAACAAACAACCAGTCCCGTGGTGGAACGAACTATGCAAACAAGCACATAAAGATAAGAAAAATGCTCTCAATAAATTTAGACGAACAGGAAACTCTTTGGACTTTAACAACTACAAAACCAAAGAACAAGAACTTAAAAAAAACTATAAAACAAGCCAAAGAAACAACTTGGCAAAAATACTGCAAAAGTATTAACATCCAAACCGGCACCAAACAGGTCTGGGATAAAATTAGGGCAATTAGAGGCAAAACATCCAACAGCATCCCAAAAATCCCAGGAGCTAACACAAACAAAGATAAGCTGAAACACTAGCTAAACACTTTGCTGAAATGAGTAGTAACAAAAACCACACCAACTCATTCCAACAACATAGAAATAAGGTAGAACGCATCCATAGCAAACTATGCATGACCCTGAATAATACAAACAAAGGATAAATATAATCTAATTGTAAATATTTGGAACTTAGGGCGGCCGGATAAGTCTTGTGGGTTCACGGACTAACACGGCCGTACGTAGCCCTGAATAATAAAAACCAACTAAGGATGAATCTAAACAATTATAATCAAAATAAGCCCACTGACTCATAAAACTATTCAAATAACAAACGTAAATTAAAAAAACACAAACTATAAATAGATAACTCGTCCAAAAACCAGGAAGAAATATACAGGGGGGTAGGTGGTGAAATTAACAAACCTTTCTCTACTTCTCATACCATACCACTCTCCTAACACCCTAATTAACAGCTATAAAAACTCTACCTTCTACACATAGATGACAGCTAAAACAAACCTAGATTTAACCATACAATCCCAAAATAGAACGTATAAGGTGGTCGCAAGAATAGACCACCAGGGACACCCGCATTAAGACCCCAAATTTACACATATAAGGTAGTCGAAAAAAAACCAACGACTATCAGGCCCGGCTGCACAATGCTGCAAAATAACAACTATATAGAATAATACCCCAAAAATCACTTCTATAAGGTAGTCAAAAAACCCAATGACTATCAGGTCCAGCAGCACAAGGCTGCAACCAAAAATTACAACTAGAAAAATAGGACCCAAAATTACTCCTTAAGATGGTAAAAACACCAACTCCATCCAGGGCCAGCAGCACAAGGCTGCAAAACAAATTGATTAAACTTCTGTCACCTAGAAACTAACATCGACCTCAATAGGCTCTATCTCTCTCTTAAAAACAGCACAGAGTTTTATTATATCAATTTCAAAGACGGAATTTAGAACAAAATATCCTGGATCGGAAAAGCATTACTGACCTGTGGCAAGACAACACCACCCGAGCCTAACCACTTTCACCCTTTACCACGGACAGACACCAAAACCCATACGTGCAGTGCACGAATCATAAATTAAAAACGAACTAGATCGGGTCCAATCCCACTAGTCGCTAATCAATGCGAATGAATAACTGAGTGCGTGCTGGGTCCAATCCCACTCAAACATAGGCCTTACAATCAGATCGATATGTACACAAATAGTACCTCGACCTGACGGCCTAATCAATAAGTGTTCTTTTGAACACAAAAAGCCTGGAGGAAGTGGCACCATTCCTTCCCCCAGGAGTAATCAAAAAGGTGCCCGTGGCACCATAAACCAGTGGTACATGCTCAATGCGAGCTCACACCACTATAATTCAACACAACAACAACAACAAAATCGTTCGCACCATTCCACGGAATAACGGAAAGAAGAACATGGCAACAGTGACAAGTTTATTTAACGATTTGAGACATAGCTATTTTTGGATCATGGATGAGAGTTTTGTAGTAGAAAGATTGAATAAGGAAGGAAGATTTGAAGGTAGCCTGAACAATGTGAAGAGTCTTGGAGTAGCAAATGACTTAATAGGGGGAATGATTGAGGAAGAAGTAGAAAGAATCAGAGGATTCATTGACCCACCTTACGTGGGAGTAGGTAGTTTAAAGGAAGCCTTGGATCATGTCATAGAAGTCAGGAGCTTCCTAGAAAATAGCTTTTATTGGACTAACTGGTGGTACGTAAAGTGGGGTTTTAACCAGTTGATAAAAGCAGAAGAACTAATTAGAGAGGTAATGAAAGTAGAAGTGATGAAGATAAAAGAAAAATGGAGCAAAGAGAGAAAGGAAGAAGAGAATAAGAAGAAGAAATTAGTATTTGAAAGATTGAATAATAACTGGATGAAGATCCAACAGAAATTCAGAGCGATGGGTCATCCTGACTGGATGACAGAGACTGAAAAGAGGAAGAAGAAAGGAATTTTGGGAAAGATAAGGGGATGGTGGAAAAAATGGAGGAAATAGAAGCAGAAGAAGAAGAAACCCAAAGGCCCTTTTCAGGGCCACTCCCATACCTCAAAAAGACCTTGACTTTCATTGCCTCCATTTTGTTTTGTTTTTTTTTTGTTTAAAAAAATGACTCTTGTCTGTGTACATGTTCAATTTCCCATTGTCCCTAGACAGTCCCACCGAGTTCAATTTCCCTTGACGCTTGGTTACAAACTCTGTGCTCCCCATGTTAAATTCCCCTTGAGGCTAGGTTACAAACTCTGTGCTCCTCATGTTAAATTCCCCTTGAGGCTAGGTTACAAACTCCCTATTTTAACATTAAAATCCCCTTGAGGCTAGATCGTCTCACTTCACTACTGTCGAGCATCGTTACTTGCTCAAGATCGAAACAGAGAGAGAGAGAGAGAGAGAGACAAATCGTGCGAAATGATCAGAGAAGAGAGACTTTCAGTAAAATGTGTATTATCTCAAGATTTTTCAGCGTTTCTTGGACGAGCCTTGTGGCGCATGTATCCTGGTCTACGAAAGGCCTTGTCTCTAAAATTCTCAGATTTCCGGGCTTGGCCCTTTCCTGTCCGGCAAAATGCGACCAAATTTACCTGCTTTGGCAGGGTGGTTATACTGTTTCACTTGCAAGGGAACATCTTCACACAGTAACACACCACCTTTGCAACCACAATTGACACGTAAGTAGTGAATAGGGATACCCTAGCGACAATGGGAATTAGCATTACAGCCCCCCCCCCCACCGGGACAATCTGGCGACAATGGAAAATTAACATGGAGAAAAATCGTGGGACAATCTGGCGACAAGGGAAATTAACATGGAGAAAAATCGTGGGACTGTTGAGCGACAAGGGAAATTAACATGGAGAAAAATCGTGGGACTGTTGAGCGACAAGGGAAATTAACATGGAGAAAAATCGTGGGACTGTTGAGCGACAAGGGAAATTGAACATGGGATTATTTATTTTAAAAAAAAAATAAAAAATAAAAAAATAAAAAAAGATTAGGCAATCGAAAGTCATTCTCTTTTCGAGAAATGTGGGTGGCCCTGAAAAGGGCCTTTGGGTTTCTTCTGCTTCTTCTTCTATTTCCTCCATTTCCTCATCCAGCCCCTAATCTTTCCCAAATTCCTTTGTTCTTCCTCTTTTCTTTTTCTGGTAACCAGTCTGGGTGACCCATAGCCCTGAACTTCTCTTGTATCTTGATCCAATTTTGATTGACTTTGTCAAAGGCCTCTTTCTTCTTTATTGTTTCCTTATCCTGTCTTTCTTGACTCCATTTTTCTTTTATCTTTTTCACCTCTTCAGTCATCACTTGTTTCATTATTTCTTCTCCTTTTTTCAACCTGTCCAGCCCCCTCTTCACATATGACAACTCCGTCCAATACACTATATCTTCTAGGAAGTACCGGACTTGGATGACATAATCCAGTGCTTCCTTTAAACTCCCCACTCTGACATAAGGTGGGTCAATAAATCCTCTTGATTTGTTGACTTCATCTTCTATCATTCCTTCTGTTATATGTCTGGCGGCCTTTAGACGTTCGACTTGACTGGTTGCCAAGTGTTCTTTATCTTCATGCTTCCATTCCTTTTGTATCCTTTCTATAGCATATTCTGCATCTATCATCCAGAAATAGATATGCCTCAATTGATTAAATAAATCAGTCACTTGCGTCATCTTGTCTAGATTATTCTGTAGAATGGTGCGAACGACAAACTTTGTAGGTTCTTATAGTCAAAGCGCGGACGTGAAGGAAAACATCCCCCTCCTTTTCTCATTTCATATAATAAAACCTAAACTATACTCTCCACATACGCTAAAAAAACAATAAACAAACCCATAATCTACTATTCACACAAACTTCCGTGAGCTGTTACAAACACTAACACAAACACATACACTCACACTATAAAAAAAGAGTCAGTGTTTATATTCACACTACTCTACCTACACACATTGGCAAATCTATGGTTATTTCTTTTCTAGAGTATTGGATAGCCCTGAAAAGGGCTGTTTTTTTTTTTGGAACTTCATGGACACCTGGTTAATGATGGCACCTTCCAGGCCTGGCACCACATACACATCTTGTTCCCCAGTTGCTTTTTACTTTTTTTGGGGAGAGAGCAGAGGCGGGATAAATAGCTTCAGAATCCCAATTTTCTGTCTCTGGAATTCTGAAATTTCTTCTCTCTTTTTCTTCCTCTTCTTTGTTTCTTCTCTCCTCCTCCTCTTCTTTGTATCTTCTCTCCACCTCTTCTTTGTATCTTCTCTCCTCCTCTTCTTTGTTTCTTCTCTCCTCCTCTTTTATCCTTCCCTCTTCCACAATGGCTTCCGCGGCCAGTTCGTTCAACAGGCGCCTGGCATATTCCAGATGCACATGAAGTTCCAACAGTTTCGCTAGTCTGGTGTTCATTCTGGTGTTGATCAATCAACAAGGGTAGCTGGACTTACGAGTGACTTTTAATTTATACTAAAAGCGCGGACGTGAAGGAAAACATCCCCCTAAAAACATAAAATTGATCTTACCTAGATCATGACCAAAACAACTCGCGGACCTAAAAGAAACACTCACTCACTTTTTTATACTACCCATTCCTATTCTAAAAAAATTTTTCATTAATCACTTCAATATACTATTCACATACTCAAAGCAATCAAACCCCCAAATCTACTCTCCCCACACCTCAAACACCAAAAAAAAAACATGATCTTAATCTACTATCCACACCAAACGTACTTTAGCACCTACAAACACATACACATACACTATAAAAAAGAGTGAGTGTTTATATTCACACTACTCTACCTACACACATTGGCAAATCGATGGTTTTTTTCTTTTCTAGAGTATTGGGGTAGCCCTGAAAAGGGCTGTATTTTTTGTTTTGTTTTTTGTTTGCTATGGCAATCTTTTAGTTTCTAAGAATGCGTCGTCCTCTGAGGATAGACTTTCTGACGATAGGTCTGCTTCTTCGGAAAGAGAAGAAGAACTCTTTGGTGTCGATACGACAATCGACAAAGCCTCTGTCAGGTTCAGGTTCCTGCTGCTGCTGCTGCTGCTGCTGCTGTTGTTGTTGTTGTTGCTGTTGCTACTGTCTCTGAAGTCTGTACTTCTCTGTCCATTCTTCTTTCTCCCTGTTCACTTCTTCTCTGAAGAGCTCTTCTATCAGGTCTTCAGTGACTTTTAACATTCTCACATTCTCTATCTCTTCAGCTTTCGGTATCAGACTGTGTCTGACCCTATGCAAATTCACGTAGCTTCGTTTAGCTTAGCTAGTTTGGAGCACATCTTCGTAGGAGGATGAGTCGACAATGGACGGTTAGACTTTGTTGTTGTTGTTGAGTTGGATTATAGTGGTGTGCGCTCGCAATGAGCACGTACCACTGGTTTGTGGTGCCACATGCACCTTTTTGATTGCTCCTGGGGGAAGGAATGGTGCCACTTCCTCCAGGCATTTATGTGTTCACAGAACACTTATTGATTGGGCCGTCAGGTCGAAGTAATTTTGTGTACATATCGACCTGATTGAAAGGCCTATATTTTTGTTTGTATGAGTGGGATTGGACCCAGCACGCACTCTGTCATTCATTTGCATTGATGAGCGACCAGTGGGATTGGACCCGATCTAGTTCGCGTTTTAATTTATGATGCGTGCACTGCACGTATGGGTTTTGATGTCTGTCCGTGGTAAGGGGTGAAAGTGGTCGGGCTCGGGCGGAGTTGTCTTGCCACAGGTTAGCAGGGTTTTTCCGATCCAGGATATTTGTTCTAAATTTCCGTCTTTTGGAATTTGAATAAAAAACTCTGTGCTGTTTTTAAGAGAGGTAGAGTTTATTGAGGTAGATGTTAGCTAATAGGTGACAGCAATTTGATTGGTTTGTTTTGCAGCATTGTGCTGCTGGCCCTGGATGGAATTGGTGTTTTTTCCATCTTATTGAGTAGTTATTTAGGGTCCTATTTTTCTAGTTATAAGTTTTGGTTGCAGCCTTGTGCTGCTGGCCCTGATAGTCATTGGGTTTTTTGACTACCTTATGCTTGTAATGTTTTGGGGTATTGTTCTATGTTATTGTTATATTTGCAGCATTGTGCCGCCGGCCCTGATAGTCGTTGGGTTTTTTGACTACCTCATATGTGTAAGGTTTTGGGTCTTAATAAGGGTATCCCTCTGATGGTCTATTCTTGCGACCACCTTATGCGTTCTATTTTTGGGATTACATAGTTATATCTAGGTTTATCTTAGCTGTCACCTATGTATAGAGAAAAGAGTTTTTGTAGCTGTTGGTTAGGATGTTAGGAGAAGGATAGGTAAGGAGGAGTGGAGTAGGATTTTTATTTTCACCACCTACCCCTTGTATATTCCTTCCTGGTTTTTGTAGTAGTTGTTTTTTATGGTTGGTGTTTTTTATTTTATTCTTGTTAGCCTGGGCTATTCCTTAGAACATTTAGTGACTCATTTTGATCCTCGTTCTTCTTCTAGAAATGATGTGAAGTAGATCGATGGTTTTGTGACCATTACGCTTATCTTTTGTCTCAAGCTAGGAAACGTAGTGTCCATCAATGGCCTAATGACTTCCAACAGTGGAAATCACAATTTCATTCACAACGTTGTCAGCCCTGTTTAAAGTAGAGTGTGAATTGAAAAAAATGTTTGTGATTTGAAAAAAAATGTTTGATGTTATAGAGTTGGATTATTGTTAAAAAATGTTAGAGTTGTTGGTTAGTGTTAAGTGATTTTTGAATAAAAAAATGTGTTTTGAAAAAAAATGCCTTTGTCTTTTGTTTGGCTATAAGAATGTTGATTCATGCTCTTTAACTTCTTACTATCCCTCTCATGACCGTTTGTATAAAGTTCGGTTTTTTAATGAAAGTAATTCCTTAGTTTGTTTTAGTTTATCAGGTCCCTGAACGGTCGTGTTAGTCCGTGAACCCACAAGACCTATCCGGCCGTCCCAGTTCCTAATTAATTGTATTTAAATTTTTGTATAAAGTTCGGTTTTTTAATGAAAGTAATTCCTTAGTTTGTTTTAGTTTATCAGGTCCCTGAACGGTCGTGTTAATCCGTGAACCCACAAGATCTATCCGGCCGTCCCAGTTCCTAATTAATTGTATTTAAATTTTTGTATAAAGTTCGTTTTTTTAATGAAAGTAATTCCTTAGTTTGTTTTAGTTTATCAGGTCCCTGAACGGTCGTGTTAGTCCGTGAACCCACAAGATCTATCCGGCCGTCCCAGTTCCTAATTAATTGTATTTAAATTTTTGTATAAAGTTCGGTTTTTTAATCAAAGTAATTCCTTAGTTTGTTTTAGTTTATCAGGTCCCTGAACGGTCGTGTTAGTCTGTGAACCCACAAGACCTATCCGGCCGTCCCAGTTCCTAATTAATTATATTTAAATTTTTGCATAAACTTCTGTTTGTTTAAGTAAAGTAATGCCTTAGTTTGTGTTTTAGTTAATCAGGTCCCTGCACGGTCGTGTTGGTCCGTGAACCCACAAGACCTATCCGGCCGTCCCAGTTACTAATTAATTGTATTTAAATTTTGTATAAATTTCAGTTTTTTAAGGAAAGTAATTCCTTAGTTTGTTTTAGTTAATCAGGTCCCTGAACGTTCGTGTTAGTCCGTGAACCCACAGGACCTATCCGGCCGTCCCAGTTCCTAATTAATTGTATTTAAATTTTTGTATAAATTTCAGTTTTTTTAAGGAAAGTAATGATATCGTTGTATGTGGTGTTTAAGTTGGGGTTTGTGCTATTGAGGAATTCTGGATATGTACTCGTCGATCCTATTTTATTCTGTTCCGTTTTGAAAATTTCCCTTTCTTTCCGTAATTTGTAACATATGTTAAAGATATGGTGCAGGTCTTCAGGCTCCGACAGTAGTAACAATTTGAGTTGTGAGGTTTTGGTCCTATGTGTTTTCCGTAGCTGTTGGCCAACTTGGTTTTTCCTGTATAAATTCTATTTATTACCTTTTGATCTTTCCCTTTAAGTAAAGGTGGTTTCCTATTTCTAGTGGTTTCTTTGAGTGTGGTATGTAGTTTTTTGCCTGTCTTGCTATTGTCCCAATATTCCTGCCATTTCTGATTTATCATGACTGTGATTAGGCTGTAGATTTCACTAACACTGTAAGCCAGTGGTACGTGGTTTAGCTCGCTTAGTTTTAGTTTAGCTAAGTCATCTGCTAGATTGTTTCCTAGTATGTTTATGTGGGATGGGACCCATAGGAATTCTACTTGTTGTTTATTGCTTTTTAGTTTCTTTAGTATTAAATTGGTTTTATTTAGGAAATTTTCTCTGCTGTTGGTGCTGTTATTTAGAATGGTTGTAAGGACGCTTAGCGAGTCGCTTATTATTACTGTTTGGGGTGGGTTGTTTTTCTCCACCCATTCTAGTGCTTGTAGTATTGCCCAGAATTCTGCTGTGTAGATTGAACAGTGGTCCGGTAGTCGGTGACCAACTTGTATTTTAAGTTTGGGGATTACGTATGCAGCTGCTGTTTTTGCGGGTTTAGTGGTTTTTGAACCATCTGTGTATATTTGTAGATGGTTTGCATATTTAGTTGCTAAAATTTCTGATGTTATAGTGTGCAGCTTCAGTTCTTGATTTAATTTATTACCATGTTTGGTGATAGAGGTATTGATGTTTGGATCTTCGTTATACCAAGGATCAGGGTCGAAGTTATTGTATTTTTCTTTTTGGTTATGTCTATGGGAAGCAGTTTTGCTAATTCGTGCACTATTTTTCCTGTTGGTACGTGGTGCTTTTGGGTGTTACTAAAGGAGATGTTGCATTTCTCTATTGCTAATAAGGTGGGGTGAGTGTTTGATTGTGTTCGTAATCGGGCTGCATATCTCAGTATTAATTCCTGTCTTCTGAGATAGAGCGGTAGCTCACCTGTTAGTACTTGAAGTTCTGCTAGTGAAGTTGATGGTAATGCTCCAGTTATTGTAATTAGGGCTT
Source organism: Sinohyriopsis cumingii (assembly GCA_028554795.2). NCBI lineage: Eukaryota > Metazoa > Mollusca > Bivalvia > Unionida > Unionidae > Sinohyriopsis > Sinohyriopsis cumingii. Next base: position 4,828,067 of record CM068826.1, on the reverse strand, counting down.
TTCGTTGTATTTGCTCTAATTTTTTTAGTTGTTTTGCTGGTGCTAGGTTGTAAACTTGGCACCCATAATCAAGTTTGGAAACTACCCCGGTTCTTAAAGTCAAAGCGCGGACGTGAAGGAAAACATCCCTCCACGGTTTTCGAGCCGCAACGTTCAATGAGTGTCATGAGAGGGATAGTAAGAAGTTAAAGAGCATGAATCAACATTCTTATAGCCAAACAAAAGACAAAGGCATTTTTTTCAAAACACATTTTTTTATTCAAAAATCACTTAACACTAACCAACAACTCTAACATTTTTTAACAATAATCCAACTCTATAACATCAAACATTTTTTTTCAAATCACAAACATTTTTTTCAATTCACACTCTACTTTAAACAGGGCTGACAACGTTGTGAATGAAATTGTGATTTCCACTGTTGGAAGTCATTAGGCCATTGATGGACACTACGTTTCCTAGCTTGAGACAAAAGATAAGCGTAATGGTCACAAAACCATCGATCTACTTCACATCATTTCTAGAAGAAGAACGAGGATCAAAATGAGTCACTAAATGTTCTAAGGAATAGCCCAGGCTGCGATGATGCAGAAAAACACACAATATTGTCCACACACCAAGGAATCTGTGCCTTGTAATTTCACATTATTGAATCGGGTGGTTTGAGCATTTCTTCTCATAAAGTCGATGATATCGTCTTCCAAAGGGGGCAATCCGTACGAATCGAAATATTCCACACATCCTTCTTGAGGAAAGTAAACGGCTACCCAGTGGGTTCCTGGGAGATGACTGTCGTCCGTGTTGATCACGTAAGCTAGATGGTCTTGAGGTTTGCGATGAGGGAGTTCATCTTTAGCACAGACGACAGGATTCCAAGAAGCCGTATACGAAATGTGGTTCAAAAGGTAATAAAGTTCCCAGGTATCCATGTTTTGTGTGTTTTTTTCTTCTTCACAGGTAATAATAAGTCATCAATTCGATCCTGACTTTTTGCTTGAAAATGTCTGACAAATAACCGTTTCTTCGTTTCGTCTCCTTACTTTGATTCAGGAGAGCTTCGATCTCTTGAGTGGTTAATGTTGGACAAGATTGTTCACGCAAGTCTTTATACCACTGGTGCAACACGTCTTCGTCCGAGATGAGACTCCAAGCATCGTCCAGATACTCGTCCAATTTTTCTTCTTGACTCAGCATCAGGCATTTATCGTGTTGAATTTGACTGGGATGATCGTTTTGACATCCATAGCCATCTTTCTTGATCAATTCCGTCATTTTTTCGACCAATTGTTTGGCAAAACAGGAGACTAAATTGGCTTCTTGTTCTGGCCATCTTGACTTCATCATGATAACTTCTTCTTTTTCCATGGTCACCTCACATTCCATCTCCAAAGTTTCTCCACTAGGTAAAGAGGGATAACAGTCTTCCATAGCTTCTAATGGTCTAGAATGACTTCTCTCAAACTGTTGATTTCTATGGTATTATCGAATTCTGCATACAGGATGACGTTCACCGTGTCTGGTAGAGCATTAGTAAATTGAAGTTCCACACGAATCTGGCCGGATTTTATAGGGTGGAAATGTCCCTCGTCGCTGCCTTGGTCTGGAGTGAAATCGAAAGCCCACAAAGCATAACCTCCTGCGTAATCTTCGTACGTAATGCCGTGACTGGTGTTGGTCCCTAATTGTCCAGTGGCTTCGTACAGGGACAAGTACGATCTCAAGTAATTCATCTTGGTAAAGTCAGGTTCGAAAGGTCGGGTACACAAGGTCTTGCCATCGCGACTGACTTCGATCTAGGACACGTCAAAGTGTCGAAAGTGGAAAGGATTTTCAGCGAAGGCTCCGTTGAAGGCTGAATTCTCGACCATACCAATGAATAAACGTTTGGGTAACTGTCCTTGAAACAGATGATCTTCGATCATGGATCGCTGTCCCTTGGGAATGGTGAAGGTTTTCACTTCCACGCGACGTATCGGATACTTGGCGGTCGTTCTGCTCAACGTCTGACTGATGTCGTTTCCCACTTTGGGTAACACTTCCACGCGTAGAGTTTGGCCTCTTCGATTTTGCTTTTAGGAGTGCCAGCAGCAGTATCAGCCAACAAATGGAAAGCGTCACTGCTGCGATTCAGTCTCAAGCGGATATTTACCCCGTTCAGCAAATATTTCTCTTGCAACCAAATGTCCAAATGCAAACGATCCATCAGTTCTAAACTCTTTCCACCTGTGATTTTGTTTCGTCTTTCCTCAAAGCCGTCATTGTCTTTATCTATTATGTCAAACTTGGTCGCTTCGTCAGGTTCCCATAGCACACAAGCATTGAGATGAGTGTTCTTGGCATCTATTCCGTACGTCAAGAGATTTTCCAGGTAGGCACGATAAGGGTAAGTATCCATGCTGCTGCTGACCAGTTTGTTATTCAAGTACAAGTCCACTGAGCTGAACAAGGAATGCATGAAATTGTTGACGGGAGCTATATTCTCAGTGTCTTCTACTGCACCATTATCCTTATCTAGAACTTTGACTTTCAAGTACAAGTAACTGCTACTCAGATCGATGTAATCTTCGGCCTGTCCTTTGATTTCAAACTCGATGGGAGCGGGATCCGTCAAAGAGGAGACGGGGTGAAATTGCACCCATTGGGATTCTTGCATCGTCATCATCGTGGGGGGCATGGCAAACAGGTCCAGTTCCGTCTTGGAACAAGCGCAATATTCTCGGTGCATCATTTTTTCTCTGTGTCTCAATAATCGAAAACGTCTAAGTCTCGAACGGTTCTTCTTTTCTTTCTCTTTCTCGCTTTAGACGTGTGAAGTCTGGTGAAAGGGTGTTTTCTTCGTCGTCTCTTTCTGCCTTGTCCTTGCTGAATGCCTGACTCGGTAGCGTGCAGGGCATTTATAGGTGTTTCTCGGCGACCCAAAATGTCTTTGCCCGTTTGCAGCAAGACATTTTTGCCAGCCCTCATGAAGGCTTCTTTAGGGTTTTGTTTGTCGATGATGACATTTTGGAGAAATTCTTTGCTTTGCGTCAGTGCCGCATCTTTCAAGGCGTGCAATCCGCGTGTCACCATCGGTTTCAACACTGGGGCCACCGAACGAAAGGCCGATTTTAACATATCTTCTAAACCGTGTCCTCGCTGTCGAGCAACTCCTCGGTACACTGGATACATAACTTACGAAACGTGAGAGAACCATTTTCGAAAATGGAGTTTCACCGTGACTTTTCCTTTGGTGAATGGAATATTTTGTCCCAAATCTCCTTTTATAGTAATGTTGACCGTGTCCAAATACGACTTGCTGACAGGCAAATAGTGAGGATGGACAAATTCGCGGTGGACGTGATAAGTGTTTCCACCTTCCTCGTCAGCGTTCGTGGCAGAATCCACTTTGAAAGGAATGACACGCAGTAACGGCACAGAGGTGTGTCCCACCACGTTGTACTCCACCACATCGGAATACATGAACATCAAATTCAGTCCTTGGTTCAGTTCTACCGGGGTACGAAATAACTTGATAAAAGACTCGCTGTCGTAAATGATTGGTAATTCGTTTTTCTTGAGCATGGTCATTCTCATGCTCATATCTCCGCCCAACATGTCAAACAATTCAGGACAAAATAAAATGGACAGGATTTTACTCCCGTCAAATCTCATCGAGAAGCGACGAGCTGCTTTGTGGTATTCCATGGTGACACTTTTTTCTGACACTCTCCAAAGCTTTAAGAAACACGCTATTAAACCTGGTGGCTATGGTGCTGACCAAATGTTGACCACTAAAATAATAGCCTGGGGGAATGAACAAGTGGTAGGTACACTTTTGATTTTGTGTACGGGTTTTCTTGTCATATTTGACATTCTTATCCAAGTGCTCTTGTACTTGCTCGTCATGAACTTCCACATCAAAAAAATTTTGATTGGGAAGGACATTGAGGACTTGGGTCGGGTGAATGATTTCCACTAAAGCCACTTCCCAATGGGCTTCGTGATCTAAGGGGATGGCCTGAGGTAATTTGGCCGTGTAACAGCACAACGTGTTGTGGGGAAACACCTCCATGGAACTGTCACTGGGTAAGGTTAAGTAAAATTGGTTTTGGTGACTCATAATTCCAGAGTTCTGTGGCTGTCCGAGGGGTTACTGGACGTCAGAGGCGTGTGTCCGCCTAAAATGGGGTTCTGGTTGTGGTTGTTATTGGAGTGGTGACTGGCACTGGCACTGGACACAAGGTTCCCGTGGTTCCCGTTCGAGGAGAATTTCAGGAAGGGATTGGGAAGCAGGTAACCGATGCAACTGCTCAATAAAATGGTCCACAATTGTTTGTCTCCTTGTTGCAAACTCAAATTGGCGATGGCTGCCTCGATGACACAATACACCACGATGATTTGGCAGAAAAAGACGATTTGCGTTTTAGGCACACGTTCTCCGCACCACACCCACAAGGGTTGTTTTTGTAAATCTTGCACAGAAGAACTGGGTGAAGGAGCGGTCGACGTAGCTGCGTCTGTGTGAAAAGGCATGATGGTCACTTCTTTTTATAGTCGATGACTTGCGAAGCGTCGATCCAAGAATCAAAACTGGGTGGATGTCCTTTCCAACGTACTTTGACTTCTTTGACACGTCGTTTGCCCACTTTACGGGTTCTGCGTTCGAGAATGCTTTCGATGTCGTACACGTCGTCTTCTTTTTTGGTGACACGTTGTAACTCGGGCAAATAAAACGTTCCTTTGAGCACTTCTCCGTTCATGTCTTCCAATTTATAGACGGCAGGATGACGACCATGCTCTCGTCCAGTGACGGGAAACAATTCGGTCGTCCAGTTAGGTAAGTAACCTTTGTCGAAAGTGCGTTTGGTTTTACCAATGCGCACCCAATCTCCTACGGCCAACTCTCCACTTTTCTTGGGGACAGCCCTCGTCGGGGACGTACCAAACAGGCGCTCATACACCAACACTTCGTTCTCGGGAGTCACGTCTTGCGGGGCACGTCCGATGCTTCGATGGTAAGATTGCTTGTACGCTTGCACCAGGTGTGGTAAGATGTCGATGTACTTCAGAGTGTGGTGATGCGTAAAGTATTTCCACATGCGTTCTTTCAAAGTGCGTTGAAAACGTTCCACGATGCTGGCTTTGGTTTCGGGATTCTCGGTGGTAAAAAAATGAATGTCAAGTTTTTTTAATTCTTTTTGGAAAGCTTGGTTCAGAAATTCGGTGCCTTTGTCCGTTTGCCATCGAAGAGGGTGACGACCGCTTTGTTTCAACACCCGTTGCAGGGCTCGCACTAACTCGCTGCTCGATTTAGAAGTCAAGAGTACGACCCAGGCAAATTTGGAAAAGACGTCGATGACACAAAACAAATATTTGTAGCCACGATTGTAGCTGGCCAAATGAGAGACATCGGCTAAATCGGCTTGCCATTGATGATTGATGCCTTCCACTCGGGTGCGACTTCTGGCAAACTTGCGTCGAATGGGTTTGTGTAAAGTGTAGGTAGCTTGTTCTTGTAACCATCGTTGCACTTGGCTAAGACTTTTTCCATTTTTTTTTTTTGTTAAAAAGACACCCACTCTTGGAGGATGCTACTCTTTCTCTTGGGGTATTTTCTTGGATTGCAATGCTTTGCGTGTGCGACCGGCAATAGGTGTTGAAGAGGAGGATGTCTGAGCGGTGGATATCGGTTCTTGTTTCACTTCTGTCTTCACTTCTGTCTTCACTTTCTTTTCTCTTGTGATGAAGAAGGGGTGGCCATCATCTTTTTAATCCATCCAATTCTGGAGGTAGGTGGTGTTGTTAACTTGCGTACTTTTTCTGGTGGAGTTTGAAACCCTTTCTCTTCTTCTCCTTTTTCTGTCTTGGTCACGGGTACTGGTGGTACTGGTACTGGTACTGGTGATGGTGCTGGACTTTTCATCAAGGTCTTAAAATCTTTCAGAGTGGGCAGAGCTGTTTCGTCTAAAGCTTTCTGGTGAAAGAGTTGCAATCGTTGCAAGAGTTGACCGTACTTTTACGATTTTTCTGTTTCGGACAAATCTTGGCGATCCATCAAGGACTGCAATTCGTGTTGTAACTGGGACATCTCGCTCAAATGGGGATTGGGAGGTAAATGCGGGGTGTGTTGTTCTTGCCACCGATGGTATTCCATGCATCGTTTGTAAGGCACTAAAGCTAGTTTTCGTCCTTCCATGGGGTTGTCAGGGGTCGATTCTGATATCTTGGAACTTCCGAGGCCTTTTTATCTTGCTCCCACCAGTCCTCCCAACATGGTTCCCAAGACTCCTTTCAGTATGGGGCCTAACAAGAGAGGTAAAATACCTCCACGTTGCACTAATATCTTCTTTTTTTGACGAATGGGAATTTTCTTTTGAACCATTTGGCGAAGAACGTGACGATGTTTGCCTAAGCATTGTTTCTGGTGTTTGGACAAAGGATCGTGCCTTTCAAAACGTTCAAACAACATTCGCACACGGTATCGATGACCTCTTTGGAGGCTGTTTGAATGAGTTTTTTCGTAGGGGTGGAGAAGCTTTGGGCAGGACAGATAACATGTCCCCATGTTTGGCTAAACGTGGTGGCAGTCCTTTCCTTTCCTTTCCTTGGGGTTTTCTGGAGGGTGACATCTTTGAGTCTTCACGAGCACCAAAAAACACTGATACCCGACTTGGTCACAGGCCTTTTTTATACTGGAACGCGTCGCCACTGATTGTCTTTACGTCGTATTAGTTTGAGGACAGGCATGACACATCGTGCAGGGGTACGTAACGGACTAAATCGAGCCAGTTCTTGCTTGGACAAATCCAGTAAACTTTGTAACATGCCCGATCTTTCTTGAACTTTGATTTTGGGATAAGGTACTTTGTGAGCAGCAGCCACTGCCACTAAATTGGAAGGTCCTGCCACTGGGGAAGTTCTTTTGTGGGTCATCAATGGAGAAGTTCTTGGTGTGATCAACGTCTCCAAGTACTCTTCAGTTCTGGGTGTCATTAACGGAGAAGTGGACAAACGTGAAGCTGCCGGAGACGCAGTCACCGCCGTGGCAGGTCGTGGTTTGCGAGTGTAAGGTTGCGTCCTGGCCGAAGTGCCTCTCTTGCGACTAGTTTTCTGTGGACATTTCTTTTTCTGGGGGCTTCTTTTCTTTTTCCGGGGTGGTGGTGGTGTCTGGTCAGAGGAGGGTCCTGCCACTGGAGAAGTTCTCCTTGGGGACCTGGTCTTTTTCTTCTTGGGGCTTCGTTGGACTTTTGTCTTGGGTATAACTTTGGGGGCATTAGGATCCCATCTTAAGAGTGAGCGAATGATGACCCCTCCTAGAGTACCGCTCCCTCCAGGTTTCAAAATGATTTGTTTTTTGGTTTGAGTGTCGATGCGGGGATCGGCCAGTTGGACCAAAGCGACTTTGTTTCGATCAAAAAAGCGTTTGGTTTGATGAGGAATCTGAATGATTCCTTGGAGTAATTGACGTGCCGTCACCGTGAACCATCGTAAGACTTCTTTGAGACTAGCTTCTAAGACACGAGCTCGTGTTTGTGGATTTTTTTCTCGACTGATGCCATACAAGGCACGAATCAATTTGACGGGAAGATGCGACTGAAGGGACGTCATGTTCGCACTGTGTGAAACAGACGAAAAAGGGTCTGAGGTTTTTATAGATTTTTTTATGGGGAGTGAAATGAAGTCGAGGACGGAGACGTGTACAGGACAGGCCCTCCGTCTTGGCACCAGTGGTGAAACAAGTGGGTACGAAATCGCAAATCCTCGGGAGTCGTAGGTTTCAAATCGACGAGTAAATAGGCGTGTGGCGTTTGAGTGGCATCGTCGTACGCCTGAGTCAGCCAAGGCGTTCCTAACTGTTTGGCTAAGACTTGCACTTGCGATTTATCTCGAGGGCTTTTAAACAAGACCACGTAATGCGCATTGAGACTGATGGTGCGATGGGCTTTACTTTGTTGAAACAAATTTTGGGTGATGTAAACGACACTGGCATTACGGTGATGCCCTTTGCGCGTGAACCACAGTTTAATTTCTTCTTCGTCTTCTCCTAACATGTCGTCGAAAATGACCAAATGGGTTTGACGGGAGTCAGAGACGATGCCGTCGTCTTCTTTAGGAATGCCTTCCACAAACACGATGGAATCGCCTTGACTTTCTCGCAAGAGGCTGTACGCCGATTGCCACTCTTTGTAACACCACACCATCCGTTGAGGGGGCCAATCGATCAAATGATGTTTATGTTGGATCAAACGTTTGACGAATTCAGTTTTGCCAGAACCGCTAGGTCCAGCAATGAGCATGTTAAAGGGATGGCGAAGATACAAAGCCTCCCAACTGGCACGATCTAAGTGTTCGTCGATGACTTTGACAGTAGAGGAAGAGGGAGCAGAGACAGTAGAGGTAGCCATGGTGTGAGGAATGTCACTTGTGACACGAAAAAACAAACAAGACAAGAGTTTATATACTTTTTCAGAACACGTTTATTGAATGTTTTTTTCAAACATGAATACGAAAGACAAAAATACATAAAAGCCAAAGGCTTAAGTACAAGAATAAAAGGCACATGAACGTGGAATAAAAAACAAGTGTCTGTACAACAACCACATGTTTTGGGTAAAGTTCTAACCAGTTCTATAGTAGGGGGTAAGGTCACACAAGTGTCCTCCCGAAAGGGTCTTTCAGGCCTGTCCACGACAGTCCTGTCCTGGGTGACGGGTTCTTCTGGCACCGTCACTAACACAGGTTGAAAAGTAACTTTTTTCCTTGAATAACTCTCGTGCATACTGGGCCACCTCTTGTGTCCAAGCCTCAAAACCCTGGTCTCGGTGATGTCCAACATTTGACTCCTAACCAATCTGGTTTCTTCTTCGTCAACGACATGGTAAGTTACTTCAATGAACAATGAACTATTGGTCTTGGACGTTGTCCCTTTTTATATGCTGACCAATATCGATGTGACCGTACGGCAACGTAAAGTGATTGCGAAGTCTAATTCGCTTCTGGTACACGATTTGATAGATTTTTTCCAGGGGCCGACTGACGATGTGGTGAGTGGGTAAACGTACAATCTTGTTCGGTTGATAAGTGGTCACTTTAAAGTTTCCATCCTCTCCCGATTGCAAGTCTTCTTTAAATACCCCAAAGTTGACCACTCGACTGGTACGATGATTCAGAGTCAGTCCTTTCACTTTGCACGTCGTGTGCACTTCTCCTTGTTTGTCACGGTATTCGTAGCCGTAATTTTTGGGACCACCACTGACGAAACTTAGAATCTTGTCGTCGGGATGCTCGTCTGTCCAGGCTCCTAAACGGTCTCCTTCGATGTCAGGGTGCTGTTGAATCGGGTGATGGATGTAAATGCAACTGTCCGTGTCAAAGTACAGGACGCGTTCTTCTAACAGTTCTAAAGCTTCGTACAATTTTAAGCGAGCATGAGCTGTCACGTAAGCCGCAATGAAGACATTTCCAAAAGGGTCGTCTTGTACAAAGTCCAGATCTTCTTCGTAATTGACCAAGATCAAATTCTCTCGAACGACGTCCACGTGTTTCATGTATTTGGTTTTGTCGTGAATCATCTGGAAGTAGCGGGAAGGTTCTGTCAAATATTCCGTCTTGGGTAAACACGGTCGTTGTGCCATTTTACCCCACAAGCAATTTAACATCACTTTGGCAAACGATCGCCTGCCTTCGTTTTTTTTTGATGTGGTCTAAGGAGATGCCTTCTTGTGCGTAGCATTTCTCTTTGAATTGTATTTGGTCTTCGGGAGTGTGACACCAGGAAGGATAGCCGCTGGCTTCTTGTTTCAGTTTCAAAAAGGCATCCACGTAGTCGGCGAAAATGCCTTTCTGAGTAGGGTCACCCTTGTGGTACTGTTGTGTCTTGGGAAAGTGGCAAATTTCGTACACTTCTAACAGTTGGTATCCCATGTCCAGAGCTTTGAACAATTCCACGCTGACCCAGGTTCCCGTCAAGGCGCGTTCTTCCTGGCTGTGATGGCAAGGTTGGTCCTGGTTGCACGTTTCGGCACAAGTACGGCACAAGGGAAACATCAGTTTGCCTTGACAATGGTGAGGTAAGACGGGATGGTATAGGTTCGTGGGAGGCAAAACTTTACACTTGATCAAGCCTTCGTATTGTCGAATGTTTTTCAGGTCGATGTGTTCCGTCAACAATTGCGGGTGCCCTACAGGAAAGCGACAATATTTGCATACGTAGGGATACAGCGAACACACGTCCAAGTATTTGATTTCTTCTCCTTTCTCTTCGTCGGCTTGGTACAGCAAACAGGTGGCATTGGTCCTTCCTCCGTACAAACTATCCCTCGGGTTCAGCGGGTCCATGAACTGGTAACTTTCCACGAGGCGTTTAAACTCGGGATCGGTTTTCAAACGGTGATCGTACTCGTGTTCCCACATTTCCACCACTTGGTATCCTTGCTGTTCTAACTTTAGGCGTCGCTGACAAGTGTCCTGGTACAAGTCTTCCATGGTTCGTTGCAAAAACTGATTTTTAGTGTCACGGTCAGGGTAACAGATGGGACATCCGTGAAATAAGCAACCGTTAAACTCGTACACGATCTTGGGGTTTTCTAAGTCCCAGCCATCTGCCGAATACGTTCCGATGGTCTTTTCGCCTCCTCCGTTGCGGGCATGCTGAATCCATTTGTCTTCCTTGTCGCACAAGTAATGTAACCAACGTAGGGCTTTGACCGAGTATTGACGTTTGACATAGTGGGTCGTTTGAGGACTGATGTCAGCCACGGTGTTTTAAGGCATGAATCGCTGGCGGTACACTAAGGAACACGCTTTGGCAATGGTGCAAGCTTCTTTCAAAGGATCGACCCCTCCGTGTTCCATGAACAGTTCTCGAAATTTTCCACAGCAACGTCGTAAAATGTCCACGTCAGAACGACAATACTTTAACATTTCTTCCTGAAAGTCGAAGGGGTCAGAGGCATGAGCCTGGTACCAAGCGTAGAAAGCTTCTCGTTGTTCGGTACGCATGTTGTCGGGGTCGTAATAGTGAGCCTCAGGTAAATGGGGTAGAACGGCATGTTGATTGGCTTCCGTATTGAAAAAGTGTGGAAAGTACCCTTTAGCCATTTCTGTCATTCCAAACGTTTTAGGCATTCGACTCAAAGGCATGGCCAAGTAACTCATCGAATCTTTAAACTGTACTTGTCCCACTTGCATGAAAATGATTTTGGCTCCGTTCAAAGTCACTTTAGGACGTTCGGTGCCTTGTTCCGTATAGTATCTCAAAAGAAACTGTCCATCGTATCCGGAGAAATTGTGAGCCATCACCGTGGCATGACGATGACAATCTCCGTAACGTTCGATGTCCTCTTTGCTCCATGTCTTGTCGATGGGGTCTAAGACCCATTGGGCAAAATCGGCTAACGTGTTTGGTCCTCCAAAGATTTTTTCACGTCCTCCAGGAATCTTGCTGCAGTGAGGGCAATGACTGAAGATAGGTTCTTGAATGCACTTCTCGCACGCTCGATGAGCCACGCAGAAATTAGGAATGTGAATGCCGGTCTCTTGCATGCATTCGAAATCGAAAAAGATGAAATTGCCTTTCTTCTTGTGACCGTCCTCTTCCTCTGGTGGGGGTTGGTATTTTTGCACGTAACATTCGTGTTCCAAGTCCACGATGTGGTGACAAATGTGACATTTTTTCTTTCCTCGACATACGTGTGCCTTGGTATTATTGGTACGTATGCCTTGTCCACACGTAGGGCACAATCTCAGCAGTTGACAAGCACATTTCTTCTGTGAACCTTGTGTTTTCAAATGTTGCTGGTAACAGGTAGGGCTGACAAACGTGCGCAGACAAGTTGAACAAGGCACTGGTTCTTCGCTCAGACAGGGTGGAGAGGCCAAACATCCTGGGCATTTCCATCCACAAGACTTGTGTTGCTCTCGATTGTTATTACCATAATCACATTTCTCACAATAATAACTGTATCCCAGGAATCCAGTGATACTGGTAATGGTATCGAAATGTTCATCGTGATAATAGACATGAATGTATTTTCCGTCCTTAAAATCTTGGCCTCGAAACAACAGAGTTCCACGCATTTCTTAAGGGTGCACTTTCAAGGTGTAGCGTGGAGCTAGGGCATCTTGCAATTTTTGCATCTCAGGAATGCCACAGGGTGTGTCTTTGGACAGTCCGGCTTGTTGTAACAGGAGTTCTGCTTCATTTCGTTGTTTGGCTCGATCGGATCGTTGAATAGTTTTCCAGGTTCTTTTCCATTCTACCGTGTCGTTCTTGTTGGCATAGGTTCGTCCCACCACGATGGCACGGGCTAAACACATCTGGTCTTGAGGGTTGTGAATTCGGACGGGACTTGTTTTGGTGTTGCGAAGGTTGTCCACCAATAACATCTTTTTGCGTCCTGTCCCTTGAGGAAGAGAGACGTGGGCCATTTTCAGTGTGGCTTTACCATCGGTGATGTCAAACTGGTCATTAGATTGTTGTACGTGTTGAATCTTGTTCATGATTTTGGAAGGGGTTAGTTCTGCGGGTCTGCTAAACTCGATCCAAACAGGGGATTTCAAACCGTCGTGATCTATGGATAGTGTCAAGCGATCGTCTTCTTTGGGTTGACATTGTCGCTTGAGTGCGGTGAGCAAAGAATCCCACATCTCGGTGATAAACCCTTCTGCTTTCTCCAAGGGTACGTCGGCCTTGAAATCTTTAAACTTCACCGTGTAGGTGTAAGCCGTGGTTCTAAATTTTCTAGAGGAGCGCTTTTCCGTCTCTCGAATGGAATAGTACTTTTCAGGGTTGACTAAGGGTGGTGAACTTGGTTTAGAGGGTTCGGATTCTGGTTCACTCATGTCCTCTTCAAAATCACTGGCATGAATTTGTGCCAAGATTTCAGCCCTGGTACGAGGCGATAGATCACGTTTCTGCCTATTACTTTCTTCTTCTTCTTTCTTCTCGAATGAATAGGATCGTTTCATCTTGAGTGCAGAACGTCAAATGACTCAAGTTCAAACACCGTAGACTAATTTATAGTCATGGCAAACCAGCGTATATAAAAAGGGTGTGTGTCTTGTCCTTTCACTATTCATTTCACTCTCAAACCGAGGAGAACGATGGAAGAGACTAGCCAAATCGAACGTTTCGTCAGAGCTTTGCGAGGGGTCATTAGAAAATTCTCTTCAGACCAGCCGACAGACTACTCTCCTTCCTTTCGAGATAAGAGTCAGGATACTTGCCATATCTGTCAGAAGAAAGGGCATTGGTCTTCAGAGTGTCCAGACCGTCAAAAAAGAACAAAAAACAGGGGCTAAAAAAGACAAAAGTCAAGATACCTGTTATTATTGTGAAGAAAAAGGACATTGGTCTCCAGATTGCCCAAAAAAGAAACAAGAGGAGTCAGAAGAAAAGAAGGATTCTTCAGAAGAAGAGAGGGATTCTTCAGAAGAAGAGAGGGATTCTTCAGAGGAAGAAAGAAGACAATTCTATTTAAAAGAAGCAAAGAAACAGGAGAAGAAAAGAAGAAGGGAAGAAAATGAGGAAAAAACGGTGAAGAAATTCAAAAAACAGAGAGACTAAACAAGGAGAAAGAAGAAGTCAATGCACTTTTAATTAAAGTGTTGTGCTGTGAATTGGATTGTAAAAAATGGATAAATGAATACATGAACGATATAAGGTAAGTGTCTTTGAGTTTTGATTTTAAAATAAGAAGCTACACTCACGCACTCATACACAGACACGTACTATAAGGGTAAAATGGGTGGGGTTTATTTTTGAGTTATTGGCAAATTGAAATTGTATTTCTTTTCGAGAAATGTTGGTGGCCCTGAAAAGGGCCTTTTTATTTTGGTGTAGGGGTGAGTTTAACCAATCAACTTTAACTGCCTTAAGCCTTTGCCACGGCCAAGGCCTACTTCTGATGATTGGGTTGAAATCACTAAGGGTGGTACGATAGGCTTAGTCACAGGGTTGGCGTGTTTAGCTCGGGAAGGTCGTATTCTCTTCGGTCGTGAAACAAATGTATCAGACTTCTTAACTCCGCTAAAATGTCCAACAGTACCGTAGCCGTTTGATTTTCACCCTCTTGTTTCTTTGCTGCTACTTCTTCTTGCTGTTGTTGCTGTTGTTTTTTCTTACCTCTTCTTGTTGCTGTTGCTGTTGCTGTAGGAGAAAAGCTTGTTCCGCTTCCTTTTGTCGTTGCATAAATTTCTCCAATTCTTCTTTCTGTCTCTGTCTAAAATTCTCCACTTGCGGTAATGAAGAAGGTAACGAAGGTTCCGGAACAAATTCTTGCGAGGTAAGAAAATCCACAAAATCCCAATGTACCTCTTCTGAAAGTAAGTCCGGGTTCCCTTGGGCAGTCTCCCCTGCTGGTGCACCCCAATGGATCGTTTTCTGAGTTTCCGTCATGTTGAATCACTGTCGCATAGATTGACTGCACACAAGCGCTAACGAATCTATATAGACCACGTGACGTCACAGACTGCTCTCTTCGGATTGGATGCGAGCTGACTGAATTTTGTAACGCGTGTTCGGATTGGTGAATGAATTCAATCCGTTTCAATCCTTCCTCTACCTATAAATAAGCGCAGTTCAGTGCATTGATTCACCTATTCTCGTCGCTTCAAGATGTGGACCACAGTTGAGTCATCCACCCTTGTGTCTTCCATGATGTTTAGGACGGACATGCTTATGTATGTCAGGTCCAAGTGGACTGTTGTTGATAGGACAGATACTAGTCAATGGATGAGGAGAGTTTACATAGAAAGACAAGGATGTCTCAAGAGGGTACTTGTGAATGGACCGGCAGTTAGAAGGAGTTTAAGAAGAAGAAGAAGAAGAAGAAGATGTGACAGATGCCATCTATGTTAATATTAATATTAACATAAACCCAAAGGCCCTTTTCAGGGCCAGCCATATTTATCGAAAAGAGATAGCCTTTCCATTGCCTACCCCTTTTTTTAAATTTAAATTTAAATTTAAATTTAAAAAAAAAAATCCCATATTCAATTCCCCTTGTCCCTAGACAAACCAAACTCTATTCCCATGTTAATTTCCCCTTGTCGCTAGACAGACCCACACTATAGTTCCATGTTAAATTCCCCTTGTCGCTAGAGTGACCCACGATTTTTCTCCATGTTAATTTCCCTTGTCGCCAGATTGTCCCACGATTTTTCTCCATGTTAATTTTCCATTGTCGCTAGAGTTGCCCAAGGGGTCTTGTAATGCTAATTCCCATTGTCGCTAGGGTGCCCCCATTTACTACTACTATATCTTCCATGCAGCTAGTTTAAGTGGTGTCGAATAAGTCTGAGAACATTACACATTATACATTGCGCAAGGTGCCTTTGTAAATATGGAAATGATGTGGAATAATGTCTTAGGAATATAGTACCAGAATAATAAAACAGAGGTTCCACTAATATGATAAATCAGGGTGACCAGGATTTCAGTTTTTAATTTCTGGTAGTCCCAACTATAAACCACTTATGTACTGAAAGCCCTATAATGTTTTATATTTTAATTTCTTTAGTGCAAACATTCTGAAATGTTTTTCGGATAGCCGAGCTCTGTTAGAGGATAGCCGAGCTCTGTTAGAGGATAGCCGTGCAGTGTTAGAGGATAGACGGTCAGTGTTAGAGGATAGACGGGCAGTGTTAGAGGATAGACGTTGTTAGAGGATAGATGGGCAGTGTTAGAGGATAGACGGACAGTGTTAGATGATAGCCGAGCTCTGTTAGAGGATAGCTGTGCAGTGTTAGAGGATATCCAAGCAGTGTTAGAGGATAGCCGGGCAGTGTTTGAAAATGGTAAGGAGCTTAGATAATAGTAGATTATTCATTTTTATTTGGATTTTTCAGTACAGGAGGATACATATTCTTGGATGATTATGAGTGGGAGGATAGTTTTCACAGCACTAGATTACTATAACTAATAAGAACAGTGTGATGTACAGTACATTATTTCTTCTTCATTCAGAATGTTGTTGTTGTTGTAGGGTTTAACGCACAATGGGCTATACATGGCGGCCAGTATTGATGTTGGAGTAAGAAGCGGAGAAAACTCCGAAAAGAACCAACAAGCTGTATTGGCCCAACCCGAGATTCGATCCTTCGCTAATAGAGGTGAGATGACAGTGATCCGCAGCTGTGATCGCTTTAGACCACTCGGTCACTCAGGGCCTCTCATTCTCAATGCACAAGCATGTAATTTTTCATCCCAAATTTACTTGACAAGTACCTGATACACTTTTTAAGTTGCCAATCATGCTCAAAAATCATCCTTAGTATCGAGGACAAAGCGAGGCAGCTGCTAGTACCATTTGTTTTAAAAAGATAAGTCTTTGGTATGACTCGTCTGTGGTTAAAACGTGCGGGAGGTCACTAGTTCGATCCGCGACCAAGTCATTACCAAAAGACTTATACAAATGTTGGTAGCAGCTGACTCTCTTAGCGCTCAGCATTAAGAAGTAAGTGTTAGTACTGGTCGGCCTGGTGTCAGAATAATGTGAATGGGTGTGGCATTATGGTACATGTCTGCGGAATGATGCATCAGTGCAAGACATCACTAAAAACTACTACATCACAAGCATAATAGTGATGTGACTAATATAGTTAAACTTACGTCAAAAGTTACTCACACAAACAGGCATGAATATAACAAAAATCACTAGCGTTATATGTGATATCAAAGTTTCTAATAATTGGCAAGTATGTATGATGTAGTCATGCGTGTTTCAAGACCTCATACTATCTGTTACATGACCCGAACAGTGCAGTACTTGACAGAATTTGTATGACATGACCCGTATTGTGCAGTATTTTGTACAAAATTTTGTACACATGACCCGTACATTGCAGAACGTGACACAAATTTTTATCACATGACCAGTACAATCCAGTAATTGACTCATAATATGTTTCATCTGACTCGTACAGTGCAGTACTTGACACAAATTATTTATCACATGACTCATACAGCGCAGTACCTGACATAAAATGCTTACTATACTACTTATACACTACATTACTTTGCATCTAAAATATTTACTACATGACTGGTACACTGCAATACTTTGCATTTAGCCTGTTCTAATGTTTTGATTTGTTCTGTGATTTTGGCTAATATAAAGTTGCAAGCAGGGACTATTCTAAATCTGAAAATTTAGAAAAAAGTGACTAATTCTCCCACCATTAGAAAAAGGAAGGTTTTGGGTGAATGTTTTGAATATTGGAATGATTTATATAAAAACAACCAATAAAGAAAGGGTTTCGGTTTTATAATATAAATAAATGTGAATCCCGCAATCGTGTGTCTTAGATTAGACCTTTGCTTTGTGCCTTTCTTTCTCTTTTCTACAACGACTGATAGTGTATGCAAACGGAAAGATGGAACGAGTGGCTCTATGTCATTTTCATTATTGTTATATTATATCCATATACATCCATCAATTAACACAGAAACAGAGAAATAATTATACTCAAAAATTTAAAATGCAAATATCATTTGGAGAAAATTGTTTAATTGCCCAGATGATGGTACAAAAACATTTTAGTCAAAACAATCGTACAACGGATAATTCAATTTTATTTTATATCTGACATATGACACACTCCCTCCTTATGTAAAGGTGAGAAGCTCGGTTGTTTACCCATGTGGAGGGGCTTCGAGTCTCCATGTGATCTAAAGCGCTCACCGTTACGGATCACTGCCATTTCACCTCTGTCTGCGTGCATTCGAGTCTCGGACTCGTCCAATGTGGGTAAGTGAGAAAGCTTGCCAGTAGCTGCTCGTGGGTAGGTGGCTCTTTTCGGGATTTTCCCCGGGTCCTTCGTCCATCATTTATACTGGACTCCATGTAAAGCCTATTATGTGATGAAAAATGGCGTTAAACACTACAACAACAACCCGTGTTTTAGATGTTTAACCATAGGGCAGGATAACTTCGACGTTTAGAGAATCTTCACCCAGCGGTGTATAAAGACGAACATACAGAATGAACTTATCACAATGTCCCACAATGCTGTTTCACGTTTTTTTATATATTCCACTTACAAAATGTTAACTATCAACGTCGTTATCTTTTCTATTTTATCTTGTATATTTAATGTTTACATTTATTTTAAAGGCTTTATCTACCTAACGTTTTGTGCAATTCTTCAATTTTACATTATTAGAACTTTAATTTCACTTGTACTATAAAGCCAGTATTGTTCATAGATGTTACTGAGCTCTGATATATTTAGCCATGTATCTATATTTAAAAGTGCAGGGTTAAATACATAGGCCAAATATCAATGGGGATTTTGGAGGTGAGCCTCCTGTGTGTTCCACTTCGCACAGGCTCTAAGACCTTGAGAAATGTCTTATGCTAAACAAAATCTAAACTAAAGTTAACAACCTATATTTCATGCAATTTTATAAAAAGCCCATCCTGTGCAGTCTTGCTAGGATATAATGAAATTCTGGTTGGGTATTTTTCGAATTGCAAATTGCACCTAATCGCTCATAAGGTTTATATTCAATTTATAAGTGATTAGGTTCAAACATCTGTATGTCGTCATGTCTTAAAGGAAAATGTGCTTTTAGGCTGGATTTAATTTCCTTTCATTTGTCTTTTCATACAGCTCAAGAATATCTAGTCCCCCCAAAAAATCACATAGATATCCAGTACAAAGTCACATAGTTAGCTGTTGCAAAAATCACATAGCTATCCAGTACAAAGTCACATAGTTAGCTGTTACAAAAATCTCATAGCTATCCAGTACAAAGTCACATAGTTAGCTGTTACAAAAATCACATAGGTACAAGTGCAAACGCACATAGTTAGCTGTTACAAAAATCACATAGCTATCTAGTAAAAAGTCAGATAGTTAGCTGTTACAAAAATTACATAGCTATCCAGTAAAAAGTCACATAGTTAGCTGTTACAAAAATCACGTAGCTATCCAGTACAAAGTCACATAGTTAGCTGTTACAAAAATCACGAAGCTATCCAGTAAAAAGTCACATAGTTAGCTGTTACAAAAATCACATAGCTATCCAGTAAAAAGTCACATAGTTAGCTGTTACAAAAATCACGTAGCTATCCAGTACAAAGTCACATAGTTAGCTGTTACAAAAATCACATAGCTATCCAGTAAAAAGTCACATAGTTAGCTGTTACAAAAATCACCTAGCTATCCAGTAAAAAGTCACATAGTTAGCTGTTACAAAAATCACATAGCTATCCAGTTACCTTCGTTACCTTCTTCATTACCGCAAGTGGAGAATTTTAGACAGAGACAGAAAGAAGAATTGGAGAAATTTATACAACGACAAAAGGAAGCGGAACAAGCTTTTCTCCTACAGCAACAGCAGCAAGAAGAAGAGCTAAGGAAAAAACAACAGCAACAACAGCAAGAAGAAGTAGCAGCAAAGAAACAAGAGGCTGAAAATCAAACGGTCACGGTATTGTTGGACATTTTAGCGGAGTTAAGGAGTCTGAAACAAATGTATCAGACTTCTTTATTACGGCCGAAGAGAATACGACCTTCCCGAGCTAAACACGTCAACCCTGTGACTAAGCCTACCGTACCACCCTTAGTGATTTCAACCCAATCATCATCATCAACATTACGCAGTCCAGAAGTAGGCCTTGGCCGTGGCAAAGGCTTAAGGCAGTTAAAGTTGATTGCTTGAACTCACCCCTACACCAAAATAAAAAGGCCCTTTACAGGGCCACCAACATTTCTCGAAAAGAAATACAATTTCAATTTGCCAATAACTCAAAAAAATAATTAACAGCCCATTTTACCCCTATAGTACGTGTCTGTGTATGAGTGCGTGAGTGTACGTTCTTATTTTAAAATCATAACTCAAAGACACTTACCTTATATCATTAATTTATTCTTTTATCCATTGTTACAATCCAATTCACAATTCACAACAGAACACTTTAAAAAAAGTTCATTGACTTCTTCTGTCTTCTTGTTTAGTCTCTCTGTTTTTTAAATTTCTTCACCGTCACACTCTTTTCCTCTTCTTCCTCCTCACTTTCTTCCCTTCTTCTTTTCTTCTCCTGTTTCTTTTTCTTCACCTGTCTGATTTCTTCCTCTGAAAAATCCCTCTCTTCCTCCGAAGAATCCCTCTCTTCTTCTGAAGAATTCCTCGTTTCTTCTGACTCCTCTTGTTTCTTTTTTGGGCAATCTGGAGACCAATGTCCTTTTTCTTTACAATAATAACAGGTATCTTGACTTTTGTCTTTTTTAGCCCCTGTTTTTGTTCTTTTTTGACGGTCTGGACACTCTGAAGACCAATGCCCTTTCTTCTGACAGATATAGCAAGTATCTTGACTTTTATCTCGAAAGGAAGGAGAGTAGTCCGTCGGCTGGTCTGAAGAGAATTTTCTAATGACCCCTCGCAAAGCTCTGACGAAACGTTCGATTTGGCTAGTCTCTTCCATCGTTGTGCTCGGCTTGAGAGTGAAATGAATAGTGAAAGGACAAGACACACATCCTTTTATATAAGCTGGTCTGCCATGACTATAAATTAGTCTATGGTGTTTAAACTTGAGTCATTTGACGTTTTGCACTCAAGATGAAACGATACTATTCATTTGAGAAGAAAGAAGAAGAAAGTAAGAGGCAGAAACGTGATCTATCGCCTCGTACCAGGGCTGAAATCTTGGCACAAATTCATGCCAGTGATTTTGAAGAGGACATGAGTGAACCAGAATCCGAACCCTCTAAACCAAGTTCACCACTTCTAGTCAACCCTGAAAAATACTATTCCATTCGAGAGACGGAAAAGCGCTCCTCTAGCAAATTTAGAACCACGGCTTACAAATACACGGTGAAGTTTAAAGATTTCAAGGCTGAAGTGCCGTTAGAGAAAGCAAAAGTGTTTATCACTGGGGTGTGGGATTCTTTGCTCACTGCACTCAAGCGACAATGTCAACCCAAAGAAGACGATCGCTTGAGACTTTCCATACAACACGACGGTTTGAAATCCCCTGTTTGGATCGAGTTTAGCACCCCTGCAGAATTGACCGCTTCCAAAGTCATGGACAAGATTCAACACGTACAACAATCTAATGATCAGTTTGACATCAGTTTGGAAAAGCCACACTGGACATGACCCACGTCTCTCCTCCTCAAGGGACTGGACGCAAAAAGATGTTATTGGTGGACGACCTTCGCAGCACCAAAAAGAGTCTCGTCCAAATTAACAACATTCAGGACCAGATGTGTTTAGCTCGAGCCATCGTGGTGGGACGAACCTATGCCAACAAGAACGACACGGCAGAATGGAAAAGAGCCTGGAAAACTGTTCGACAATCGGACCGAGCCAAACAACGAAACGAAGCAGAACTCGTGTTGCAACAAGCTGGCCTGTCCAAAAAAACACCCTGTGGCATTCCTGAAATGCAAAAATTGCAAGATGTCCTAGCTCCACCTACAACTTGAAAGTGCACCCTCAAGAAGTTCGCGGGTCTCTGTTGTTTCGAGGCCAAGATTTTAAGGACGGAAAATACATTCATGTTTATTATCACGATGACCATTTCGATACCATTACCAGTATCACCGGATTCCTGGGATATATTTATTATTGTGAGAAATGTGATCGTGGTTTTAATAATCGAGAGCAACACAAGCATTGTGGATTGAAATGCTCAGGATGTTTGGCCTCTCCACCCTGTCTGAGCGAAGAACCAGTGCCTTGTTCAACTTGTCTGCGCACATTTGTCAGCCCTACCTGTTACCAACAGCATTTGAAGACGCAAGGTTCACAGAAGAAATGTGCTTGTCAACTGCTGAGATTGTGCCCTACCTGTGGACAAGGCATACTTACTAATAATGCCAAGGCACACGTATGTCGAGGAAAGAAAAAATGTCACATTTGTCACCACATCGTGGACTTGGAACACCAATGTTACGTGCAAAAATACCAACCCCCACCAGAGAAAGAGGACGGTCACAAGAAGAAAGGCAATTTCATCTTTTTCGATTTCGAATGCATGCAAGAGACTGGCATTCACATTCCTAATTTCTCCGTGGCTCATCGAGCGTGCGAGAAGTGCATTCAAGAACCTATCTTCAGTCATTGCCCTCACTGCAGCAAGATTCCCGGAGGACGTGAAAAAATCTTTCGGGGACCGAACACGTTAGCCGATTTTGCCCAATGGGTCTTAGACCCCGTCGACAAGACATGGAGCAAAGAGGACATCGAACGTTACCGAGATTGTCATCGCCATGCCACAGTGATGGCTCACAATTTCTCCGGATACGATGGACAGTTTCTTTTGAGGTACTATACGGAACATGGCACCGAGCGTCCTAAAGTGACTTTGAATGAAGCCAAAATCATTTTCATGCAAGTGGGACAAGTACAGTCTAAAGATTCGATGAGCTATTTGGCCATGCCTTTGAGTCGAATGCCTGAAACGTTTGGAATGACAGAAATGGCTAAAGGGTACTTTCCACACTTTTTCAATACGGAAGCCAATCAACACGCCGTTCTACCCCATTTACCTGAGGCTCACAATTACGACCCCGACAACATGCGTACCGAACAACGAGAAGCTTTCTACGCTTGGTACCAGGCTCACGCCTCGGACCCTTTCGACTTTCAAGAAGAAATGCTAAAGTATTGTCGTTCCGACGTGGACATTTTACGGCGTTGCTGTGGAAAATTTCGAGAACTGTTCATGGAACACGGAGGGGTCGATCCTTTGAAAGAAGCTTGCACCATTGCCAAAGTGTGTTCCTTAGTGTATCGACAACGATTCATGCCTGAAAACACCGTGGCTGTCATCAGCCATCAAACGACCCACTATGTCAAAAGTCAATTCTCGGTCAAAGCCCTACGTTGGTTACATTACTTGTGCGACAAGGAAGACAAATGGATTCAGCATGCCCGCAGCGGAGGGGGTGAAAAGACTATCGGAACGTATTCGGTCGATGGCTGGGACTTAGAAAACCCCAAGGTCGTGTACGAGTTTAACGGTTGCTTATTTCACGGATGTCTCGTCTGTTACCCTGACCGTAGCACTAAAAATCAGTTTTTACAACGAACCATGGAAGACTTGTAACAGGACACTTGTCAGCGGCACCTAAAGTTGGAACAGGAAGGATACCAAGTGGTGGAAACGTGGGAACACGAGTACGATCACCGTATGAAAACCGATCCCGAGTTTAAACGCCTCGTGGAAAGTTACCAGTTCATGGACCCCCTGAACCCGAGGGATAGTTTGTACGGAGGAAGGACCAATGCCACCTGTTTGCTGTACCAAGCCGACGAAGAGAAAGGAGAAGAAATCAAATACTTGGACGTGTGTTCGCTGTATCCCTACGTGTGCAAATATTGTCGCTTTCCTGTAGGGCACCCGCAATTGCTGACGGAACACATCGACCTGAAAAACATTCGACAATACGAAGGCTTGATCAAGTGTAAAGTTTTGCCTCCCACGAACCTATACCATCCCGTCTTACCTCACCATTGTCAAGGCAAACTGATGTTTCACTTGTGCCGTACTTGTGCCGAAACGTGCAACCAAGATCAGCCTTGTCAGCACAGCCAGGAAGAACGTGCCTTGACGGGAACCTGGGTCAGCGTAGAATTGTTCAAAGATATGGACATGGGATAGCAACTGTTAGAAGTGTACGAAATTTGCCACTTTCCCAAGACACAACAATACCACAAGGGTGACCCCAGTCAGAAAGGCATTTTCGCCGACTACGTGGATGCCTTTTTGAAACTGAAGCAAGAAGCCAGCGGCTATCCTTCCTGGTGTCACACTCCCGAAGACCAAATAAAATTCAAAGAGAAATACCGAGAACAAGAAGGCATCACTTTAGACCACATCGAGAAAAACGAAGGCAGGCGATCGTTTGCCAAAGTGATGTTAAATTGCTTGTGGGGAAAAATGGCACAACGACCGTGTTTACCCAAGACGGAATATTTGACCGAACCTTCCCGCTACTTCCAGATGATTCACGACAAAAACCAAATACATGAAACACGTGGACGTCGTTCGCGAGGATTTGATCTTGGTCAGTTACGAAGAAGATCTGGACTTTGTACAAGACGACCCTTTTGGAAATGTCATCGTTGCGGCTTACGTGACAGCTCATGCTCGCTTAAAATTGTACGAAGCTTTAGAACTGTTAGGGGAACGTGTCCTGTACTTTGACACGAACAGTTGCATTTACATCCATGACCCGAGTCAACAGCACCCTGACATCGAAGGAGACCGTTTAGGAACCTGGACAGACGAGCATCCCGACGACAAGATTCTAAGTTTCGTCAGTGGCGGTCCCAAAAGTTACGGCTACGAATACCGTGACAAACAAGGAGAAGTGCACACGACGTGCAAAGTGAAAGGACTGACTCTGAATTATCGTACCAGTCGTGTGGTCAACTTTGGGGTATTGAAAGAAGCCTTGCAATCGGGAGAGGATGAACACTTTAAAGTGACCACCTATCAACCGAACAAGATTGTACGTTTACCCACTCACCACATCGTCAGTCGACCCTTGGAAAAAGTCTATCAAATCGTGTACCAGAAGCGAGTGCGACTACCCAACCACTTTACTTTGCCGTATGGACACGTTGGTATAAAACATTGGTTGTAAGAGGATAGTCACCAGAAAGATGACTTCGCCACAGCAAGAATCGAGTGAGAAACCCGATGAAAACTCCAAGTTCAAACCATACCATTTTCCAGTCTTCTTACCTGACTATTGTGATTGTGCCCGTCGATTGGACACGTTTCAGAAATGGCCTACGGATAGTGAAGGATTACCTTCTTCGCATGTTTTAGCTAGAACAGGATTTGTCTACTTGGGACCTGAGTCAGGATTGGGATACGAGGTACAGTGTTTCGCTTGCGGACTGAAGTTACGAATGGATCTATGTATCTATAAAGATTCAGCTATTCTGGAACATACTCGATGGTCTCCGCACTGCCCTTACCTTTCTATGACCTTTCCACCCATCACACTACGGTACAATGTTGACGGTACCTTATAGACGGTACCTTCCAAAACAAGAGATAAAAAACGTAAAAAAAGAAAGATGTAAAAGCTGGAGACTGCATTGCGACTAGTATAAAAAGGGGCTATGGTCAAGATCGATAGTTCATTGTGACTACCAAGACCGAGCGAACAAGATGAATACTTTCAGAGAAACAGAAAACAAGTTGTTTAGAAAGGCACAATGCAAGTGTGAGGCTTCTGAAGTGGAATGCGATTGTGAGCCTTGCGATGGGTACGATGCTGTACGTTGTGACCTTAGCGATGCCGTAAAGCATCATCGGAACTTTAGTGTCACTACCCCTATTATGGAAAGGGATGCTGTGCGTGTCCAACCTGAGGGATGCGAAAGTGATGCCGCTCGTCCTCTTGGACATTTTACTGGGTTTCGTTTTAAAGGGGAATGTTCACCTTCACGTCTACCCCCCTACGGATGTCATCCAGCCCTGAGCAAACTCCTGTTCATGTCACCCAACCCTCATCGAAACGAACCTGTGAAAGACGAATATTCGTTTCCTGTGTGTTTGTCGGAATACTGCGGCTTTGAAAATCGTCTTCAATCGTTCAAAGGAAAATGGCCAAAGTATCTGGGAGGACCGACCTCCGAAGAATTAGCCAGAGCCGGATTTTTCTACTTGGGCGAAGGAGATAAAGTCAAGTGCTTCAGTTGTGGTGTGTCACTTCACCACTGGGAACCGCAAGATTCGGCCTACGTAGAACATGCTCGATGGTCACCGAATTGTCATTACTTACCCTTAGTGGGACCGAGACATTGAAGTAACTTACCATAATCTGTTCATGGATACTTTACACGAGAACATTCGTGCTTTGCCTGTGGAGTTGAGAGAACGCATTTACCGAGAGCTGGTCAAAATACAAGTGAAACGTAAAGAACAATTGCATCCGTTACGTCACCGGTGTTTGAACCACTGGTACCTGAATGCTATACAAGGACTGATTGAGTTGAAAGTGTTCCATTGGACAGACATTGATCAACGACCCCCTGGTTTTAAAAAGGAATGGTTTGGTATTGACGATTCTATCTACTACATTGTAAACGTACTGCATCGAATTCCAGAGGAAGAGTTAACGAATTACCAACATCTTGTACACAATGTCAAATTGGTGAAAGAGGAAACTTCTGAACGAATTGTAACGTGTAAATTAGTAACTAAACGATTTAGATTCGACAATGAATTGAAACCATGTCTGTGCAAACAGTACATGTCTTGTGTCAGACCAAAGAGGATTTAGCATGACCTATTCATGGATACTTTGCTAGAGAACATTCGTGCTTTACCTGTGGAGTTCAGAGAACGCATTTACCGAGAGCTGGTCAAAATACAAGTCAAACGTAAAGAACAGTTGCGTCCGTTACGTCACCAGATCTTTAACCACTGGTACCTGAATGGTATAAGAGAACTGATTCGTCAGAAATTGTTTCAGTGGACAGACCTTGTTCAATACTTCCATGACCCCGATGATCCACGTGTTGATTATTTTGGTTACTTCGAGATTCACCTAGTACAACACATTGAGGAAGACAAGGTAAAGGATTACCGACATATTTTACGTGGAATCTACTTAGTGGAAGAGGAAACTTCTAAACGATCTCTGACGTTTCAGTTACAGTATGCAACATTTAAATTCCCCACTGGAGAACGAAGATCTCTGGCTAGAAAGTACGTGTATTCTTTTCGAAACAAAGAGACTATAAAAACAGGCTGCCATGCCACGACTTTTATCGTATGTAATCCAACAGATTCCGTGGAAGGAACTCAATGACCATATTCAAACCGTGGATCATTACCATCGATTATTACAAGAACTGTATCCATTCAATTTGGGACGACAAGCGGTGTGTGTCTTAGTGACTTGTTTTCTGGGATTTCGTTTACCAGCCGATTCTTTGTGGACTCTTTACGATCAGTACTTACCACCTCAATGGCCTTAAATGGTCACGAAAAACTCCTTTTGCTCAAAGCCTTGCGGTTTCATCTGGATAGTTCTCGACCTCAACAGGAAAAAAAGATTCGTCAACTTTTAGCTACCCAAGACGTGTATGACGATGTGTGTGTAGCTTGTGACTTACATCCCCATTGGACAGATGTCCGTGCCTGGAAAGAATGGGATTTTGAGGCTTGGACCCAAGAAGTGGCCCAGTATGCACGAGAGTTATTCAAGGAAAAAAGTTACTTTTCAACCCGTGTTAGTGACGGTGCCAGAAGAACCCGTCACCCAGGACAGGACTGTCGTGGACAGACCTGAAAGACCCTTTCGGGAGGACACTTGTGTGACCTTACGCCCTACTATAGAACTGGTCAGAACATTACCCAAAACATGTTGTTGTACAGACACTTGTGTTTATTTTACGTTAATGGTTATCATGTGCCTTTTATCCTTGTACTTAAGCCTTTGGCTTTTATGTATTTTTGTTTTTCGTATTCATGTTTAAAACATTCAATAAACGTGTTATGAAAAAAGTATACAAATTCTTGTCTTCTTTGTTTTCGTGTCACAAGTGACATTTCTCACACTATGGCTACCTCTCCTGCCTCTGCTCCCTTTTCCTCTACTGTCAAAGTCATCGACGAACACTTAGACCGTGCCAGTTGGGAGGCTTTGTATCTTCGCCATCCCTTTAACATGCTCATTGCTGGACCTAGCGGTTCAGGCAAAACCGAATTCGTCAAACGTTTGATCGAACATAAACATCATTTGATCGATCGGCCACCTCAACGGATCGTGTGGTGTTACAAAGAGTGGCAATCGGCGTACAGCCTCTTGCGAGAAAGTCAAGGCGATTCCATCGTGTTTGTGGAAGGCATTCCTAAAGAAGACGACGGCATCGTCTCTGACTCCCGTCAAACCCATTTGGTCATTTTCGACGACATGTTAGGAGAAGACGAAGAAGAAATTAAACTGTGGTTCACGCGCAAAGGGCATCACCGTAATGCCAGTGTCGTTTACATCACCCAAAATTTGTTTCAACAAAGTAAAGCCCATCGCACCATCAGTCTCAATGCGCATTACGTGGTCTTGTTTAAAAGTCCTCGAGATAAATCGCAAGTGCAAGTCTTAGCCAAACAGTTAGGAACGCCTTGGCTGACTCAGGCGTACGACGATGCCACTCAAACGCAACACGCCTATTTACTCGTCGATTTGAAACCGACAACCCCCGAGGATTTGCGATTTCGTACCCACTTGTTTCACCACTGGTGCCAAGACGGAGGGCCTGTCCTGTACACGTCTCCGTCCTCGACTTAATTTCACTCCACATAAAAAATCTATAAAAACCTCAGACCCTTTTCGTCTGTCTCACACAGTGTGAACATGACGTCCCTTCAGTCGCATCTTCCCGTCAAATTGGTTCGTGCCTTGTATGGCATCAGTCGAGAAAAAAATCCACAAATACGAGCTCGTGTCTTAGAAGCTAGTCTCAAAGAAGTCTTACGATGGTTCACGGTGACGGCACGTCAATTACTCCAAGGAATCATTCAGGTTCCTCATCAAACCAAACGCTTTTGTGATCGAAACAAAGTCGCTTTGACCCAACTGGCCGATCCACGCATCGACACCCAAACCAAAAAACAAATCATTTTGAAACCTGGGGGGAGCCGTACTCTAGGAGAGGTCATCATTCGCTCTCTCTTAAGATAGGATCCTAATGCCCCCAAAGTTCTCCCCAAGAAAAAAGTCAAACGAAGCTCCAAGAAGAAGAAAAAGACCAGATCCCCAAGGAGAACTTCTCCAGTGGCCGGACCCTCCTCTTACCAGACACCACCCCGGAAAAAGAAAAGAAGCCCCCAGAAAAAGAAACAGAGAAAAAGTCCCCAGAAAAAGAAAAGTCCACAGAAGAAAACTAGTCGCAAGAGAGGCACTTCGGCCAGGACGCAACTTTACACTCGCAAACCACGACCTGCCACGGCGGTGACACGGTCACCGGCAGCCTCACGTTCATCCACTTCTCCGTTGATGACACCAAGAACTGAAGAGTACTTGGAGACGTTAATCACACCAAGAACTTCTCCGTTAATGACCCCAAAAAGAACCTCCCCAGTGGCAGGACCCTCCAATTTAGTGGCAGTGGCTGCTGCTCACAAAGTACCTTCTCCCAAAATCAAAGTCCAAGAAAGATCGGGCATGTTACAAAGTTTACTGGATTTGTCCAAGCAAGAACTGGCTCGATTTAGTCCGTTGCGAACCCCTGCACGACGTGTCATGCCTGTCCTCAAACTGATACGACGTAAAGACAATCAGTGGCGACGCGTTCCAGTATAAAAATGGTGTGTGACCAAGTAGGGTATCAGTGTTTTTTGGTGCTCCTGAAGACACAAAGATGTCACCCTCTAGAAAACCCCAAGGAAAGAAAAGGAAAGGACTGCCTCCTCGTTTAGTCAAACATGGGGACATGTTATCTGTCCTGTCCAAAGCTTCTTCACCTCTACGAAAAAAACTCATTCAATCAGCCTCCAAAGAGGTCATCGATACCGTGTGCGAATGTTGTTTGAACGTCTTGAAAGGCACGATCCCTTTGTCCAAACACCAGAAACAATGCTTAGGCAAACATCGTCACGTTCTGCGTCAAATGGTTCAAAAGAAAATCCCCCATCCGACAAAAGAAGAAGATGTTGGTCCAACGTGGAGGCATTTTACCCCTCTTGCTAGGCCCCTTACTGAAAGGAGTCTTGGGAACCATTTTGGGAGGACTGATGGGAACAAGATAAAAAGGCCCTCGGAAGTCCCAAGATCTCAGAATCGACCCTTGACATCCCATGGAAGGACGAAAACTAGCTTTAGTACCTTACAAACGATGGATGGAATACCATCGTTGGCAAGAACAACGCACACCGCATTTACCTCCCAATCCCCATTTGAGCGAAATGTCCCAGTTACAACACGAATTGCAAACCTTGATGGATCGTTAAGATTTGTCCGAGACAGAAAAATCGCAAAAGTACGGTCAACTCTTGCAACGACTGCAACTCTTTCACCAAAAAGCTTTAGACGAAACAGCTCTTCATACTCTGAAAGATTTTAAGACCTTGATGAAAAGTCCAGCACCATCACTACCACCACCACCACTACTACTACCAGTGACCAAGACAGATAAAAGAGAAGAAGAAGAGGAAGGGTTTCAAACTCCACCAGAAAAAGTACGCAAGTTAACAACACCACCTACCTCCAGAATTGGATGGATTAAAAAGATGATGACCACCCCTTCTTCATCAGAAGAGAAAAAGAAGGTGATGAGAGAAGTGAAACAAGAAAAAATATCCCCTGTTCAGGCATTCTCCTCCTCCTCCTCCTCCTCCTCGACACCTATTGCCGGTCGCACACGCAAAGCATTACAATCCAAAAAATTACCCCAAGAGAAAAAGAGTAGCATCTTCCAAGAGTGGGTGCCTTATTAACACACAAACACAAAAAATAGAAAAAGTCTTAGCCAGCATTTACTACGATCCCTCCCATCCTGCAGGTTACGCAGGAGTTCAAAAATTGTATCGTCCTGCCAAAACTCGACTGAAAAGTCTCCGTTTACCTCAAGTGCAACGATGGTTACAAGAACAAGCTACCTACACTTTACACAAACCCATTCGACGCAAGGTTGCCAAAAGTCGCACCCGAGTGGAAGGCATCGATCATCAATGGCAAGCCGATTTAGCCGATGTTTCTCATTTGGCTAGCTACAATCGTGGCTACAAATATTTGTTTTGTGTCATCGACGTCTTTTCCAAATTTGCCTGGGTCGTACCCTTGACTTCCAAATCCAGCAGCGAGTTAGTGCGAGCCCTGCAACGAGTGTTGAAACAAAGCGGTCGTCACCCTCTTCGATGGCAAACGTACAAAGGTACCGAATTTCTGAACCAAGCTTTCCAAAAAGAATTAAAAAAACGTGACATTCATTTTTTTACCACCGACAATCCAGAAACCAAAGCCAGCATCGTGGAACGTTTTCAACGCACTTTGAAAGAACGCATGTGGAAATATTTTACGCATCACCACACTCTGAAGTACATCGACATCTTACCGCACCTGGTGCAAGCGTACAACCAATCTTACCATCGAAGCATCGGACGTGCCCCGCAAGAAGTGACTCCCGACAACGAAGTACTGGTGTTTGAGCGCCTGTTTGGTACGTCCCCGACGAGGGCTGTCCCCAAGAAAAGTGGAAAACGCAAATCGTCTTTTTCTGCCAAATCTTCGTGGTGTATTGTGTCATCGGGGCAGCCATTGCCAATTTGAGTTTGCAACAAGGAGACAAACAATTGTGGACCATTTTATTGAGCAGTTGCATCGGTTACCTGCTTCCTAATCCCTCCCTGAAATTCTCCTCGAACGGGAACCTTGTGTCCAGTGCCAGTACCAGTCACCACTCCAACAACAACCACAACCAGAACCCCATTTTGGGCGGAGACACACCTCTGACGTCCAGTAACCCCTCGGACAGCCACAGAACTCTGGAATTATGAGTCACCAAAACCAATTTTACTTAACCTTACCCAGTGACAGTTCCATGGAGGTGTTTCCCAATAACACGGTGTGCTGTTACACGGCCAAATTACCTCAGGCCATCCCCTTAGATCACGAAGCCCATTGGGAAGTGGCTTTGGTAGAAATCATTCACCCGACTCAAGTTCTCAATGTCCTTCCCAATCAAAATTTTTTTCCGTGGAAGTTCATGACGAGCAAATGCAACAGTACTTGAATACCCACGTGAAATATGATCACAAAATATATAACCCAGAAACTCAAAAGACGACCTATCGTTTGATCATTTCCCCAGGCTATTATTTTAGTGGTCAACATTTGGTCAGCACCATAAGCTCCAGGTTTAATGTCGTGTTTCTGAAAGCTTTGGAGAGTGTCAGAAAAAGTGTCACCCTGGAGTACCACAAATCAGCTCGTCGCTTCCTGATGAAATTTCCTGAGGGGCACAAAATGTTGTCTTTCTTATTTTGTCCTGAATTGTTTGACATGTTGGGCGGGGACATGGACATGGACATGAGAATGGCCATGATGAAGAAAAACGAATTGCCAGTCATTTCCGACAACGATTCTTCTAGCAAGTTCCTTCGTACCCCGGTAGAACTGAACCAAGGACTGAATTTGATGTTTGTGTACTCCGATGTGGTGGAGTATAACGTGGTGGGACACACCTCTGTGCCGTTACTGCGTGTCATTCCTTTCAAAGTGGATTCTGCTACGCTCGCTGACGAGGAAGGTGGAAACACTTACCACGTCCACCGCGAATTTGTGCATCCTCACTATTTACCCGTCAGCAAGTCGTATTTGGACACGGTCAACATTGCTATGAAAGGAGATCTGGGACAAAATATTCCATTCACCAAAGGAAAAGTCACAGTGAAACTCCATTTTCTCTCACGACTCGTAAGTCATGTATCCAGTGTACCGAGGGGTTGCTCGACAGCGAGGACACGGTTTAGGAGATATGTTAAAATCAGCCTTTCGTTCGGTGACCCCAGTCTTGAAACCGATGGTGACACGCGGATTGCACGCATTGAAAGATGCGGCATTGACACACGGCAAATAATTTCTCCAAAATGTCATCATCGACAAACAAAACCCCAAAGAAGCCTTCTTGAGGGCAGGCAAAAATGTCTTGTTGCAAACCGGCAAAGACCTTTTGAGCCGACGAGAAACACCTATAAATACCCTGCACGCTACCGAGTCAGGCATTCAGCAAGGACAAGGCAGAAAGAGACGACGAAGAAAACACCCTTTCAACAGACTTCACACGTCTAAAGCTAGAAAGGCAAAGAAAAGTAAAACCGTTCGAGACTTAGACGTTTTCGATTATTGAGACACAAAAAAAAATGATGCACCGAGAGTCTTGCGCCTGTTCCAAGTCGGAACTGGATCTGTTTGCCATGCCCCCCACTATGATGACCATGCAAGAATCCCAATGGGTGGAATTTCACCTTGTCTCCTCTTTGACGGATTCCGCTCCCATCGAGTTTGAAATCAAAGGTCAGCCCGAAGATTACATCGATTTGAACAGCAGTTACTTGTACCTGAAAGTCAAAGTTCTTGATAAAACAGGCGGTGTAATAGATGACGAGCCAGTAGCTCCCGTCAACAATTTCATGCATTCCTTGTTTAGCGGAGTGGACTTGTACTTGAATAACAAACTAGTCAGTAGCAGCATGGATACTTACCCTTACCGTGCCTACCTGGAAAATCTCTTGACGTACGGAATAGACGCCAAAAACACTCATCTCAATGCTTGTGTGTTATGGGAAGCTGACGATGCAGGCGAGTTTGACAAATTGGAAATTGATACAAAAAAAGACTACAATGAGGGATTTGTAGAACGAAGAGACAAAATCAAAAATGGCCAGAGTTTAGAACTGATGGATCGTTTGTATTTGGACATGTGGTTGCAAGAAAAGTATTTGCTGAACGGGGTGAATGTTCGCCTGAGACTGAATCGTAGCAGCGTCACTTTCCATTTAGTGGCTGATAGTGACAATTACAAAACCATCATCCAAGAAGCCAGACTCAACATACGTCGTGTGGAAGTGTTACCTAAAGTGGGAAACGACATTAGTCAGACGTTGAGCAGAACGACTGCCAAGTATCCCATACGACGCGTGGAAGTGAAAACGTTATACAATTCCTGCTGGACACCGATCCATGATCGAAGATCATCTGTTCCAAGGGCAGTTACGCAAACGTTTAATCCTTGGTATGGTCGAGAATAGAGCCTTCAACGGAGTCCACGATCAAAATCCTTTTGAGTTTAAACATTACAAAGTGTCCAAGATTGAAGTCAGTCGCGATGGCAAAACCTTGTGTACCAGACCTTTCGAACCTAACTTTGAGAAGAAGAATTACTTGAGGTCGTACTTGTCCCTGTACGAAGCCACGGGGCAGTTAGGAACCAACACCAATCACGGTATTACATACGAGTATTATGCAGGAGGCTATGCTTTGTGGGCTTTTGATTTCACTCCAGACCAAGGCAGCGACGAGGGACATTTCCACCCCTTTAAAATCTGGTCAGATTCGTGTGGAACTTCAGTTTGCAGAAGCTCTAACTGAGACGGTGAACGTCATCCTGTATGCAGAATTTGACAATACGATAGAAATCAACAGTTTGAGAGAAGTCATTCTAGACTAATAGAAGCCATGGAAGACTGTTATCCCTCTTTACCTAGTGGAGAAACTTTAGAGATGAAATGTGAGGAGACTGTGGAAGAAGTGATCATGATAAAGTCAAGATGGCCAGAACAAGAAGCCCATTTAGTCTCCTGTTTTGCCAAACACTTGGTCGAAAAAATGACGGAATTGATCAAAAAAGAGTGCTATGGATGTCAAAGCGATCATCCCAGTCAAATTCAACACGATAAATGCCTGATGTTGAGTCAAGAAGAAAAATTGGACGAGTATCTGGACGAGCCTTGGAGTCTCATCTCGGACGAAGACGTGTTGCACCAGTGGTATAAAGACTTGTGTGAACATTCTTGTCCACCATTAACCACTCAAGAGATCCATCGTATCGAAGCTCTCCTGAATCAAAGTGAGGAAACGAAACGAAGAAACGGTTATTTGTCAGACATTTTCAAGCAAAAAGTCAGGATCGAATTGATGACATATTATTACCTGTGAAGAAGAAAACACACAAAACAATGGATACCTGGGAACTTTATTACCTTTTGAACCACAGTTCGTACACGGCTTCTTGGAATCCTGTCGTCTGTGCTAAAGATGAACTCCCTCATCGCAAACCTCAAGACCATCAAGCTTACGTGATCAACACGGACGACAGTCATCTCCCAGGAACCCACTGGGTAGCCGTTTACTTTCCTCAAGAAGGATGTGTGGAATATTTCGATTTGTACGGATTGCCCCCTTTGGAAGACGATATCATTGAATTTATGAGAAGAAATGCTCAGACCACCCGATTCAATAATGTGAAATTACAAGGCACAGATTCCTTGGTGTGTGGACAATATTGTGTGTATTTTCTGCATCATCGCAGCCTGGGCTATTCCTTAGAACATTTAGTGACTCATTTTGATCCTCGTTCTTCTTCTAAAGTAGAAAGTAGATCGATGGTTTTGTGACCATTATGCTTATCTTTTGTCTCAAGCTAGGAAACGTAGTGTCCATCAATGGCCTAATGACTTCCAACAGTGGAAATCACAATTTCATTCACAACGTTGTCAGCCCTGTTTAAAGTAGACTGTCAATTGAGAAAAAATGTTTGTCATTTGAAAAAAATGTTTGATGTTATAATGTTGGATTATTGTTAAAAATGTTAGAGTTGTTGATGGTTAGTGTTAAGTGATTTTTGAATAAAAAATGTTGTGTTTTGAAAAAAATGCCTTTGTCGTTTGTTTGGCTATAAGAATGTTGGATTCATGCTCTTTGACTTCTTACTATCCCTCTCATGACACTCATTGAACGTTGCGACTCGAAAACCGTGTGGGGGATGTTTTCCTTCACGTCCGCGCTTTGACTTTAAGAACCGGGTTGTTTCCAGTCTAATTATCCATTGTCGACTCATCCTCCTACGAAGATGTGCTCCAAACTAGCTAAGCTAAACGAAGCCTACGTGAATTTGCATAGGGTCAGACACAGTCTGGTACCGAAGCCAGAAGAAATAGAGAATGTGAGAATGTTAAAAGTCACTGAAGACCTGATAGAAGAGCTCTTCAGAGAAGAAGTGAACGGGGAGAAAGAAGAATGGACAGAGAAGTACAGACTTCAGAGACAGCAGCAACAGCAACAACAACAACAACAGCAGCAGCAGTTACAGCAGGAACCTGAACCTGAGAGAGGCTTTGTCGATTGCCGTATCGACACCAAAGAGTTCTTCTTCTCTTTCCGAAGAAGCAGACCTATCGTCAGAAAGTCTATCCTCAGAGGACGATGCATTCTTAGAAACTAAACGATTGCCATAGCAAACAAAAAAAAACAGCCCTTTTCAGGGCTACCCAATACTCTAGAAAAGAAATAACCATCCATTTGCCAATGTGTGTAGGTAGAGTAGTGTGAATATAAACACTGACTCTTTTTTTCATAGTGTGAGTGTATGTGTTTGTGTATAAGATTATGTGTTTGTAAGTGCTAACGTACGTTGGTGTGGATAGTAGATTAACATCATGTCTTTTGGCTGTTAGAGGTGTGGGGAGAGTAGATTTGGGGGTTTGATTGCTTTGCGTATGTGGATAGTATATTGAAGTGATTAATGAAAAATCTTTTAGAATAGGAATGGGTAGTATAAAAAAGTGAGTGAGTGTTTCTTTTAGGTCCGCGCGTTGTTTGGTCATGATCTAGGTAAGATCAATTTTATGTTTTAGGGGGATGTTTTCCTTCACGTCCGCGCTTTTAGTATAAATTAAAAGTCACTCGTCAGTCCAGCTACCCTTGTTGATTGATCAACACCAGAATGAATACCAGAATAAGCAAACTTCTTGAACTCCAGATACATCTGGAATATGTCAGGCGAGTGTTAAATGAACTGGCCGCGGAGGCTATAGTAGAAGAGGAAAGAATAAAGAAGGAAGAGGAGGAGAGAAGACAGAGGGAAGAGGAGGAAAAGAAAATAGGAGAGAGGATGGCTTACAAGATACCAGAGACATAGGATTGGGGTGATGAAGCTAATCATCCTCCCTCTGCGCTCCCAGTCAAACGAGTCAACTGGAAAGATTGGAATAGAAGATGCGTGTGTGGTGCCAGGCCAGGAAGGTGCCAACATTAGATAGATGCATCTGGAGTTCAAAAACAAACAGCCCTTTTAAGGGCTACCCAATACTCTAGAAAAGAAATAACCATCAATTTGCCAATGTGTGTAGGTAGAGTAGTGTGAATATAAACACTGACTCTTTTTTGTGTGAGAGTATGTGTTTGTGTGTTTGTGTTTGTAAGCGCTCACGTACGTTTGTGTGAATAGTAGATTATGGGTTTGTTTATTGTTTCTTAGCGTATTTGGAGAGTATAGTTAGGGTTTTGTAAAAGCTCAGGTAAGATTGTGTGGATAGTAGATTATGGATTTAGTTATAATGATTTGCGTGTGTAAATAGTAGATTAGGGGTTTCTTTATTGATGGTTCACGTATGTGGATAGTAGATCATATGAAATGAGAAAAGTAGGGGATGTTTTCCTTCACGTCCGCGCGTTGTTTGGTCATGATCTAGGTAAGAGCAATTAGCAAAATAGACACCAAAAACATAGAAAATGATAATATTAATAAATATTACGAAGACCTGATTGATACCATACTAAAGGCAGCCACCACTAACATACCCAAAACTAGTGGTAACCCACATAAACAAGGAGTCCCATGGTGGAATGATGAATGCAAACAAGCCATCACTGATAAGAAAAAAGCCCTCAATAAATTCAAACGCACTAAAAACTCTATTGATTTCACTATATATAAACAAAAGGAGAAAAACCTTAAAAACATAATTAAACAGGCAAAGGAATCAACTTGGCATAATTACTGCACGAATATCAATATCACAACTAGTACCAAACAAGTCTGGGATAAGATTAGATCAATTAGAGGAAAGACAACTAACACCACTCCAAAAATAGCTGGAGCCATTACTAATAAAGAAAAGGCTGACCGACTAGCTCAGCATTTCTCAGATATGAGTAGCAACACCAACCACACCCCAGCATTTCAATTACATAGGGACAAAGTAGAAAGAACCCATAGTAATCTCTTTAAAGACCTCGGTCCCAAAGTCTCGAACCTAAATAAAGACATTACAACTTACAAATGGGACCTAGCATTGAAAACCAAAAACGAAACTAGCCCAGGGGAAGATCAAATAGGATACACAATATACAAAAATATCCCAAATAACATTAAACAAACAATTATTAAATTACTAAACCAAATATGGACCTCAGGCGAACTACCCGATAAATGGAAACACGCAATAGTAATTCCAATACCCAAGCAAGGAAAAGACCCTAACGATATTAGCTCCTACAGACCCATTTCCCTAACAAACAACATTTGTAAGATCATGGAAACCATAGTCACCAACCGACTCAAACACCACCTAGAGAGCAATAATTTAATCTCCGATAATCAATGCGGATTTAGAAACAAAAGATCCACCACGGATCAACTAATACGATTAGAAACCGCAATTAAATTGGCGTTCAACTCCAAACGCAAAGCTGATAGGAATTTAGTTGCAGTATTTATTGACCTCGAAAAGGCATTCGACCTTGTATGGACCAAAGGCTTATTAGCCAAACTCAACCACTACGCCATCACAGGTCGAATGTTTAAATTCATTGAAAACTTCCTCGCTGACCGTAAAATATCAACCAGAGTCGGCGACACCTACTCTGAACCACACACACTTGAAAACGGTACACCACAAGGGAGCGTACTCAGCCCAACCCTTTTCAACATCATGATTAATGACTTGGACACCAACTTAACATCAAAACTAATTGAACTCTCACAATTTACTGATGATAGTGGATTATGGAGAGCAGGAAACCCCTCCAACCACAAAGTAATCAGCGATATTCAAACAAGTTTAAACAAAATAGGGAAATGGGCTGATAAATGGGGTTTCAAATTATCCCATGAAAAAACCATAGCAGTATTATTCACCACCAAACGTAAATTACAAAATCAGTTTCCCAAACTCACCATCCAAAATCAAGAAATTAAATTCGTAAATGTAGCACGATTTTTAGGAATGCATTATGACTCCAAGCTAAACTGGGGACACCACATAAACGAACTAGTCAAAAGGTGCAATAAAGACCTTAACCTCCTTACAACCCTTAAAGGAACCACCTGGGGATCCAATCAAGAAACCTTACTAGCATTATATAAATCGTTAATTAGATCTAAACTAGATTACGGATGCCAAATTTACAACTCGGCACCGCAAAATAACCTCAAAAAACTAGATAGCATACAAAGAAAGGCCCTAATTATTTGCACTGGTGCACTACCATCCACATCACTAGTGGAACTTCAAATCTTAACTGGAGAACTGCCGCTCCACCTTAGAAGACAAGAACTCACCCTCAGATATGCAGCCAGGCTAACAACACACCCCGACACACACCCCACCCGGCTAGCTATAAATAAATGCAACATACCTTTTAGAACTAAATTATCACAAAACATACCAGCAGGGAAATTAGTCCATCAATTAGTTGAACAACTTCCTATAGACAAACTCCAAGCAGAAATTGCAAATCACTATGACAAAGAACCATGGATAAATATCAACCCCACAGTTAACACCCTCATTACGAAATATGGCAATAAAAACGAACAGGAACTCAAACTAAACACAATCTGTACAGAAGAAATCAACTCAAAATATTGCAACTACATTAAGATTTACACTGATGGATCCAAAATTACAGAACCACCCAGAACAGCAGTAGCTTACGTAATCCCCGAACTTAACATTAAAGTAGGACGAAGACTACCTAACCTCTGCTCTATATACACAGCTGAATTATGGGCCATACTTGAAGCACTCAAATGGATCAAAGAGAACAAAATACCCCAAGCGGTAATAATAAGTGACTCGCTAAGCGTCATAAACTCAATACTTAATAACAACACCAAATCAAGAGAAAACTATCTTAGGCAAACCAATTTATTGTTAAAAATACTGAACAATAATAACTTACAAGTAGAATTTATGTGGATACCATCCCATATTAACATACCAGGTAACGATATGGCAGATATAACAGCTAAACAAAAACTAAACGAAACCACTCACATCAACCTAGATTATAGCATATGCGAACTCAATAGCATATCTAAAACCCTCATTGATAATAAATGGCAGGAATTATGGAACACAAGCACTCAAGGCAGGAAACTAAAAACCATCATTAAAGAAGTATGTAGAAATAGGAAACCACCCAAAACAAAAGGCAGTGAACAAAAATTCATAAATAGAATACTCACGGGCAAAACCAAGCTGGCTAACAGCTTCGGACAGTACATAGGACCACAAACACATAACCCTAACTGCTACCACTGCAGGGTCCCAGAAGACATAGAGCATATTTTTAACAACTGCCATACACTTGAAAAAGAAAGGGCTAAGTTTAAAGTTAAACAGCATAAAATTGGATCACTACAACATACCCAGAATTCTTGATGAACACAAACCCCAATATTAATCTAACATTCAAAAATATCATAAGTTTTATACACGAATCCAATCTACTCAAAAAAATCTAAGAAAGTAAATCAAAGACCAGTTAAAAATATAACAAATCACTGTTTGGGAATTATGACGGCCGGCTCGGTCTCGTGGGTTCACAGACTGACACAGCCGTTCATAGCCCGAATAATAAAAACCAGTTAAGGACGAATATTACAAAATCACTGTCTGGGAATTATGACGGCCTGCTAGGTCTCGTAGGTTCACAAACTGACACAGCCGTTCATACCCCGAATAATAAAAACCAATTAAGGCCACAAAAAATTAAAATAGGAAAATAGGAATTAATTAAAACAGGACTCCATAATAACATACAAACAACCATAAAACAAGTTTTCATTCCAAACCAATAAGATAGGGAATCAAAATAAATAAGGAATTCATGAATAAAAAAAAAAAAGAAAAAAAAAAAAAAAAAAAAAATACTCCTAACCGTCTCCTTGTCTCTTAAACAACATCTGGCTGAACTTTTAAATCAAGCTTCCACAACTATTTCTACTAACATACTCAGCCAAATCCAGGCAATGTTGGCAGACGACACTGAAGAATTTGAAACTTCCACGCTGGCAGCGGCTCTGGAAGTATCATCATCCAGCGGCGATGAAGCTGATGAACCTGCACCACCTAAACAGAGTGGAAAAAAGGAAGGCTCTGTCTACCGGAATATCGGACTGGGAAAGGCAATTGATGATATCAAAAAAGCGGGCCACTTCGTCAATGCCACAAGACCGGGTGTCCTAATGTGACGTCATCGCTGCCGACCAATCGTGGCGGGAGTCACATACTGCTTGGTTTGACACATGGGGCATTTCAATCCAACTAAGAAACACGAGTGTGTGGTGTGACTATTCCCACTCATGTCTATTAGCCTTTCAGTCAGGTTGTTAAGGACTAGTTAGTCCTACA
Source organism: Sinohyriopsis cumingii (assembly GCA_028554795.2). NCBI lineage: Eukaryota > Metazoa > Mollusca > Bivalvia > Unionida > Unionidae > Sinohyriopsis > Sinohyriopsis cumingii. The sequence goes on along the minus strand of CM068826.1, from coordinate 4,786,971 downwards.
CCTGAGTGGTTAAATTAAAAAGTACTCTTTGAGTACATAAAAGCCTGGGGGATGAGGCTCCTTTTCTTCCCCCAGGAGTAATTAAAAATCACGCAGTGCGTGAATAAAATAGTGGTACATGTTCAAAAGAACGAAAACCACTATAATCCAACTAACTAACTAACTAATTTTATGTCTTAGGGGGATGTTTTCCATCACGTCCGGGCTTTTCGTATAAGAACCCACAGTATTCGTCGTTCAAACCATTCTACAGAGAAGATGGCTTCAAACCACCTGGATAAAATGCAAACATTGCAAGACGTCCTAGACAATTTGGGCATGATGGAACAAATGCTAGTGAGACTAAATGAAGACCACTATTCCTATAGTCCCCATCGAGTAAAGATGGAGATTAATAACTTAAGAAAAGCAAAGGACATGATAAGTGGTGTGATGAAAGAAATAAAGGAGGAGAAGGAGGATGAAGAGGAAAGGATAAGGATAAGAGAATGGAATGAACAAATTGAAAAAGAAGAAGAAAATGAGAAGAGGAAGAAAGAAGAGGAGGAGAAGAAGAAAGAAGAGGAGGAGGAGAAAAAAAAGAAAGAAAAGAAGACAAAGAGTGTAGGAGAGAAAATAAGAAGTTGGTGGAGAAAAAGAAGAAATTAGAAGCAGATGAAAACCAAAGGCCCTTTTCAGGGCCACCCACATTTCTCGAAAAGAGAATGACTTTCAATTGCCTACCCCTTTTTTTAAAAAAAATTTAAAAAAAAAAAATCATGTTCAATTCCCCTTGACGCTAAAACGACCCACGATTTTTCCCATGTTAAATTTCGCTTGAGGCTAAAACGACCCACGATTTTTCCCATGTTAAATTTCTCTTGAGGCTAAAACGACCCACGATTTTTCTCCATGTTAAATTTCCATTGAGGCTAAAACGACCCAGGGGTCTCTGTAATGCTAATTCCCATTGAGGCTACAGCGACCCACATTACTACTGTTAGAGGATAGCCGGGCAGTGTTAGAGTATAGCCGGGCAGTGTTTTAGAGTATAGCCGAGCAGTGTTAGAGTATAGCCGGACAGTGTTAGAGGATAGCCGGGCAGTGTTAGAGTATAGCCGGGCAGTGTTTGATTATAGCCGGGCAGTGTTAGAGTATAGCGGAGCAGTGTTAGAGTATAACCGGGCAGTGTTAGAGTATAGCCGAGCAGTGTTAGAGTATAGCCGGGCAGTGTTAGAATATAGACGAGCAGTGTTAGAGTATAACCGGGCAGTGTTAGAGTATAGCCGAGCAGTGTTAGAGTATAGCATCCTTTATTTTCAGCGTCAAGTGAAGCAGCTGCTAGTACCATTTTTTTTTTAAAAAAGTCTTTGGTATGACTCGTCTGTGGTTAACACATGCGGGAAGTCACGTGTTCGAACCCCGGCCAAGTCACTACCAAAAGACTTTAAAAAATGATACTTGCAGCTGCCTCGCTTAGCGCTCAGCATTAACAAGTTAGTGTTAGAACTGATCGGTCTGGTATCAGAATAATGTGAATGGGTGGGACATCATGCTACATGTCTGCGGAATGATGCCCCAGTGCTAGACATCACTATAAACTGCCAAACCGCAAGCATCGTAGTGATATGACTAAAATTGTTATTTTACGTCAAAATCAAATTATAATCACACGCACAGACACGAATACAACAAAAATCACTAGCATTATTTGTGATATCAAAGTTTCTAATAATTGGCATGTATGTATCATGTATCATGTATTCAGGCATCTTTCAAGACCTCATAATATTTATTACATGACCCGTACAGTGCAGTACTTGACAAAATTTGTACGACATGACCCGTATTGTGCAGTATTTGTTACAAAAATGTTATCACTTGACCAGTACAGCTCCGTATGTGACACAAATCGTTTTTATCACATGACCCGTAGAGTCCAGTACTTGACGCAAAATATTTATCATCTGACTCGTACAGTGCAGTACTTGACATAATATGTTTACTATACGACTAGTACAGTGCAATACCTTGCATTTTAACCTGTTCTAATATGGCTAATACAACGTTGCAAGCAGGGAATATTTTTATTAAAAAAATTGGCAAATATTCCCTCCATTAGAGACAGGAAGGTTTTGGGTGAATTTTCTGAATATAGAAATGATTTAATAAAAAAATAAAGAAAGGGATTATATTTTATAATATAAATTAATGTGAATCCTGCAATCATGTGTCTTAGAAAAGACTTTGGCTAGGTGCGTTCATTTCTCTTTTCTACAACGACAGATAGTGTCTGCAAACGGGAAAGACGGAATGAGTTGTTCTATGGCATTTTCATTACTGTTTTATTATAACGATAGACATGCATCACCTAACACATAAACAGTGAAATAAGTATACTTAAAAATTTAAAATGCAAATATCGTTAGGAAAAATTGTTTAATTGCCCAGGAGATGGTACAAAAACATTTTAGTCAAAGCAATCGTACAACGTATAATTCAATTTTATTTTATATCTCCACATTTGACACACTCTCTCATTATTGAACGGTAAAATTTATATTTTTCCAATAATACATACCACAAATATAATTAAACATTATGTTATATTATAATATAAAATATAAAGAAATTTTGGAAAACATATAAATTTAACCGTTAAAATTCTATGGCAAAGTCTCTCAAATATTAAAAAGTGCCCATTCTTCAAAGAAGATTGCGAACACGGACGATTCTTACATGTAAGGAAAAGACAGAGCTGTTCTGGCTCCAGGAACGAACTAACCCTTCGTAAGCTCGCTTCTCTATTTATACAGTTTTTGGTTTAGTTCAGTCCAGTCAGAACAAGACCCTTGACCTTTCCCAGGAAAATCGTGTGAACCATCTCCGTAACTCATCCATTATTGACACAATAATTTGTCTGTTCAGCAGCTTCCCCCCACCCCACCCCCAAAAAGATTTTTAAATTGCTGACATTTAGATACGAGCGAAATGTTTATTTTATGGATTTCTGCACCTGCTCGTAAAGCGCGATTTTAATAAAATATCATACAGTTATATTACACAAATATATACAATTTATATGAATATATTTCAGTGTAAAATTACTTTCAATATAATTTAATGAAAAATTACTTTAATACAATTTAGAGAAAATTTCTTAATATTTTTACTTAAACGTTCTGTCCTAATATTTAAACTGGCCGCCATGTAAAGACTATCTGGTGATGAAACATGGCGTTAAACACTACAACAACAACAACAACGATCCATGTTTTAGGCGTTCAACCATAGGGCAGGATAACTACGACGTTTAGAAACTCCCCACCAAGGCCAATGAATCAGCCCTTTACCCGTGATGATGTTGATTTTCGGGTGAGGGGCTGATATCACGTATTCATTAAAAGCTGCAATTATCTGCATAAAAAATTCGGCTGCACTCATCGATGTATATTTTATACACTTACTGGTATTTCTCGTGGCTGTGCAGCTACCGTAAAGGGTTCTTTTGGTGACATATAAACAATATTTCCTGAGCAAATCATATGTATGGTGACTTGTAAATCCACCTGGAATAGCACAACCAGGACATAGAATACAATTAATTTTACCATATGTTCTCTACATTTGTTTCTCAGTACTGACCTTTCCACTGTGTGACAATCAATACAAATCATATGTTAATCTAAAATACCTTCAAAGATGACTTCACTGTGAAGTTCTCGTCAAAGGTTGACCTGCTCTTTTTTTAGATGCTGGACTGTCAACATAGCAGCATGTAAACATAACACAGATTTCACTTCCGGATCATCACCAAGGCATTGTTACTCACTGTGCACTGTCGCCGAAATACACACAGACAATAACACCATGAACTTATATTCTCAAGAATAAACAATTACCCTTAAATCCCTACCAGAAAAGCAAAAATAAAACTCTTCTATCAAAAACAAAATGAGAGAGGGAAAAATGTTCTAAAAATAGACTAGAACTATATTCGTGGGTAGTGAACTGGAAGTATTAATTGTGACCCGATTCCTGACAGTGTTGGACAAAACTTCCATCCGTGATCAAATTAATGTCTCTTAAATACTGCTGCAAAGTTTTAAGGAATTTCATTCATGAATAGGACAGTTACATGCTTTTAGCTGACACCACTGTAACACAAGCAAAAGCCAATTCCAAATGTCCGAATTTCAAAAATCCACAAAATTTAAAGTTTAATTGTGATTTTGCTAATCAAGATGAACACTTCAAATAAACTGTAATTAGTTTTTAGTTTTAAAACCAATCTAGAAATTACTAGAAATTAAACTTGACTGTTTAACTTTCTTAGAAAATTGAATTTTAAAAAATGATACAATTTTCAGAAAAATTTAAATTTAACTTGAATTTTAATGAAAATTTAAAATCTGAAGTTAACAAATTTTGTTTTTTGGCAAAGTCTGTCCATTCCTCTGTCATAAACATCAATGGTGTTCCTTATCAGATGTGAAGCAATTAAACCAGAGCTTGTCATTAAAAGGTAACACCTGAAATCTGGTAGCATCTAAATACGCAAGCTAGGTCTAACCAAGTACATGACATCATTTCCATCCATGAAGGGGAGGAATCTTCAGATGTTAGGCTTCCAGTAGTATTGAAGAGTTGGTGAAGTTCTCTGAAACCAAGCTAGCATGCCTTCTTCTAGTTATATAAGTGAGAGAGAGAGAGGATAATTCTTGTATTTTACATGCATTTATTGTAACTGAAACCATGCAAGTGTACAAGAAGAGGAAGAGAACTTTTTTTAAACCTGGATATATTCCACATAACAAAGGAGTCACATATCTGACTGATGATACTCTACCAAGTTCCAGTGCTGCATCTGTTCCAGTGACCAGAAGAACTGATGCTGACAAGTTCTCTCTCATAGCAGTGACAAAGCCGACAAATGGGGGTCTCAAGTCAGTTCAGGGACCAGACTGTAATGGCACACCTGGGTCTGCAAAAATTATACGACCATCATCGAAGCAAAACTGGACCTGAAAGAGACAAATTTGAATGAGCAGAATGGGGACACGTATGATCTGTATGAAAAAAATGTTGATGTGGAATGATACCATTCATCGCCATGGTAATCAAGTCAACATATGTGGCAGACCAGAGTTCCAAATTGCTAATGAAATAAAATGGGGGCTTGCTTGGAAGCATACAATGATGTGTAAAAACTGCAGCTTTAAGTCACCAGAGTATAAGTTGTATGAGGAGATAAAAACAAATAAACCTGGCCCAAATCCTGCTGCTGTAAATATGATGCTTCAAGCTGGACTACAGGATACACCAATGGGCAACACCAAGGCTAGATACTTGCTTGCAGCCACTGACATTCCGCCACCTAGCAGAACATCTATGCAAAGGGCATCCAACCTTGTAGGCAAAGTAACTGTGGAGCTCAATGAAACGGACATGACAGACAAGCTAAAACTAGTCAGACAAGTTAATATTATGTGTGGTGTTCAGCATCCTGAGCAAATAAATGTTGCTTTTGATGCCATATACAATGCCATTAGCTTTGGACATGAAAAGAAACCTGGTCAAGGTTCATCACAAGCTGTTGGAATTGCCTGCGAAACTGTTACAGAGAAGCAATACATTGTGGGGACTACAGTAGAAAACAAGCTGTGTTGGACTGTAGCATGGCTGAAGGGGAAAGGTTTTGATGTGCAATGTCCTGGAGGCCATGTTGTCTGCACAGCAAATCTGTCACCAGTTGCATCACATTCAGAGTATGAAATGGCAAGAGAAATGGGAAACAAGTTTGTGCTGCAAGAAATTTTCATTAGACATGCAACAACAGATGGAGATTCACAGGCTGCTGCTGGCTTCCAAAATGCTTACACCATTCTGCATCCAATGTGGAAAGTAGAAAGACTGTCGGATCCCATCCATTTGGGTCATTTACAGATCAAACGGTGTAATTCTGCAATATTTAGTGAAAACATGTTTCCAAGAATAGGAACAAGAGAAGGAAAAAAGCTATAACAGAAAATTGTCAGCCAAGACATTAAAGCAGGTTGCGGTTTGATCTTCAAGCAAATGATGGAGGACAATAGTGGTGATGTTGCAAAAATTAAATGTCAACTTCCCCAAGTATTGGATGCCACTCTACGCTGTTATTCAGGGGACTGCTCAAAATGCCGGCAGTATTCAAAGGTCTGTGGGGGAGGAAGTACTAACAGCTGGTGGATGCGATCAGCATACCTGGGCCCTCATCAAGTGACTCATCTCAACATGACAGAAAATGATAAGAATATCCTGCTAGTAGTTCTGAAAATGAAACTCTCCTGTGATATTGTAGAAAGACTGCGACTGAACACAAACACACAGAAATGTGAGGCGGTGAACAGATCAGTCAGTGTTTCATTACCTAAAAATGTGAACTATTCCAGAAACTTTGAGGCGAGAGTGCATTCAACAATAAATAGACTCAATAACAGCCTGGGATCATCACTGAAAATAAAAGTGACACATTTGGGAAGTAAACTTTCAACAAGGACTCTGAGATCACTGGAGACAATGGATAAAGACTGCACTTACCATCAGTTGTATCAAAAGCATCCCCAAACCAGGAAACGTATTCTAGCAAGACGAGGAAATATGATACAGGCCCATCTGAGGTACAGGACACAGCAAGGCAATAGGAAGTCTGACTACTGCAAAGGACTAAGGACTACTAGACACCAAAGGCGATCACTCCTATGCAAAGGTTTAGCAGGAACAAATGGACACTGCAGACAGAAAAGGTTATCTTAATTCCATGTGTAAAATGAAAGTGCTCAAAGACACCATGAAGAACACATTGTACAGAAGGGAAAACTGTAGTGGGGAAATCCGTAGGTAACACAACGCATGTTATGTGCAGTTGTGTTACTAAATATCACCTGATGAGAC